>CM074436.1:20107414-20707414 GCA_037101425.1 Elopichthys bambusa
AAAAGCAAACATATTATGCTGCGTGCAACAGGCTGCCGCGTCACCGGCGCCATTTTGATCTGTCATATATTTCATTGAAATTTCTCCTTATTAAAATTACACCCGTTCATCCGGATTCCTATAACACTTCCTATAATGAGTCTTGCACCAGCCAGGTATACGATCTCATAATCACAAACTCGTCAGTCTTGGTCATTAGACAGAGGTGATTGACTAATATTCTAGAGGTCGTACCCACTTTGCTCATTCTAGAATACATTATTTAATCCCCATAGATCTGAACACACTGATTTAAGGTAAGACTATTTATAACCAGAGGCCATGACCATTACCATAGAAGTCAAACCATATATGGAAATTGGGCTGGATGATTAATCTCAATTAAACCGCACACGATTTGGCAAAGGCTGCGATTATTTTATGCACAGCTTGTCAGAGCTGTACGTCAGAGCTCTATGATCAGCAGTAAATGCTTCTCCATCTGAAAGCTGCAAATATGCCCCGCCGCTGAAGTGGGTAACGTGCCATTCCAGGAAATCCCTATCCATATCATACTATCACTGTAGCTAAATAAACAGAAGATTGAAATACCTTGATTGATTAAACATGACACACAACTGCCTTATTCTGTGTAAGAAGCCACATCATCTCACAGAAGGATGCTCAACTGTCGTTATGAAGTGAGTTTGGAGTAAAAACATTATTAAATGTTGTCTTTTGTTAGACAAGATGTTATTAAATGCTTTTCATGTCTGGAAAGATGTTTGACGTGTGTTGCTTTTTCAAATGCACATTATGAACAACTCAAACTCGCAGTGCTTTCAGATGGATTAGCATTTGGAGCCATACTTCATTGACAACTGACAAGATTATTTCATAATAGCTGTAATGAAGTGGGACTCGGGGTAGGATGCATGTGCAAGCTTTTATTAACAGATGCGTAGTACAGACAGGCAGGGGTCATACAGGAGCAAACAGGAATGGCAGGGAACAGGCACAATCGTAGTCGTTGAACAGGCAGATATCATTCACAAACCAGTAACACAATAAACAGTCCAAGGGCAGGCAGCAGAGAATCGTAACCGGGAAACGGACAGGAACAGTAACAGGCAGACTAACACAATGACTAACGCTCAGAATTGCAACAAGAGTTAAACAAGACCTTGCAAAGTGTATGTGGATGTGAGTGGCTTAAATAGTCTAGGTAATGTGCTGCAGCTGGGTGTGGTGATTACTGATTGGTAGAGTGAGTGCAGGTGATAACCAGGGAGGATTGTGGGAAATGGAGTCCGGGAATGACTGGAACCGTGACAATAGCACTAAGCCAAATCATTTAAGTGTGATTTCAATATTATTTTTCTAACTGTGCAATTAATTTTGCAGCCCTAAAATGGGTGCTTCCTTATATGGTCACCAAGGATATTTGTTATTTTTCTAACTTTGCAATTAATTGTGCAGCCCTAAAATGGGTGCTTCCTTATATGGTCACCAAGGAAGCATCTATATGGAGCCTGGATGTCATCAAGTGGAAAAGACTTACTGAAAATGAATTTTTTTAGGTATCAAACTAAAATTTGGAACACAACTTTGATGTTCTTACAGTTGTTCCAAATTATTATGCAAGTGGCACATCAAAAGGATTTCAGTACAATAAACATTCAGGTTTTAGTTTTTCAAAGAAAGTGTTTGTTTTATTTCTCCATATCTTTTTAGATAACTGATAACAATCTCAGACAGGTTTGTTAAATAGTTTGCCAGGTCTAATTTGGTAAATGAAAACTTAAAGAGGTTGTTTCACATTCAGTGGTGAATAAAGTACGTGAAAGCTATTCTTGAGTAAAAGTATAGATATTTTACCAGAATGGCTGTTCTCCACTAATGCAGCATCTTAATCAACAAACTAATTACTTTATAGTGATATTAAAACATGTACTATAGTGTACTGTATAACATACCGCTTTGTTGTCTATATTTGAAATCCGTTTTTTTAGTGTCCTGCTCTGTGCAGCGCAGCCTCACGTCACGTGTCAAAACAAACTCTACGAGGCATCGGTAATAGTTTTTATTTTGCCTCTAGAGGCTGCTCTTGTACTGTATAATGACAGCACACTCTTCTCAGCCGCTCCAGCAACGGATGAAACCCGGAAAATGAAATCGACAGCGGTTGTGCGAGCACTTGTTTGCACATGCTTGCTTGCAGTCTGTTCTTCTGACTTTATTTTGTAGTAAGTAACGAAAATGCTTTGGGGAAATGTATCGGAGTAAAAGTATACATTTTATTTGGGAATAGTAGAGTAGTAAAAGTTGACAGAGTAACTCAAGTAAAGTAGGCTACAGGTTCTTCCAAAAAATACTCAAGTACTGTAACAAAGTATTATTACTTCGTTACATTACACCACTGCCCATATTATTAAGCAAGTCACAGTTCTCATGCAATATGGGAAGAATGATCTTTCTGAAGATGAAAAGCATGAAATGGTGCAAAAGGCATGAAAACAACTCATATTTTGTGAAAACTGAATGGAGATTATCAAACTATTTTAAGATTTATGAGTAATTTACAGCACAAGACAACTCGCTCAGATAAAGGCTTATTAAGGAAAGTTTCTGTCAAACTCAGGTCACTGTTCTCAAAACAGTTAACACCGTAATTTGAACACTTTGTAATTGTCCTAAACAGGTTGTAAATGTTCCTTCATTTCATGCAAATTTTAAATCACATGCATCATTTTCTCAAAACACTGTGCACAAAATTCCCAAATGTTTTCACAGTAGCTCATACAGCTAACCAAAACTTTAATATATCAGGCGAAAACAGCTGCAGCTCTTTTTATTGTTTTTACAAAAATCACAATCATTTGTGCACCATTTTTCTAAACACAACAAACAAAACCATTAAATTTGTTAAAATCTCAGTTGTACTTGGAATGTTCTTAATTAGCCCTAAATAAATATCTATTTTGCATCCGTCGAAAATAGACTTGGCGCATCTCTTTAGCAAAGTGGCTGGTGTAAACACAAGCATTGACTAGAGTGGCCGCGGATCAGCTGCGGTAGCCATCTCGCAGCCGTAATGCGGACACGTGCAGTGTAAATCGGGTAAAATAATGCGTACATGACATACAAAGTGACATTGCTAACTACTTGCCTGGCATGCACAATACAGTGTTTTTAGTCATTTTCACGGATCCATGGGAATGGGGATCTTTTTGATAACGTTGTCATCTGTACAAAGAAAAAACTTTTCTGTTTTTAGTACATTGTTAATATGTGAACTTACCCTAACACACACTGAAACATAACTGTTACAGTTTCACAAATTTGCTTATTTAATTAACTAAGTATTTATTTGTTATTCCTCTTTGTACATCTTACTTTATATTTCTTTATATTGTATTTTTTTTTTAAATCGTAAAATTGTTTTATTTTATTTTTTTAATCACATTTTGGATCCCAGATTTACAGTGTGGTCTCAGACTTTAGCCCAAAGTATAGTTCACTTTTTATGCGTATGCGAGGGTCAGCGCACAGTGTGCACAACGTGAATTTCGTCATCAGAAAAGTACATACACCATCAGATTTTTGTAGCTGCGCGTACTTGTACACATAGGTCACACATGCGCATTTAATTTTTTTTTTTTTTGTGTGTTTTGCAGTAATTAGTTTATCCACAAGGTGCCAGCCGTGCCCTGGGGGCATCGATTCACAAGATAGTCAAAGAAAAACCGCATAAACAGAACAGACCGGAACGCATGCGAGCTACAGTGACGATGGAGGCCTACATAGATAAGAGATTGTGTGAAGAGGTTAATAAGTACCCTCATTTGTACAACTCTAGCATGAAAGAATAGTAAGATGTTTACATGGGTTGTAACTTGTGGCGAGAGACTGCTCAAAACTGCACATGTGACGAACGCCTGTGTATGTGTACAAGTCAAATGAAGTATACTTTCCAAGGCTGTGCGTTCAACTGTGCATGTACGCGTAAAAAAGTATACCCAGGGCTTTTTGGCATCGGTCAGCCATTTATTTTGCTTTTCTAAAATTATGTTTAAAAAGTAACTGGATTTTTTTTTTTTTTTTTAAGCTTGTCTGCTTTAGTTTTAGAGATGAGTAGAAGAATAGATTAGTTCTTGGCTTATTCAGACCATCCAGCCAACTATTAACACACATTGACATCAGCTCCTGGTAGACACAGACTCTACATATTAACCAGCTGCATATTTATTACATACACAAAATATTATCTTTGAAGTTCTCATGGTTGAATGAACAGACTCTTGAAATCACCCCAAGGCCCTGTTTACACCTGGTATTAAGATGTATTTTGGTTGATCGGATCACAAGTAAATGAGGGAGACACATAGGCATTTACATATCTTTTGTCCACTTTCAACCACTTCTGTCCTGATTTCTTCAAGGGGAGGGTCAATGGGCAGGTACTGTAAATGTGTTTTTTTTTTTTTTTTTTTTCCAGATCTTTCAATCTAATGGACAAAATAAGCTCATGCAATTTACATATAAACACACACTGAGAAGATGTAAAACATACGGAGAGCATCAGCTTTCTTTTCTGCTCTGATAACCGCAAGACCATGCCAAAGTTTAAATCCTGTCCCATAATGTTTACACATTAAGTCTTTTGTTGTTGGTCTAACACATTTGACCACATGAGTGTCTACACTACAAAATCCACAATCCGGTCGAATATGTTTTCGACTACCTCTGGAAGTGGTCGAAAGTGGACAAGCTCAAAACGTTTTAGACCCTGTTTACACCTGTATTTAGCATTGTCCACTTGTGATCCAATTGACCAAAACTCATCTTAATACCAGGTGTATACAGGGCCCTAGACACAAGAGAGAGAGGCTGAATTTTAATACCTTGAAAATAGTGGGTGTGGTGAAGGAACTTTAAAGACATAGTTCAACCCAAAATGAAAATACTGTCATCAGTTCTTTACCCTCATGTCATTCCAAACCCACATGACTTTCTTTCATCTGTGGAACACAAAGGGAGAAGTTTACTACAGTGCATGCACAATTATTATGCAAGTTGATTTTCTGATCATTTTTTTTTTCCAGGCACATTTTAACAATTCCAAACCACATTAATCTTAATAACTAATCATTTATAAGTGATATATAATTGTAAAAACGCCTTATATTCAGGTGTGCATAATTATTAGGCAAGTTTTCTTTTACAGGCAAAATGAGCCAAAAAAAAAAGATTTAACTCAGACTGAAAAGTAAAAGATTATTAAATGCTCATGAGAAGGATGCAATGCTAATGCAATACTAGAAATTGCAAAGTTAAATTGCAAAGGTAAACACTATTCATGTATTTTACAACACTTCAGCTTGAGATTCACATTAAGTGGGGGTCATTGTTTTAGGATTCTTAACCTAACCTAAGTCTCTAAGATCCTGACACCTTGCACTTCTGGAGACTCCAGGTAGGTTGCAGTTCTGGAAAATGGTGGCACTGGAAACTAAAGGGTTCCTGATGGTTTCACACTTAATTATTCACCTTAATTCTTAATTATTTTGCAGTTAACATGTGTCTTTTCTTCTCCACCTGTTTTTGTCTGACCCTGCTGACCCAATGAGCAATATTCCCAATTTTTTATTTTATATTTTGTCTACAAGTTGAATAAACAGTTTTTTTAATATTTTCTATTGTTTAATTTGTCAGGCTTCACAAGGGTTAAGTAACACTTAAAGCTCTTACTTGCATGTATACTGTATGTTAAGTGAATTTTTGGGAAACACAAAAAAGTTACGAACAATCGTAACCTTGCACATATAGAACGCTCTTAAGAGCTACGATCTGTCATTATCGGGAAATGTGGCCCAAGACATTCTACAAAAAATGTCTATTTGTCTTCCACAGAAGAAAGTCATGTGTTTGGAACTACATGGGGGAATGTAAAAGATGACAGAATTTTCATTTTTATTTTATTATTTCTTTAAGAGTTTTAGATTTCATGAAATACATCTCACGTTTCTCTCATGACTTATTTTCTGTAACATACTCGTCTATTATAACAATATGAGTTGCACCCACAATACACACCTTATTACACAGCAACTGCTAATACAGACTGAATGGTTCAAAATGAAATGACTGTCAGTCGGCATTCAACCTATTCAACAATCTTAATGCAATGTGTGTCCCACCATGGTTAGGTCCAGGAGGGAATAATGCTGCAGCTGGTATAGCCCAATCTCAGTCTCGAGCAATGATTGCTGCTGCTGCCCGCCGCAGAGACAGCAGTCATAACGAACTCTACTATGAAGAGGCCGAGCATGAGAGACGTGTCCGCAAACGCAGGGCTAGGTGAGAGAACTTTGGTGGAGGGATTTAGACAAATGTTTGGCAATTGGTAAATTGATTCTTTTACTATTTATTTTGAGAAAAAAAGGATCTATAAAGACTCGTCATAGTTCAAAACTGCTCATTCTTCATCAATTTAGGATAAGTTTAATATACTATGCAATAGAGACTCACAATAAGCTTTTTCATGTGACAACTCATGATATATAAATGAATAATGGTAGAAACATTATAAGTGTAGATTCTCAACATGAAATGGTTATAATAATATATTAATATTAACTATTTAATAGTTGTAATAGTGATTGATTAAATCAGACACAAGATTACATTACACATAGGATGACTATGTAAAGTAGTGGTACTCATATTTTGGTAATCCCCCTTTTTAAAGTAGCAAAGCAGTGTTGGAATCTGGCATGCATGAGAATGTGTGTTTACATAAGCACAGCAAGCCCTCAATGGCATATAACAGGAATAATTTGGGGACAAAGAAACTGCACACAAACCTCACTTATTCTCACATTTATCGTCAACACTGTAGATAGTGAACATGATTTGAGAAGTAGTTACTGTAAGGTTATTGCATTCCCTTTACAGAGCTTACAGTGTCCCACATTTTAGGAACCACTGCTCTAGAGAAGTATAGATAGTTGTCAGGAGAAAACTTTAATATGGACAACATGACAACACACTTACCTTCCCAGGCTGGTGGTGGCAGTGGAGGAGGCGTTTACACACATTCGGCGCATGCAAGAGGAGGAACAAAAAAAGTCACCCGGTGATGTGATGGACCCCCGCGAAGCAGCTCAAGCCATATTCCCCTCCATGGCCCGAGCGCTGCAGAAATATCTTCGCACCACCAGACAACAGCACCTCCACAGCATGGAGAGCATACAGCAGCACTTAGCTTTTTGCATCACAAACAACATGACACCCAAGGTGAGGTCTTTGACATTGAGATTGAGCCATGCCAGCAGGAAATACAGTCAGATGGTTTTTAGCGCAAAATAAATCTAGATATGGTGATCATGTTTCATCTTGAAGGGGTTCATTTTACAATAAAGACTGGCTGACTGTATATTTTCCTGCTTAGTATATTTTCCAAGTGAGTAAATAAACAGGCTGCATCTGAGGCAGGATACAGAGGCAGGAAGGCAACAAGATGCCAGGGTTGCCTGTTTTGTGAAACAAAACTAGCCTAATGGGCGATCAAAAACTAGCCCAATGACCCTGCCCCAAAACTCAAAATATGCCACTCCCATAACTAAAATGGATATTTTACAGTCACTGTTATGTGCTATATACAATTTAAACTTGAAAATTACTATATAGTAGTAATTATAAACACAGTCTGTTTCCATAAAAGAGCTCACAAGAGCTTAAAGGCTTCAGTGCCCCTTCCCTTACAAAACTCATCATCTAGCAAAGTTTTATCATTGGTAAAAATATAAAATGGGTAAAAGCATTTCAATCAAATACAATTTATCCAATCTGTCAAACATTTAATCCGCAGGGGAAAAAAATCAACCTGTGACAATGAAAACACTGCAGACTTGGCAACACTGCAAGGCATGTCCGAATCTAATGATCATTACACATCCTCTCTACTGAGACATTCATCTGATTGTTTTTTGAAGGCAGCCTTTATGTATTCTTTGCTGCCTTTGATATCCTACAATCCCATGTGCTTTTGATTCCATGACAGTTGAGCTAATAAAATAAAATGGCATCTGAAAGTTGAGTTTGGTGTTCAGTTTGTGTAAATGTATGTTTTTGACCAACTTTTTCCACTTTTGACTTTCTTTTCTCGTGAGAAATTAGTATTGCAGTAATTAAACATTGGCTTAGTTATCACCAAAGCTTGCTTTGTTTGTTGTAGATCATTAGACCGTTATGCTGCCTCAGAAGCCTGTACAAAATCTTTTTTGTTTTGGAGGTACCATTGCCTGATCAGCTACCTAAGCTTTTAAATGCAGCCATAGACATGAAATGTAATGCTAAATGACTGTAATGCTAAAGTCCTGTGTACTTTTGTGCTTTTGCCTCTCAGGCATTTCTGGAGAGTTATCTGATCCCAGGCCCTACACTGCAGTATGGACAAGACCGCTGGCTTGCTCGGCAGTGGACCCTTATCAGCAAAGCCCCAGTTACAAGCGGCCTAAAAGAAGGGACCATTTTTCTGCTCAAATGCATTGAATTTAGCCTAGTGGTCACTACCAAAAAGATACCCTACATTCAGCTTGCTGAAGAATTCATTGACCCAAAGTCACACAAGTTTGTGCTTCAACTGCAGTCTGAGACTTCAGTTTAGAGAAATCTCCATTTTCCACAAAAACATATTTTCTTTTGGGAGGTATTTTTAGGACTTTAAAATTATAAATATTCATAGATTTCACGTGACGTCACAAAGTGGTCGCCATTTGTAGGACCGAATTGCAATGCCGTCTATCTGCTGTGCCGTGGACTGTGATAACAGCAAATCACAAAGAAATAAATTAACGTTTTACAATATCCCCACAAACCCCCAGCGTCCTCAGTAATAGATTGCTGCTATTGTAGGGTTGCACAATGCCACCCGTCCCATAAAATACGGGATTTAAAGGTTAAATGATGCGTCCTTTATCAAATCAATACAGTGTGGATAATACTAATAGCAATAATGATTAAATACATTTCACAAGAAATAGCAGAGAAGCTCACATTTCCGCGGGATTGCATTTTAGTGTCTTTATTTCCATAGCAACAGATTCTCGAGAACATGAAATCTGTCAAGCTCACGTCCGACTTTTGAATGCAAGACACTCTCCGGATATAGGGCTGAATGGGGAAAAAAGTTATCACTTGGGTCTTTCAGTAACTTATGATGAACGCAAGGCAATATGCACTGTTAAAACAGCATATGGTGGCAGACAAACAATATGGTGGTGCTTATAAAATGTGGATAGTCTATTAATATATTCCATACACTATCCAAGCTGGTTAGACAGATAATCATTATTTTAGACAGATATTTATTTATCATTCATATTAATCATATACATACATAATAAATAATCATGTCATTTACAATTTGACATTTAAAAAAGTTCTAAATTATTTACATAAATGGGACAAAAAAAACAAAAATATAATAATGTAGTCCTAATTTAGTTCACCCAAAAATGAAATTTATGTCATTAAGTAGGCCTACGCACCCTCATGTCGTCCCAAACCCTTAAGACCTTAGTTTGTCTTTGGAACACAAATTAAGATATTTTTTGATGAAATCCAGATTAATTTGAATACAGTCATTATTTTTGTTTTGTTTTTGCGCACAAAAAGTATTCTCGTCGCTTCACAATATTAAGGTTGAACCACTGTAGCCACGTTGACTATTTTATCGATGTCTTTATTACCTTTCTGGACCTCAAAAGGTGCAGTGTCGTTGCTGCCAATGTTCGGATCAAATACCCTCGGGTTTCATCTTAATTTGTGTTCCAAAGACAAATAAAGGTCTTGCGTAAAGGCTGATTTATACTTCTGCATTGAGTGTACGCCATAGGCTGTTTGTACCACTCGTAGCCTACGACATAGCCTGACGTGCACCTCTTCAAAAATGTAACAAACGTGCCAATGCTACGCGGACCGCAAGCACTGTGATTGGTCTGCTAGAACCCCTCCTACTCCCACGGGTCAAAAAACTGGTGCGAAGCATTAGGAGAAGAGCGAGCGTTTTCAACTTCCATAGGAATGAAATACCCTCTGTTTCAGGGGACACATGCAGTCAAACTGCAACAAAAGTCGTTACCTATTTGCCGCTTCTATTTGTAAACTTCTCTGACAAAGTACATGACAAGCTGCTTCTTCTTCGGCTTTTGCCTTGATACTCAACATTACCGTGGACACTGCCTACTAGTGGTCTGCTTGCACGTCGACGCGGACAACGACGCAGAAGTATAAATGAAAACAGACGCATAGCCTAAGGCGCAGATCGGCGTAGGTCCGACGCAGAAGTATAAATCAGCCTTAACGGCCCACTTCAAGCACTGTGTGTGGGTGTCCCTCATTGTGCCTTACTGAAGGTGGCAACCCTAATAAGAGATCACTGGACTGTGGACTGTGCAATGAGAGCTTTATTTTGTGTAAGTAACATGACAGACAATACAAGAGATTGACCGACATTAATGACAATACCATTCAGTGATACTTGCTATTCGTGTAACGTTAATATCATTAACCTATCCTGAGGTTAAAAGCCTTGAGAGTTTCGCCGGTGTATGGAATGTCAGCAAACGTAAAATTCGGCAAGAATTTTTTACTAGACTTTAGTGGGGTCAGCAGATTGCTTGATAGTAAATAAGAGTGTAATCCTAAAGTATCTATTTTCTTTAAATACCGTTGCTTTTCGTCGGTGGTGAGGTGCGCTATTTTTGGTGTGTGTCTTTCTGATCACCAAGGAGACGCGTAGGTCCTATTCTATTGCGGCAGTAGCAAAAAGTCACGTGCCTGAAACCCATGGATGGTTGATCTTTAACTTGCACAGTTTTTCAATAAACAGCTTCAACAGTCTCTTCAACATGCAGGTGTGGTTTAATAATCAAACAGAAAGTCTCAGGTTTACAACTTGAATCTCTTCAGCACACAAAAAATGATTTAATATAATTTATTTCTCCCATTACCAAAAGTGTGTGCCTTTTTCCAGTCACACCAACACCTCACTGTCCCATCCCTTTAATTTATTTTATCATTTTTTTATTACTAGACCATGCTGTCAGTCTCATTAGCTGCAGCTGCTGTATAACAAATATTTAAATATATTACTTTTTTCTTTGTGACATTTATGACATGTTTTCAGCAAAAATCCAGATATATTTGTTATGGAGGGTGAATAGAAATATTGAAGACTACTTATCCATGTTTTGTAAAATATAGAAACAGTAAAGGATGGGGAAAGTGATTTTGTCAATAATACTTTTTCAATGGACAATTCAGAAATACGTATTGACTCAAATGGGCAAATTTTCTCTGCCTCACTACTCCTACACTACTACAAAAAAGAGATCCGCCATAGTGCAGTTTGAGAATAAACCTACACAAGTGTAGGTTTGAGAAACATTTTCTAATTACTGTATCATTATACCAAGTATTGGTAACGCTTTAGATTACAAAGCACTGTGTAATTACAATGAATTTACAGCATAACTTCCGGTATTTATAGTGTACCTATAAAGTAAGTATGTGTAAGTATAGGGGAACAGTATGTAAAGTCTGGGGAATAAAGGGGTAACAACCAGAAAAATAACAAATTAATTATACTGTAAGTATTTTAGAACTTAGGGGTACTTATGCTAGGGGAAATACTCTTGTTTCATGTAGATACAGGGTAAGTACAAAAATAAAAACACACACAATCTGATATCACCGACTCCGGAACCTTTATTTAAAAAACAACATAATTCATAACTGGTTTACAACACTTCTTATTCATTTATTAATTTTTTAAAATCAGCTTTTCATTTCAAATTATAAAGTCTTGACAGAAAGTAGCACGTTTTGCCCTTTTTTTATCTCTTGCTTGGCTTCCTCCTCCTCTTGTTCCTTTTTTTTTTTTTTTTTCCCAGTCTTTCCACTGATGAATCTTAAGGAATCCCATGTCTTTTGCTATTATGCATTAAAAGAAAATACAGTACACCCAGAAATGTTCTCATGGTTTACTCATATTTTCGCTTCCAACCATCATCAGCGTGTGCATGAGTCGACTTCACGTTTGACGAAGCAGCGTGAAGCTTCGAGCTTTCATGACATTCTCGCGAGTGTTTCATGTGTAACTCGCGTGAGAACTGCCATCTGTTTTTCTGTCATGTCTGTTTCTCATTATTATTATCTGTTATTATTTTGTTTTGAGTAGTAATTTAAACAACAAAAAAAGAACGGCATCCGACATCCACATGACTTTTCGCGTGAGTTTCTCGGTGTGCTTAGAAAGTTATGTCAAGCATGAACTCTCAACCCTCTCATGCACGCACACGCTGCACAGGTGACAGTTGGAAGCATTAGTCTACATTTTAAAAATTTTAAATGTTTGGTATTTTTCTTACAAACACTTATCGCTTCACTTCAGAAGACATTGATTCATCCATTGGGGTTGTATGGATTACTGTAGTTATTACTGTATATGCTGTTTGATGCTTCAACACATGAGCTTACATTATAAAGCATTCCCAGAGATTATTTATTTTTCTAAAAACCTTTGTGTTCATCTGAAGAAGGAAAGTCATATACATCTCGGATGGCATGAGGGTAAAAGATGAGTAAATGATGAGGACATTTCTGGGTGTACTGTATTTTCTTATAATACATACAGAATTTAAAAAAAGAAAAAGTAGAAGAGGAACAGGAGGATGAGGAAGCCAAGCAAGAGAAACAAATAAAAAGTGTGTAAATCTGTTTTGAAATAAGTTGTTTTTCAAATAAAGGTTTCCAAGTGATATCAGATAGTGTGTATACATGTGTTTTTATTGTACTTGAATGAGTTTTTACATGAAACAAGAGTATATTTCCCCAGTATTAAAAAAATTGCAATATTGTAGTTTTACTTGCCTTGAAACAACAAAATACTGTGTAAATGCACTGATATGTAGCCTACCCCGTAAGTAAAAAAAAAAAAAAAGGTTTCATATATTTGTACACTATTATTACAAAAAGGTGTGCAGTGTATGTTCTCGCTAAATTGATCCCAAACATAAGATTGTTGTCTATGATAATAGTATAAGTACCCCTTAGTTCTAAAATATTTACAGTATAAATAATTTGTTATTTTCCTGGTTGTTACCTCTTTATTCCCAAGACTTTACATATTGTTCCCCTATACTTACACATACTTACTTTATAGGTACACTATAATTACTCAAAGTTACGCTGTAAATACGTTGTAATTATGCAGTACTTTCCTGGCTGTAATCTAAAGCGTTACCCAAGTTTTCATATCATATGGTTCTCAAGCACAACATCTCAGCCAAATGACAACATTCTACTAACGCATATCAAAATTTTCAATTTATATTTTTTATATATATATGTGAAAATGTGAATAATGTATGATCTCTTATTTTGTTCAAATTCACATTTTCACAGATTCTGCAAGTGGTTCACATACTTTTTCTTGCAAACTGTATGTATGTATGTATACATGTGTGTGTGTGTGGAGACATTGTTCAGGCAATGCAATTAAATTGATAAATTTAATACACATTCAAATTGATCAAACCTAAAGCTTTTAATCATTTCTCATTAAAGCATGAGAGGCGACAAATCTTAAAAAGATCACCACTCAATCAAAGATCATAATCTCTTCTCAAGTATTAAGGCAAATGTTCAAACCAGACACATTTTAACACACATGTAGCACACTACAAAACTACAGATTTTGAATCAAATTTCTGGACCTCATTTCTGATAGAGTAATTTTACACAACAAAGTGGTGAGATTGATGAAAATCGATGAGACTTCAGTTAAGCTAATTGTGCTGAAGGATTTTTTTTTTTTTTTTTTTTTTACAAAACAGATTAACTTAAATGTAGCCTACCCATTTAACTTTTTGGCACATCTTTTTTCTTTTCTTTTTTTCCCCACATGATAATTGAAAAATATGATCACTAAAAGCATATGCTTAAATCCCAGATGAAGAGGTGCTTGGCCTGTATCCTCCATATCAAATATTTTAAGAGGTGCTCTTTACAGCAGTCTATAGGGAGTTGTAATTGGACAAGGACTCAATTTTAGCTGTTCAGATGAGTCGGGATGATGTGTGATCTCTTGTGTCTTGTCCTCTTTCCTTTTTTATGCCTCACAGCATTGTAGCTATAAAAACTGTCATGAATGTGGCCCATGAGAATGTTATCTAGGTCTATAAAATATGTTCACTCTAAGAACTGAAATGATTGGTCTGCCAATATTGAGATATCACTGAGAAATGGCTGTAATCTAATAGGTCATTACAATGATCATTTTACCTTGATTAAGATGTTGTTGCTGTGATCTCTGGTTAAGAAGAGCAAAATTGGTTTTAAGCAAACTGTTGTTAAAGAGTGGGGACATTTGGAATATCAAAGGATTATCATAAGTTAAATGTTCAAGTATCATATTCTTTGCATAAATAAAATAAAACATTTTGTCATCATTTACACATGCTAATGTTGTTCCAAACTTGTTTGACTTTTTTTTCTTCTGTGCAACACAAAAGAAGGTATTTTGAAGAACAGTTTTGACTGGCATTGCCTTTTTTTGGACAAAAAAAAACAAAACAAAAAAAACAGAGACTTTTCTCTAAACATCTTTGTTTGTTTCACAGAAAAAAACAAAGTCATACAGGTTTCAGACGACATGAGGGTGAGTAAATGGTGAGAGAATTTTTTGGTAAACTATACCTCTACGTTTTTCTATCACTACTGAAGGAATTAACCAGCACAGCACCCTCTTGACCAAGCCTCTTTTTTGGCTTGTAGACTGTCTTTTAGGTTATACTTTTTATTATTTTTATTACACTATTTTTCACTTGACCCTCATTCTCTATTGTTTTACAATGTTATCAAATGCTATTTTTTACTGAAACTTTTATATTAAGAAGTTTATATAAACCACTCTCATAAAGTGACTGTGCCTCTGCTTTTACACAGTGTGTGTATGTATATGTGTTAAGTCATTTCTACTCACAAGTTACAACTCACGTCTCACTTTCCGAAGGCCAAAACTCACATCAAACATTTGAACAAAATAGACATTTGCTAAAATTTACTAAAATGTAACTGTATATATATATATATATATATATATATTTTTTTTTTTTTTTTTTTTTTTTTACTGCCAAGTACTTGTTGAAGTTAAAAAGTAACCATAGTTATAGGCAAAGTGTTTTGTTTATTTGATGACAACTGTCCTTAGTTCATAGTTCATAAGCTCACAGCAATCACCCTACCATGTAGGCCAGATAATAATCCTTCATCCTAATCTCATGCTCTAAATTTAGAGTGTACCTTTTATCTTGTAAGACACTGTACTGTATGTGAAAATACATGCCATGGAGTCATATGATTGGCATTTGGACTATGTCATAAATCTGGTTGGAAAGAAGAGCCATATGGAGGTAAAGGTAACTGAGTGTAAGTATTTTGCACCAAAAGAAGCTCTTAGTTATTCTAGTTTAATCCACGAGTCTTTTGGTGGCACAGATAGTTTCCATTGAATTAAATTACTTGGCGGCTCCGTCTGTAGATGTCCCTCCACTGCTTTATATGCATACTGCTGAGATAATGTTAGATGTGAATTATTCTAAGTTCATGATGAGGTGAGATTATAGTGTGAGCCCTACATTCACGTTAATGACACATGAAACTCCCACAAAAGCATTTACATAATATCTACTGTAAATGATGTTCCATAGACTTAAGTTTCCTTAACAAAAAACATATATACAGTAGGTATACACGCACACCAATTGTTAATACGCACAGACTACATAATAGAATTATTTTTTTATTTTATTTCTTACTTAGACATGCTGACATTTCGTTGTCCTCCCAGGACATGTTCCTCAGATCACAACACTATAGAACACAATTTCTTAGCCATATTACAGTTCGAGTTATTTGATAAATAAGCAGCACCAAAAAGATAATTATAGGTTTTTGCATTTTACATTATTAAATGTCTCTTACTGCCAATGCAGACAATTCTATAAATAAACCATCAGTAATTAAAGGGTTAATTCGCCCAAAAAATTAAAATTCTGTAATTAATTACTCACCCTCATATCGTTCCACACCCATAAGACCTTCGTTCATCTTGGGAACACAAATTAAGATATTTTTGATAAAATGCGATGGCTCAGTAAGGCCTTCATTGCCAGCAAGATAATTAACACTTTTTAGATGCCCAAAAAGCTACTAAATACGTAACATGTTAAAAAGAGGTGCTCTACCAACAACTTCTGATGAAGGCCTTGGATGGCCGAAACATCATGTTTTAATTAATAAAGCTTGAACTTTGAAGAGTGAGTGCTGCACCTTTGTTCAGCTCAAAAAGCTACTAAAGACATATTTTAAACAGTTCATGAGACTACAGTGGTTCAACCTTGATGTTATGAAGGGATAAGAATACTTTTTGTGCGCCAAAAAAAAACTAAATAAGGACTTTATACAACAATATCTAGTGATGGGCGATTTCAAAACACTGCTTCATGAAGTTTCTAAGCTTTACGAATCTTTTGTTTCGAATCAGTGGTTCGGAGCGTGAAAGTCAAGCGATTTCAGTAAACGAGGCTTTGTGATGTCATAAGTGTTTCCAAATTTCAATGTTTTCAAATCGCCCATCACTAGATATTGTTGAATAAAGTCGTTATTTAGGGTTTTTTGCCACACAAATTGTTGCTTCATAACATTAAGGTTGAACCACTATAGTCACATGAACTGTTTTAAATATGTCTTTAGCAGCTTTCTGGGCATCCGAAAGTGTTAATTATCTGGCTGGCAATAAAGGCCTTACTGAGCCATCTGATTTTATCAAAAGTATCTTAATTTGTGTTCCGAAGATGAACGAAGGTCTTACAGGTGTGAAACGACATGAGGGTGAGTAATTAATGACAGCATTTTCATTTTTGGGTAAACTAACCCTTTAAAATGGATATCATCAATACAATGTGGAAAGAACATTTTTTACAGTACTCTATGATTGTAGTTTTTCTACACTGTAAAAAACTATCATCATTTTAACAGTAAAAGACTAAAATGCTACGGTAAAAACCTATTAATTGTTTATTGGTAAGTTCCCTTACTTTCTATGGTGAAAAACTGTAATAGATGTAATGAGACATTTCATGTAATTTTACAGTAAAATACTGTTAAATGTACAGTTTTGGGAAGTGAAAAAGAACAAGTCATCTAATAATGTAAAAATAATAATGTGAAAAACATAAATTGGCAATCCCAGAATTCCCTTTGTTACACTTCACATTTGATGTTTGTGTTTGTTTTTGTTTTTTATTGAAATAACTGTTTTTTCTTCGTTTTTTATCTATTATGTATATTAGGGTTTCATGTTACAGTACATCTTATGTTGTTAAATTAATGTTGTCATGGCATAATTTTAATGTCGTGTTTTACCATCATAGTACCATTCTGTAAGACACTGTGTGCACCTTTTATATTATTTACCTCAGCTTGTAGAACATGTACTTGTGATGACCTTTGATTTATGTGGCTTTCTCTTTACCACCTGTGTGTCTGTCAGTATATTAAAGATTTTAGTAAATTGATATATTAACAGATAATGAATTACACATTTTGGTCTGTAAAACTTTTTTTACAGTGTATATACCACTTAATCATCATCACTATAATGGCCTTCATCGCTACTATCGTCATCGCTATCATCATCATCATCATCATCATAATCATCATCATCCTCAGTGTTGACCTTTCCAGAGAGAACATCCTCTATCCAGTCCTCCAGCTCCTCAGCTGATGGTAGAGCTTCATCGTTAGGCATGCTCAACCACACACTGTCAGCCTGTAAAACACACATACACATGGGTTTTCATGTTTTATGGGGACTTTCCATAATTAATAACATAATTAACTGTATATTCTATAGGTCTTCCTATTTTTCTCAGATTATTGACAATAATCATAATAACCCTAGGCAGCTTTTTCACATTATTAACAGTCTATTGAAAGTAGATGGTGCGAATACCAAAACTGCATCAGTTCAGACATGCAATGATTTTCTTAAATTCTTCAGTTTAAAAATTGATAACGTTCGCAAAGATATTCTTAGTTCTTTGAGGCCTCATGTTTCTACAGTTAATCTACCAAGTTCCGGTACACCCTTCTCTCATTTTTCTTTAGTCACCTGTGCACAAAGAGACTCAGAGGTATCTCGTATGAAAGCTTCCACAAACTTCCTTCTAGTTTATTTAAATCTTGTTCCCTTTCAAAAGGCAAATCTACACTGCGTTTGAACGCATATGGGGAACGTCATCACATAAACCGGTGTCTGAAAGCAATTATCAAATCTTACCAATCCTATTGGCCGGCGACAGCCTATGGTGTCATTATAGATGCGACCCCGGAAGTATAAAAGGAGCGCCTAAAGAAGCAGTTTTGTTTGACTGTGCTTCAAATTTGGTAAGGGATTTTACTATGTACTAACAAACATTTCAGGAAGTGTGTGGATCTGTGTCCCAGGTTTTTGACACCTGATGACACACACGATCTGTGCATTTTCTGTCTGGGAGAGGAGCATGCACGGACAGTGCTCGAGGGCACTGTCTGTGCAAACTGTGAGCGTCTGCCTATTAGGACGCTCCACTCTCATTTGGCCCTCTTCTTGAGGGAAGAGCGGCTGACATCTGTGCCCGGTGGTTCTGGTCCCGCCCATGCTGAGGCAGAGCGGCGACTGAAATCATGGGGCTCACAGATGGGGCTTGCTGAGGAGTTAGAGAGAGGTGTAATCTCTCGTAACCCCCAGCAGCTGATGAGAGTAGGCTTCTGTATAATGATGATGTTCTTTCTTTGTCATTATCTGATTTGGCAGCGAGTGCTCTTCTGGTTTTTAGCCCAAGAGAGCAGGAGATGGCTATTAAAAAGGAAGAAGGTGAGCCTTTTGAAACTTCAAAGCCTCCCTGCTCCGCGTATACGGTGCTATTTAGGTTATGGAGCATTCCCTTTGGCAGGCTGCAGCTGCCATTAGAGTGCGTTAAGAAAGGCGGGACTCTGGGAAGAAGAAAGATTTGAGGGAGATTTCCGTAATCAATTACGGACAGCAGCAGCGTCGGTGATTGATTTCCTCTCCATGAGGGTAGTTACTTCTACCCTCTCCTTTCTTCTTCCACCTTCTGAGTAATGATTTTTTATCCAGGTGCTTTTTACGATCAGGCCAAGGGCTGGGCCCATGATGAAGATTTCTGTGGCTCGCCTTTTGGTTTGATAGTGAAGAGGCTCTTTCAGGCTTGAAAGGACCATAGATTCCATCCTTCTATGATGGTAAGTCGCCGTTCTTCGAGCCGCAGGTTATAAGCTTGGTCTATATTTATATATTTTAATATATTGACCGTAGTTTTCCTGTATAGCTTTTCCTGGGTGTGTAAAAGAAATAGAAGGGGAATTTAGGGTCCTGAAGTTCCCATTAGGTTGGTTATCTTTGTGTTGGCTATATGGTCACCTTTTTCAGCCACCATATGGTAGAGTAGCTTTCTCCTCTGGTCTTTGGCAGGAGATTGGCACCTTCGGGCCGCCTGACATTGTTTGACTTGGGTTGAGTTTCGCTCCTCTGAGGCCTTATTTGTAGAGTTTATTTCAGAGTTGCCTCCTCTCTATTGAGAGTTTTAGAGGTTGAGTTTTAGCCCCAGGCGGATCTATGATTATGTGTGCCCTTATAGGCCCACAGCTATAGCTGGCCTAGGCTAGAACTAGGGTTTAGGTGATATACTGAAGCATTTCACCCCTTTTATTACTACCCCTGTCAGGACAGTGTAGTTTCCTAGTTCTGGCCTCCTCTTATCAGAGCTGTCAGGCTAAGGCCCATTACCACTTTTGGTGTAGGTGCAGGATAGATAGCAGCTAAAGTAGCAGACTATTGCTAAGTCTCCCTGGTGCCGTTGTCTCAGGTGTTAGGCCCCTTATCACTATGTGAATAAAAAACGCTAGTGTTGCTGTGGCCCCACTTTTCTAGCTTTTTATTCTATACTTTGTTTAGTCTTTTCCCCTGAACCCCTTGAATTAAGATTCAAGCTTAAGTGAAAGTGTTAGCTTTCTTTTAGCTCCTGTTCCCTAGGGTTCAGTACAGATGTTTCTGTCTTTGGTGAAAAGCGCCCACCCTTGAAATTTACATTTTCAGGGTAGTATGAATGAAAAGTGAAGCATTCCCCTGTTTCTCAGGGTTGTTAATGCTCTAGTTCTATTTTGCCCTACACAATGTGAGCGCTTTAACTCTATTGCTGCCACAGGTTAGCACCTGTTTTCTGTAGTAGTAGGCTTTGTGCTGGCCTCCTTCAGAGCATGGTGACTCGGTTGTACTCCCCTTGCTATTAAGGGTAAAAAGTGTTTTTTTTACTGAGTATATGGCCTGTTGGAATAGCTCAGGTTGAGTTTGTTTGTGAACCTCACTATTCAGTTTGGTTCTTATGTAACTCCCCTTTAGAGTTTTAACACTGCCACAAGATGTTGATTGTGTTGTTTGGAGTAGAAGGCTTTGTTTGCACCTCCTTCAGAGCACAATAGCTTGGTGTATCACAAGTTTTGTTGCTAGATGTTTAGTCAGAGTTTTTCTTACTTAGAACTAGCACTGCCACAGGTTTATGCCCGTGACCATTTGAAGCAGTAGGCTGGTTTTTGGCCTCCTTCAGAGCATGGCAGCATATATTCTTTGTACTCCCCTTACTGTAAAGGTGAAAAGTGTTTTTACTGAGTACTTTGCCTGTTGGAATGTGTAGTTTTTAAGCTCCGGTTGAGTCAAGCTAGGTAACCTCACTTGGTAGTTTGGTTCTCAGATTAAGCTCCCTTAGACCTTAGACACTGCCACTGGCTGACGCCCGTGTCTTTCTAGAATAGTGGGCCCTGTTTGGGCCTCTTTTGGTGCATGTTGGCGTAGTTTACTCCTCTTGCTCAAAGAGTTTAAGTGTTTTACTGAGTACATTGCCTGTTGGAATGTGCTGAATAGAATCAAGCTCAGGTTGAGCTAAGTAGTTAACCTCACTACATAAGTCTGGTTCTATGTTTGGCTTCCTTAGAGCTTAGATACTGCCACTAGCTGACGCCACATGTCTTTCTAAGTCGCAGGCCCCGTTTGGGCCTCCTTTAAGAACATGATGGTATAGGTTTTTACTCCTCTTGCTTGAAGAGTAAAAGTTCTTTTACTGAGTACATTACAGGGTGGTATGTTTGGTTTATTTGATTCCGCCACTGGCTGATGCCACGTGTCTTTCTGAGTCGCAGGCCCCATTTAGGCCTCCTTCAAGAACATGATGGTGTAGGTTTGTACTCCTCTTGCTTTTAGAGTAAAATATGTTTTTACTGAGTACATTGCCTGGTGGAATTGTGGCTCATGTTGAGTTAAATTAGTTAACCTCACTGGAGAGTTTAGTTATTATATTTGGCTCCCTTTCTGGAAGTCGTAGGCCCTTCTTTGGGCCTCCTGCAGAGCGTGATGGTGTATGTTTGTACTCTTCTTGCTTAAAGAGTAAAACGTGTTTTTACTGAGTACACTCCTTGTCAGAATGTGTTAAGGTTGACTGTTATGTGGGCACACTACAGTCTTATCTGTTTCATGTTTATGGGATCTTGCTTATCAGCATGCGAGCTGTTCTAGGTGTGTGGCCTTCATAGACCACCCTTTAAGCTTTCCCCCACCACATCTGGGTGTTCTTTAAACAGATTGAGCATATAGTTTCACATGTTGGCTTTTCGCAAGGCTGCTGTGATAAATTCTACAATGTATAGAAATACATGTCATGTTGCAGACCCTTTCCTGGGCCTCCATGATTTGTGCCTACAGTACGGTTAACTGTTAGGTTGAGCCCTGTACTCCCCTCGTTTGAGGGTTGTCCTGAATAGTACTTAGCGCCCTAAGCTGGTCAGTGGTTGAAGGCCCTTTCTGAGGCCTCCCTATTGAGGATGAGCCCGGTTGCTTTAATTAGACCCGGTCGGCCTCTCTGGTGGCATTCAGGTTTGTCTTTGTTCCCCTGACAAGTGACTGGCTAGGGTTCCTTCGGGCCCCCTGGCTACATTCCCTTAGAGGTACCCTCTTTTCTTCAGAAAATAAATTTGGTCCCAGAAGCCTTTGAGCGGCCTTGGTAGGCCTTCTGTGGAAGGCCTCTTTGAGGCTTATAGCTTGGGATGTTGGCTATAGGGAATGCTGTCACTGACAGCCTATGTATGACCCGTAGGGGCAGTGGTTCTTGATCATTGCTTGCTCTCGTCTCGATTGCTCCTGTCTGCCTCGCTGCTCAGAGTGGTTTACGTCTGTAACACTGTATAGCTTTGTTTTGAATCTCTTACTTTACTTTCATTCATTGTTGCTTATATTATCATTACCTTATATCTAATATATCTAATATTGCCTACCACATTAATCTGACGTCGCTAGCTTTTAATCTAAATCGCTATTACAGTTTGATAACTTGTCATCAGACTCTCGTGTGCTCCTTTTTCTACGCGTTCATCAAACAGCTGTGGTTAAGTCGGATCAGTCTACAAACACGGTGAGTCATGTCATCCTCTCCTAGTATTGTATTGTGTTCTGCTTGTCACATGTTCAGTATAGCATTCTCTGTCAGCGACGAGGGATTTACAAGTCATAAATGTAGGGAAATAGTTAGGCTGACAGAGAAACTCTCAGAATTAGAGACACGCATCCAAACCTTAATCGAGGACAGTAAGAATGTAAGGACTTCAGATACTGTTTTGGATGCGACTAGCTTAGTGAACTCTGTACATTGTTCGGTTCCGGCTGTAGAGCCCGTGCAGCAGGGCAATTGGGTAACGGTGAGGTGGCCTAGCCACGGAAAACACCACTCTTCCGTTCCAATAAGAACATCAAACAGGTTCTCCCCACTCAGTGATGCACCCACTCAGAATCCTGTTGAAAGTGCCCTAGTTATTGGCGATTCTATTACACGGAACGTGAAAATAGAGACACCAGCCACCATAGTCACATGTTTGCCGGGAGCCAGAGCGCCGTCAAAGCAAATTTTAAAGTGCTATTATCACATAGAGACTGTATCTGTACCCCAAATTAGTAAAAACAAAAAACAAAAAAGGGTAAAAATTTAATTGATGTTCAACAAATAAAAAATAGAGATAATACTGTTAAACAAATGATAAAGCTTGGATAAATATTAGATCCCTTTCATCAAAAGCACTTATTGTAAAGGATATTATCACAGACAATAATCTAGATTTGCTTTTTTTGACAGAAAACTGGCTAAAAACCGGACGATTACATTACTTTAAATGAGTCTAGTCCTCAAGGTTACGATTATCGACACAATCCTCATCAGAAAGGCAAAGGGGGAGGTGTTGCTGTAATTTACAGTATTAGTCAAATGTCTTTCAAATATTCCTTTGAAATGATGGTACTTTATGTAACATTATGTGAGTTGACATTTGTGCTGGCTACTGTATACAGGCCACCAGGACACCATACAGACTTTATCAAAGAATTTGCTGATTTTCTATCGGAGTTAGTACTAGCTGCAGATAAAGTCCTTGTTGTTGGTGATTTTAATATCCATATAGATAATGAAAAAGATGCATTGGGATTGGCATTTACACACATTCTAAACTCTGTTGGAGTTAGACAACACGTCATTGTCGTAATCATACTTTAGATCTAATATTGTCACATGGAATAGATATTGATGCCGTTGAAATTCTGCAGCAGAGTGGCGACATCTAAGATCATTATCTAGTCTCGTGTATACTACATTTAGTCAAGGCTGCAAAACTGCCTCCCTGCCATAAATATGGTAGAAATATCACTTCTACCACTAAAGATCGCTTTATAAATAATCTTCCTGATCAGTTTCATCGCCTTAGCATACCCAGACAGCTTAGAAGACCTTGATGTTGCAACAGAAACTATTGCCTTTGTCTTTTCCAGCACATTAGACTCAGTTGCTCCTTTGCGCTTAAAAAAGATTAAGGAAATTAATCCAACGCCGTGGTACAATGAGCACACTTGGGCCCTAAAGGGAGCTGCCAGAAAAATGGAGCGCGACTGGAAGAAAAAAAAACTAGAAGTTTTTCACATTTCGTGGAGAGAGAGAATGATTAAGTACAGAAAGGCCTTAAAAGGCCTGCTAGATCTGCCTATTTTTCAAATCTTTTAGAAGAAAATAAACACAACACTAGGTATTTATTTGATACAGTGGCTAAATTAACAAGAAATAAAGCTTCAACTTCTGATGTTTCCAAAGAGCACAGCAGTAATGACTTTATGAACATCTTTACTTGCAAGATTGACAATATTAGAGAGAAAATTATAACCATGCAACCGTCTACTACAGTATCACGTCAGGTAGTGCATTTTAGTGTCCCTGAGTAAAAGTTCAATTCATTTACTGCTTTAGGAGAGGAAGAATTGTCTAAACTTGTTAAATCATCAAAATCAACAACATGTATATTAGACCCTATACCGACTAAGCTATTGAAAGAGATGCTTCCAGAGGTCATAGATCCTCTTCTTAATATCGTTAATTTGTCTTTATCACTAGGATACGTACAAAAAAATTAAGCTGGCTATTATTAAACCTCTCATTAAAAAAACCACAACTTGATCCTAGAGAATTAGTCAATTATAGGCCGATCTCAAATCTCACTTTTCTGTCAAAAATACTAGAAAAGGCAGTATCATCACAACTATGTTCCTTTTTTAGAAAGAAATACTATCTATGAGGATTTCCAGTCAGGATTTAGACCATGCCATAGTACTGAGACTGCTCTCATTAGAGTTACTAATGATTTGCTCTTATCATCAGATCGTGGTTGTATCTCTCTATTAGTGTTACTGGATCTTAGTGCTGCATTTCACACTATCGATCACAATATTCTTTTAAATAGACTAGAAAATTATGTTGGCATTAGTGGAATTGCATTGTCATGGTTCAAATCATACTTATCTGACTGTTATCAGTTCGTAGTAGTAAACGAAGAGATGTTATATCGATCACAAGTTTAATATGGAGTACCGCAAGGCTCAGTACTAGGAGTGTTGCTTTTCACTCTGTACATGCTACCCTTAGGAGATATCATTAGGAAGCATGGCATTAGTTTTCACTGTAACTAGCAGCAGCTAGAGTTCTTACTAGATCTAGGAAGTATGACCATATTAGCCCAGTTCTGTCAACGCTGCATTGGCTTCCTGTTAAACATCGTATAGATTTTAAAATCTTGCTAATTACTTACAAAGCACTAAATGGTTTAGCTCCCCAGTACCTGAGCGAGCTCTTAATGCATTATAGTCCTTAAAGTCTATTGCGATCTCAAAATTCAGGCCAGCTGATAATACCTAGAATATCAAAATTAACCGCAGGCGGTAGATCCTTCTCCTATTTGGCACCTAAACTCTGGAACAATCTTCCTAGCATTAAATTTAGACTAAAAACGCATCACTTTAACCTGCCATACAGGATAACACATTATCAATTTATATTTTCAAATCCGTTAAAGGATTATTAGGCTGCATAAATTAGATCAGCCAGAACCAGGAACACTTCCTATAACACCAGATGTACTCGTTACATCAGAAGAATGGCATCTACGCTAATATTAGTCTCTCTGTTTATCCCGAGGTTTACCGTAATCAGCCGGGTCCGGGCCGTATCCAGGTGAGATTGAGGACCTGCACCTTGACATGACCACAACGCAGCCCTGAAGTGTCAGCAGAGTTTGAGTCAACTAGATCATCCATTGTGAAGGCCTCGTCGACACGACAGCCAGTGGCACAGTTCCTCAACAAACCATCCATACCGACATGATGAATTCGATCCTCAACTGGATGGAACTGGAATAAATACTTTGAATGTTGCGATCCCATCGGACTTATGATAGCTACCTGAATTGTAACAAACCACTGTTCGCTAGAGGAGAACTGGCCCCCCAACTAAGCCTGGTTTCTCCCAAGGTTTTTTTTTCTTCTCCTTATTAACACCTATTTGCCACCTGATGTTACCTGTTGGAGTTTGGGTTCCTTGCCGCTGTCACCTTTGGCTTGCTTAGTTGGGGACACTTGACACTTGATATTCAACAGTGCTTTGCATCTGCCTGCATTGACACCATTTTTTTAAGAGCTGCTGTGCAGCCAAAATTATATACCAGTTATCACTGTAAAGCTGCTTTGACACAATCTGCATTGTAAAAAGTGCTATATACATAAAGGTGACTTGACTTGACTTAACTTCTGTTGAAGCTGCTAGTTCTGACGTTTGTCTAGCCATTTTTTGGTGTGCACTACTCTCAAGCATGGCGGCGTGGGTATGTCGTTCCCCATATGCATTCAAACGCAGTGTAGAGTTCCCTTTTGAAAGGGAACGTCTCAGGTTACGTAATGTAACCATGGTTCTCTAAGAACAGGAAACGACACCTTTTCAATCTGGGTTTTGGAAACTGCACAGCACTGAAACAGCCCTGGTTAAAGTTGTTAATGCCTTACTGTTAGCTTCTGATTCTGGCACTCTCTCGATTCTCATCTTACTCGATCTTAGAGCAGCTGTCGACACTGTTGACCACATGCTTTTACTAAATCGACTGGAAACTGTCTTTGGTGTATCTGCGACTGCCCTAGATTGGTTTAGGTCATATTTTGGGTTGCAGTCAATTTGTTTTTGTGGATGGTTTGATGTGGATCCTGTTTGTACTGGGGTCCCACAGGGCTCAGTTCTTGGTCCCCTGCTTTTCAGCATTTATATTTATCCTCTTGGTCAGCTATTAAGATCTCTTAACCTCAGCTACCCCTTCTATGCTGATGATACTCAGATTTATATACATTCTCAACCTGGTCAATTTGTGAATGTCCCTCATCTTTCCAAGTGTATTTCTGAGATTAAGTTGTGGATGTATAAAAATGTTCTATGTCTTAATAGCTCTAAAACTGAAATTATGCTTCTTGGCTTTCCCCACCAACTGCGAAATGCTGCTTCTATAGATCTGTCAGTTGATGGTGTTGCCCTAGAGCTACACAGTAAACAAAAAAAATCTTGGTGTTATCTTTGACGCCACCCTGGCATTCGAGCCTTTTTTCATTTTATAAATATTGCACGTATTCAGCATATGTTGCCCTTTTCTGTTGCTGAAAAATTAATTAAATTTTTTTTTTTTTTTTTCACACATTGATTATTGCAATGCTCTCATTGTTGGAGTGTCCAAATCCTCTCTTAACAAATTGCAATACTTGCAGAATTCAGCAGTTAGAATTTTAACTGGGGCTAGGGCTGACGACCATATAACTCCTGTTAAGTACTCCAATTAAGTACTGGTAAGGTACTGGTAGCTTTGGCACTGTGTGCAGGTGCCAAGTCCTGTTGGAAAATGAAATTGGCATCTCCGTAAAGTTAGTCAGCAGCAGGAAGCATGAAGTGCTCTAAAACTTCCTGGTATACAGCTGCGTTGACCTTGGACCTCAGAAAACACAGTGGATCAACACCAGCAGATGACATGCACCCCAAACCATCACTGACTGTAGAAACTTTACACTGGACCTCAAGCAACATGGATTGTGTGCCTCTCCTCTCTTCCTCCAGACTCTGGGACCCTGATTTCCAAAGGAAATGCAAAATTTACTTTCATCAGAGAACATAACTTTGCACCACTCAGCAGCAGTCCAGTCCTTTTTGTCTTTAGACTAGGCGAGACGCTTCTGACGCTGTCTGTTGTTAAAGAGTGGCTTGACACAAGGAATGCGACAGCTGAAACCCATGTTTTGCATACGTCTGTGCGTAGTGGTTCTTGAAGCACTGACTCCAGCTGCAGTCCACTCTTTGTGAATCTCCCCCACATTTTTGAATGGGTTTTGTTTCACAATCCTCTCCAGGGTGCGGTTATCCCTATTGCTTGTACACTTTTTTTCTACCACATCTTTTCCTTCCCTTCGCCTCTCTATTAATGTGCTTGGACAGAGAGCTCTGTGAACAGCCAGCCTCTTTTGCAATGACCTTTTGTGTCTTGCCCTCCTTGTGCAAGGTGTCAATGGTCGTCTTTTGGACAACTGTCAAGTCAGCAGTCTTCCCCATGATTGTGTAGCCTACAGAACTAGACTGAGAGACCATTTAAAGGCATTTGCATGTGTTTTGAGTTAATTAGCTGATTAGAGTGTGGCACCAGTTTTCTGAGATACTGAATTTGGGATTTTCTTTAGTTGTCAGTTATAATCATCAAAATTAAAAGAAATAAACATTTGAAATATATCAGTCTGTGTGTAATGAATGAATATAATATACAAGTTTCAGTTTTTGAATGGAATTAGTGAAATATATCAACTTTTTGATGATATCCTAATTATATGACCAGCGCCTGTGTGTGTGTGTGTGTATATATTATATATATATATATATATATATATATATATATATATATATATATATATATATATATATATATATATATGCAATGCCTCATAAAAGCAAGGCATTGTGTCTGAAAACACTGTTCTCAGTAACATAGGTCAATTTCAAATGAGTGTGAAGTTACCATTTGCAGCTCAATTTTCCAGAAATATTTATCTTAAGGTCTTTTTATTATTTTATTAACCTAAATATTAAACTAATTCAACATTTTCAACAAAACAAGTAAAATGATTTGGAAAGGCACACACCTGTCTATATAAGGTCCCACAGTTAACAGTGGATGTCAGAGCCATAAAGTCCAAGAAATTGTCTGTAGACCTCCGAGACAGGATTGTATCGAGGCACAGGTCTGGGGAAGGGTACAGAAAAATTTCTGCAGCATTGAAGGTCCCAATGAGCACAGTGTCCTCCATCAATTGTAAATGGAAGAACTTTGGAACCACCCCAACTCTTCTTAGAGCGGGCCGCCCGACCAAACTAAGTGATCGGGGGAGAAGGGCCTTAGTCAGGGAGGTGACCAAGAACCCAATAGTCACTCTGACAGAGCTCCAGCATTTCTCTGTGGAGAGAGGAGAACCTTCCAGAAAAACAACCATCTGTGCAGCACTCCACCAGTCAGGCCTGTATGGTAGAGTAGCCAGACGGAAGCCACTCCTTGGTAAAAGGCACATGACAGCCTCTCAGTTTTTAGGAGGACTCTCAGACCATGAGAAATAACATTTTCTGGTCTCATGAAACAAAGTTTGAACTCTCTGGCCTGAATAGCAAGCGTCATGTCTGGAGGACACCAGGCACCGCTCATAACCTGGTCAATATCATGCCTACAGTGAAGCATGGTGGTGGCAGTATCGTGCTATGGGGATGTTTTTCATAGGCAGGAACTGGGAGACTAGTCAGGATCGAGGGAAAGATGAATGCATCAATTTACAGAGACATTCTTGATGAAAACCTGCTCCAGAGCACTCTGGACATCAGACTGAGGTTCATCTTCCAACAGGACAACGACCCTAAGCACACAGCCAAGATAACAAAGGAGTGGCTACGGGACAACTCTGAGAATGTCCTTGAGTGGCCCATCCAGAGCCCAGACTTGAACCCGATTGAACATCTCTGCAGAGATCTGAAAATC
Source organism: Elopichthys bambusa (assembly GCA_037101425.1). NCBI lineage: Eukaryota > Metazoa > Chordata > Actinopteri > Cypriniformes > Xenocyprididae > Elopichthys > Elopichthys bambusa. The sequence continues at coordinate 20,136,974 of CM074436.1, forward strand.
ACTGTGCACCATCCATAGGTGTGCCAAGATTGTAGCATCATACTCAAAAAGACTTGAGGCTGTAATTGGTGCCAAAGGTGCTTCAACAAAGTATTGAGCAAAGGCTGTGAATATTTATGTACATGTGATTTTTTTTTTTTTTTTTTTTTTTTTTTTTCGTTTATTGATTTTTTTTTTTAATAAATTTGCAAAGATTTCAAACAAACTTCTTTCACATTGTCATTATGGGTATTGTTTGTAGAATTTTGAGGAAAATAATGAATTTAATTCCTATTGGAATAAGGCAGTAACATAACAAAATGTGGAAAAAGTTAAGTGCTTTCCGGATGCACTGTATGTGTGTATTGAGCTTCATGTAATTTGAAGCATGCTAAGAGTATTAAAAACACCCTTAAAAAAATTAAAGTTTGACACGTTGCCATGAATAGTCACATCCATGTGATCAGCCTCCTACAACAAAAACACAGCTGAAGTTTCATCAAAATCAGTCAATGTATGCAGAAGTTATAACACCCTTCCTGTTTCCCTTTTTTCGCCATAAATTTGTTGCCTCTCCACAGCTGTATGAAGTTTGGTTACTGTAGATGTAAAGGGGTGCGTTACAGAGCCCCTCAAATACAACCATATAAAAGAGCGTACCACAAACCCCCCATGACAACCTGTGCCCGGCCCAGATGGCTGACGATTCTAACGTGTGTGCAAAGTTTAAAGAGTTTTTGAGCATGTTAAAGGCCTCAAAAGTGCCCAAAAGGTAGAAAGGAAAACAACTTAATTCTAATAAATTAAGAATATTTCAGTAGGTGTTAGGATTGTAAAATTAAAGTTCGAATAAAGAATAGTATGTGATTAAATGGTTTATCATGCTGTAGATCATTATGGGTATGTTATGTGTCATATACAACCTACATGTTTCAATGTAGAGTTTTTGAAAAGAAACAAGAAGTGTTTTCACAGAGTGATAAAGGCTAGGACAAAAAAAGAATACTTTAATAACATCAAAACCAAAGGTCAAAGTTACTTACATCAGTCACATTCACCACACCAATCTGGGGTCGGAAAAGGTCCACCTTAAAGGTCTTCTCCCAATAGGAAGTTAACTGCAGATGAATTAACTATTACAACATTGTCACAAGTGTTTCAATTCAAGCAGATAAATACTGTGTAGAAATGAATGGGATAATGTCTTACCAGAGGAAATTCATCAGGATCAATCCACATTATGCTTAGATCTGGGTTTTTAGTATTGTCCCTTGCAACCTCCTTTAAAATTTCCAGGAATTCATAACCATCTATTAAGTGGAAAAAAAGAGCACAAATTAAGCGATTGATTGAGTGAATAATACAATCATTCTGAGGTACAAAATCTAGTATTGGTGACAGCAGTAAACAGTTTTCAGCTTGTTGCTCTCCATTGTGGGGAAGTGACAACCTGGATCCTCCTCCTCAGCAAAGGCAACAATGTGGATTCCATCCATGTCATCCTCCTGTTGATCGAGCAGACAACCAGTAGCCATTTAATCAACAGATAACTTTCAATAGTTAAGTCCTACAGAAAGTCCCACAATCCAGTCTTGCTCACCCAAGTCTCAAACATGTCCTCAGCACGAAGCTTTCTCAGAGTGGGCCTGGGGAAGATCAAACACTCTGTTTTTAGAATGAAAGTGGATACTTTAGATGATATTTTTTTTTTTTTAGCTATGTCAGAGTTCTGTGGTTACTACTGATATCACCTTCTATGTTGATTAACAAAGTCCACTATCTCCTCTTCTGAGTTGGGTTTGCCAGGAATGGTTACAGGCTCATCCATGAAGGGCTCATAGAAATCGATTTCATTCATTTTTAAAGTCAGTTGTTTAGCCACCTGCAGCATGAAAGGGTTATAAATAAATCCAGCACATAATCCTGTTTCCTCAAAGATGTTCATAGCCATTTATGCACATATATCTTCTCACTTTTATACCAGAATAACATACACCAGAATAACATCTCACGGCCTTCATTTTTCTATTGTAAAATAATGAACTGCACGCACCCCTTTGTCAAAAGTGGCAAAAAACTTCACATATGGTTGGAACTTCTCTGCAGTCACCTGAAAGGCCTTGTAGTCTGAGAAATAAAAAGAGAGTGAGAAAAATACAAACTGCCGTGAGACTGGGTTGCATATCCAGAGGTCACAGCAAAGGCTTCAGCTATCTCCCAGCTGAAATGGTATTTTTAATAAAAACAGTATAGCAGTCATGTAAAGAAGATAAACTCCCTCACCTAACTCTCTGCAATGCCTTTTTAAGGGAATGGCTCTATAACTGTTTTGACCTCTTTGACCAGTTGGACAGCTTTTAATAGTATGTGGGGTTACCACAGGGCTCGGTTAAGCTGACATCTGGACTTGTATAATTTAACAAGACATACTGTAGGAAAAGGCTTAAACAGAGCTATGGCCACAAATTATGTCAAACACACACCACTAAAGGCACAGATAATCAACTGAGAATTCATAAATACAAAGTTCCTTCATGAAACTCTAGCTGACACAGGCTGATAGGTCATTAACTCAATCTGCTTGCAATCACATTATTCTCTACAGAGCACAGCTGGTTCCTGCTGTATCAGTAGCCAATGAACTCGTTGCTCAACCTTCAGATACTTAAAATACCTTCAGCATTTGCTGTAGCAGTTTGTAGTGCACTTTTAGAATCCCTCTACCTTCCCCAGCTCTACCTGTATTTTAGATATTTCTACCCATTTTTGATATTTCAACTTATGAACAGTTGCATTACATTTCCTCTACTTTTTGCCCATAAATAGAAATAGAAAAAAGCAACATTAAATAAAAACATACAAATATAATTTGAAACCAAAAAATATCCGAACATGTTCAAAGAATGTACCAGCCTTAAATAAGAGATCTCAAAGATCCCAACTGTTCAAAGTCAATATGTCGCTGGAGTTAAGAAAAACATTGGGTATAAATAAGACACAACTAGTTCATAAATACCTCATAAATCCACAATGAATGGAATGAGTGAGTCATGCTTATTACAACATAGCCACAAAATTATAATTTTACATACATACTTCAATGGGACACAAAAATGCCACTCACGCTCAGATTCTTCACCCTTGAAGTAGCCGATAAGGCGTATGTCTTCATCCATTCGCTCAAAAGCACGTTGTTCCATGGGGTTACTGATCAACTCCACTGGGTCCTCCAGCAGCTAAAAAATGATGTGACATACACATAGAGTGGGGAAGAAAAGCCATGTATCAAATGTTAGTATGTTCCACAGTATGCACAAAATTGTTTAGCCTAATGTTTGTGTGTAAAATATTCCTGAAATAAGTATCTAAAAATTATAATAATACTGATCCAGAACAGGAATCTTATTATAAATATGTGCTGTTACTTAAGAAGTATATTAATATATGCTCTGCTAAGATATAAAATTAAGTACAGTCAGAGACCTGAGCTCGTATTCTTAAAGCTTCTAAGAATCCTCTCAGAAAGCTCCTAATTTAGCTTAAAAATGTCTACGTAGGAGTCTTAGCTTGAGAGCGATTCAAGACCAATCTGAGAGCAACTCTGAATGAGGAGAAGACAAAAACTTTTATCTTGGTAAGGAGGTGGGGCTAAATATGTTAATGTTGCTAAATATGTTAATGTAGTGACACCTTCCATTTTTGGCGCTATGGCATTTCTGTGCTGTGTCAGAGATGTTAGCATATCTCTAATAAATCGGTCACAAACATAATCCCTACACAATCTGATGTGTAGCGTCTTATTATCTCACTGTCATGCATTGTGTGCAACACATTTCTTCTCCCTCTTCATGTTTTGTCTATTTTCTCCACTGCTAAAGAATCTCTTAAGCTTCTTAAGTCCTCGTCCATACTCCTACCAATTTTGGACCTTAAGATCTCTTTTAAGGCTTAAGATGCTTTCTGAATTACTTTTTTCTTTCACTAGGATTTTTATTTAATTTTAAGAGGAAACGCCCACATTTCTAAGAATTTTCTTTGAATTTTGTCACTAGGAGCCACTCTTCGCAGTAAAATTTTTTTATGAATACCGGCCCTGACAATTCCAGCCCAGCAAATTTCACTCACATCCAGCAGGAATTCAACCAGTGTGTCTGCAGAGAGCTCTCCATCAAACTCGATCACTCTTTCATCCTTAAAAACATAGATGCTTCCCTCTTCCTCCAGACCTAATGGACAAAGATCACATTTCAGTGAGAATCCAACCTCAAAGATACTAAGATGTATCAGGCATTTTTATTGAAAAGGTAAAGTAAGAAAATTTCATCTAAAAAGCAATTTTATTAGCACAGTAATTCATGGAAACAAAGCTTCTTACCAAGCTTTTTGGCAACTTTAGCATCCTTGTATGAGTCTACCATTCCAAAACCAATATCCTTGTCTTCAAGAACCTGAGCAGCAAGCTAGTGATGCATGGAAGAGACACATCAGTGCATTCATATTGTGAGAAGTATATATTTTTTTAAATTCAGAAGTCATGGCATACCAGTTTGCCAGTCTGTACAAACAACTTTAGTCTGTAAGACAAGGCAATGCAAGTTTATTTATATAGCACATTTCATACACAATGGTAATTCAAAGTGGCTTACATGAAATGGAAACAAATACATAAGAATAAAAATTGAATGCATAAGAAAAAAAAAGAAAAAAAAGAAGCAGAGAATACCGCTATCTGGATGGAAGAGTCAGAGTTTCAGTCAGAATATTTGTCAGGTAGCTATGCGTTACCCTTGCTCTGGGACTAAGGTTTATCCCTTTTTCCCAAATCTTATATATGATATGATATGATATAATATAAAGTATAATTATCTATGTCATTTTTTATTTGTCTCGACCTCGGGTTCACACCCGTCTATCATAATTGTCAAGCTTGCTCTGGGACTTCCCCATATTGCCTGTCTTTCTCTGTGATTTTATCTTGGTGCCTAAATAATCTGCTGGATGTCTCCAACAGATCCGATTTTTGACCTAAAATCTGCCAGGGGGCGCTCTAGGACTAACCATGTGCACACAATTTTGGTACTCAACCTTGAGTTCACTCGAACCATTCTCACCATGCGGTTTCAATTTCTTTTCAACCAAGAAATCTCCTAACCACACTGAATTACCACAGAGCTGCCTTTCCACTAAGCACGAAGGCTTACTTCCCAATTCTCCCAGCTCTTCTAACTAGACAGCGAAATTTAAAATGCATTAAAACAATCAGGAATAAAAAATAGGATGCATAAAAGATTGATATAAAATGCATTAAAACAGTTTAAAATAAAATAAAAACAAGAAAAAATTAAAAGAGTACATATAAAATAAAGTGCAATCAGTTCGGACATAGCACAGTGCTCATTCAGTAAATGCACATGCAGCTAAACAGATGTGTTTTGAGTCTGGATTTGAATGTGACTACTGTTAGAGCACATCTAATCTCTTCAGGAAGCTGGTTTCAGCTGCTGCTGGCATATAGCTAAAAGCATACTCTCCTTGCTTAGAGAGAACCCTTGGTATTTCTAGCTGATGTGATCCTAATGATCTTAGTAATCGGTTTATATTCAGCGAGCATATCTGCAGTGTATTGAGGTCCCAGGCCATCGAGTGATTTATATACCAGTAATAATACTTAAAAATCAATCCTAAATGTAACTGTCTTATGGTCTTTTTGGGAAGGCCAGAGAGGAGTCTATTACAATAATCCACCCTGCTGGTCATGAAAACATGAACAAGTCTTGTCTGGAAACAGAGCATCTAATTCTTGCAATATTTTTTAGATTATATTATGCTAGTTCTTGCTTTGACATGACTTCTGAAACTAAGGTCTGACTCCAGAATCACACCAAGATTCCTGACTTTTTTAGTTGTTTGACCCCTAGCGCCAAGGTATGCATTCACCTTGAGAACTTAATCTTTGTTTCCAAACGCAATGCAGTTCTTTATTTGTTTAGCTGAAGAAAGTTTTGGCATATCCAACTGTTAACTTCGTCAGTGCATTGGCACAGGGAGTCAATGGGGCTGTAGTAATAGCAGTTCAGTCTGGGGCAAAATTTCCACAGTATATATCTAAGGAATCTTGAACCTAGATCAGTTTTGTAGATTGTGATGGCTATATATCTGTATAGTCAAAAGTATACTTGACAGCTCTGTTATCATAAGCAGGCTGAGCATTGCTGTTTGTGGAGCCTTTGTCAGCCTCCAAATCAGGTCAGTCTTCCCACTAAATTTGCACATCAGGTAGTCTAGACACAGAAAACAGATGTACAGTCTGACCCCCCTGGTGCAGCTCTATGATACATTTTATGTTCATCTAAAACAACAGTTCATTTTTAAGTGGAAATATAGGGGCAGATATATTGCATGGTTTAGAACAGCATCATATGCGTTGAACATGTTTTCAGTAGGGGCGTAAATCGAATGGTTCATCACGATGCAATCTGATACCGATTCTCATAGTCAGCAATATATTTGCCGATAACTCTGCAAGACTGTGATATGATTACGACTCGATTCTGTCAGGGGTGTAATGATTGATATATCGATATTATGGTATTTTGTGCCTACTTTACACAAACAGTTACATTTTTATTAAATCACAAATGCAATCAAAATATGTCACATGAACATTTCTCTGAAAATTGCACCTCCTGTATCCCAGTTGCACCTAAGGGGCCCAGAGAGACCAAGTATAGCAGATCAAAGTCATAATTAGGGACTCAGACCTAAGTCGGGGCCCTACAGGAGACAAAGCGAGCTAAACTCATAGAGGTCAAGCCCAGCCCTGGACAATCATTCTAAACACTTTATACAGCCTAGGCACTTAAGGAGGGCAATGAGCGTACAAGAAACTAAAGGCTCGTTTCCACTGAGCGGTACGGTTTGGTTCAGTGCAGTAATTTTTGCAGTTTCCATTGTCAGAAGTTGTGAATGGTACCCTAATTCCGAACCGTACCGTACCACTTTTTTTGGGTCCCTTCCGTTGGGGTACCAAACACAATAGTACCAATAGTACAAGTACCAAAAGGGTGGAGCTACACTCTGCAGAACGTTGATTGGTTGACAAAGAATCGTCACTTGCGCATGCTACATTGATAATCTTCACTTCATGTAGGCTATATAACAAAACGAAAAATAAAACACAACCCTGCCTCTTTTCGTTTTGATTTTAAAAATATGAAACGTATTAATGTGTGCATATGTACTCTGATTATCTTCACTGTATATTTAGCCTACATGTAGCCTATAATAAAATGAAATAAGAAAAAACAACCCTCTCTTTTTGTTAAAAGTCAGTTTTAATTATCAATAACAGGGGCGCAGGAGACATTTTCAAAGTGGGGGGGACCAAATTGTAAGCAAAAGCCCAGATAGTATGGTCAGATTTTCAGATATCGGACCACCACTTCAGGCTCACCATCGGACCACCATCATATATTAAACTTGCCTGATCATTAACCTCCTAAGCACTGGGACCATTTTGGGGATTTCCGCCTGGATTTGGTATACCCAAATTGAAAAGTTTCCCATACCCACATACAGTGCTCTAAATACAAAATTTTGGTGTAATTTTACAGGAAGCCCTTTGAAGTTACATAAAACACTCCTAAAAGTGATTGAATTTTTTTTAGTATATATTGTATTTAGTATACCTAAATAAAAAGTCTCCCCATACCATTTAGAGTGGTATAAATCCAATACCGCAGTGTTATTTTACAAAAAACCCTTTGAAAATACATAAACACTGCTGAATAGTATATTTTGTCTGTGGTATAATAAACAAACAAACAAACAAAAAAAGAGGCGTTTTATGATTTTGATCAGTTTTATTCTTTCAGGAGACACAAGACTCTATTACAATCTAGAACATCCTCCAGATTTGTATACTTTCTTATATGTGCATCATTTTTTGTCACCTGTGTTGAGCATCACCTCAGCATCACCTGTCTGCCTCCTTGAGATGTGATGCCAGCTGTGCCTGCTTCTAACTAATCTTCAACAGAAACTGAAGCAAAGAAATTACTGTTTATACACACAGTTTTGCACTGTAATAATACCCATTTCACATTATCAAAATGTAGATTTACTGAAATGGCAATTCTATTCAAGTTTGCATACTTGCAGACAGCTGTGCAGCTGTGCCATATCCCTAACGTATAGTTTTGACATTTTTTTGTTTTGGTCAAATAATAGTTTATCATATTGGTTGCTATTCTTTCACATTTTAAAAATAATAATAATTCAATCAAAAATGAGTATAAGCATTGTAAATGCAGTAATACAGTTTATACATACCAAACGCAGAGTCCACCCCACTGCGTCGCTGGCCGAGGCAATAATCACTTTAGTTTCGCTTTCAAAGATCTCTTTTATCGATGCTATCGATGCTTTTCCATTGCTAGATGTGATTATCGAAATCAAAACAGTCCATAAACTATAAATCCTTACGAAAACTCACAAATACTTCAGTCAAGCCGCATCAAACGGAACTGAATGTGAGAGATGAAATTTCTCAGTTTCTGAATGGACGGTTGGCTTGATTGACATGTCCACACGAACGCTAACTTTCGGGCAGGATTTATATGCCATCGACATGTCCTCAGAAAACGTTAGCACCCTTTGATCGATGGTTTGGAGATTGCATGTTTCTTCGAGGGCGCATTTCCTGTTCTGCACATCCGCGACAAAACAGTTGATTATTTATGAATGAAAGCTCACAAAAACGTGAAAATGGTCTCATTTGAAAGAAAATATCCTAAGATAGTTTGTAGCTTTTTTTGTACTGTTTTAGTTTGATACTGACTTAAGCAGCCCTTATCAAATGTATGGGGGTCAATTTCTGTCTTTTTAAAACTGCGGAGGTCCTGACCCCCCTGTCCCCCGGCGCACCTGATCAATAATAACCATTATAAAGGTATGAGTATAAAGTATGAGAAGCTATACAAAAAAAAAAAAAAGACAAGCAAACAATTCAATCAAACGTACAAAGTCAGCGCTCTAGTACAATGGTAAAGTTAAATAAATATATAAAATTATGAAACTTCACTTTGCCCTCAGCCAAAACGATTTGCCCGGGAACAAATTATAAATTCTTTATAAAAGATTACCCGTTATACATAAGATGAATGATATCTCATTTTTAACCACTACAGAGACATCAGAGCCAGCGGCAAATGTCAGAAGGACTAGCCTTGGTACAGCTGTTCTCGGCGGGGTACATTAGCACTGAGCGCCTGGTGATTGCCTGGATCTCACAACTTTCAAAATTGGCGCTATCTTTATAAACAAACCACATATTTGAGCTTTAAACAACTGCATTCTCGCCTGAAAAATTTTTAAAACTACATTTCATGACAAAGTAGTTTTTAAATTACGTGGGTTTTCTCCTCCACTTCTCCGCTATTGACGCTTGCTGGTAGGTGCGAACTACCATGGACATCTGAACTTTGCGTACTTGGTATTGTGAAACGCCGATTGTTGGCGTGCAGCAAGCAAAGCTTGTCTTCTTCTTGTGACAGACAGTCACAAGCCGAGAGGTGAGAACAAGATCTGCTATTATGCTATTATTAAGATCTGAATTCTAGCAAGTTTGTGCACGCTAAGGTCAAGCCCTTCTCAGAACAGGTCCTGCCTGCAGTCCCAAAGAGGAGTATGCCGGCGCAATCGCATCAACTATGCATCGGGAGAGTTTTTGCTCCTTGGTGCGGCCTCCGAAGCATACAAAGAGTTGCCTGAACGGGGCAGAACGCTCAATGTAAGTTCTCAAAGCCCTGACAGTGCAGAGTAAATTTAACTCCTGGTCATCCTCCGAGGGAGGAAGCACGGAGAGTGTGATAACCTGTGCTCTGAACGGAGTGGAAAGAACCTTAGGTACATAACCATGCCTTGGCTTTAGGACGAATTTGGAGTCGTTGGGCCCAACTCAAGGCTGGCAGGGCTCACGGAGAGCGCCTGTAAGTCTCCTACTTGCTTGACCACTGCTAAAGCCTTAAGTGACATGGGTCAAAGGTTGGCTGACTGTAGCAGCTCAAAGGGGGAGCTCCTAAGGGCCCTCAGAACCGTAGGCAGGTCCCATGTAGGGACAGTAAGGGGGCGAGGCAGGTTTAGCCTCCTAGAACCCTTTAAAAAGGGAACAACCAAGTTGTTCCTGCCTACCGACTGACCGGATATAGGAGCATGAGAATCTGCTGTGGCTGCCACAAACCTTGAGAGTGGAGAGGGTACGACCCTCTAGGTCTGGCAGGAAAGTCTGAAAGGCTTGACAAACTGCCAGCATTTCCAGGCAGTTGATGTGTAGTCGACTTTCCTCGTTCGACCAGGAGCCAAAGGCCGGTCTGCCCTTGCACAGATCTCCCTAACCTGTGTTGGACGCGTCTGTGAAGACAACTTTCCTCCTGCAGACCATTCCCAGAGCCACACCCTGCTTGAACCAACAAGGGTTCTTCCAAGGGGCCAGAGCTGCTACGCAAGCCTGGTTTACCTTGATACGTAAGCGTCTGTGACGCCAAGCATGGGACGGAACCCGGGGTTTCAGCCAGCACTGTAGGGGCTGCATGCAAAGTAGGCCCAGCTGTAGCACCGGAGATGCAGAGTCTATGAGGCCTAGCATTCTCTGAAACGCTCTGAGAGGCAGAGAGGCTACAACTTTAAAGGTGGCCACGAGCTGCTGTATGGCCAGGCTCTGGTATTACTATAGCCCTCATTTGGGTTGAGTCAAAAACTGCTCCCAGGAATGAAATCCGTTGGCTGGGAGACAGTGAGCTCTTGGCAAAATTGACCCTGAGCCCCACCCTCTCTAGGTGGCTGAGGAGAAGGAACCTGTGGGATACTAGCTTGGCCTACAACTGGGCTAAGACGAGCCAGTCGTCGAGGTAGTTTAAATTGCGAATTCCCATCTGTCTCAGAGGGGAAATAGCGCGTCCATTCACTTTGTGAAAATACGAGGAGCTAGAGACAGTGTGAATGGAAGAACCATATATTGATATGCAACTTCCTCGAAGGCGAATCTCAAGAAGCACCTGTGAAGGGGGGCTATCTGGATGTGAAAGTAAGCGTCTTTCAAGTCCAGAGAGAAGAACCGTTCCCCTGAGCATATCAGAGAGGATCTGCTTCAAAGTAGTCATTCTGAACGACCGTTTCATTAGGGTGTGATTCAGATACCTGAGGTTGAGGATGGGTCGGAGACTGCCTGCTGATGGCCTGAGCTGTTGCCCTCGTAGCGCACAGGGCCAAGTCAGTTGTGCTGCGCAGCTCCTTAAATACAGCTAGGTTGGGCCCAGACTCATCCATGGAATGGAGGAGATTAGCTTGAAATACCTGAAGGCCATGGTGTGTAGTGCAGAAGCCACCTGGCCAGCCGAGGTATAGACACGCCAGCGAGGGCTGACGTCCTCCTACAGGATTTGGACGGATGAGCTTTTCATCCAAAGGCACCGTTTTGAATATTATTTATGCTGATCACTCTATATTCCACTTGGCTCACGTTAATATTAAACATTCACGCAGGAACACTCAGGTACATTACATAAAATTAGAACCGCCTTCTTTCAACCACCAGACTTTCACGATTGACTTATGAAATAACACAATGTAGCCTACCTTTAAATTCGCTTTTGTTTCATAAGATAGCTGATTTTAGCTGATTTTACTGACAGCCCAGTTCTCGTTATTTTATTATTTAATAGTTATTTTTGAGTTATGTGCTTATTGTAAATAGGTATTTAATGAATTAATTTGTTTAGTGAACTGCTACTGATCATCAGATATCAGCATGAGCATGATTGCCTACAACACTCATGAATGGAATGTGTTGTTGTTTAGTTGGTAATGTATTTGCAGTCCGTGTGAAATAAGTTTTGTGTAATTAATTCATCAGGCACATCATCGAACGGAGAAAACGACAGTACTCTTGAAAAATTGAGAATGTTAAAATGTTTTAAGGGGCACTTGCATATGTGTATAATATTTCAGTTATCATTTGATCATGTAAACTGAGGTGAATAAAAATGTGTTTTATATTTGGTTGGTAATGTAGGCTATTTGTAGCCTAAGTGTGTTTCGTTGTGTATGTGTGGGGGTGGGGCGGGTCCACTTCTCGTCCCCTTCTCGCGTGTGTTTTTGTGACAAAATGTGGTTTGGGGACCGGATAGAGTTGTTGGGTGACAGAGTTGTTGTCAGCTCGTGTAGTGTGTAACCCCTTGTTGCGGATCATTTAAGGCTGGAATACACTACACAACTTTTAAAATCTGAACAGATTTTTAAACAGCAGGCATCATACACTTGCCGACTTTGTAAATGGTTACAGAGAAAAGCTAGGCATCATACACTACACAACTGAGGATCACACACTACCAGACTTTAAAATCATTCCAAACACAAACAGAAACATGCGCCTCTTTGCCAGGAGACGTATGAAAGGCGAAACAAATGCAGGGGATGAGATGATCCGTAGTAGTGGAAGATGCGAGCCAAGTGCGACTGGAGATGGACAGGGGTGGGTAGACACAGTCAGTATGGACTCAACAGATTACAACAGGAGTTAGAGGTAAATGGTGTAGTTTTATCTATGTTGTTACCTTTAATATAGGCTATTATCTGTCGCTGTTTACATTTAATGTAATATTATCAATCATTCGCAGCTATTGACATTTTAATCCGGCCATTTATCCAGGATAAAGTGTAAATGTTGAGCCCTGGATAATGATGAATATTAACATAATTAATAATGAATGAATCCGGATTTACCTCAGAACGTGGTCAACTCAAGACAAAGCTAACAGTACAGTACTTACCAAAGCAATTTTATCCTGTCCCTATTCAGCCACTAAATTCTTTAGTCATCCCATCCTCTTTTATAATTCCTTACCTCCAGAACCATCTCCCTCATGTGAAATTGCTGCTGGAGCTCCTTATCTGAAGGCAGGGGGTCGTGATACAGCAAACACATCATGTCATACTTCTTTAAAGCCTTCTTATAGTTCCTTTCATTAACATTAAGAACTCTGTCCTTGCCATCAAAACTGGGAAACTCCAGACCCTCTTCTGCAGAGGAGTACAAGAGAAAATCCATGTAGGAAACCAAGACGATCCAGATGGACAGCATAGTAGTAATGATTAAACAGGCAAATAAAAAGAAGAGTCTGAAGAGTCCAAGTAAGATCTTGCAGGACAGTGAGACTGACCACCAAAATTAGACTAAATGTGTAGTTCTTCAGCACTAAATAACATGTTATACTCCCTTTCTCATTCTACCACTTCACCTCTTCTCAACAATTAGACAAAGACATGATAGGATAAGATATTTGATAGACTTTCCAATGAGTATGTCCCTGGTGAATTTAGGCCTCTTTTAGTGACCCAGTCATTTAAAAGCTAAAAATAAATGATGATCTGAAGAAAAAGAGGACAGACATGTGTACCATAGGGAATCACAGTACAGGTTTCTAGATGATATGTAGATGATAATTATTTAATAAAATCAAAATATATGCATACATGGCATACAACGCACACATGACAAAGGGTCCCCCCAACCCACTAATGCTAATTATGACCATTTGTTATCTTTTATGCAAAGAGTTTTTGTTGTTGATGTGTGGTGAGAAACTTATCCCTTGCGAAAAGTATTCTTATGGAATAATAACTCACCTCAGCAGAATTATCAGATATAAAGACTGACATACTTCCCTCACTGTTTTCTGACCATAATGCCATTTTTATCTGTATTCCATTTGTATCCTCTGCCTCTTTGAGTAAAAGATCCTTATACTGGAAACGTAACACCTCAATTCCTTAATTCCTTTTTGTGTTCAGCAGAAGAAAAAAATTCATACAGGTTTGGAACAACTTGAGGGTGAGTAAACGATGACAGAATTTTCATTTTTGGATGAACTATCCCTTTAATTTCTGGATAAAGCTAATAAAGAGTATATGTTTTGCAGTAATTGGGAACTTCTCTCTGTTCACAAAAAAAAAAAAAGTAAAAAAGAAAAAAGATAGATAAAATTATGGCTAGAATTACTGCTTTATCACTGCTTAAAAATGTGGAGGATCGTACAGATTCAGAGAATTGAGCTTACTGATCAGAAACATCACTTAGAGCAGTGCTTCTCAAACCTGTCCTGGGGACCTTCCACCACTGCATATTTTGCATGTTAAATTATTTTTAAAAATGCATTATATCAGCATGGCAGTCATAGTCATTCAAGTCTTATTGGTAAAACCTGAAAGCTAAAGAAAGAAAAAAAAAGATAGTTTTTTTCTTTGGTTTCAGGTTTAATTTAATTATAAATATTGTATTATATTGTTGTATTGTATTATATTTTAATTTAATTATAAATATTGTATTATATTGTTGTTTAATAATTGATAAATAAATAAATGATGTGCTCTCTCTAAGGCTTTCAGATTTCAACAATTAAATTACGATTACATTTTTAGTGACTAGTATAACTGCTATGTATGCCCAATAAAGCAGTTTCTTAATGAACAGATTCGAATTGAATGTTAAATGTGGTTTTATAGTCTTTGGTTTTATGCGCACTGTAATCTGCAGCTGGCAGGGGTGGTGAACTCCGGTCCTGGAGTGCCACAGTCCTGCAGAGCTCAGCTCCAACCCTGATAAAAACTCACCTGCCTGTAGCTTCCTAGTAACCCTTCAGAATTTGATTAGCTTGTTCAGGTGTGTTTGATTAGGATTGAAGCAAAACTCTGCAGGACTGTGGTTCTCCAGGACCGACGTTCACCACCCCTGTAACAGAGCAATTCATGCTCTTTTTTCCGCTCAGTAAAGTATGGGAATTTATTAATGCCAAAAGTGTTTGAAATAAAAAAGCCTGTTGAATTGCACTAATTGAAAAAATGTGCATTGCATTAACTGTTTTTAGGGCTTGCATTTTTGTGGGCTGAAATTTAACATGGTCATATATTTATGCTGTGAATATTTCAATTCAAAACATTTCAACCACATTTTCAATATTAAAAATTCAAAGATTCATATTCACCTTTCAGATTTCACTTCCAACATATTCAGTCTGTTTAAAAATACAACCTAAAATATTCAGGAAATTTTCGGCCCATTTTATTTTGTTTACAAATTCGCTTCCACAAATTCAGTGATTCAAATTCGACAGAAAATTCAACATTGGACATCCGGGAACTGCAGGAATAGCAGTAGATTGCCGATGCATGTTCCCTTTTGAAGGGAACTCGCACTGCGTCAGCAACGCTTTGGGGAACGCCTTGTGAGCACGTGTGTCAACTAATCCAATGGCGAGAGTGAACGTCACAGGCGGGTGACGTCACGACCAGGAAAGGATAAAGGCACATCCGGCCAAACCGGCTTTAGCTTCTGTTTCCTCAAAACTGTCTGTCTTATTTACTGTTGTTTGTCTATCGCAATCAGTATATTATGGCGACTCATTCATACAAGCAGTGTACTCCTCTGTGTCCTCGTTATATCATGACCGGAGATGATCACGACTTGTGTGTAATGTGTTTGGGAGCGGAGCATGCTCTGTCAGCCTTCGAGGGGGCTGACTGTGAGCATTGTGAGAGGCTGCCGCTTCGCATGCTCTGCTTTCGCCTGGCACTTTTCGAGGAAAGTGCACAGGATCACATTCCTCATGGTTCTGGACCCGTTGCTGTCGAGGCAGCACAGAGAAGGCAATCATGGGGATCGCAAATGGATTTATCAGAGGGGTTAGAGACGGGCTCTGCCTTATCTCTGCCTTTATCTGGTGTATCCAACGCTCTCTCTTTCTCAGGTGTCAGAAGCCCGCTCTGCGGTTTCTTCTGCCAAGGGAAAGGGCTTACCGGTTCATCTATCTGGTTCTGAGGAGCTAGATGTGGTGAATGTCAGTGTGGGAGAAGAGGATTCGCCACCTCTCTCCCCAGCGTATGAGGAGTTGGTGGATGTGGTAACTCGCGCTGTGTCCAAGTTAAATGTGGATTGGCTAGCCGATAGGCAGGACGTTCATCAGAAAAACAAATTAGATGAGTGTTTTCTGCCTTCTAATGTTACACCTCCACCACAGGCCTTCCTTTTTCCCCGATTTACATAACGTTATCTAGATCGTGGAATAGACCATACTCATTCTGTCTTTTCAGCCCCCAAGTGCATACATATTCAGATATAAGGGGCTTGAAAGAGTATGGTTATGGGACGATGCCTCAGGCTGAACAGATGCTTGCGAGCTATCCCTGAAGGCCCCCACGCTCCCCACTAAGCCATTAAAACAAACATCAGCTTTAGTGGGGAAAGCGTACATGGCAGCAGGTCAGGCTGGCGCATGTTTGCATACTATGTCCATCTTGCAAGCATACTAGGCTGATCTGCTGAGGGAGCTGGACACTGACGAGGGGGTGGGGCCTGAAGCAGTTTGAGAGCTGTGTCAGGCCACAGATTTGTCTCTCAGGGCCACCAAAGAGACCGCCAAAGCCAGCTATGGTGGCCACAGAGAGACATTTGTGGTTAAATTTGTCTGACATCAAAAAGAAAGACAAATAGTTTCTGTTGGATGCCCTGCTAGCGCCCTATGGCCTCGTCGGCGATGCCATCACAATCGTCGTCCACACCCCTCTGGGGTTGCTGGGCGTGAGCAGCCCAGCCGTCTACCTCCTCATACAGAGCGCAACAGAAGGAGAGTGTTGCTTCTCGTGCCCCAATACGGGGGGCCGGGGAGGCTTTCTCAGCAGAAGCCTTCGAAGCAGAAGCCAGATCTGAGGACTGTGCTTCAAGCTAAGAGGGCTTCAGGCCAAAAAAGCGCCCTGACGCTTACGGCATAGTTCTCGGCCACCTCTATTCACCGGGGTGCTCTACACCTGGGCATGCTCTGGTAATGGAACAGGAAGTAAAAGCTCTTCTAGCAAAAGGAGCTATAGAACAGGTTCCTCCTCCCAGCAGAGAGTCAGGGTTTTACAGCCACTACTTCAGTGTTCCAAAGAAGGACGGAGGGTTGCTTCCTATTTTAGATCTTCGTCATGTGAATCGTTCAGTCAAGAGAGTCAAGTTCAAAATGTTGACGCTGAAACAGATCATGATGCAAATCAGATCCGAGGACTGGTTCATCATGATAGATCTCAAGGACGCATACTTCCATGTCTACATCCTTCCACAACACAGGAAGTTCCTCAGGCTTACAGTGGGGAAAATAATTATTTGATCTCCTGCTGATTTTGTTAGTTTGCCCACCTATAAATAAATTAGGAGTGTAAGAAAATATCGATACATGTGAATATCGCGATATTATGTTTGGCAATTCTGTATCGATTCTCAAAAACAATGTATCTATATATATATTTACTTACTTACATCCAAGATTCGTGGCTTTGTGTGCGGTTTAAACCACAGACTGTATAAAACCCAACCACTAGATGTCAGAGTTATCTCAGAACGTAAACTGATGCCATAGCCAGAGAAGTGCAAGGTGCATTCGCTAGTGTTAGCATTAGCAAACCCAGCTCACAAGACGATAAAATTATTCCGCTCCAGCGGTATACAGAACTGAAGTGTGTGGACTCATTTTGGCTTCAACTATGAAGAAACCACTAAGGAGATCGACAAGAGACAGTTGTAAGCAAAATAGGCCATGTTATAATCTGTTAAATACTTTAGAAATTAAAAACTGCTATTCTGTGAACCTTTAAAACATATACACCTAAAAAATACTGCAGTCACTTTACTATTTTTCCTTAGATTGCACAAAATAGTGATTGGTGATATAAATGCAAATGATACTGTATTGATTTTTTTTAATTAGACCCTCTTTCTAAAAAAAATAAATTATATTGTGATTGTTATTTCGCCTTTCTTACAGTGTGTTATTACAGTTATGGCAATATATCACAATATATCGTATCGTAACCCCTGTATCGTGATACGTATCATATCGCCAGATTCTTGGCAATACACAGCCCTAAAAGAAATGAGGGGTCTATAATTTTCATGGTTTATTTTAATGGATAGAGAGTGTGGGATTACAAATGTAAGAATCTGTTTAAGATCTGCTGATCCTACATCCTGACATAACATCACATGAAATACTAAGGTGAAGTACACTGTGTTTTACATTTTGAGGTAAAGATAATGACATTCTAAGGAGATCAAGTCTTGCAGCCCAGGTATGCACTTCCTGACCATTTGGCGTGACAAGCTCAAGGCACAGCTGTGCCTTTGTCTCTATGATAATGTGAAGGTATGAGTGATACTGTCAGACTGATTGGGTTAGCACCTATGCATTTGAATGCTTTGATCTTCCTACTGGAAGTCAAACTATGTGTGAATGTTTACATAGTCTTAGTTCTCGTGACCAGCTACTGTTTACACCATTTGGGGTACTATTATCTACACAGTCGGTGGTAATTGCCTGTAGTGTCTTTAGATGCTTTTGTTTTAGTTGTCATTTCTAAGGCTGTGTGTAAGGGCAACACCTTTAAGGACTGCCCACTGAATGCCTATAAAACATCATGTATACACTGCATTAGTTAGACTTGGATGACTACAACTACCGACAGCATGTGTTCTCAATAAAGAGTAACTTCTGCTTGAAAGATATCCCAACGTCTCCTGGTCTCTGCTTCGAAGAGGAAAAAGTTTCCTACAAGACAGAATATCAAACAAAAAATCCAGAAAACACACATTATATAAAGGTTATAAATTGATTTGCATTTCAGTGAGTGAAATAAGTATTTGATCCCAAAGCAAAACATGACTTAGTACTTGGTGGAGAAACCCTTGTTGGCAAGCACAGAAGTAAGATGTTTCCTGTAGTTGGTCACCAGGTTTGCACACATCTTAGGAGGGATTTTGGTCCATTCCTCTTTACAGATCCTTTTTAAATCTTTAAGGTTTCTTGGCTGTCGCTTGGCAACTCAAAGTTTCAGCTCACTCCACAGATTTTCTATAGGATTAAGGTCTGGAGACTGGCTAGGCCACTCCATGACCTTAATGTGCTTCTTCTTGAGCCACTCCTTTGTTGCCTTGGTGGAATATTTTGGGTCATTGTCATGCTGGAAGACCCATCTTCAGTGTTCTGGCTGAGGGAAGGAGGTTCTTGTCCAAGATTTTACGGAACATATGGCCCTGTTCATCAGCCCCTCAATGTGGTGAAGTCAACCTGTACCCTTAGCAGAGAAACAGCCCCAAAGCATAATGTTTCCACCGCCATGCTTGACTGTAGGGATGGTGTTCTTGGGGTCATAGTCAGCATTTCTCTCCCTCCAAACATGGTGAGTTGATGCCAAAGAGCTAAATTTTGGTCTCATCTGACCACAACACTTTCTCCCAAGCCTTCTCTGAATCATTTAGATGTTCATTGGCAAACTTCAGATGGGCCTGTACATGTACCTTCTTGAGCAGGGGGACCATGCAGGCACTGCAGGATTTCAATCCATTGCTACGTAGTGTGTTACCAATGGTTTTCTTGGTCACGGCGGTCCCAACTGCCTTGAGATCATTTACAAGCTCCTCCTGTGTAGTTCTGGGCTGATCCCTCACCCTTCTCATCATCATCCTTACCCTATGTGTTGAGATCTTGCATGGAGCTCCAGACCGAGGGCGATTGATGGTTATTTTGTATTTCTTCCATTTCCGAATAATCGCACCAACAGTTGTCTTCTTCTCACCAAGCTTCTTGCTGATAGTCTTGTAGTCCATTCCAGCCTTGTGCAGGTCTACAATCTTGTCTCTGACTTCCTTTGACAGCTCTTTGATCTTGCCCATTGTGGTGGAGAGGTTTGAATGGAAGATACAGATTCTTTGGACAGGTGTCTTTTATACACATAACGAGCCAACGTTAGGAGTACTTTCTTTAAGTGACGAGACTAAACTGTGTTCGACATGGGCACATAAACAATCTGTAGGAGGCAGAATTCTGGTAGGGGATCAAATACTTATTTCACTTGATCAAATGCAAATCAATTTATAACCTTTATATAATGTGTTTTTTCTGGATTTTTTGGTGGATATTCTGTCTTTAGCCATTAAAATAAACTGGCCATAAAAATGATAGACTCCTCATTTCTTTGTAAGTGGGCAAACTTACAAAATCAGCAGGGGATCAAATAATTATTTTCCCCACTGTACTAATATCGGATTCTTCCGCTTCTAGCTCTATCATCCCGCACATTCACGAAATGCATAGATGCAGCTCTGGCCCCGCTCAGGCTGCAGGGCATACATATTCTGAATTACATCGACATCACAGTCAGAACAGATGGCGGTTCGACATCAAGGTGTTGTTCTCACTCATATAAAGAAATTGGGGTTGAGGCTGAACGCCAAGAAGAGTGCTTTCTCAATAACAGAGGACCACCTTCCTGGGCGTGGTATGGGATTCAGTAACGATGCAGGCCGTTTTATCGCCCACTCGTATTGCTGTGATAATTTCAGTCACACAGGAGATAAAGCTAGGCCAGTCATTCACTGTAAAACAGTTTCAAAAACTGAGGGCAATTTATATCCCGGGGACTCTAAATTTAGGAGCAGACATCCTGTTGAGACAAGGGGCTGAGGCCAGAGGAATAGAGACTTCACCCCAAGGTGGTGAAGTTACTATGGGAAATTTATGGCCAAGCGGAAGTGGATCTGTTCATGTCTCAGGACACAACGCATTGTCCACTTTGGTTCTCCCTCACACATCCAGTTCCCCCTGGGACTGAATGCTTTGGTACAGATGTGGCCGAGGCTACGTCTGTACACGTTTCCCCCAATTGTTCTGCTCCCAGGAGTTCTGGAGAAAGTCAGCTGGGAAGGAATAAGTCTACTGCTAGTAGCACCTTACTAGCCGAGCCGAATATGGTTCTCGGACCTGATATCTCTCCTTGAGTGCTCTCCCTCTGAGATTCCAATCAGGAGGGACCTTCTATCTCAGGTGGGAGGTGTGATATTTCACCCCCGCCCAGAAATGTGGAAGGGAGGCCAACTCATAGTCTGGTCTCTCATCCGAGGTTGTGGAGACCATACTTCACTCCAGAGCTCCATCCACAAGAAAACTTTACACCCAGCAGTGGAAACTTTTCACTTCTTGGTGTGATATGCGACAGTTAGATCCAGTAAACTGCCCAGTCGGTGCAGTGCTTGACTTCTTACAAAATCACTTTTTTATCAGGGCTAAACCCGTCTACACTAAAGGTGTACGTGTCAGCTATTTCTGCCAATCATGCTCCTTTGGATAGGACAACTGTGGGGAGAAACCCGTTGATAACCCGTTTCCTTCGTGGTACTTTGAGGCTGAGACCTGCAACACGTATCAGGGTTCCAGTTTGGGACTTGGCCATTGTTTTGGAAAGTTTATCTACAGCTCCCTTCGAGCCACTTGA
This sequence comes from Elopichthys bambusa, assembly GCA_037101425.1. Classification (NCBI taxonomy): domain Eukaryota; kingdom Metazoa; phylum Chordata; class Actinopteri; order Cypriniformes; family Xenocyprididae; genus Elopichthys; species Elopichthys bambusa. The sequence continues at coordinate 20,158,307 of CM074436.1, forward strand.
TACAGTTTCAGAAAAGTTTCTGACTTTAATAAAAACATCTTTTTTCTAGCCATCTCATCTCTAAAGAGAGTAGGAGACCTCCATGCCCTATCTATATCCCCTTCATGCCTTGAGTTTGCACCGGGGATGGTCAAAGCGTTCCTTTACCCCAAACTGGGATACGTCCCTAAGGTTCCGACCAATACACCACAGCCTATTGTGTTGCAAGCTTTATGTCTTCCTCCGTTCTCTGAACCAGACCAGTAAAAGCTGAATCTTGTGTGTCCACAGAACTGACCTGTGGAGGAAATCAGATCAGTTATTTGTTTGGTTTGGGCCGCATAATAGGGGGTGCCATGCGTTCAAACAAACAGTCAGCAAGTGGATAGTCGAGGCTATTTCATTGGCTTGTGAGGTTTCTGGTCAGCCATGTCCCTTGGCTGTCAGAGCTCACACTACTAGGAGTATGGCAGCCTCCAAGGCTTTAATTTCGGGGGTTTTCCTCAAAAAAATTTGTAATGTGGCAGGGTGGTCCTCTCTTGTGAGATATTATAACCCCGATATGGAAACTGCTCCAGGCTCACAGGTGCTTGTTGTTTAGTATGCACAGTTCATACAGACAGGTATTTGCAAGCATGGCGTTTTGGTAGGTCGTTCCCCAAAGCGTTGCTGACACAGTGCGAGTTCCCTTCGAAAAGGAACATCTCAGGTTATGTATATAACCATAGTTCCCTGAGAATAGGAAACGAGACACTGCGTCCCTTTGCCATACTTCCTGCATCCCTGTGACCGGCTTACTTCGGAATTCTGAAGCTAAAGCTGGTTTGGCCGGATGTGCCTTTATCCTTTCCTGGTCATGGATTAGTTGACACATGCTTAGTAGTGTTCACGCGAGGCGTTCCCCAAAGCATTGCTGACGCAGTGTGTTGTTCCCTATTCTCAGGGAACTATGGTTATATACATAACCTGAGACGATCTGTTAGTCAACCTCACCAGCAGGTGCCGCAAGCGGCTGTTAACGAAGAGCAACAGCTACAGTAAGTCATCATTCATTCACAAAAACTGATTTACAGAAATAGAGCAAGTGGTAAGTGTGATTATCAGGGCCAGAATATATGCGGTAAGGCTGATAAAGACACAAAAGCTGCGTTTATGTTTAATTCAGTGTCTTCACGATTACTTTCCCTATAAACTGCATGTAAATTGCTTTCTCTACCGCGAATGAGATTATAACGCTTTTCCTACCTGATGCTGATGTAAGTTAGCCTATATGAAACATTACACCTGAGGAGTGCTAAAGAATTACATCTTGGTTGATTCCTTTACTTAACTTTTATCACCTGGACTACATAGCTTGTGCAACGTTGTGCTGTAATACTGGGGTTGCCCTCATACGTCATACTCCAGGATTCCCCAATAACAATTAACGTGAAAACATACAGCTTGTACCTTATTGATGTACAATATACACAACACTATACTATTTACAACAAGCAACAAGCAGAGGAAGTGCTTTGCCATAAAAAAAAAAATCATGCAGGTTACAATGCACGCTAAGCATTTTCTTTATAATATGGGAGAAAAATGCTTTTACACGTTGCGTTAATATTCTGGGCTCATCTGGTTAACTGTACATACTGTACACAACTGTAAACTGGTTTACTGTACATACTATAGCATATACCGAATTAGTTTTTTATCATCACAATAAACCACGTTAAGCATTTTTTAATAAGTGTTAATGCTTAGTTTGATAGCCGTTAATTTAGGGAACGTCTCAAAAGTTAAAAAACATTGGTATACACGTTTCTAAATTCAGTAGGATTTGAAGAGAATGATTTAGTCATAAAATCAACTATAGTGTGTTCATGTAGGTGTCAGGCATGATGCACACCTTTTAGATTTTTTATATTTATTCAAATAAATGAGGGCCCATACAGCAGTAAAAAAAAAATAGCAGTATTTACACATGATTTAACAGTTTATTTCTATTAAATATCAAAAATCTAAAAGGTGTGCATCATACCTGACACCTACATAAACACTTTAAGGTTGGTTTTATGGCTGTAAGTCATTCTCTTCAAATGATTGAGCTTTAAATAATTGTATATTGTGTGTATGAGCATACAGTAGTGAAATAGCCTACAGCAATATTTACACGATTTGACAGTTTATTGTAATAAATATCAAAAATCTAAAAAGTGTGTATCACGCCTGACACCTACACTTTAATTTACCACTTGCTCCATTTCTGTAAATCCCGTTTTTGTGAATAAATGATGACTTACAGTAGCTGTGGTCTTGTTGAATTTTCTGTCGAATTTTAACCAATGAATTTGTGGAAGCAAATTTGTAAAGCAAAATAAAATGGACCAAAATTGCCTGTTGAATATTTTAGGTTGTATTTTTAAACAGACAGAATATGTTAGAAGTGAAATCTGAAAGGTGAATATGAATCTTCGAATTTTTAATAGGCTAATAAAAATGTGGGTGAAATGTTTTGAATTAAAATATTCACAGCGTATACGACCATGTTCAATTCCAGCCCACAAAAATGCAAGCCCTAAAAATACAGTGCATTAAAATGCAAACACGTTTAATGCAATGCTCTTTTTTTTTTTCTTCAATTAATGCAATTTTTTGTTTTCCAAACACTTTTGGCATTAATAAACTTCCATAGTAAAGCACATTCCACAAACATTGCAGCTACGGTACGTTTACTACCAGCGATATAACAATATAATCAAATATAGAATATTATTGACAAGACGAACGCGCTAATCCACACGAAACTGTGTGTAACCATTTCCCTTTCAACTCTTTGGTGTAACTGACTGTACAACCATAGACTGTAAAAAAAAATATGGACGTAGTGTCCGTGACATCACCCGTTGATTTCTGAAGAGCATTTTTGGAGCGAAAATGAGGCCGCTGCCATCTTAGCAGCTCGTCACCGCACGTCACTCCCGGATAACTGAAAATGGGCAAAGAGGCGGGACGTAGTTGGAACCAAGGAGACTGCACGTTGCTGAAACCATGCCTGCCTGGCTCGAGGTGATCATATTAACTATCTATCTATCTAAGATACTATCTAAAATATTGATAAAGATAAGTTATATCATTAGAAAGTTCGAAAGGGTTACTGTCAATCTACAGTGTCTTTTTTTAAGATATAGATGCTCCAACACCAGTAATTGATTTGTGTGGGGTGTGCAAATAACAACACGAAAAATCAAACGGGAATCCATACCTTTATAATGAAATAGCGATCGATGAATCCAATCCGTGGCACTTAATTGGGTAAAATGTCCATGAGTGTCCATTGCAAAACAAAAAACATACTTTTTGTCCACAAAAAATATTAAATCCATGAAATATTGATATATTATCCATTGTTTGCATCACATTTCTTCTGAATGATCTGCTCTCCATCATCGTTCTTCAAGAAATTATGCAATCTGAGCAGCGTTTATGTTGTAATTTAACTGTATATGATCGTATATATCTCACAAATGAGCACGCGTCCAAAGTATAATTTTTCAAAATGCAGCCGTTTTAGTTATAATATCCAAGCAGTGCTGTCAGAGTTTTATATTCTCCCGCCATTGTCACTGTAGTAAATCTCACAAACAAAACTTTAAGCCAATGCCACGATCCAACAACATGTATTCTGTTTATCCACATGTGTGCACATCTGTTTCGAGTCTCGACCATTAACACAGCAAGCCATATTATTTTATAATTGTATAAAATAATCCAGAAAAAAACACAAATACGACTGAGATGCCAAATTCAGCGGCTGGAATTAGCTGAGGTGACATGACGGCTCACAGACAGCAGCGGCAATCTACCTGTCACTCAAGTGACCACGCCCTTAATTATGCAGAACTTTAAGGCTTAATATAATTTAAACGGATGAGTTATAAAAAAAAATTCACCCCCCTCAGAGTTGTCATGAAGGGCAAAATTAGCAGTACAGACCAAAACTACAATTTGTACCAACCTGTAAACATGATTTTTTTCTGTTGTAAAGTTGGTCGTTTTAACACGTGGGTCAATGAGATTCTGCTCTCTTTTGGAGCCTGTCCCTAGCGGCCAGTCGATGAATTGCAATTTAAGTCACTTCCGTATTGACTTAACGAGAAACTGGGGGAGGTTGCCGCTTGTGTACAACTCTGAACGCGGCTGGCCAGTGGCCACTGACGACACTGCCATTATATGATAGGCTGAGGTGCCTCACGTGATCCAAGTTAGCCGTTACGCTTTGCTTTGTTCACCAACCCTGGCAGACACCATAGCAAAAAATAAATAAATAAAAGAGAGAGAGAGAGAGAGAGAGAGAGAGAGAGAGAGAGAGAGAGAGAGAGAGAAGGGAAATATCAATGGAAACACAATGAATATTAGCATACCAACACTTAGAGCTTATACACTTTAGAGAAAATCCAGCTTCCAACAGATATCCAAAACTTTTTAATTCATTTTACAAAAAAATGTAGCTTTCATACCTCTGCTCCCAACCTCTAGAATTTTTTTTTTACTGTACCTTCTGATCATACTACAAAAAAGTGATGTTTTTCCTCTGTATTTTTGTCTAAAGATTCTTAATCAAGTTTACTTGAGATGTAAAATGACAAAATATGAAGTCAAAATGAAGTGATTAAAGCAAGAACAAATATCTGCCAATGGGCTCATATAACTCACTGACAGGTATTTTTTCTTAAATTCGCTTTTTTCATTTTTTAAATTTTACATTTGCAATTCAAGTAAATATATCTATTTTTATTGGAAAATAAAATATATTTAATACTTTTTGCTCTGATTTAAGACCTCTTTAAGGCCTTAATTTGTGCAATGGTGAATTAAGTCTTTCTAAGACTTATATTGTATTTAAGACCCTATATATTCTTGAGCCGAGGCGGGGACTTCTAATCTAGTGTCAGACCATGCTAGTACATTGATCGAGTTCTCCTCAAATCGAGCAAGTCACGGTTAATTGATGCAGAAAAATGGAGCTGCCGTGGTTGCTTATACCGTCTTTCATTATTCTGCTAAATGGAGTTGAATTTTGTCTTTCTGATTACGGTGAGAACTTGCAGAATGTTGTTTTGATCTTTTGGTCGGTCATGTTTTAATTTGTGAATCTTCATACTGTAAGTTTCTGTACCTGTGATATCTTAGCATTAGCGTCTCTGTAAGGTAAGAACCAGCAAGTCTGCTTTAATGTTCTGGGCTCATCTGGTTAACTGTACATACTATAGTATATACCGAATTCGTTTTTTATCATCACAATAAACCACGTTAAGCATTTTTTTAATAAGTGAAACTGCTTAGTTTGATAGCCGTTAATTTAGGGAACGTCTCAAAAGTTATAAACGACATTGGTATACACGTTTCTAACTTCAATAGCGTTTGAAGAGAATGATTTAGTCATAAAATCAACTATAGTGTGTTCATGTAGGTGTCAGGCATGATGCACACCTTTTAGATTTTTTATATTTATTCAAATAAATAAGGGCCCATACAGTAGTACAAAATGGCAATATTTACACATGATTTGGCAGTTTATTTCTATTAAATATCAAAAATCTAAAAGGTGTGCATCATACCTGACAACTACATAAACACTTTAAGGTTGGTTTTATGGCTGTAAGTCATTCTCTTCAAATGATTGAGCTTTAAATAATTGTATATTGTGTGTATGAGCATACAGTAGTGAAATAGTATATAATAGTATAATATCTAGAATAATACATAGAAATAGTATAATATATAGAAATAGTATAATCTCCCTCTCTCTCTCTCTCTCTCTCTCTCTGTGTGTGTGTGTGTGTGTGTGTGTGTGTGTGTGTGTGTGTGTGTGAGAGCACATTACTGATTAGTCGACTCTCTTTTTGTGACGGGCATCAATGTATCTTGCTGCTAGTAGGATACAATCTCTTTTTTTTTTTTCTCCTAATAAATGTTGAAGTTGTTTTTTATGAAGTTAGGGCAGAGTATTTTCAAATATTTCAAACTTTGGATAAAATGTCTTTCTGATTTCTTCATAGTTAGGGCAGCTGGTGAGGAAGTGTTGTTCTGTCTCCACTTCTCCCTGGTCACAGATGCGTCTCTCTCTGGGCAGCCAGTTCTGTCTGTATCTGCCTGTCTCTACAGTCAGCGTGTGATTGCTCAGTCTGTACCTCGTCATTATTCTTCTTAATTTACAGTCTTTCACTGTACTCAGATATTCTGCGGTTGCGTATTCTCTATTTTGGCCCAAATAACATTTAAGTTTACTGTTGTTTCAGTCCAATAAGTCAGGTAATTTTCTATTTGTGCTTTTATAATTTGTTTGGGCTTGTGGTTAAGGGTGTCAGTGTCGAGAGGCTGGCTGTTGTTAGTCATGTTAGTTTGTTTTTGCAGCCTCAGGACCATCTGGATCAGGGGGCTTTTTTCAATGTTCATTTCATGGTTTTAAGGACTTTAAAATGAGTTGGGGTCATTTCCAAAATTTGTTGGCTCTTTTCTCAATGTGGATTAATAGAGGATATTGTCCTAATTCTGCCCTGTATGCGTTGTTTGGTGTGTTCCTCTGTACTCTCAGGATACTCTTACATGCTCTGCATGCAGGGCTTCTGTTGGGTTTTTGTCCTATTTGTCAAATTTGTGATTTAGAAGAGGACCCCAAACTTCACTGCCATATAGTGCAATAGGTTCTATGAGTGACTGGAATATTTTGAGCCAGATTCTGGTATTTCAATTTGGATTGATTTTTTTTTTTTTTTTTTTGATGGCATAGAAGGCCCTTCTTGCTTTTTCTTTCTGGATTCTTTCTGGAGAATGTAAATCCTCATTTCATTGAGGATGCCATCTCGTTAACTTGCTTTTTTGATTTTTAGGGCCTGAATTTTATCAATCATTTAATTTTCTGTTATGGGGTAGTCTAATGGGGTTTGGTATTTGGGTCAATGACATGATGCTAATTTTTTTTTGTGTCCATATAGTTTAATTAAATTTAAAAGGGCAAAATAAATGAGCAAATTACTTGCATACATTCTCTTTTTTGAGGACCAAGTCTAAAATTTCTGGTTTTAATCAATTTTGAAAGAATATTTGGGGATTGACTGCAAAAATGTCAATGTGGTGTAACAATAAAAAATTTGTACCAAATTATTGATCTTGTTTAAAAAAGGTGAAATTCTCAATAAAAAACCATATCAGCTAGTTTGGCCTAATCTTACATTAGAACAATTTAATAGTAAATAAAAACAAATGGAACACCATTGTTCTGAATATTATAAATAATTTGGGGAATCATGTGAGTCAAGTCAAATTCCTGAAGTGTCAAGGTGGTGTAACCACCATTCAAAGAGCAATTGCAAGAAGACCATGTGACAGGAAATTATATCACAGAGAAGGACCCCTGGTGACACTAACTGCTGCATGCAAAGGTTAGTACCTGTCTTTAAATATGAGATAATTTGACATTTTTAGGGTATAGTCAGGTATTCTTAGGTATATACATGTCAAATGATATGACCCCATGAATACATTGTTAATTCATCATTATTATAAAAAATGTGTATTAACTTAAAAAAATTACATTTGAAATATTTCCACCAAGGCCATGTGCTTACATAGGTGTCCATGATAATACCTGTCAAATTGTATTTGTTAACCAGTTACACCATTTGACTCCTATTACAAGCCTTTCTGTTAGGGGCCAATTTAGTCAAATATTATGATGCTGATTAAAGATGTAATATAAACTAAACTATTATTTGGAACTATTTTGAGTAAGTGGTGCTCTAGCCACAACTTTATTATTAAAGCTCTGTAAGTCTAGGAAAAAATAATTATGTTGCACAACATTAATGTTTTTGAAATGTTTAGCTTTAATGCATATTTTTATTCCATTCACTTAAAATTTTAAGCAATATATAATATCATGGAGCAATTGCTAATGAGAGACAAGAGTGACACGTCTCAAAAGCAGCGGAATTTTTATTACGCCGCAGTCACTGCTTCTGCTTCTTCCGGTCAAGCGTATGTGGCGTAAAGCAGCGCTGTTTTATCATATTAGACACATTTGTGTGTTGAAAGTTGTTATAATACTACACTGTGCGTTCGCTCACCGGCTGCTATAAGACACTTGTTGCACACTCAGTAAACTAGATATATATTAGCAATGGTAAAACATGGTACTCACAGTAAATCAAGAAAACAAGATTTAAACTATAAGACTAAATGTGTTCAGCTATATAACATGATTAGATTTATGTATCCAAACAGTTGCTCACCTGTCTAATAAAACACATAATATATTAAAGCGTCTTTGGTGTTTCCATGGTTTTTACAAAATAAAACCAGAAACCGAGGTTAACACTGGTATGATGTCATGGGCGACGCATGGACACGGCTCATGTCCTGGTTATAATTTCTTATTTCTCTAGATTTAAGCATTCTTGATAACATCTAGGATAATATAGGTACACAAGTCAACAAAATATCTAACATTGTTCTAGTGGTTTTTGGATATTTTAATCCAAAAATCTTACATATTGTGCATTTAACCAAAAACTACAATTTACATCTATAAAATACAATTCATTAAATTTCTAATATTTTATAATTAATATGACATAACAGAGCCCCTTTTCCCCCAATGGATAGACTGATATAGTTTCAAGCAAGGAAACAGTGGCTCATCACAGAGCACAAGTGAATTCTGATCCTGCTATCAGATATTTTTTTCTTAACTGTGATTGCAATACAAGACATGAGTTCACTGTTCATCACTTTGATGATTTCTTGTTATCAGATATTATTCCTTAAAGGGTTAGTTCACCCAAAAATGAAATTTCTTTCATTTATTACGTTCCAAACACGTAAGACCTTTGTTCATCTTCGGAACACAAATTAAGATATTTTTGATGAAATCTGAGAGCTTTTTTTATTTATTTATTTATTTTATCTCCCATAGAAAGCAATGAAATTACCACATTCAAGGCCCAGAAAGCTTGTAGAGCCACTGTTAAAACAGTCGACTTGACTGCAGTGGTTCAACATTAATGTTATGAAGTGACGAGCATACATTTTGTGTGCAAAAACAAAACAAAAATAGCAACTTAATTCAGCAATCTCTTCTCTTCCTTGTCATTATCCTTACGCAGGTGACTCAGTAAGCACAGTGAAGGATTCCGTGTTTACGTCCGAATGCCAGCTCAGTATTGGCCAAAGCTGATCAAGTGATCAGCACAAGGTATGCGTGTGATGGTGACGCAGGAGCCGGCCAATAATGAGTCGGCGTTAGAACCTGGAGGTGCTGCACTGTTTACTGCGTCAACAGCATAGGAGAATGACAGGGAAGAGATAAAATTGTTGAATAAAAGTTGCTATTTTTTTGTTTTTGCGCACAAAATGTATGCTCATCGCTTCATTAAGGTTGAACCACTGTAGTCATGTCGACTGTTTTAACAATGTATTTAGTACCTTTCTTGACCTTGAAAATGGTAATTTCATAGCTTTCTATGGGAGAAAAAAAAGCTCTCAGATTTCATAAAATATATCTTAATTGTTGAAGATGAACGAAGGTCTTACAGGTGTGGAACGACAAGAGGGTGGTAAGTAATTAATTACAGAAATTTCATTTTTGGGTGAACTAACACTTTAACTATAATATATACGAGACATGATTTCACTGTTCATTACTATGATGATGTTGCCAGTTGTTGTTTTTCAGCACTGAAACCACTTCAGCTTAGCTTGTTGACTGTCATGCTTGAATTTTTTTTTTTTTTTTTTTTTTTTTTGGTCAATTTCTTCAACAAACAATGGCCTTTGGCTGTAGAAACAACATGGTCAGGTGGTGTAACTGGTTTGTATCAATTGGCGTAACCAGTATTTTTCATAAAAATCTCATTATATACAGAAAAATTAATGTGGAATAAAATGCAATCATCTAGTTTAGTGTAATAACATGGTTTTTAACAATTTTTACATCATTTGTCAAAGATTATTTAGAAAACAGATGTGTTTTTAGCATATGTCCCACCAAATATTGCAAAAACACTTTAAAATTTACATTTAGAAATAACTCAGAAAATAAAATTATTTTTAGTTTGATATTTTAAAGTGAAGTATTTATTTCTATGAATACGCTTACATGCCATCTAGGTGGATAAAATATTTAATATTTCTCATTCTTTAGCGGTTACACCATTTGACATTTTCAGGTACATTCATTCTCAACTTTCATAAAAAATTGTGCAAATGTCATTTTTATTAACATAAAATTAACATAAATACACTATATACATTTTATTGTACCTTTTTAAAACAAGTTTTTAAAAAGATTTTTGAATTTCTCATTTTGCCAAACCATATTTGTCACTGACCCATTTACCAATTGTATGTTCTATATTGATAATTTTTCATATATTTGGATTTCATTTTTTATTTCGATATAAAGTTGTTCAAAGTGATTTTTCCAGGTGTCTCCATTTTGTATGGCTGTTTTTTTTATTCAGGGAATTCCAATTGTCCCAGAAATTTTGAAAATGTACAGATTCTTCAATAGTTTTTAGCTGATTTTCATGCACTCTTGTCATACACTTTTCTGAGTGTATTTTTATACGTTCCTCACAATATTGATGGTGCAAATCTGCATTGTTTGGTTGTCTGTGTCTTGTTTTACAGCCTAAATCAAACCATTTTTCATTCTCTTGTTTGGTTTTATGGATTTTCTAAATGGATTTTTTTTTTAAATTTTTTTTTTTATGGTTGGATAAAGTTGCCAAATAATCAAATGTATACTGAACAAAATTGCCCCCATTTTTCATGAGCTGAACTCAAAGATCTAAGACTTTTTCTATGTACACAAAAGGTCTATTTCTCTCAAATATTGTTCATAAATCTGTGTTAGTGAGCTCCTTTGCTGAGATAATATACACCTCACAGGTGTGGCATATCAAGATGCTGATTAGACAGCATGATTATTGCACAATAATTAGGCTTAGGCTGGCCACAATAAAAGGCCACTCTAAAATGTGCAGTTTTACTGTATTTGGGTGGTCCGGGGGGATCGGAAAACCAGTCAGTATCTGATGTGACCACCATTTGCTTTACGCAGTGCAACACATCTCCTTTGCATTGAGTTGATCAGGTTGTTGATTGTGGCCCGTGGAATGTTGGTCCACTCCGCTTCAATGGCTGTGCGAAGTTGCTGGATATTGGCAGGAACTGGAACATGCTGTCGTATACGCCGATCCAGAGCATCCCAAACATGCACCTGTGTTCGCTGTCCATAACATACACCTGCCCATACCATAACCCCACCGCCACCATTGGCCACTCAATCCACAGCGTTGACATCAGCAAACCGCTCACCCACACGACGCCATACACGCTGTCTGCCATCTGTCCTGTACAGTGAAAACCAGGATTCATCCGTGAAGAGAACACCTCTCCAAAGTGCCAGACGCCATCGAATGTGAGCATTTGCCCACTTAAGTAGGTTACGACGATGAACTGCAGTCAGGTCGAGACCCCGATGAGGACAACGAGCACGCAGATGAGCTTCCCTGAGACGGTTTCTGACAGTTTGTGCAGAAATTCTTTGGTTATGCAAACGGATTGTTGCAGCAGCTGTCCAGGTGGCTGGTCTCAGATGAGCTTGGAGATGAAGATGCTGGATGTGGAGGTCCTGGGCTTGTGTGGTTACACGTGGTCTGCGGTTGTGAGGCTGGTTGGATGTACTGCCAAATTCTCTGAGACGCCTTTGGAGACGGCTTATAGTAGAGAAATTAACATTCAATTCACGGGCAACAGCTCTGGTGGACATTCATGCAGTCAGCATGCCAATTGCATGCTCCCTCAACTTGCAAACTCTGTGTGATAAAACTGCACATTTTAGAGTGGCCTTTTATTGTGGCCAGCCTAAGGCACACCTGTGCAATAATCATGCTGTCTAATAAGCATCTTGATATGCCACACCTGTGAGGTAGATTGATTATCTCGGCAAAGGAGAACTGCTCACTAACACAGATTTAGACAGATTTGTGAAAAATATTTGAGAGAAATAGGCCTTTTGTGTACATAGAAAAAGTCTTAGATCTTTGAGTTCAGCTCATGAAAAATGGGGGCAAAAACAAAAGTGTTGCGTTTATAATTTTGTTCAGTGTATAACTTATGTTGTCCACGGCCAGAGTTACAGTTAGAGTAGTTCAGTAAAGTCTTGTTTGATTTTTCACAGTGTTTTGTGCTGTGTGCTTACAAGTTACTGCCTTAAACTTTCGATTTTCATTACCTTGCTCATAATCAGTAATCATTTACATTACTTTACATTATTAAAAAAACCCTAACCTCAACTTTTCGGTGGACAAATAGTTGATAAGTGTTAAATAGTGTTAAATATTATTTCTGAATCATTTACATATTAATTTGGTTCTTATTCACTGTTAATTCAATTACCTTTTGAGTTATAATTGATATGAGTTTCCCTTACAAATAAAACGTAATATATTAAAGCGTCTTTGGTGTTTCCATGGTTTCTACAAAATAAAACTGGAAACCGAAGGTGATGCAGAGATGACGCCAGGTGACTTCCGGAAACGTCCTGTATCCTTGGTTAAAATTGCGATTTTTTTTTTTTTTTTTTTTTTTTTTTTTTTTTTTTTTTTTTTTTTTTTTTTCCCCTCAGCCATTGACGAGGTACAGAGTGAGGCTTTGACAGAGCTTACGCTACTTGTTTTTAATCACTTCGGCATCAGTTACCTTGGGAAGTTTACCTTGTGGGAAGCTCTGTCCTATATATATATATATATATATATATATATATATATAATGTAATGTAATGTAATTTTTCATTCTTTCTTTCTTTCTGCAGTACGTTGGCAGTCATTCATGAGGAGGATCACAGAAGCCACAAATAATTACCAGCCATGCAGTCAGGAGAACTGCAGCTGTCATCTGAGGTCAGCAAATATACAGAGTATCTTGCAATAGAATATGCATATACATGCAGCTGTACAGGTTGAAAGGCTGTATTTTGTAGACTTTAATCCATCACTCTTTTGATTGCAGTGTCCTGAACAGTGACCTTAGGCCATTTAAAAATGGCATATCTGAGAGACTCATGGCAGACACAATCCAAAGAGGTGTTGGTACGCACTACCAGATAATCAGTAACAAGCTGTACAGAGAACAGAGCTGCATGTTTCCAGCAAGGTTGGTGAAGTCTAAATTTTTTTTTGTAAAATCATGATCCTGTCATGTGCAAATGGGTGTTGAATATCAGACAATTATCCTTTTTTTGCAGATGCAGTGGTGTTGAGCACTTTATCCTAAAAGTGATTAACAGGTTGCCAGATTTGGAGATTGTGATTAATGTGCGTGACTATCCACAGGTTCCTGGATGGGTTCAGCCAGTCTTGCCTGTACTTTCCTTCAGTAAGGTGTGTACACCCTTTACCCCAACAAAGTGCCTAAGAACTATCTACTTAAACTGATTTTATGTTTTATCAGTACCTTGACTATATTAAGGCAATTTACATTAATTTGTGCCTCCGCCTTTAGATTACTAACACTGATCCTCCGACACACTCCAGTTAAAACAGCTGATTACTAACTGCATAAATGTGCACACCCCTGAACTAATACTTAGTTGAAGCACCCTTTGATTTTATTTCAGCACACAGTCTGTTTGGATAGGAGTCTTATTAGTTCCCGGATAGCATGTAATCATTGAAACAATGTTGAGTCAGTGTGGATATGTCAACGCTAATTGCATTGAATTAGTGTTACAAAGTGGTTGCTTCAGTATCACTCTTGCACCCTCAGTTAATGTTGAAGCAATGTTGAGATTTCAACCTCAAATCAATGGTAATATTATTGATTCAGCATTACAAAGTGATATTTTTCCACATCACTTTTGCACCCTCAGTTACTGTTGAAACAGTGTTGTGATTTCAACAAAAAATCAATGATAATATGAATGAATCAACATTATCAAGTGATGTTGGTTCAATATCATGTTTGCACCCTCATTTAATGTTGAAACAATGGTGAGCAAAAAAAACTTTGTTAATGCTATTGAATCAGCATTACACTATGATTGATTCTACATCACCAATGCTGAATCAATATTAAAATTAATAAAAATAATCAGTGGTAATTTTGTTTAATCAACATTACACTATGATTGATTCTATATCAGTGACTATGTTTACATGGACAGCAGTAATCTAATTATTGACCTTATTCTGAATAAGACAATATTATGATTAAGGTGTTTACATGAGTTGCTTTTAGAATATTCCTTTTATGTTGCCGTTTTGCATGTTATAGAACATAGATCGATTAATGGCAAACGTCATTACGTCCCCATTGTACCCCGTTCTACGTTCTTTCACATATCACTGACCACACAGTAGGCTATGTCTTCGTTATGGTACCATATACAGTTTCATTTTTAATTTTACGAAAGCTTCAAGTGCAGTTAATTATTTGACATGCTATACGTGGAAATAGATACGGAGCCCCGCATATGACATGCAAGAAAATAAATAAATTCTGCACACAATTAGCCTACTATTTATTTTCCCTGTCATGTGTGGCGCGCTGTAAATAGAGGACGGTGGATACAAATTCTCCAGCAACAGGCCTCCTCTGTACTTTCATTCAGCAACATTTCATTCATGCCACCACGACAAACTCAAAGGTAGCCTACTGGATGAGAGATGAGGTGAGTTTGATTTGTGGCTTCTTGCTTGAAGCTTGCTCTCTTGTTTGCCGTCAAACGGTTGACTACTGCTGTGCATGTATTATGTGAAAACTCCATGACGTTAATAGTGTGATTAAGGTGTGTACATGTCTATAATGCACTCTGATAATGCGACTAAAATAGGAATACTCCTATACCTGTCTTAATTCGATTTGTGTTTACTTCGAGTATGACTTTAGTCAGATTAAGGTAATCAAATATCGCTGTTTACATGGTCGTTTCTTAATCAGAGTATTCTCTTAATCGTATTAATATCGGAATATTGTTGTCCATGTAAACGTAGTCACTGTGATGAATATTGAATAATTTCAATATTGAAATTAACGTAAATCAGTGGTAATATTGTTGAATCAATGTTACACTATGATGTTGATTCTACATCACTGCTGTTGAATCAACACTGAAATTAACAAAAATAATCAGTGGTAATATTGTTGAGTCAACGTTACAATGTGATGTTGATTCTAAATCAGTTGAAGCACTGAAAATACAACTGAAATGTAATAATAACATAAAACAGTGTTGCCATCTGATGTACCAAGTAATGTTGAAACTGAAGTTAATGTAGGAGCTAAACATGTAGAGGAATAAACACCTCTGAGCTATAGCCCTTACTATAAACTATATCTCAGTTAATTTTCTATGAAACTACATAGCATTCAAGTAATCAGTGTAAGCATTATCAGGAGGGTGCTTTTTATTTTTTTATTTTTTTAATTTTCCATCTTCATCTGCCTTCATTCCTACTAAAGGAGCAATGTGCTCTGCAAGCACTGATGGATGCAAGACATGGGCTATGTGTGAAGTGTCTCTTGCACTTCAAGAACTTTATTCAGGAAATTCCTAATAAACATTACTAAAGCAAGATACTAAAGCTTTTTTTTAAGAATGTAGAAAAATTGATTCTTTATTCAAGCACTTTAGTAACTTTTTAATGTATGTAATTACAGTCATTAACTACACAAATCAAAAGCAAATAACAAGCATACAAAACAAAGGAACAGAGAAATAATAAGGTAGATGCACCATTGTTTGAAACTGTGCTAGAGAAGTCATTCAAGTATGTCAGGTGGTTCAACGCACAAGACTTCTGTATGAGATGCACTTGTGTTTTCTCTCTAGGAAGCATCAGTTAGACTACTGAGACGTGCACATGCAAAACCAAAATGCCCCACTGATTGGGAAACACCCACTAGTGTTCTGCAGAGATACATACCTGCATGGTCTTGTGGTCATCAACTACAAATCACTGTTAGTTCAGTGTCACTGTCTTCACCCATGTGTGCTGTCGACTTTCACCAAAATTTCAATGCAACACACTTTAAAACATTGAAATTTCAATCTCAACTAAAATGATGGTTTGGATCAAAACTCAACATAGTTATCAATGTCACCATGCTGTCTGGGTTGGTACATTGACTTATGAATTTTGTGCCTCTTTTAAATTGCAAGGGCATCTACTGTGCACAGCCCTCTTCAGTTTCCTCACAAGTTTCAGGTCTGGGTTTTGGCTGGGCCATTGCAAAACATTCATCTTTCTTTGCTGAAGCCATTCATTTCATTTAAATGTTTTCTATCATTGTCATACTGAAAGGTGAAAGTTCTCTTCAATTTCACCTTTCTAGCAGATGCCAGAAAGTTCTGTGCCAAAATCAACTGATACTTGGAGCTATTCATAATTCCCTCCACCTTTACTAAAGCTCCAGTACCAGCTGAAGAAAAGCAGCCCCAAAACATAATGCTGCAATCATGCTTCACTATGGTGTTCTTTTGCTGATCTGCTGTGTTGTTTTTGTTCCAAACATACCTTTTACAATTTTGGGCAAAAAGTCCAATCTTGGTCTCATCAGGCCATTACACATTTTTCCACATGATTTTAAGAGACTGGATATATGTATAGCTGGGCTTGGATATTTCTTAGTCAGAAAAGGCTTGTGTCTTGCCAGTCTGCCCCATAGCCCAGACTGATGGAGAATACAGTAGATAGTTGTCACGTGTAGGAAGCACCCGGTACTTGCCAGAATGAGCTGCAACTCTTTTAATGTTGCTGTAAGCCTCTTGACAGCCTCCCTGACCTGTTTTCTCTTTGTCTTTTGGAGGGATGCTCTTGTTCTTGATCGTTTTTATTGTTGTGACATTTTTTTTGTCCAGTTGTTGATTTCTGTCTTCACTGTGTTCCCTGGTATATCTAATGTCTTGAAAAAATATTTTGTAGCTCTCATCTGAGTGATAACATTCAACAGTGAGATTACGTCGATGCTTCGTAAGCTCTTTGTGGCCCATGGCTCTTGTAGTATTATACAACCAAGGCAAGAAGTAAAATCCTACAGGAACAGCTGAGATTTATTTGAAGTTAATCAGTCACTTCAGGCATAGGCGCAGATCCTGTGGGTGCTCGAGGGCTCAAGCACCCATGGAAATGGTCAAGCACCTACGGAAAAACATGAGATATTTTCTACTGATTTAACCAATAAGAAAATGATTGCAGATTTCAGACACGACTTTCCTTGAGGCCATTTCTATGGCGTTATTTTAATTTTTAAAAAATCGAGAGCGCATTAGCTATTAACTCCAGAGCGCATCCATGTAACGAATCTCTCTGCTCGCTCGCAGGCAGATTTCTTTCATTCTCGCACAAAACGCGCACTTTTAAATGGTGATCTCGTGGCTCTGCTCTAGCTCAGATTTTACATGTGCGCTTTGTGCAGCTGCACTCGTGAATCTCTACTTGCTCTTTCTCTAGAATTGTCTTCCCTCCTGGATTTAATGTTGTCAGAAGCTTTCAACCACCAGACATTCAAGAGTGACTGATGAAATAACACAGTACACCTTTAAATTACAAAGAAATTACGGATTCACCTTTGTTTCATGAGATAGCATTTCAAGCTGATTTTAGTCGGCAAGTTCTCTAGTTATTTCGTTATTTAAGTTATTTTTGAGCTAAGTGCTTATTTTAAATATGTAGGCCTAGTGTGAGCACCCACCGGCAGAAACATAAATCAGCGTCTATGACTTGAGGTGTGTACTATTTGAATTTTTTTATTTTGAAATTTTTTCCATTAGGTACAAATGTTCTGATATGACTTATCCTTGTTTCATTATTTACATCACAAAACCTGCTGTTTTAAGAGGGGTAGACTTATATATAATATGCTTTAAAAAACAAAACAATACCATAATTTTGGCTTTGGTATGACACCAGAATCTAAAGCCTCAGTGTTGATACTAAATCAATGCAATAGGTGACAAATAACCAGCCTCAAAAGATAATTGAGTTGAAAGCAAATCTATTAAGAACACTGCATGAAACTCTGTAGTAACAAATGTATTGCATGTTTTAAAGAATAAATATAAATAGCACTTCTCAATGTTCCATACTCCGTATACTAGTTTGTATATGACATGGTGCAAAATAGTGTAATAGAATCAAAATGTAACAATAAAATAAAAAACTTGTTGCTGATAATAGTTCTGGAATAGTAGGCTGGCGACCTGAAGATGCTTTTATTCCTTTCTGTGGGTGTCAAAAGGAGGAATAATAAAATTACATATAAAACCTTAGCTGTCATACATCTATTAATCTTGGTTAATGTTTGGGTTAATATTAGTTTAATACATCAAGTAATGTTAACATGCTAAACATGTTTTAGTATATTTATAATTTATTATTGAACTTACTACATTAATTAATATAATATTGTTAGCTCAGGTTACCTAATGAATGTTGACGAACTTAGCTTTATTGTAAAGTTTTATTGTAAACATTCATAATAATAATTTTGATATTTCATTTACTTCAATTAATATTACTAATCTCTTTATTCATTCAGTTAAAAATGCAAGTGCAAATATTATGAGATACTGGTTCTATCTAGAGTGTCCGGAGGAAACACATGATTTTTAACAACGTTTATGACTGGTGCGGTAAGGTATGTTTGTTCACCTTTTTCATCTCTCTTGTATGCAAAGTAATGCCAAATTTCACTTCTACCACCCTCTTTATTAATTAGTTTGGGGCGTGTAGAGCAGGACCAGGTCTAGGCATGGGCAGGGTTGTGCTAAGCACACCCTTAACCTGAGTCTGCCTTAACCACCCAATTAGAATTTAGGCACAGATTGTGTTAATCTGTTTTTTTATGATCTAATGGGGGCTGTGTGTTGAGAAGTTTGGTGAAGGGCTGTAAAATGCCCCAACCAATCAAAAAAAAAAAAAAAAAAAGAATAAATAAATAAAAATTTCAGTAATTTTCTTTTATTAGCTGAAACTAATGGTGCGGTGCGTTATACATTCAAGAGGTGGCTTCAGTCTGTTGCGGAAAAGCAGAGGCTGACAATCACACAAGCGAAAATGGGCAGAAATATTTGCGTGCTATCAAGGTGCAAATTATAGGGAGTTTCATGTGTCTTCATGAATATGTGTCTTCATATTTACTTGACTGAGTGATATATATCTATCCATCTTCATATTTACTGACTGATTTTAGTGTCATTTGGCCGCCACTAAAATGGGTCATACCATTGCAATTACCTGAGCAGTTGAAATACACTAGAAAACCTTGCTCCTTAGAGAACGTGCATTAGATGGAGCAAGAACAATGTAAGTGTAGGCTATAAAATACATATGCATAGTTCAGTTGAAACTTTGCCCTGGCTTGCTGTTAATGCTGTTAAACAGAATGTACGCGGCAAACTATCTGCTTAAATAGCAACACTGAAATAAGAATGCACTGTTTATCATTCAGTCAGTTGGGGCCATTCACACAGAACATGTTCGGTTCTCTCGATATTGTGTCAGTAGCTGACGCCATGGGGAAACACCTTTTCTGTGTGAATAATGAAGCCCTATGAAATCTTGCAGGCAAGCATTCACCTGCCAATGGAGTGCAAGCGTGCAAAATAGAGATGGGCTCCTCTGCTCTATAAGGCAGCGCTGAACGTCATTCCCTTCTTTCTCCTTCAGACAGCTACACTGTCATCAAGAAGCCATCTGCAGCTTGCCATTGAGGTACGCTTGCCAGAGGACTGTGCCTGGATTGCCGCTGCCCTGTAGCATTCCAGTGAGTATAACATTTTTCTTTCAGATGACTTCCGGACTGACGTGTTTTCTGCTTGGGCTTCGCCCTCTCAAAAACAGTGCTGCATGAGTCCATCTGCTGTCTATAAATGGTGGACCTTAAGGACTCCAGTGATGAGAGCGTGCCAACTAAGTGTTTGTGTTCCTCTCATTCTCATTCACACGAGATAAGCAGCCCTCCGAAGACAAAAAAAATGTCCAACTGCTTAATTATTTATACAATATAAGTAGCCCCCTGACCCAGAGCAGCGACCTGCTATGTACAGAGGACAAAGCACTTCAGTCACTCGCTCACTTATGCAGTATTAGCAGCCCCCTGCCTCAGAACAGAGCATAAAGCGCAATGTGCTTTGGCCGCTCGTTCAGTCTCATAACACGGCTCCCCGCCTCAGTGTACAAAACACTCCAGCCACTCACTCACTCGTGCAGTATAGGCAGCCTCTTTCTCAGAGCGGCAGTCTATCTTTATAAGGCACAAAATTCACTGGCCCAACATATACATAAGAAATAAAAATATCATGCATGGGAAATAAAAATAACAATCATATTTAACTAAAGGCTGTCTGAATCAGCCTCTATCTCTAACTGCCCGAATCATTAAGTTCAGGGCACCCCTGTCTGAGTAAGAGTCAGAGAGCTTCAGTTCGTGAGACACACTAGTAGTAACCCGGCTTACTAGTGTCTACCCCTTCATGGGGTGGAGTATCCCCATACCTTCTACCTCTGATGGCTTCGTGTCTTTCCAACCCTTTAACAAAGTGGAATATCCACCACACCGTCTGCCTCTGATGGCTTCCGGTGCTACACCAGCCTGCGACCTGGTGTCTTACACTCATGTCTGAGTGTGTAAACCCACCATCTCACTTCCCAATTGTCTCAACTCTTCGAACCAGACAGCCCTAACCAAAAAAATAAAATAAATTAAAAAATTAAGAGTAAAAACATGATACATAGATAAAGTGCAATCAGTCTGACATACAGTGGCTCATTCAGTAAATGCACAGCTAAACAGATATTTTGAGTCTGGGATTTGAATGTGACTACTGTTGGAGCACATCTGATCTCTTCAGGAAGCTGGTTTCACCTGCGACTGGCATAACAACTAAAAGTATACTCTCCTTGCTTTGAGTAAACCCTTGGTATTTCTAAGTGACGTGATCCTGATGATTTTAGTGATCTGTTAGGTTTATATTCTATGAGCATATCTGCAATTCTTCTCAGAATCCTGGCACCAGCGTTTTGTATGAGCTACAGCTGTCTTATGGTCTTTTTGGGAAGGCCAATGAGGAGTCTATTACAATAATCCACCCTGCTGATGAGGAAAGCATGAACAAGTTTCTTTAAGTCTTGACTGGAAACAAAGCATCTTATTCTTGCAATATTTTTGAGATGATAGTGTGCTGATTTAGTTATTGCTTTTACATGACTACTGAAACTAAGGTCTGACTAAGGTATGTGTTCACCTTGAGAGCTTCATCTTTGTTTCCAAATGCAATGACTTCAATTTTGTCTTTGTTTAACTGAAGAAAGTTTTGGCACATCCAGTTGTTAAGTTCATCAATGCATTGGCACAGGGAGTCAATGGGGCTGTAGTTGTTAGGCGATAAGGCTAAGCAGATCTGGCTATCATCTGCATAGCTGTGATAGGCAATTTGGTTCTTTCTCATTATTTGGCAGCATATACAGATTGAACAAGTGTGGTGCAAGAATTGAGCCTTGGGGGACTCCGCATGTCATGGATGTCCACTCTGACTTATGGTTGCCTATACTCACATAACAACTTCTCCCTTCTAAGTATAACCCTTAACCATTTAAGGACCATCCCAGAAAGCCTGACCCAGTTTTCCAGCCTGTCATGAAGTATGTTGTGATTGACAGTGTCAAATGCAGCACTGAGGTTGAGTAGTACCATCACTGATATTTTGCCTGTATCAGTATTTAAAGCTGCTGTCTGTAACTTTTTTTTGTTAAAAATGATCCAAAATCAATTTTTGAGCAAGTACATAACCAGCCAGTGTTCAAAACCATCTCCTTACCTTTTCACAACGGTAAGCTTGTAATAATGTTTTATAATAAAATCGGTACTGGTGGGTTTCCACGAGAAATTCAATCACGCAGCCGCCACATCTGTAAACCGAACGAAGGAGTCCCAGTTAGTAGGCTATATGTGAGGACGCTACTGGT
The DNA here is from genome assembly GCA_037101425.1 of Elopichthys bambusa. NCBI lineage: Eukaryota > Metazoa > Chordata > Actinopteri > Cypriniformes > Xenocyprididae > Elopichthys > Elopichthys bambusa. The sequence continues at coordinate 20,180,305 of CM074436.1, forward strand.
AGTGGATCATTTATACCGTTTTCTCACAACAGCTGGAATAATTAAACTTATCATTTTGATGGCGGATTGTAATCCAGAAAGGTCGAAATGACAATTATCAGTGATAAGTGGAGATTCACCCATAGTCAAAAGCAAAAGACTTCAGACTGCAGAGTGGCTACAGAAATTGAAATTTACAGGTAATGCTAATACACACTAAATACACAGTCACACAATGCTGATGTTGTTAACATTAACGATATGAGAACAAAGTATAACAATAATAATAATTTGCACAGTTTGGCGTGATCTGAGCTAAGCGTTCATTCGATTTAATCACCATTGGCAGCGAGATTTATGTTGTTGTTTTTTCTCAGTTGGTCAGAACAAAACTGGCAGACATATTGTTCAGATGACATTTTCTGGTGAAAAATCTTATTTTGGTCATACTTCCAAGACGTAGAATCTATGATTCTGAAGTACAGTATCACCGATGTGGTGACTGACAGCAAACATTAGATTCATCCGCGCTGAGGAGTCATGCCGATCCACAACCCACGTAAAAATGATAATTCCGCAAATAACTGCAATTGCAGGTTTCAAACGGAGATGGCTACAAAGAGGCAAAACTTGCAGACTGCAGCTTTAAGCAACTATAATTTATTATCTTTACGAGCACTGTCTCTGTACCATGATGCAGTCAAAAACCAGATTGAAAGCTGTCGAAGTATCCATTCAATCTTAAGAATTTGTTCAGCTGATTAAAAACAACTTTTTCAATGATCTTGCCTATAAAAGGAATATTTGAGATTGGTCTATAGTTGTTCAATATGGTATTATACAGATTGCTCTTTTTCAGGAAGGGCTTAACCACTGCAGAAAGAAGTGAGGCATTAACCACTTCTAGGAGATCTGCACTTTTGAAAAAAGATGTGAGAAGTGTGTTAAGGGAGTATTGGAAATTTAGAAACCAAGACTAGGAGACTTGGTTCTATCTTCAACAGGATTCTTTATTTAGAACATGCTGTTGTTTGCTGCAGTCATCAACAAAAGGTGTTGACCTTACACACAGCCTTACAATGACCACTAAAACAAAAGCATCTAAAGACAATACAGGCAATTACCCCAACTGTGCAGATAATAGTACCCCAAATTCTACAGGAGCAAGTTGATGTTTTAAGGTGCTGTACTGTTTCTTCCAAAAATTTTACCATCAATTGCTTCGAAATTGATGGTAGCATCGCTTTTCTGATATTACTGTTTTTCTCAGAGAAGAAGGAAGCAAACTCACTGCATTTGCTATCTGAGAGCACTTCACTGGGAATGTGACTTGGGGGATTTGTTAGTCCCTCTACAGTAGCAAAAAGAGTGCATGTGTTGTTTAAGTTGCCGTTTATAATATTTGAGAAGAAGGTCTGTCTAGCTTTGCCTAGTTCCACATTGAAAGCATGACGGCTGTCTTTATAGATGTTATTGTGGATTTCAGGTTTTGTCTTCCGCCACATGTGCTCAGCTTTTCTGCATTGTCTTTTCATATTTTGCACTGCTGTTGAGTTTCTCCAAGGTGCTTTTTGTCTGCCACTCTTCTTCCTGACTTTTACAGGAGCAATATCATCAATTACACTCTTAACTTGAGTTAAAAGAATCAAGGATAAAAAGAGTCTGCATATATGCTTGCTGTTAAAGATATAGCCTTCATAAACAGCACACTAGTCGTCTCATTTAAGCATCTCTTTTTGACAGAGATAGACCTGACTTCAATAGTAGTCAAGTCAAGTCACCTTTATTTATATAGCGCTTTTTACAATGTAGATTGTGTCAAAGCAGCTTTACATTAATAACTGGTACATTATTTTGGCTGCACAGCAGCTCTTAAAGAATAGTGTCAATGCAGGCAGATCAAAGCACTGTTGAATATCAAATGTCAAGTCAAATGTCAAGTGTCCCCAACTAAGCAAGCCAAAGGCGACAGCGGCAAGGAACCCAAACTCCAACAGGTGGCGAACAGGTGGCACACAAGTGGCAAATAGGTGTTAAAATGGAGAAGAAAAAAAACCTTGGGAGAAACCAGGCTTAGGCTGTGCTTTGTTACGACTCAGGTTGCTATCATAAGTTCGATAGGATTGCAACATTGAAAGTATTTAATTCAATTCCATCCAGTTGAGGATCGTATTCATCACGCCGGTATGGACGGTTGTTGAGGAGCTGCGCCACTGGTTGTCATGTTGATGAGGCCTTCACAGTGGATGATCTAGTTGACTCAATCTCTGCTGATACTTCAGGGCTGCGTTGTGGTCGTGTCATGGCACAGGTCCTTGGTCTCACCTGGATATGGCCCGGATCCGGTTGACTACGGTAAACTTCGGGATAAACAGCGTAGATGCCATTCTTCTTCTGATGTAACGAGTACATCTGGTGTTATAGGAAGTGTTCCCAGTTCCGGCTGACCTAATTTATGCAGCCTGATAATCCTATAACGGATTTGAAAAAATAAGTTGATAATGTGTTGTGTATGCCAGGTTAAAGAGATGCATTTTTAGTTTAGATTTAAACTGACAAAGTGTGTCTGCTTCCCGAACAATGCTAGGAAGATTGTTCCAGAGTTTAGGTGCCAAATAGGAGAAGGATCTACCACCTGCAGTTGATTTTGATATTCTAGGTATTATCAGCTGGCCTGAATTCTGAGATCAGAATAGACGTGAAGGACTATAATGCATTAAGAGCTCTCAGGTACTGGGGAGCTAAACCATTTAGTGCTTTGTACATAATTAGCAAGATTTTAAAATCTATACAATGTTTAACAGGAAGCCAATGCAGTGTTGACAGAACTGGGCTAATATGGTCATACTTCCTAGTTCTAGTAAGAACTCTAGCTGCTGCATTTTGTACGAGCTGTAGTTTATTTATCAGGCGGGCAGAACAACCACCCAGTAAAGCGTTACAGTAATCTAGCCTTGAGGTCATGAACGCATGAACTAACTGTTCCGCATTTGTCATCGAGAGCATATGTCGTAGTTTAGATATATTTTTAAGATGGAAGAATGCGGTTTTACAGATGCTAGAAACATGGCCTTCAAATGAAAGATTGGTATCAAAGAGCACACCCAGGTTCCTAACTGATGACGAAGACTTAACAGAGCAGCCATCAAGTGTTAGACCGTATTCTTGGTTATTACGTGAAGAAGTTTTTGGTCCAAAAATTAGAATCTCTGATTTTCCTGAATTTAGTAGTAGGAAATTACTGGTCATCCAATTATTTATATCAGCTATGCATTCCGTTAATTTTGTGAATTGGTAAGTTTCATCAGGGAGCGAAGAAATATAGAGCTGAGTATCATCAGTGTAACAGTGAAAACTAACACCATGCTTCCTAATGATATCTCCCAAGGGTAGCATGCACAGAGTGAAAAGCAACGTTCCTAGTACTTGCGGTTTGCGGCCTTGCGGTACTCCATATTCAACTTGTGATCGATATGACCTCTCTTCATTTACTACTACAAACTGATAACGGTCAGATAAGTATGATTTGAACCATGACAATGCAATTCCACTAATGCCAACATAATTTTCGAGTCTATTTAAAAGAATATTGTGATCAATAGTGTCAAATGCAGCACTAAGATCCAGTAACACTAATAGAGAGATACAACCACGATCTGATGATAAGAGAAAATCATTAGTAACTCTAATGACAGCAGTCTCAGTACTATGGTACGGTCTAAATCCTGACTGAAAATCCTCACAGATACTATTTCTTTCTAAATGGAACATAGTTGTGATGATACTGCCTTTTCAAGTATTTTTGACAGAAAAGTGAGATTTGAGATCGGCCTGTAATTGACTAATTCTCTAGGATCAAGTTGTGGTTTTTTTAATAAGAGGTTTAATAATAGCCAGCTTAAAAGTTTTTGGTACGTATCCTAGTGATAAAGATTAATTGACGATATTAAGAAGAGGATCTATGACCTCTGGAAGCATCTCTTTCAATAGCTTAGTTGGTATAGGGTCTAACATACATGTTAGGAGAGATCAATATTATCTGGTCTTCACCTGTGGTCCTGGTCCCCAAACCTATAAGAAGATATTTCACAGATTAAAATGGAGTATTTAAAGAAAAGAATTATAGCACTTCTGAAAAAGAATGTTTAGCAGTGGTTTGGGCTGTTGAAAAGTGGAGCCATTACCTGGAGGGAAGGTTGTTTGATGTCTTCACTGACCATGCTGCACTCGCCTGGGCCTTCAACTGTCCCAAGACCTCCTTACGCCTAACCCGCTGCATCCTCCATCTGCAACAATTCAACTTTCAGGTCCATCATAGAAAAGGCTGCCTCAACATGGGTCCTGACGCTTTATCTCGGGTATATGAGCCATCTTCTGATGCTGCCCAGGTCTCTCCGTATCTTCTCACCACTCGTCTACCTTACCACACTCTCTGGAAGAAATTGCTCAAACTCAACGTTTGGACAATACCATCACTTGCCTCCAAACTGGCATCCAACCTCGCTCAGTCAAAGAACAACCCATCACCTTTGAAGACCACCAAGGGGTGTGGTACCGCAAAGTTCCTTTAAGAAATAAGGGAGAAAAGTATCAGCTTGTGGTACCACAGTCTCTAACAACCGACTTTCTGCATTATTACCATGACAATCCTATAGGAGGCCGTCTTGGATAGTTAAAAACACTGCTGAAAATCCTAGAGGTGGCATGGTGGCCGTCCATCAGGAAGGACGTTTGGCGGTACGTCAAAGGCTGTGAGGTATGCCAAATACAAATCCAGCAATACAAAATCATCTGGACTTTTGCAGAGCAGCAGATCACTGAGCCTGGAAACACTTTAGGGATGGACCTAATGGGTCCATTGCCCACCAGTAAAAAACAGAACAATTACCTCCTTGTCACTGTTGATTATTACACCAAGTGGGTGGAAATGTTCCCACTTAGAGACGCCAAATATAATAATATACTTCCTATAAAGCAGGAGCAACTCTCCTACAAAGGAGCAACACTCATCGTGCTTAATCTGGATTATAGCGACCGATCATGCTGTACCCTTTTGCTGTCTTTGACTGTGGCTGCTGTTTCTCGTCTTTTGGATTATAATGAATTTATTGGATTATATTAGTATTGGGGATTCCAGCACAGGACATGTCAGTCTCGTGACAATCTGCTGCCTTTGGGCCTCACTCCCTGTTTGTGCCATTGATTAATGTGTTGATCAGTTACAGCTTGTTTCTCTACCCTCAGTATGGCCTGTTGAGGAGCATTAGATTCATGCGACTCACTGGTTATATGTTGAGGGGGTCCATGAGAAGGCTCTACTGTGTGTTCTGTCTGGTTTGGTAGTCCTGAATGTAACTTTGTTTCGAGAACTACAATCCTTTGTAGAAGTCTGTGGCAGTTTGTGTAGCAGGTAGATTCTTCAACCAGAAGAGGCATTTTCTTTCTTATCTTTTTGAATGTAGGCAACTGTGTTTTCCCTTCTCCGGAATGTAAGCTTGATGGCTTCTGTCAGTAGGAGGCTGGTCGGATAAAAATTCCACTTTTTTGTAGTAATCTTCCAGTCACAAGTGTTTCTAGTTTTAGCGTTGGTGCCAAGCTTTGTTGTTTTGAGCACTGTGCTGATTGCTTTAGTTAAATTTAGGAGATAAAATATAAAAGCAATAGAGAAAATCGTGGAGCAGTAAGCAAGAGTGTCCAAACAGTAGCTAAGCAGGAAGTAATCATACATTATGATTACTTCACACTATACAGTGTATGCCGGCACAGCTGACGTTCATCGACTTCTATGATAAGCACCGGCTGTGCCACTGTTTTTCATTTAGGGATGTAATGTTGCTTACACTAGTCACTGTATACACTGGTGCTGCCGCCGGTCATAGCCCTCCTATGTTGCAGTTTTCAGCGTTCTTCCTCTGCACAGTGCTCTGTGCGACTGTTGTCTAGCCCTGCCTCAGCCCCTTGCATAGAGCCTGAGCTAGCTAAGAAGAGAACTCATGCCCGAAACACCATCCGCCCCCGACACGAGGAAAGTGCCACATAGCATAATAAACGGGTCGACAGTAAAGTCTACCTGCTTTCTTATTCCTATCTCGGTTTCCCTGCCTTTTGTAGGCATTGAGATCACTAGTTGTCTTTGCTATGACTGTTCTGCTGTGTGGTGTGACAAAGCTGAAAAACAGAATACAGAAGGTGCTTCTATATCAGAACTCTTTTCTTTCATATGATAAGTAACCCTCGTCTTAGAGTGGCGAGTACCATGTAAAAAGCACAAAGTGCTGCAGCCCTTGTTGGAATATACAGAGGCATGACATGCTTTGCTGGGGACTCCAGAGAGAGTTCTGGAAACCGTAAGAATGGCTACAAGATAGTTATTTCGCAGGATGCTCCGTATATAATGTCTGTCGTGCAAGCTCTAAAACGCCCCCGGCATTACAAGTGCACTATCAGAACGCTCCCTCAGACTGTTCGCACAGAAATAGATCTTCTCACAGGTTGGCCGGAGGACTATTTATCTAAGAGCATCTGGAGAATGCCGACTTCTTATATTCAGATCATCACAAGTGTTTCTGAGGTTGCTTCATGGGCACAGCGTACCACTTCACAGTCCCTTCAACTGGGCAAACTCTTTGTACATTTATGGAATGTATGAAATGTGGCTCTCTCCCCACTGAAATGAGTGGAGTTTACGTGCTGAATGATCTGGATGATTGACTGATCATGGTTCATTCAGAGTGTGTGTTTAACCAGCACAGACTTCTGCTTCTCAACCACCCATGGAGTGGAGCTGGGCTTTATTTTCATGCGAGTGCACTTTTCAAAGGGACTCTCCCAGTCTGTAATTTACTCTCCCGCTGAGTTCGAGCCGAGAAGTTTCTGCCTTTTAAGGGTTGGGACACACCAAACCGACGCCAAAGAACTAGCGCTGATGAAAGCCGATTGTGTTGTCACAATGCCTGCTTTGGAGAAAAAAAACTCTGTGCTTGAACACACCAAAAGGACTACAGGCGACTGTCAACTTGCACTCGCATTATGCGCCTGCATGTAAAGGAGATAACCGTCTATTTAAGCAGATATATTCATCTATATTTGTCATTCAAAAAGGGAAAGCGAAACAAAGACAAGTACAGGTATACAAACCATAAACAAAGCAGCACTTGCTTACCATTTGAATATCAGTCATGCTGATCATGTTCTTTATTCCACTACATTCATGTTATTATGAAAATATTAGTGCAGTGTAATGCTCAGGTAAGATTCTAAAATTAGAACAACTTTCTGTCTATGCCGTCATGACTACTTTGCTCGCTTTCATCACTTTTGCTCTATATATAATATAACATATACCAATATTTTTCCAGTACCTGTATCCCGCACAACGCCACTGACGTCCACAACAAAATGTATATTAGTCAGGCTCTAATTGTATTTAAAGTGTATTAGTATAGTTATACTTTTGCTCACTGTTTAGACGCTAGACTACCAGGACATCATGTACCCTGCATGGACATTCTGGGAGGGAGGTCCTGCTGTATGGCCAATCTACCCCACTGGACTGGGCCGATGGGATCTCATGAGGGATGACCTGAAAAAGTTGGTAACAAATTAGAATATTTAAAGTCCTGTTCACATCCTACATCTCAGTATATTATACAAATCCAGATTAATGGATTAATAGAATGCTTGAAAGTATACAGAGGGTTAACTCCATTATAGTCAATTTAAGGAAAATTTAATTAGAAAGTAGAATTCTAATTTTTAGTTTACACTCTTCAGATCAGCTGCACAATGGCCTTGGAAGAAGAAAAGCCCAAAAGGATTCTTTAGAGGCTCTAGGTCTGTTGTGTCTCCAGCATACAGTTCAATGTGGAGTTGTTTTCAGCAAAAGCTGATCGGTTTTTCCAATGTTTGTAGGACCAGTTCAGAGAGGGACCCTCTGATCCTTCTCTCAAGAGAAGCCCCTGACCTTGTGGATGCAGAGTACACCAAGAATCAGGCCTGGAAGTCAGAGAAGGTTTGTTTTGGGCATTTTTACTCCGAAGTAGAGGCAGATGAACATAAATTTGCAGGGATGGGTTTAACAGAACAAAATGATTAGAAAAATGCATACATCACCAGACAGACATTATGTAATTTTGGATAAATTGTTCACAATAAGATCAATACAATTTATTTAAAAAATGTATTTTTCATTTCATGCCAAACCATAAAATTCAATAGAATAGAAACAGTGTACAGGGGCCTACAAGGACAGGCTTGGGAAACACTAATCTATACTAAGTTCTTTAATATTCTCAGCAAAATCAAAATATCTTTCTGCTCTAGACTTTACAGTTTTGTCATTTTCAGAACTACTGTTTTTTTTTTTTTTTGTTTGCTTGTTTGTTTTGTTTTTTTTAAAGGACACTCTGGGTAGATCCCCAGCAAAGGAAATTCCCCTAGTTGAACACTGTGAATACAAGTAAGACCAGCCTCATTCCTACTTTTGCAAGAGCTGTAGCACTGAACCAGATGTCTGTCAGTGAACTAGCATTTAAAGTATTTTGTTAAAGATTTCTCAATATTTCTCAGATACCTCTTTAACTTCAGAGGTGTTGCTGCTAGTTTCCGGTTGAAGCATCTGTTCTTGTGTGGCTCGCTGGTTTTTCACGTTGGGGAGGAGTGGCTTGAGTTCTTCTACTCTCAGCTCAAGCCCTGGGTTCACTACATCCCTGTCAAACAGGATTTGTCTGACCTCAGGTAACTTAAACATTTTACTCAGGCTAGCTGATATCCAGCCTTTTCCTTAAAGGTGACCTATTATGCCCCTTTTGACAAGATGTAATATAAGTCTCTGGCGTCCCCAGAATGTGTCTGTGAAGTTTCATCTCAAAATACCCCACAGATAATTTATTATAGCTTGTCAAATTTTCCCCGATTTGGTTGTGAGCAAAATCAAAATCAAAATCAAAAATGAGCTCGTGCTCCCTGCCCCCAAGCTCGCTCATCATTCCAATACACTGAGGCATACATAATACTGTAGCTCACACAGCAAATATAACTCGCAAAATGGATCGTTACAAACTGTTCTTGCATATAACAAGCATATAACATAGGTATGGCATGTATTTTGTGGATGTTTGCTAAAATTTGATTCTGAATGAGTTCGTAATGCACGGCTAACGTGGCTAAAGCTACACACTGTTAGAGACACTCAATAAAAATGAAGATGTGTTTATGAATTATACAGACTACACGCGTTTTCGGGTTAAACACATTCAGGAAGACAATTTGCAAACATCACAAAATGAATATATATGAAATTGGATCAGTTGGTATCGAACCGTCTTTGAGAATCAATTTCTGTGCAAATACTGTGTTTTACTGATGATCGTGTGAAGCATTCTAGTGACTTATACATACTGCTATATGAATTTATCTGGACACATTCCCTACATAAATAAAATTGCACCACTACGTAAGGACGTCCCCAGAATGTGTCTGTGAAGTTTCAGCTTAAAATACATCACAGATTATTTATTATACCGTGTTGTAAAGACCCATTGCTGAGTGCAAGCAAAAAAATGCATGTGCCTTTTAAATGCAAATGAGCTGCTTCTCCCGCTCCCCCAATCCAGAATAGTGCTTCCTTCATTCACAGCTCCTGCATTCATCTGAAACCCTGCTAAATACTAACAAGAAATCTGTTTGGTTTTGACAACACACAAAGTTCACATAAACACAGCCTGTTATGTCTGTGAACGTAAACAGCAGGGACAGAAATCCCATGTGGATATTAGATCTGTGGCACATTCGGCATTCCCTTCAAAAATAAAACTAATCCACTGCTCAGATGTCGGGAGTAAATTAATGTTCACTCTTACATTCAACAACAAAACACCTCAATCGCTTTACCAAACATTCTTGTCACTACAGCTGCTCTGGTGTTGAGACAATAACGGACAGTGTACAACTCGCTCAGGGTGGAAACTATGCTAATATGGCAGAGTCTTTCAGCAGTTGTGGATGGGGCCTGTACAATGTGACGTCACATTGCTCAGAAAATGAAAACAGCTTGTTCTATGAGACTGAGGTTTTGTGGGGATTAAAAAAAATGTTTTTTTTTTTTTTGTTTTTTTGTTTTTCTCTCTCGTTATAGGGTGGTTGTGTACACACACTGTTGACACACATGTCAACATGTTTTACTTTATAAAAAATAAAAAACTCTTAAAGTGAGAGATACATGTGAGCAGACCAAGCCCAAAGGGCTCAAATCTAAATGCTCTCAATTTTTTGCATTTCTTAAAGGGTTAGTTCACCCAAAAATTTAAATAATGTCATTTATTACCCTCATGTCGTTCTCCCCCCCTAAGACCTTCATTCATCTTTGGAACAAAAATTAAGATATATTTTTTTTTTTTAAATCCAATGGCTCAGCAAGGTCTGCATAGAAAACAATGGTACTTCCTCTCTCAAGATCCATAAAGATTTCAAAACACTACTTCATGAAGCTTCGGAGCTTTACAAATCAAATCAGTGGTTCGGAGTGCCAAAGTCACGTGATTTCAGCAGTTTGGTGGTTTGATACGCGTTCCGAATCACTGATTCGACTCAAAAGATTCATAACGCTCCGAAGCAGTGTTTTGAAATCGGCCATCACTAGATATTGTTAAAAAAGCACAAAAGCACATTTTTTGGCGCACAAAAAATATTCTCGTCGCTTTATAATATTAAGGTAGAACCACTGTACTCACATGAACTGATTTAAATATGTTTTTAGTACCTTTATGGATCTTGAGAGAGGAAGTACCATTGCTGTCTATGCAGGCCTCGCTGAGCCATCGGATTTCATCAAAAATAGTAGAACGATATGAGGGTGAGTAATAAATGACATTATTTTAACTTTTGGGTGAACTAACACTTTAAAGTATGTTATGCACATATTTTTGTATCAAATTATATGACCACAAACAATGAGTCAAAGTGCCAATTTTGGAAAATGTCAAAAGTCTACGATTTGGGGGATATATGTAATCTGTGTATAGTATCTTAAGCCGAAAATGTTGTCATTGTTTATTCACTCTCATATTCTTCCAGACCTGTTGAAGAAATGTAATTATCATCAAACAAGTGAATTAAGTGAAATATTTATATGTAATTGAGAGCTAGCAGAGAACTGCCTCTTTACTCATGTAAGAATTAGACATCTGAATTTGTTTATTAATTAGTTTGTTTGTTTGTTAGAGAGCTGCTTCAGTTTGTGAAAGAAAATGACGCTGTGGCAGAAGAAATTGCTGTCAGGTAACAATTTAAGCCTTTTAATCATGTTGTTCCATACCTATATTACCATTTTATTCTGTGGAACATAAAAGAAGATATTTGTTTGATTACCAACATTCCTCAAAATATGAAAAAAAAAAAAAATATATATATAAATATATATATATATATATATATATATATATATATATATATATATATATATATATATATATATATATATATATATATATAATATAAAATATGATTCTTCAGTAATGACCGAATTTTCATTATTGTCTGACCTATCTCTTTAAAACATTGTCTGTGCTGATACTTGGACTCATTTATGGCTCTGTATTTCTTTAGGGGCCAGACCTTTATTCTGGAACATCTCCGTATGGAGGATGTGTCTTGTTACTGGGAGAGATTGCTCACTGACTTCAGCAAGCTGCTCAAATACAAACCTAAGAGAAAATCAAACTACAATCAGATCATCCACGGAGCCAGCCGATCTGAACTCTGACTTGAAGAAATCATAATGGGGAGATCATTCTTCTTTTCTTTGCCTTTATTCTTGCTCTTCATTCTTTTGAACATCACAATTGCTCTTTAAACCGGTCTTAATAGCTGAAAAGAGCTTTTAAAGGCAGTTCCGTGTAGTTAATCTGGTGAATCCTGCCAAATGTATCTCAGACTATCTATATTGCTCTAAAGGTTAAGACTCAATCAATGAAATGTGCTTTAAGCTACCATATAGCTATTATATATATATATATATATATATATATATATATATATATATATATATATATATATATATATATATATATATATATATATATATATATATATATATATATATATATATATATATATATTAGCTGAAATACACATTCTTCATAGCATTCAGCAGTCTCAAAACAAATTCTTAAGGTCGTACATAGTCAGTTTGAGGTATGTAGTGAAGCCTGTAAAGCTACAACACTGTAAAAGTAATTTATTGTGAAAGAACAGTATAACATACAACAGCCTGCCAAAAAAAGTTTCTTAAAAATGAACTTTCATCATGGCCTTGATGGAAGTTGTTGGGGTTGTTTCAGTACTGTACACTTTTCTTCCCTCATAATCAAAGTGTCTCAATAGCGACTCTTCTGTCAGATGTTTTGTTAGTTTGTAGAAATTTTTCCATTGCAGATTTACTTTAGATAATGGTAATAGTGGTAACAATCGCCTACCATCATTTTTAGAGGTAGCATGAAGGACCAGTTATTTAAAAAGTCCACTTTCATTACATTTGATACATGAAACCATGTCAATAGATTACTTTGATCCAGTGCGGAATGTCTTTTTTGCAGTGAAATGGAATCTCTGGGTCCAGACTATTAGTATTTTTGGATTAACTGATACCAAGTTTTCTAATAATTCATTATAGGAATGTAACATGTCTTTTATGTCACTATCAATACAACAATACCAGCAAAGCCTCAGTACAACAGTATTAGGAGTATTGATGATGATAATCTGATTCAGCACTTAAATGCTACTAGAGAAACATTTGAATGTAAAACAGTTTTACAAAATAGAGTCAAACTGATACTGAGGTGTTGAATATGCTCGAGTATTCCTGTAGATAATTGTCTGTCTGTATTGAAATTGTTTTCAGTCGTTTTTGTATATTACCCAGATCTAGTGTGGAGCAGACCAAAAGTCAAACTTGTCAGTTGTATGAGTAAAGGAAATCATCACAAATAAAAGTTTTTTAAACCATAGTGGGGAAAAAAGAAAATATTAATAATAAAAAATAGACAATATAAAGGAACACCCAGGAACTATTGAGTTAAGTTTCTTCAAGTTCTTTGACACAAGTGGATTTAGAACATAATTTTACATTTAATATTTAGCTGTTAAACATTTAGGTAACCCCTGAATAAAAAGACATTTGAAAGATCTTGTTCGAGCAAAACAGGGCAAACGTTTTATTTCACATGATGAATTGTTTCAGTATAAATGCATTATTTAAATTGGGTCCTCCACCGCTAGATGGAGCAACCGGACCATTGTGTAAGGACGACCGTGAACATGTTAAGGAGCACTGAAAGAAAGAAGGTGAGTGAGACATGTTGGATTTTGTGTAAGCTAGTTTAGAACTGGATTCATTTATACTACGCGTTTCTCAAGTAAATTTACGGTCATGCTACCTTTTGCTGATGTGGAGTCAGGAAGTCAACTCTCTTTGTGGGGGAGTACGTACGACTAGAATTCTACTTGGAGCTTGTTTAGAATGGAATATAATTTGGTACTTGTTTAAAGCATTGACACTGCGCCGACCATCGCGGACAATCACTATTAAAGTACGTCACTTCTCAGATATTCCACGTCCAGACGAATGCGATTAAACAATATTAATAGGCGAAAACAAGTGTTGCTCTGCCGGCGCATTATGACTTCTCTGACTTTCTGTCTAACTCCAAAAAAATAGCATCAATATTGTCTTTTTATTATGGGTTACTAATGATTTGAGCACATTGTGGCGTGTCTTCGAATGTACGTCTGGTATAACTGTTTTTCCTCCTTTGAAAGGGTAAAGATCTCCGTGCACTCTTGCCAAACCTCAAACTCATAAGTCACGAGCAGTTATTCCGGTATCAGACCCTTTATTCCTCTGTGATGCAGAAACTCTTTTGTGTTACTTTAGGTGTTAAAATGCAGAATGTCTGCATTACATCTAACTAGGGCATGCATGTCAGTATGGATGAAAGCAAGTATACACTTGGCTGCAGCCTGCAGATCGGGGCGGGGCTGCACGTGTCGCTCCGCCCCATACCTATTCTGATTGGCTCTATCGTCTTTCATACATGATAGAAAATATGTTCGTACTCGGTGTAGGCAGAGTTGTGCATGGATTGATGAGCGAATGTCAGAAGTAAAACGTCACTTATTCAAGGAAGTGCATTTATTGCATGGACTTAACTCAATTCCTGGAGGGCCACAGTTTTGCTCCAACCCTAATCAAGGTCTTTAGGATTACTAGAAACTTCCAAGCAGGTGTGAGTTGGAGCTAAACTGTGCAGAACTGTGGCCCTCCAGGAAATGAGCTTGAGACCACTGGTCTAAAATATGTAAAATTTACAAAACTGTTTAAAATAACCATAACATTAACAACAACAACAGCACTGAAATAAAAACGCGTTCATGTCAGTCAGATGCGAGTGAAAGTTCATTAGCAACAGACTCCAGGCGCGTTCTTTCAGAACCAAGTTCTCGATTTCGTCACTTTAAAATAACGAGGAACACGTTGTTTTTCTTAAATAAAGTGTATCAAAAAGTCAGATATTATGCCTTGCAATTTAGTTAAGAAAATGAAAGCTTCGTACACAGATAAATACATAAAAACTGCATGACCAATAACACCTTCTGTAACTACAAGTAAGTCTTGTCATGATACCGATAACAATACTGTCCATCCTTTCATTTCCTTTCTCATACTATGGTGATATGAAATAATGTCATATATCATAAATCATTTAATTCATAATTCATTCCTCTACCTGAAGACCTGGCCCTCCTGCTGTTGATAATCAGCTTTAATTTTGTGAAATGTTGTGGGGTCGTTCGTGCGTTAGTCTAAAGGCCAGCTTAATTTAGTCATTTCAGGGTCATTGCGAGTTACAGGTTAATGTTTTTTTCCTTCTGTGGTAGTAAAGGTTTTGTGAAACTGTACAGCTTTTCCAGTTTTTTAAATGACATTTACTGAATTAAATAGCTTCCTTCCTACACCGAGTACTACGAACACATTTTTCTATCATGTATGCCTATGAAAGCCGATTGAGCCAATCAGAATAGGTATGGGGTGGGGAGACACGTGCAGCCCCGCCCCGATCTGCAGGATGCAGCCAGGTCCTTCTCGATTTAAGTGCGTAAACACACTCATACCCTCTGGCCTTGTTTCTCTCATTCTTTGATTTAACAGCTTGTTGATGTGTACTGCAAGGCGGAAGGATTTATATGGGGGGACAGCTGCAAATGGACCTGGGGGCTCACATCTGGGTCCTCTCAAGGCTCTTGGGTTCACTCTTCCTTGTGTACATGCGTCTGATAGTACCTCTGCACAGACCTTACCACAACACATAGGCAAGCCAGAGTTCCCTGACACAGGGTGGGACCGCATCAAAGATCTTTTCAGCCGGCAGTGAGTATGAGTAATGTGTCAGTAATTCATTAACACAGTTTTGCAGTATTTATTATACATGATTTATCGGTGCACATGATTGTTGGTTTCTTTGTTTGTTTTTATTATTAATGTGCACTCGTACTCGTTAATCAAAATAACTTCCCTTCGGCAGCGACAACTTGTCTCTTCTCTTCACAACCTGTCACTCAACATGAGATGGCAGCAATAGCAAACAACAAAATAAATAAATAAATTCCTGATGGACAAAATCAAATCCCACCATTTTTTTCTTGTTCAAAAAGCCATTTCACCTGGATATGCCACAGTAGGCAAGAAAAGACTTCTGTTTCTTTCTGACTTTTGAGCAACTGTGTGTGTGTGTGTGTATGTATGTATGTATTTATGTATATATATATATATATATATAAGTCTGAAGTAGTGAGTTTAGGTATAGTGGTGCAGAGCCTGTGGTTGTTCTGTAGGCAAACATTAGAGCCTTGAATTGGATGCAAGCAGCTATTGGCAGCAAATGCAAACTTATGAAGAGAGGTGTGACATGCGCTCTCTTCGGTTCGTTAAAGACCAGTCTTGCTGCTGCATTCTGGATCAGTTGTAGAGGCTTGACAGTGCATGCTGGAAGGCCTGCCAAGAGAGCGTTACAATAGTCCAGTCTAGATAGAACAAGAGCTTGGACAAGTATTTGTGTGGAATGCTCCGATAGGAAGGGTCTAATCTTCCTAATGTTGTACAGAGCAAATCTGCAGGACCGGGCCGTTGTGGCGATGTGATCTGTGAAGCTTAAACAATCATCCATCACCACTCCAAGGTTCCTGGCCGTCCTGGAAGGAGTTATGGTTGACGACCCAAGTTAAATGGAATAATATATATATATATATATATATATATATATATATATAGGGGCAAGGGAGGCAGTGCCTCCTCAAAAGTATAGAATAAGAAAATAATCCATATTACAAAAATAAAACGACGTAAATATTACAAAATGTGACATTAAAAAGTAAGTCATTCGTATTTCTAAAGGAACTGTCCAACAGCGACACCCGCAGGTAAAGTTACAGCGGGAGACGCTGTGCCTCCTTTCCCCTCATAGAAAATCAATAGACCCCCTAAAGCTGCGGTGGGTTTTGTGAGGGGTAATGGGCTATATGCACGGAGCGTTCTTTAGAACTTCCGCATTAATATAAATCATGCAGCTCGAAAACCTCCGGTGAAATGTCATTTGCTGATGTGTTGAGTATCAGTAATGTGATACTTAGTTTATAATCAGAATATAGTCACTTAAATGGTCAGGCATAGCATTAATTTAGTTATTCAAACGTAACACGTCATAAAAACTAAGACGTACCTCAGTGTTTCTCCTTGGCTAAATTCAATTCGACCATCAGTTTTCACACTTTTATGTGGGGAAAAAAAGCTTCAAAAATTAAATATTTATTGTGCACTTTAGATAGATTAATTGAATAAAATGTGAGTTTTTACAAGTGTGCTGAAATCATTGATCTTGCGCTGCACTGACTGACAGCTGCTGTGATTACAAAGGGAAAGCGCGGTGCTCACTTTCTGTCATGAATCACAAGAAAGGTTATTGTTTTTCTTAAGATTTTTTGAATACTTCATACTTCACATTGACAAAATGTATTTTTAAACCTAGTTATTTTATAATGTTTAATATTTAGTCCAAAAAAAGAAGTGAAAAACGATTCGAGTAAATGGCTGATGTATGCACAAATAAATGCTACTTTGCCGCCACCTGCTGGTTAAAGTGGTAATTATTGTCTTTAGTGTTTTCTATCAAATGTTGAATTTCCTACATTTTGAAACGTTCAGTTTTACAATGGGGACAGTCTCAGAAGGATGAACAAATTATGTTTGTGGTCATCACATTAAAAATAACATTTGAAGTGCTGGGGGAAAAAATGCATGTGCGTGTCTAATTACAGACACAGCGTTTTTAAACGGTCCCAATAGCTTCGTCTTTATTGCAATCAATAAAACTGGTTTAATTAGGTAAATGTGATAAGTGCATTAAAATATGAATACAACGTCAAAAAGTCAACCATTGATGGTTTTGTGTCGATGTACAGCGACTACAGAATGAACAGCTAACAGTTCACCCGGAAATGCCCGAGCTGGCTTAACGACAACCAGGAAGTAACCGTGAATATAGTCCATTGAGAATGAATTGGGGAAAGTAGAAATATATTCAGCTGCAGCGACAGAACCGGAAGTGATATATATTATATAATGTTAAATAAAAATAACCAATAACCATTAAGTACAAAGAGAAACGTGTTTTTCTGTATGAAAACAAATAGGATATTTAAAAACATTTTTAAAATAATAGGTTTGTACGTATTTAAACGGCTCATAATAAAATTAAAAACATGCAAACAACAAATAATCATCTTAAAACACAAAAGCTGTTGACTCTTAATCACATCATGGCATTTCTGCAGAAAAAACGAAATGAATACGTTTCATTAATTAATAATTATTTAATATTAACATGAATAGTATCTTTTGACAAATGTAAAAAAAAAAAAAAAAAAAAAGCTTTAATGATAAAACGTGAAAGGCATGAACAGATTCAATATTTTGGCAGATAAAAAAAGTCCCTGTAAAGCAATATTAAAATATGTGTTCTGAGTTTGTTATTAACCACCCACCCATATTTGAATGATTAAAAAAAAGGCAAGTAAATGAAATAAGTTCTTAAATAAAATCATATGAATCTTGAAAAAATAAGCAGTGTTCTCTGATCTCAAACGCTGGGGGCATGTCCACTTTCTGCGCTGAAACCACGCCCACTCGCGAGAAAGATGCGGTCTCTCTCAACTTACTTGTCTAATGAGCCAAACACATTGATGCATATAAACAAAAGAATCACCTAAGAGGGTATATAGAGTGATTGGATGAAATTGGTTATGATTGGATATGATTGGTTTGTGCAATAAATCCCGCCTCTTGTTTATGTGCATGTTCCACGTGTCAGTCTGAATGAACAAAATGATGGCATATGTGACTAATTAAAAAGTAAGTAAACAGCTCAGCCAAATATTCATTCGTATTAATATTTTGGCTTTCTTCTTCATTTATGCATTTTAAGCACAAATGATATGCTTTCAGCAAGTGTAATTGTTGCTGGTGAAATTGTTTATTTATTCATATCGAGTGTACTTTTCACCCAAGTCGTATAGTTAAGAATTAAGGTGTGTGTGTGTGTGTGTGTGTGTGTGTGTGTGTGTGTGTGTGTGTTCTGTGGTGGCAGAACCTTCGCAAATGTTTTAAAATTGCGTTCAAAACAATCACGCCCCATTTTTCAGCATACCAAAAACCGGGATTGTCCCCAGAAAATGGAGACATCTGGTTACCATATTGTACGCAATATCAGTCCTTATGGATTGATTCATAAGAGTGTGCATGGTGCAGTTGCTTCTCTTTGATTCTGTTCTGCTCTCCACACAGTGAAGGTGAGACGTACTCAGAGGAGTTAAGGAATATAGTAAAGTGTGGAATTGCTGCATCCATAGTAGGGATGGTCTATGGAGGCCTACCAGGAGCCAGACATGCTCGTCAGAGATTTATTCAGCTCAGCCAGGCTGAAATGTACAAAAACAGAGTGGACGCAGTGGTAAGACAGGACAGAGGCTGCAAATGTATTTATCTCTTTGTAGCTGAGTCATGTTTTGTTTATACAGATATCCGCTTTAATTTCCCATTGTTGTTTTTTTTTGTTTGTTTTTCTTTACTTGAATTGCTTTGTTTTCCATTTTCTGTAGCTGAAAAGGACGTTATTTTATGTGCCTAAAATATGCACACATTGATGTTTTATATTCAATTTGTTATTTATTTGTTTATTTCTTTTTGTCTCACCAGCGCTCTGCACATAATGCAGCTATTCGTGGGTTTGTAAGCTTTGGCTGGCGGTGGAGCTGGAGGGTAGCAGCATTTGTGACCCTGTTTAAGTAAGTATGAAACATTGAGTTTAATTTAATCAGTTTAATCACTTTAATTACACTTTTGAATTAACTTGTTTCACTTACTTAGTGTTGATGTTTGTTTATTATTTATGAACACCAAAAAAATATTAAAGTTTATACAGTACTGGTCAAAATTTTGGACACATTACTATTTTTAATGTTTTTGAAAGAAGTGTCTTATGCTCATCAAGCCTGCATTTATTTGATCAAAAAATACAGAAAAAAACATAATATTGTAAAATTATTACAATTTAAAATAATGGTTTTCTATTTTAATATACTTTAAAATATAATTTATTTCTGGTGATGCAAAGCTGAATTTTCATCAGCCATTACTCTAGTCTTCAGTGTCACATGGTCCTTCAGAAATCATTCTAATATGCTGATTTGATACTCATCAATTATTATCAATGTTGGAAACAGTTGTGCTGCTTAATTTTATTGGAACCTGTGATTATATTTTTACCCACAGCACTGTAAATACTGGCTTGACAGTGTATAGAGACAAAGACGCTCTAAGCCATTTCACTGTTGCAGGTGGTAAGTACACAAACTTTTTTTATTGTTTCTGGACAATGGTACTTTAGTGTTTTTTTTTTTTTTTTTTTAATTTATTTATTTTACTTTCATAGAATATTTGCTCATCATATATCATATTAAGAAAAGAAAGAATGACTGTATTTATGCATTTAGCTGTAACAGGAGGATTGTTCCGGCTGAATCTGGGACTCCGAGGGCTGCTGGCTGGTACAGCCATAGGAGCTGTACTGGGGTGAGTAGAACATGGCGAGAAAGAGAGATTTATGACTAGTCTGTGTGTGTGTGATCTCGGTATTCCTTACATTATGGAGAAAAACAAATGGGGGCATTTTTTGGTCCCCATGAGGAAAATGGCATATAAATCATATGAAGTGATGTTTTTTTGAAAATGTAAAAATGCAGAACTAAAACTGATGTTTAGGGTTAGGGAATAGAATTTACAGTTTGTGCAGTATACAAACCATTATGTCTATGGAATGTTTCCATAAAACATGAAAACCCAATGTGTGTGTCTTTGTATGTCTCAGTCAGTCAGTATCAATGCTGTCGCTCTCTCTGGGGAGATATGTCTGCCCTGCAGCAACACTGCCCTCTCTTCCCCCTCACACTACCCATATCCCCATCCAGTCTCCATCTCTGAGGGCATTCTGTCAGTCAGCTGTGGCCTCCCCTGTAATCCTGTCTTGCATCTGCATCCCCAGCCAAAATAACTCCCCCCTGCTCTTTTTACTCTTCATTTTGCATTGCCAGAGGTACCCATATGCTAAACAGAAGTCTGTGATCTGAAGAACCATTTTTGCATTTTTCCTCTTGTTTTTCTTTTTAAGTTCATTAGTTATATTTCACTTTTTCTTGTTCCCCATTTCCCTTTATTAGCGTAAATTTTATCATGAAAATCTGACTTTTTCCGTGCTATAATCGGGTCCCCGGTGCATCTGCCAACCCAGAAAATGTGGAAAAAGGTCAGCCCAGTAACTTTGTTTTGGCAAGCATGTGAAAGAACAAGCCGCTCAGATTTCGCTCCCCTTGGGACGTATTACCGCCCCTTAATCTGCATGTTTCCACCCACGGCCCTGTCATTTTGTTTTCGCAAGCGAAAACGGTGTACCGGTTCTAAGGCCATGGCAAAAGTTCGAGCAAAGCGTGCTAACTGTTCTGTCGTTTGCTGCACAGACAAGTACAGAACGCTATTTAGAGTCTTGTTAGCTTTAATAGCCTGCAAGTTGACCCTGGCAAGCTCGATTGCTAAAAAAAGGAGTGTTTCTGTCTGAGCGATATTTTGGAAAAAGTATTAGACTATTCACAGCATTTGATAGCAATCATAAACATTAGCCTGGTGCGTATGGCTCTGTTTGGCAAACAGATATGCTATGTATAGTGGGCATCCATACGGGTTTTGCACAAAAGATCAACATGACTACACATGCTAGTCGATGAGTTAAATTAACTCCACAGCAACTACATAAATTTATCCACTAACCATTCAGAAACGTCCAGATGTATTCTAAAAGTTGTAACTTCTTCCTGAGTCTCTCCATCAGTGTCCGACTCCGGTTTGAACAATGTAAGGCTGAACACCGTTACTGACAATGTCATTTTGGCTGTGTGTGAGATTCTCCAGCTTTGTTGTTGTTGAGCAACTGAAGCGTGAGCTGTTAATGCTCCACCCTTTTTTGGAAAGCAGGCAGAGAGTAGCCGCTCATTTGTAATTAAAGGGACACTGCATGTTTTTGTTCACACGCAAATAGGGGCAAATTTTCAAGCTATTATGATCTGTGGGGTATTTTTAGTTGAAACTTCACATTCTGGGGACACCAGAGACTTAATACATCTTGTGAAAAGGGGCATAATAGGTCCCCTTTAAGTTTCATACAGCTGCTTAGCACACTTACACCTGGAGCACACAGTGAGTCTGCAGACAGACTTTAACGCCTCAGTCAGGTACAACAAAATGGGCAGCAAACTGAAAAAAGTCTATACATAGTACAGCATGCTCTACATAGTGTGAAGTTAAAGACACTAACATGCTCACTGTTATTGGAAATGGTAACGAAAACTAAAATAAAAATGAATTAACTTAAATCAAATGAATTTTTAGTTTTGGATACAATGGTGTATTATAAAACCTAAAAAGCTGACAGGACTCTTGTTCATGTGATATTGCTTAATTTAATTTCAAAGAACATGTGATGTTACAGGCTGCCGGCTGGAGTTTTAACTGTGGGTCTGCAGAAGCTGGCGGGCGAGACCATGCATGACAAGAGGCGACGAGAAAGACAAGAGTTATATGAGCTGAGAGTCGCTGAATGGTTAGTTCCACCAAAAGAAGAGAATCTTTTTGAATGTACAGATTTTATAAACGGTTACTTATCTTTTTGAACAGATAATTGAGCTGATATCTCCATTGCAGGAATGCTCGTCTAAAGCTTACAGATGATCTCGCTGAAGAAATGATGACTGAGAAACATCAGCACACTGATAATGACCTTCAACGAATAGAGGAGCTGCTCAGTCAACCAAGGAATGAGAAAGGGGCAAAGGCAGTAACATCAGAGACTTGAGTGTTGATGGAAAAAATGGAAAGTTGATGGAATTTTTTTGTCCCCCAAGTATGTTTAATTTTGAATCAACAGCATGTAAATAAATTGCTGAACATTATCTAGGATGTTATGTGTTCCTGGTATTTGCTCCTAGTATTTGTGCAAATCACCATCATTATTAACACTCTGAGTATGTTAACCTTGAAATGTGGGAAACTCTGGATTTTCCGTTTCAGAATGGGAGGTATGTCAAACCTGAGAAAGTAGGGTAAGTCAAACCCGTTTCTGAAAGATAGGGTAACTTATACTCAAGAGTCAGTTACCATGGTAGCTTACTCTGTGAAGCTAACCTGGTCACGAGCAGGTTTTCTTCGGTAAACCCAGGGTTTCTTTCGGTCTCCTCTCCCTTTTTAAAGCGCAAGTGATGTTTAAATAACTCATTCGTTTATTCACGCTGCAAAAATAAATATTTTTTTTTTCTTATTTCAAGTACAAATATCTAAAAATTCTTAACTCAAGATGTATTTTCTATATACAGTAAGAAAATGATCGGCCTATAAGATATTTAGTCTTGTTTCCTGGGGGGAACTAAATTGAGTGCATTTTACTTAAGTAAAAGTATCTGCCAGTGTGAAAATAAAAATAATCTTAATGCAAACGGAAAACAAGATTATTAGGAGTGTGATGTGATTGACCGGGTTAGAATCCTCCTTTTGCCGAGCCCTTTTCCCATCACATATCACATCATAAAGGCATTTATTTTCAATAAAAATGGAGAAAATGTTCTAAAAGTGGAAGTAAATTGCCTAACAAGTGTTTAATAATGATAAAATAAAATTATTGCATCCTCTTAATGTACAACAATACTGAGGTGCAAATAGTATGTATGCCAGTATAAAATATAAATCGCATCTATTTACATTTTACATTTATTGCAAAGAACTGCTTCTTTTAGCCTACATGGTACATAGAATATAATTTGCGAAATTACTCTGCTATTTTAACAGTGATAAGAATTAAACTTGCACTGACTCGGAAGCATGTGGACGTCTTTTTGTTGGGTGCTGTTGCCATGGTGAATCGTAATATCGGAGCTCCATTGATCATGGCTTTTCATAGTCGTGGTGCACGCGCTTAACTCAGAGTAAACCTACTTAAGAGTTGATTGAACTCACTCAATTCAGCTGTTCTGAAACAGAAAACTCAAGTGTTTCCCATCTCAGGGTAAGTCAACTCAGAATTCAAGTTTTAACTCAAGTTGGTTGAACCCCTGGACAAAAGCTGTTTTAAATGCAAGGGATGGTCACACCAAATATTGTTTTCATTCAGTTAATAGAAGTTAATTTATAAATAAAATCTATTTATGACAGTATTGAAAGCATCCTCACTTTACAGCATTTTTACACAAGTGCCTAAAACTCTTCACAGTACAGTATCTTTGCAGGTCAGTTTCTTCAAGCGTCTTGAAGACATGGCCACAGTTCTTCTGGATTTAGTTTGTCTCAGTTTCATCTGTTTCTTCATATAATCACAGACGGATCAGGGCCAGTATGTATAAAGCCGCTCAGAGTAAAATTTTAGTCTTAAGTATGTCAAAATTCTAAGAATGACGTAATTTTACTCTTATTCCTAGACTTAAGAATAAATGTGATTCATAAAGGTTCATAAGTGTCAAGACTAGGTCTTAGCTCCTAAACTATTCAAGAGTGCTGGAGAGGTTTCCTAACCTAGTTAGGAGTAACAAGATGACAGCAAAGAAAAAGAGACACATGCTTGATATGAAGTATTGGAGTTATATGATGACATGGAATTGATAAAATGATATAAACTTGATTGTCAGTTCTTTTAGTAACTGACCTAATAAGAAATGTAATAACTTTAAATAATAATAATTCATATGTTTAATGAATTTTAATACATTTAATGACTTTTACATTTACGTTACATTTAAAGTTATAAAAAGTTTATTCAATTTCTCCCACTCTACAAATCAATGCTCTGACTGTAGAAATGAAATAGTAATTACCTTTTTTGGTAACTAAAAATGCAGCAGGGCATCGGTGATGACTCTGACCCATCAGTCCAAAGTAAACAGGCTCTTAAATAGTACTATAGCTACTTAACTCTATAAGCTATAACTTACCACACCAAACATAGTGGCCAAAATTGATGTGCAAAGGTTGTTTTTTTGTTTTTAATGACCCTACAATTTTGCTTAAACCATCAAAATATGAGGGAAGAATAAAACATTAAACTAAGCAAAGGTGTTTATCTGACAGTTTTTGGCAAAAAAAACTACAGCTACAGGTTTCAGAAAAACAAAAAAGCTCAGGAAAAAAAGCACACATTGACTACGACATAATCAGTTTTTAATATTTAATTGGTTCTCTCTTGTTTTTGCATGTGTCCGTAATTTCTTTTGCATGACAACCTGGCCAAAAATAATTTGAAATTTCATTATCACACATGAAACAACTGTCTCTGAACACAGCTACGATATGCTTACTTCTTTTAACACATTTTTAAAAATATTTGAATTGAAAGGTTGAATTTGTCAATTTTCATATTTCATTGACTTTCCAGTTGATGCTGATAGTGGGCTTCCCTGGAGTTGATGGAGCCATTGATGGAACCCATGACACATCATTGCTCCAACTGTAAATGAGGAGACATATATCAATAGAAAAAGATTCACTAATTTGTGATAATTTTATGCAAAGCTATTTTTAAAAATAATATTAAAATTTAAGTGTTAAACATGTCTTTTTAATAACTACAATAAATTATTGGTGTGCTGCTGTGACTTCACCCTTGCAGGCTCGCTATACCCTTTTCACATGACGTCACACAGCTTCCGTTTGGACTCGAAGCAGTGGATCCTCACTTCTGTCAGCACAGTGGAATACTAGTGCTGCTCGAATGAAGTGCACCCAATAGTTGTACATATGCTACAAATGTGGTTAGAGGATGACTGTAGTCGCCTAATTTCATGTAAATTCAAGGCGAGGTGTTTAGCAGATCTCAAACGAACTTACCGATCGGCGAAAGAGGAGTTGAATACAGAGCACTGAAGCCGTACACTTTCTGCTGCCTGTAGTAACTTGCAAACTTTGCTGTCTTTATTGCAGGTGAAGCTGTTTATATGTATTTGTCAGTATTTGTGAAATAAACGCACGTTTCCGACTTCTACGTGCAGAAAAAAAACGTTTCATTCAATGCTTAATGTAGGATACCTACTTATTTCAGTGCCTGTATAAGATCAACATTTTAAGCTCATTCTTTTAAATATGAAAGTCTATTTTTTTCAGTTTTATTTTGATAAATATGACATACATAATAATAAAAATTGTGTTTAATACTATTTCTACATGAAGACTGTAAATGTTGTAAAAACTGACTCCTGTACATGGCATTTTTACCATAGTAAAAAAAAACATCGTCATCATTCATCTCTTTATTGCAGAACAAGACTCTCGCATACAAAATCATACAAAGGATTTACAACAGTACTCATTGTTATAACAGCATTAAATGAATTAAATCAAATTATTTCTCCAGGGAATAACATTAAATGAACACATACTTCCGTTTTGTATTTTCAATAATACATTAATACATTGCACCAGTTCAGTTTAAACTGGTATGAAGTAAAATTATCTAAAATCTTCACACCATTAATTCTTCGGAGTATTATATGTGGATGTGCTACTTTCAGGTGTCCATTACTCGTAAATAAATCTCACAAGAACAATACCGTTATCATAGCCTACCAATTTCTAAAAATAAAGATTCGTTTTTAAAGACAATATTCTTGTTATTCCAAATAGGCTAACAGATTTGTGTGGACACACAATCATTGTGATAAAACTCTTGACAGCAATTCAAGGACACAACATTGCTAAAGCTTCTGCTCGCTGAAACCCTAAGCAAAGCAGTTACAGAAAGGAAATAACAAATAACATTACCAAAGGAACCCGACTGTGTAAATTCTTGACATAAACAGTTCACATTTAAAGTTATTAAAGCACTTTCCCGAGAAGTCGCCGGCGCAAAGGTAAGACGGAACAACAGATCCACTGCTTTGTGGATAGGCTGTAGTTAACTGACTTCATTGTGAAAAAGGCCTATTGGCTGTTTCAGAGGTTGAGGGCGGCCATTTTGAGTTGACATCATTCTACAATGATGTCCTTACAACACTTAAAGGCTGATTTATACTTCTGCGTCGGACCTACGCCGAAGCCTCTGCGCCGTAGGCTATGCTTCTGTTTTCATTTATACTTCTGCGTCGTTGTCCGCGTCGACGTGCGTAGGCAATGTCCGCGGTAATGTTGAGTATCAAGGCAAAAGCCGAAGAAGAAGCAGATTGTCATGTACGTTGTCAGAGAAGTTTACAAATAGAAGCGGCAAATAGGTAACAACTTTTGTTGCAGTTTGACTGCATGTGTCCCCTGAAACAGAGGGTATTTCATTCTTATGGAAGTTGAAAACGCTCGCTCTTCTCCTAATGCTTCGCACCAGTTTTTTGACCCGTGGGAGTGGGAGGGGTTCTAGCAGACCAATCACAGTGCTTGCGGTCCGCGTAGCATTGACGCGTTGTTACATTTTTGAAGAGGTGCAGGTCAGGCTATGTCGTAGGCTACGAGTGGTACAAACAGCCTACGCCGTAGCTACGGCTTACACTCAACGCAGAAGTATAAATCAGCACATAAGAATCAGTCTTAGACTTTATTAAAAGTTGCTTTTAGCTTCCTTCTAAAAGTCTCCTACTCTTAGAAAAGGTCTACTCTTTACTAAGAATTTTTTGACACTTAAGTCAAAACTTAAGACTATCCTTAAGAGCATTTCTGAGAAGTTTTATACATACGGGCCCAGGGGCTATATGTATAAAGCCACTCAGAGTAAAATTTTAGTCTTAAGTGTGTCAAATTCTAAGAATAACATAATTTTATTCTTATTCCATAGACTTAAGAATAAGTATGATTCATAAAGGTTCCTAAGTGTCAAAACTAGGTCTTAGCTCCTAAATCACTTAGGAGAGCTCCTAACCTAGATAGGAGTAACAAGATGGCAGCAAAGAAAAGGAGACATGCTTCCCAATGAAGATATGATGTATTGGAGTTATTATATGATGACATGGAGTTGATAAAACAATATAAACTTGACTGACAATTCTTTTTGTAACTGACCTAATAAGAAATGTAATAACTTTAAATAAATATAATAAATTTAATAAATATTACTTTATACATGAAATATTACAATAATAATGAATACGTTTAATGCATTTTAATGACTTTGAATACACTTTTTATAACTTTAAATGGAACAAATTACTGTATGCTACATACTACTCATTGATGTTTGATTTTGTCCTGATGAGGGTAGATACAGTCAAATTACTCTTTAACAAAACAGCATATTGAGCAGAGATGATGCCTTGAGCTTGCCAGCTGCTGGGTTTGATCTCCTCTGTAAACAAGATGTGACAACAGCTGGGTCTCTCAGATGTACAGTAATGCCTAGCACAGTCTGAATGTATGACAGATTTATATAGCCACTGTATTAAGACGAAAAGCAAATTTCAAAGACAGACAGCTTACTCTTTATATTCCAGATAAGGCCATTTTTGGAGAACTGCAGGCCAGGAAGAAACCCTCTTATCCTTCAACCTTAGCTAGTTAAAAAATGGCTGTGGACAAATATACATTTAAATATTTATATGAAATGCATGTTATGAAGTTCACAACCAAATGTGATACTTTTTCATTACTCGCTTGAGAAAAGAATATTTTTTATGATTAACCAGAGTACACATTCAAGTTAATAATATTAGGAGGGATTTATGCAGCCATCTGATGACTGGAAAAAGCTTGTGAAAATGTATTACTCATACTACCCAATACTCCAGTCAAACTGAAACATTGCAGTGAGAACATTCCCAGCACATGCATTACTTGTCATTTTAATAAAATGTAACATTCATTGCGTTCGAGGGATAGCCTACAGAACAAGATTCCTCAGTGCTTGTCACTGTCATTATTGTGGTAGACCAATAGCAACACCATGAGTACAAATTATAAATTGCAACCTAATGCACAGAAGGACCTTAGTAAGAAGTATTGTCAAGTAATGTCCATTCAAGTTTAAAACGCACCCACTCTTATGTTAAAAAATAAGGTGGAAAGTCAATAGAAAATTGAATAATTCCAAAGGGTTTAGTCTTTGCACCTCTTTGTTTCAGGTCTGAATCAGGTCTCCTCTGATGTAGTGCAATTGGTTAAGTGCCACTGTCACAAAAAAAAGGCCCTTTTTTAAAATTAATCAAAATGTTGAACTGTTGAATTAACAATTATCAAGAATAATATAGTAGTCAAAAAACAATATGCATTTGAAAGATCATTAAATGACAATGTGTACAAAACAGTAACAAATTGCAGAAAATTCCAGTTTATTATTTAAGTATCTTCAGTCTGAGACATCGTTGTCATGACGCGTTGCTATGGGTTGCATTGTAATTCTTCGGATTTGACTGACAGTGACATTCTGACACCTGCTAACCTGTAGTCAGTTACATAAACTGCTAAGACAAGTCTTACTAGTCATCAATTTTTTTTTATCTCCTCTATTTTTCTTTTCTTTTTGTTGTAATTATTCTGCTATAAAAATAAAATACAGGAAGTTTATATGTCATGTATTATGCGTTATAAGTCTGCGCTGCTCTGCTTCAAGTTAAACAAACCTGACCATCCAAAAACTTAAAAATGCAGAGGATGCATTCCAAAGTAGGAAGGCATCAAGGCACATCGGAATCCAATGTTAGCTTCACTTCCTGCCCCCAGTGGCCTGTTGCATGAAGCTAGTTGAACAAACTCTGAGTTTCACAGTAGGTTTGGAGTTGACAAATCCAGATAAATCCAACCTGATTTAGATCAGGATTAACTGTTGCACAACGCTCGGTATAAACTTTTTCTGTCAACTCAGGTTTAATCCAGAGTTTACAAAGCGCGTGCACCTGCTTCAGAACCGCAGCCATAGAACGGAAGTATGTCATTCATGATTATTTGTTGTTTGCTTGGCTTTTTTTTTATTATGAGCAGTTTAAATATGTTTTAAACCTATTATTTTTGAAATGTTTTTTTAAATATCCTATTTGTTTTCAGAGAAACACACGTGTCTCTTGTTCAAGGCTTTTTTTTTTAAATGGTTATTTTTATTTCACATTATCTAAGTATTATTTGTAACAATTTGAACATGAAGCAAATAATACAATCAAATATACAGTCAAATGGGAAACACTTTACATGTTACACATTTATATGTTTGAATTAATACAAAAAAAAAAAACTTAGTTGTATCGTTGAAGTAAACGATTAGCTTAAGTGTTTGTATCCATTAACATTAAATCTTCTCAAACTCTGTTTCGTTAAGTATTATTTGGAACGTGGAGGAAATAATACTATATAGTCAAATGAGAAACACTTTACAACACACATTAATTAATATTTTTTAAATAAAAAACGGCGTATAGTTGTAGCCTATATCCTCGAAGTATAAACTACTGTTTGTATCCATTCACTGACATTAAGCATAACCAATAGGCTGTTTTAAAATTTTGCTATTTGTACATCATATCTTATGCATATTATATGAACAGAAAATTGACTTTATTTAATAGTATTGTTGTTATATATTGTAGGCATCGATCCGATCAAAATCCATGTAAAAACAACTTATATTTAACAAAAGAAAATGACATGTACGGATAGCGCAAATATGACTGTTTAAGCCCCGCCCCTCACTTCTGTGAAACTGGTTCTGAAACTGCTGGTGCTGCGGGTCTGCAGCTGGATACTATTGGGCAGAGATTGTATATAATGGGGAGATAAGAGGGTCTGTATCTCTTACCATTGGAGAAACCGTAACGGCTAACTTAATCACGTGCGGCTCCTCAGCCTATCGTGTAATGGCAGTGACATCAGATGCAACGTTCCCTAGTTTGCCTTCTCTTTTGACACACTTTTTATCAAGCTAAAATCTACATATAGTTCCCAACGAAAGTATTATTTAGTGTAAAACATGCTGAAGATTAGCAAACAGGCTGTCAATTAATTAAATGATTAGCTATTTCCCCACAAAAGCGGTTTAATCAGCATAGTGAAGCCTCTCATCCATTGACATGCATTCAAAAAACAGCCTCTGGTCTCTTTCCCTGGGTACCGCCAGGGGCGGGGCGTTAGCATTAGCCGTTAAGCTTTTTTGGCCAAAGGTTGCAGGCTTGCCTTCCAGTGGCTTTGCTATTGGCCTGAAAGTGTGACGTGTGGCAAACAGCCAATCACATGGTACAAGGAGAATGTCAGTTTGATTCACTTTCCACGGAAGAGCCGCGCAATTCATGTCTCTTCCGAAGATAAAGAGATCGTTATAAAAAAAAAAAAAAAAAAAAAAAAAAAGAAATTAAACGCATTTACAAGCAGGAATAAACACTGCTGCAGTGAAAGTTTGAGAAGGCAGCTGAAAGAAAATATCTGACTATACCAGTGCATGTGAATCAAACAAATAGACCAAATAATTAATATAGTTTCACAAAGAGCTCAAAAGAATATATGTAAGCTTAATCTGTTTAAAAGCTTCATATATTATGCATGTATTATATTTTAATTTAAAAGCAAAGTTTAATATTGTCAATTAATATAATAGGCCTAATTATATTAATGTCATGAATTTATTTAATATAAATATAATAACAGCAAATGTTGAGCAATTTTGTCTCTAAAATGTTTTCACTATAAACTGATTTAATTTGGAGCGAGAGATACAGGGGGAGTGGCTTTATTGCATCAGATACACTTTACTCACAGCTGATTGGTCAAGTTTGGGTTTATGATCTCCAACTCAGAATAAATCCTGCTCTGAAGCAGGTTAGCCCTGTAGCATAAGTTACCATAGCAATGAAACCCACTAAAGATCAATCTACCTTCATGAGCCTGAAAAAACAGAGTTTGCTCAAACTAATCTTGAACTTACCTGGGTAGAAATTGAAACCGGCTTTGTGCAACAGGCCACTGATATACCTTCATCTAATTAATTTAGATCCTTTACTTTGCTTTGATATACCAAAATCTTATGAGTTCAATTTGATGACAGTTGAGCTGGAAAAAGAAAGATGGCGTCTGAAATTTGAGGTTTCTGGTCAGTTTGTGTAAATGTATGTTTTTGACTAACGTTTTCCAATTCTGATGTCATTTCTAGCCAGAAATTACTACTGTAGTATTTGTTTAGCTCTCACTAAAGCTCGCTGCTGTAGAACATTAAACTGTTACACCGCCTCAGAAGCCTCTCCAAAATGTTTTGTGAGGTACCTTCGTGCACAAATGCTGCCTGCAAAGTCAGAGTTTGTTGGTTTCATCAACCAATAGGTACTTGGAATATCTGTCGACGGTAAGTAGGTACTGATGTCCATTAATCTTGAATAGATCTGACACTATTCAGCTGCCTGCTATGTCCACACTAATATGTTTTTGTTTGAAAACGCATCTTTTTCTCTCCATTTTGGCTTTCCGTCCACACTGAGATGGTGTTTTTATTCACAAAGCTTAAGCTTTTTGAAAACGCTTTGCAAAGTGGATACATTTGAAAAAGCTGTTTTCGCATTGTAGTGCGGACCAGGGTTGCCAGGTTAAATCTAACCCAATGGACTACTTGCACAACTACTTCCACGTTCTATTTATTACGGCTCGAGCGTTTCCGGTCAGCGTTCAGCGCACTTTTATACAGAGAGCTTCTCATGAAAACACTAATTATTACTACATTTTAGGCCTGCCACCTGTTTTTTAAACAATTAATCATATTCTCTGCATTAACATTAATTATCTTCAACCTGCTGAAATGTTTATTAATATATTTCCCTTCCAAATGCGCATTCTGAATAATAAATAAATATATTTCCCCACTAACCTACCGCCGTCAAGTGCTTGTCTTCTCATTTGCAGTGTTTTTTTTTTCTTAGTTATCACATTTCATACATGTTAAATGCACATTTAAATTAATAAGACTGATAAACTTAAGAAAGCCATGGTTTTACTATGGTAACTATGGGTGAGTGACAACGCAATCACGATGGCTAGACTATTTTATGTTACAGTTGCACTGCAAACAAAAACAAGTTAAAACTGTCAAGCATCGCTGATTCCCTCCTGACAATCTGTTAACAGAATGACAATGACTGTATAAGTCCGTTAGCATCTTGCAAGCTAGCTGCTTTCTGACTGTAAAGGAGCAGAAGAGCATACAAGACATGCACAAACAAACCAACCTGACGATTAAACAGCAGTATAACTTACCTTTCATACAGTAGTTATAATTAATCAAATACTTATGAAGGCAAACCATGGTTAATTACTATAGTAAGAGTGTAGTAACTATGCTTAATTTTTTGTACGAGCAGTATTGCTTGCGTTGGTGCTCTTTTATTCCAGTGTTTGAAATAGTTGAATGAACGTGATAACTGCCTTAATGAAGTTAAATATTTAATTAATCTTAAAGAATAACGCAATAACAGCAAATGATTGTCAGTAAAAAAAAAAAAAAAAAGGCACAGAATAAGGACTAAAATATTATGTGTATTCTGATCTTATTCATCACGCCTCACACTGCAGCGTTGCGATGACTAGTAGAGCGCTGACACCCTGTGGTGAAAGAATCACGGTTTATGTTGGATTAAAACTTCTGTTGAGTTTGGAAAGGTCTATACACGGTAATCATCAGAATATCTATTCTCCTGTCTCTGAATATGTCTGGAATCTAAAATCATCCCGAGGACAAACCGAATGTGCGTCACGAGGCTCAGTGCAAGTAGTCCGTCGCGTTTCAGGGGAGGTCCCCCGGTAAAAAAAAATCGCGTTCAGGGGAGGGTAAAATCTGCGTTTTTTGGCGGCATTCCCCTGGTAAAATTCGCATTCCAGGGGCTAAATATCATGTTATTTGGCGTTGTTTTTTGCCTCAAATTTCTTAAATCTAATCTAAAATTTAAGAGGATATTAAGATATCAATAAAACTTCTCGAGTTACAGGCATGCATAAAAAAAAAAACAAGAAGTGCTTTTTGTCACCGTTGGCATATAATGGAACAAAGATTGCTAAAGTCAACAGATTTTACTAATAGACCTACCAATCTCTGTAAAAATAAAATAATGATGCTGCCATCTTTCTAAAGTCATTTTTACACCCCTGTAAATTGGCTCCAAATCTCAGGTGAAACTTGTCATTTTGACCCCCCTATACAAAATTCTGGATTACTCAGTAAATATACATCTGTAACATTTAATATTCTGGCTTTCATCATCATTTGTTTGTCATACTACAGAAAAAATATTAACAAAAAAAATATTATTACAAAAAATTTAACCCGGGGACCTCTGGTTGAGTTGACGGTATGACCCTAAAGATATCTCAAGCTTCTTTTTTCAGTAGGGTGCACATTATAACAATAATGAACAATAACAACCTGTATGATTACGTGTGCAGAAATAAGCATTCAGTCCATATTTGGAATTCTTTTTACTGCTCGACTTTTCATTCAGCTTTACACACAGCCCTTGTATTGCACTGGCTTGATTATGATCTGTCCAGATCTTGTGCATGTTGGTCTTGTTGTCTCAGTTCCTGTATTTTTGTTCCAAGAGGTTGTGTGATTTTGTTTTCAACTGGATCCTTGTGGCTTTGTTCAATCACATCTCTTGGGTGTTTCAGAGAACTGTACTTTTTTATGGGTTTTCTGTGTGTGTGTGTGTGTGTGTGTGTGTGGTGCATACACTTCATAGAGGTGGCTCCTGGTACATCTGATTGTGTTTCCATTTGGTGTTTGGATCAGGTAACTTCTTGGCTCCCTGCATCTTTCCACAGTAGTCCCTGGGTGCCATGTTTTCCTCTCCTTGTCCAGCACTCTTACACACTGTCCACGAAACATTGGAGGTAAGTCTCTACCACTACATTGATCATGACGTGTTTTCATCCTTGTTGTCCTTTTTTCCAGGTGCTGTCTGGGTTCCAGTTTAACTGGATCTGCATGACATGGTAGAAGGTTGGTGATAGGTCTGCCAAGGAGTAATTCTGCAGGGGATGGCAAATCACTGTCAACAGGCATCGCTCGCACCTGCATCAGGGCCACTTGTATATCTCCTTTGTGTTGTATTGTTGTTGTTTTTTTCTTTTGATGATGGATTTGATGTGTCTAACATGTCTTTTAATAA
Organism: Elopichthys bambusa; assembly: GCA_037101425.1. Classification (NCBI taxonomy): domain Eukaryota; kingdom Metazoa; phylum Chordata; class Actinopteri; order Cypriniformes; family Xenocyprididae; genus Elopichthys; species Elopichthys bambusa. The sequence continues at coordinate 20,215,021 of CM074436.1, forward strand.
ATTCATTGCTTTTTGGGTAGTGTGGTGAGCTTGTGGTGTTTTATTCCCCAGTCAGCTATGAATTTCCTGAAATGTTGTCCTGTGTACTGTGGTCCATTATCTGTAATTAGTTCATCTGGTCGATCAAATAAAGACGGGTCTGCAGATTTTTTGTGCAACTGCATGGCTGCTTACTGGTATGGGCATTTCATCAACTAATGGGTACTTAGAATATCTGTCGACAGTAAGTAGGTACTGATGTCCATGAATCTCGAATAGATCCAACACTAGGTACTGCAATGGCTTTGTGGGTGTTTTATGTTTTTTTGGTTGTGCATCTTGATGTTCTGCACAGGTACTGCAAGATCTACATATTATTTTATTATCTGTGTTTATCTTTGTCCAATATACACTTTCTCAAGCCAACCTGCATGTTTTTTTGATACCTTGGTGGGCTGCGTTGAGCGTCAGAATGTCATCAGTCATGGATTCTGGAATAAGATGGAATCTGCTCTTAAATACAACTACTGCTTCTTTGTAAAGTTAATCTCGGAAAGGCCAATAGCTGTGTAGGTCTTTCTTGAATTTTGGTCTTGAATTTTGTCTGGCCATCGATGATGGATGATTTCTTTTAATGCACTGAGCTTGGTATTTTTTGCAGTCTCAGTTCTGACAGCTTAGGGTCTTCAAATTCTGTATCCAGCCCATCAATGCATTGATCAAGTTCAATGTCTTCATTGATTTTGGGGTTTGGCAGGCAGCTGAGAGTGTCAGCTGGAATGATTTGTCTTCCAGGACGATACTGTAGTTGTATCCCTGTGTTTTTATCAGCATGTGTTGAAGCCTGGGTGGAGTAGCCTGCAGGCTTTGTGCATATATGCTGACAAGAGGTTTGTGGTCAGTTAATATAATGAATGATTTGCCGTACAAGTATGTGTGATATCGCTGCATACCATACATAATAGCAAGCATTTCTCTTTCAATGTTGCTGTATTTTAATTGACATTCAGTTAGTGTATTTAAACTTGCACCAGTGCTACACCAGTGTCTCTTTGTGATCTACCTCCAGTGTGAGGGTGGCTGCTGGATTCTAGTACTTTAAGCAAGCATCAGCAGTCACTGTTGACTTTAGTTCATCGAATCATTTCTGATAATCAGTGTCCCATGACCACTGTGAGTCACTTTTCAGCAGTGCCCTCAGATTGTGGGCTTTATCTGCAAACTTGATGCCTTTGTCTGTGTACAGGTTGCCAAAGAAGGATATGCTCTGCTTCTTGATGATACACTTGTCACTGTTAAACATCAGACCTGTTTCCACAGCTCTTTCCATTAGGTTTATCAGGTTCCTGTCGTGATCCTCCTCGTCAGCTTCACATACTGCAACGTCTTCTGCTATGCTGATTACACCATGAAGACTTTCAAGAATTTGGTCCATTTTGGCTTGGAAAAGGTCTTGGGACAACCTGAGACCTATCCAGAAGTATCTGCCAAAACTAAAACAGAATGTAGTTACAGTTTGTGACTCCTCGTCAAGATTCATCAACCAGTATCCGGCTTTTGCGTCTACCTTGCTGTACACTTTTGCATTTGGAAATTTTGTGTTCTTCCACAGCTGGAATTTTGTTTCAGGCTTGCATTTAGTTTCTGTGGGTCTAGACAGATTCAAAGTGATCCATCTTTCTTTGTACTAAAGGCAAAACTAGAACACCAATCCATGTGCTCTTATACTTTTCGATCAAGTTTGTTCAACTCATTTTTAAGTTTGTCCCTGATGCATATACTGCATTTGCATGAAGGGTTGATGAATGGATTGGCACCTTCCTTTAGGTATTTCTTTTTTAGTTCTGTCATACTTTTTGTGTTGTCAGGTACACTCTTTTGTTCATGGTTTTCTCTTTCAGCCACCGCATCAACATTTGCTGTCACAAGGCCGAGGAGCTCACGTGTGCCACCTTTGTTTATCTTCAGAACACAAATTAAGATATTTTGATGAAATCCAATAGTTTTTTTTTTCACCCATAGAAAGTAATGAAATTACCACATTCAAGGTCCAGAAAAGTAGAAAAGACATTGTTAAAATAGTCAATGTGACTACAGTGGTTTAACCTTAATGTTATGAAGTGACAATAATGCTTTTCGTGAGTAAAAGCAAAAAGAAAAGCAAGCTGAGTTAGTACCGACTTCCTTACCAATCAGTACTAAAATTGAAAAAATGTGAAAATCCACTAGGTGTCAGGCTTTCTCTTATCTGCATAACTGAGCCCACTTGCATTGAGTCATTTTAATCCTTCAACTCAAATTCTCAAATGCCTGTACATTTTTCTAGCTTTTCTAACCCCCCAAATCCATCAGTTATAACATAATATTTCAACATGAAAATCACAGTAGATCAAATGAAAGATTTATTTTGTTCCTAATCAAATATGAGTTTGTCATAATAAATTAGACACACAAAAAAATACTCCCCCTCCACTGAACCGATTGGTAACGCCCAACGCACTTTCACCAACACACCGCGAGTGGTGTTCTGCTGTTTGAACGAGAGTATGGGTAGCACCAAAAATGAAGAGAACCGCTACCATTTTGGCTACGTTGAGACTGTCAGTCCGAATCCGCTTTTTGTGCATATCCAACTGATATGCGATCAGATTCAGCAAGTCTAATCGCAAAAAAAATCGAACTGAAATAGTTTAAAATCCTGTTCAAATTGCATTTCTGGAAATCCGTTACAGTCATACTGCTCTGATTTTGCATGGTGTATACTTCTTGGTGTATACCACGTAAAACGTAAATGTCAGACGTTTTAGGAAACATGCTGAAAGTCACTGCAAAAAAGGTTGTGTTGCTGGGCGAGCAGAAAATATAATATATAAATTATAACGGAGACATGTTTTGAACCCGACGGAGACGACAGCACAAAATAAAACCAGACATGCCAGCTTGTTTCTGCTGCTTCCTCATAAGACGCAATAGTCCAGCGCGGCGGCTGCACATTGTCATGTTGTAAATTAGAGTTGTATTGAAAACCCCTCCATGTTGCGGTTGTTGTTGATTTTGACGTATGCCTACCAACGCAACGTGATTGCCATAGAAACCAATGCAGATATTCCGGAAAACGAAAGAGCGGCATGGACACACAAATCGGATCTGAACAGTTGCAATACACGATGTGGACGTTTATGTAGCTCCCCCTTACCCTTAACCTTTAATAGGTAATAACCTTAACCTTTAATAGGAACACCGGATTCTGACAGTGTGTCTCCCGACTATATATTAATATTCCTCCTATTACCCTATTTGGCTACTGTAACCCAGATTAACTATGTTTATACTCTTATAGTAATATTGCTATACAGCATGGAAAATAAACCAACAGAAAATAACCTCAATCAACACAAAAGGTAAGTATGAAGAAGTTAACAATTTGATTTATTTATAAACAAAAGGGAAAAAATTAAAAATTAATTTATGTAGCCTATCAATAAAGACTGGAAGGAATTATCCAAATGTCTGTATTTTACTTTTGATAAATATCTCTTAAAATACCAGTTCAGTACTTAAGTCTTATGAAAATGACATATAACCCAAATTAATGAATTTTACATTAAAATGGTACTCAATTAGCAACAAAAAATAACAGCAGACACCGTATGAATGAGATGAGGAAAAATCAAAACCCCATAATAAAAGTAAGTAGAACTTAAAAGACAATAACAGTCAATATACATATGTGGACCCACACAGACACACAACCCACCCTGTTGCAGGCCTGTAACATTACTGGGGAGCATTGGAAACCCAGCAAATGGTCTCTTCACTCAACTGAGTCAAAACAAATCAATCAGATCACCTGAACACCCTTTTTTAAGGCAGCTGAAATCCGCGATTTCCTCCTTGGAAGCGGCAGATTGTCCCATAGTCTCCCCGGCAGTCAGCAGAATGGTGACACGAGTCTCTCCCATGATGACAGTGAGGATTTAGCATGCAGCCTCGCCCAGAGTTCCTCAGTTCTCAGAAATCAGGCTCATCCACGAATAAACTAAACTCAAATGATTCTTTGCAGTCAATAACAAGTCAGCTGTCTGTTGTGTTCTCTTTCCATTCCATATTATTAATGTCCACTAGGTGGCACTGTGGTGCTTACATGTTCTGATGTAAGAAATGCGTAAAAGAAAAAACTAGATAGTAAAGTGAATACTAAGCTACTGCTAGAGTTCTGCCTACTTATTATTCATTCCTCCTCCAACATAACAAGTGGCGACGAGGATGTTAAGATGGCTCCGCTCTCTTTACAACCCCCAGTAGCGTTCCTGGAATGCCCAGGTGAACCGAAACTGTCCTTTGATGTGTGGGAAAAGTTATTTCAGAACTACTTGCTTGCTATCGGTAGAGAAGAGTTTTCTGCTGAGAGAAAGAGAGCTCTGCTGATACACTGTTTAGGAACAGAAGGCCAACGAATCTACAATACATTGCCTCTCACTGCTGATACATACGACGGATCTTTACATGTACTAAAACAGTTCTTTCCCCCTAGGCTGAATGTGGTTTCTGAGAGATATCGCTTCAGACAACGCGCTTAAGCCGTGGGTGAGTCCACTGATCATTACGTTGCAGCGCTTCGTGAACTAGTGAAAACATGCGCTTATGGCAATATTGAGCATGAAATGATCCATGATCAGATTGTAGAAAAAACGTGCATGGCCAGAATTTGCGAAAGACTGTTACTAGAGCCAGATTTAACCCTTGAAAAGACTATATTTATTGCAAGACAAATTGAATCGGCAGTAGCAGATGCCAAAGTCATTGCTGAAGGGGAATCAAAACAAGTAGCAGTGATTTAGAAGCAAGAAAAGACACGAATACACAAAAATAAAACGAGGATTAAGTCGAAGGAGGATAAGCATGTGAGGGGACAGCAGCAGTGTTACCGCTGTGGTTCTGCTAACCACCTTGCAAATGATAAATCCTGCCCTGCTAAAGACTGCAAATGTAGAACATGTCGAAAAATCGGACACTTCTCGAAGGTGTGCAAGACAGCATCAAAGTAAGTTAATGAAGTATGCTTACCTGAAGTGACAGTACTCTGTGTGAATGACTGCCATATAGATTTTACCATAGCTACACCCACATCTCCTACACAGATCTGTACCATTAGGATGATGGTTGATAAAGGGTCTGATACATCAATCCTACCGCAACACGTATTCAAAAAATACTTCAGTTCATGCGTCCTGTCACCACCGAAAGTGCAGCTTCTGACCTAGTCAAAGGAGAACATACCAGTGTGTGGTTACCTGAGACTGAATGTGACATACTATGGAAAAACTGTTGCTGGTGAGTTTAACATAGTCAAATCAGGAACTCCTCTAATTGGACGTGACTTGTGCAAAGCACTGGACATTGAGATTAAGGGTGGTTGCTTGATTGAACCTGCTACTAACTGCAATGCTTCAACCATCCAGCATTTCACTTGCTTCTACAGATAGTCCTTTTTCCATACCAACTGTTGCTGGATTTTGATGTGCTAAAAATTCCATACACAAAGTGAAGATCCGCCCTGGAGTTAAGCCTGTACAACAAAAACTCTGTCACTTACCTCTATCAGTGCAAGCGGCAGTGTCAGACGAACTCAAGATGCTAGAGGAGAATGGCATAATTGAGAAGATTGATTTATCTGAGTGGGTTTCTCCTATCGTAGTCACAAAACAGAAGAACAACACAATTCATATGTGCGTTGACTTAAGGGAACCTAACAAGGCTGTGGTACAAGATAGTCATCCTCTACCACTGATCGAAGACATACTGTCTGAGTTGCATGGATCAGTGATGTTATGTTCTCTTGACCTTAAAAATGCATACTACCAAGTACAATTACATGAGGAGAGCAGAGGGCTTACTGCTTTCATTACCCATGAAGGCCTATATTAGTTCTGTAGAGTACCTTATGGACTGTGTTCGGTGCCATCTGGTTTTCAACGGATGATGACCATGATTTTAAAAGGCCTTGACAGTGTACAGTGTTACTTGGATGATGTGATTGTCCATGGTGCGTCAAAAGCCATTCACAATGCAAACCTCAAAGCTGTTCTGCACAGGATTAGTGAAGCTGGTCTGAAACTGAATGCAGACAAGTGTAAGTTCAACTTGACAACACTTAGCTTCCTTGGATACAGACTCGCAGCTGATGGCTTGCACCCGGATACTACTTCATACTACTGCAATTACAAATGCACCCCCTCCTACTGATGCAGCTACACTACGGTAATTTCTGGGTCTTAGTGCCTGGTACAGTAAGTTTGTGCCTGCCTATGCTACCCTGGTTGAGCCAACGAGAGCCTCACTTCGTAAAGACTGTGAATTCCACTGAATTACTGCAGCACAAGAAAGTTTTGATCGAGTCAAACAAGCAATAGTGGATAGTCCTGCTCTTTCCTTATTCAACCCCAACCACAGCACAATACTCTCCTGTGACGCCTCAGATTATGGTGTTGGCGCTGTCTTGACTCTGCTGGATGACACAGGAACAGAAAGAACCATTGTTTTCGCTTCACGTTTCTTGTCTGATGCTGAACGAAAATACTCCATCGTTGAGAAGGAAGCACTGTCATGTGTCTGGGCTGCAGAGAAGTGGCGTACATGGCTGTGGGGAAGAAAATTCCTACTATGCACTGATCATCAAGCTCTTACTACTCTTCTCACAAGTAAAGGAAATAGTCGAGCTGGGTTACGTGTTGCTAGATGGTCTGCACGCTTAATAGAGTTTGACTACAATGTTCAATACAGACCTGGTTCATTGAACAGTGTTGCTGATTGCTTATCAAGACTGCCTCTTGCTAACACTGAACATGACTTTGCAGAAACCATTCAGTCTGTTGCTATGATTTCATTTGCTTCCAGTGCAAAGGAAGATTTCCAGTCTGCATGCAACAACTGCAAAACTGCGTACATATCAACAGACACGTTGGCCGAAACACAAAAAGGATGTTGATGCAGATTTACAGGGATACTTTCCTGTCCGGCATGAGCTTGCTGTCGTGGATGGATGTATTGTCAGGGGAACATACCGTCTCTTGGTACCCGAGTCATTACAGAGGAAACTCATAGAACTGGCACATGAATCGCATCAAGGTATAGACCATATGAAGCAAAGACTTAGACAATTTACTGGTGGCCTAAGATGGACAACCAGACTGAAGTTCTGATATGAACTGTCATACGTGCAAACAAAATGACAAGTCTGCAGTTACACATGATGCTTCTCTCAACCCTGTTGAATTGCCTTCTGCTGCATGGGAAAAGGTCTGCATTGATGTTGTTGGACCATTTGAAACTGCACCATCAGACTGCAGACACGCAATAACGCTCATGGATTACTTCAGCAAGTGGCCGGAAGTCACTTTCGTATCCAGAGTTGACACATATACTGTTAAACAGTTCTTGACTACTGTTTTTGCTCTGGAAGGAAATTCAAAGGTGTTAGTCTCAGACAATGGACCTCAGTTTATCTTTTCAGTTTTCTGAGTTTCTGAGAGAGAGAGACATCCGTCATTTCAGATCTGCTGTTTATTACCCACGTGCACCTGTCTGCCTGTCTGCCTCGCTGCTCAGAGTGGTTTGCGTCCGTAACTCTGTATAGCTTTGTTTTGAATCTCTTACTTTCATTCATTGTTGCTTTTATTATTACCTTATATCTATATTGCCTACCACATGAATCTGACGTCAATAGCTTTAATCTTTTAATTCAAATCACTATTACAACGCGTTTGCACCTCGCTAGCTTGTTAACTTGTCATCAGTCTCTCGCGCGCTCCTTTTTCCTTTTTCTACGCATTCATCAAACAGCTATGGTAAGGATCAGTCTACAAACACGGTGAGTCATGTCATCCTCTCCCTCTATTGCAAGTTGTTCTGCTTGTCACATGTTCAGTATAGCTTTCTCTGTCAGCGATGAGGGATTTACATGTCATAAATGTAGGGAAATAGTCAGGCTGACAGAGAAAATCTCAGAATTAGAGACACACATCCAAACCTTAATCGAGGATAGTAAGAATGCAAGGGCTTCAGATACTGTTTTGGATGCGACTAGCTTAGTGAACTCTGTACATTGTTTGGTTCTGGCTGTAGAGCCCGTGCAGCAGGGCTCTACAGCCCTGCTGCAGCAGCCGCGGAAAACACCACTCTTCTGTTCCAATAAGAACATCAAACAGGTTCTCCCCACTCAGTGATGCACCCATTGAGAATCCTGTTGAAAGTGCCCTAGTTATTGGCGATTCTATTACACGGAATGTGAAAATAGAGACACCAGCCACCATAGTCACATGTTTGCCAGGAGCCAGAGCAACATCAAAGCAAATTTTAAAGTGCTGGCTAATGCTAATTGTAAATACTCTAAAATTATAATTCATGTCAGCACTAATGATGTTTGACTTCACCAGTCGGAGATCACTAAAATTAACATTAAAGAGGCGTGTGAACTCGCAAGTACAATGTCAGGAAAAGTAATCTGCTTTGGCCCTCTTCCTGTTCGTCGGAGTGATGAGATAGCAGATTGTCATCACTCAATGGCTGGCTGTCTAAGTGGTGTCTGCAGAATAATATAGGTTTCATAGACAATATGGAAAAGTTTTTGGGGCAGACCTGACCTGTTGAAAAGCAATGGTATTCATCCCTCCTGGGATGGTGCTGCTCTTCTCTGGCACATAGTCTTAGAGCTGAAACATGACAAACTGGGGTCCAGGTCAGGAAGCAGACAGACTGGCTAAACTGACCGTCTGCTAGCTGCCTCACATTACAGAAGTCAGATAATTCCCAACACATAGAAACTCTTACACATAGATATTATCACATAGAGACTGTGTCTGTACCCCGGATTAGTAAAACCAAAAAACTTCCAAACCCATTTAATGGTAAAAATTTAATTGATGTTCAAAAAATAAAAAATAGAGATAATAATGATAAACAAATGATAAAGCTTGGGTTGTTAAATATTTGATCCCTTTCTTCAAAAGCACTTATTGTAAATGATATTATAACAGACAATAATCTAGATGTGCTGTGTTTGACAGAAACTTAGCTAAAACCGGACAATTACATTACTTTAAATGAGTCTAGCCCTCAAGGTTACAATTATCGACACAATCCTCGTCAGAAAGGCAAAGGGGGAGGTGTTGCTGTAATTTATAGTAATATTTACAGTATTAGTCAAAAGTCTTTCAAATATAATTCTTTCGAAGTGATGGTACTTTATGTAACATTATGTAAGTTGACATTTGTGCTGGCTACTATATACAGGCCACCAGGTCACCATAAAGATTTTATCAAAGAATTTGCTGATTTTCTATCGGAGTTAGTACTAGCTGCAGAAAAAAGTCCTTGTTGTTGGTTTTTAATATCCATGTAGATAATGAAAAAGACGCATTGGGATTGGCATTTACAGACATTCTAAACTCTGTTGGAGTTAGACAACACGTGTCAGGACCCACTCATTGTCGTAACCATACTTTAGATCTAATATTGTCACATGGAATCGATATTGATGCCGTTGAAATTCTGCAGCAGAGTGATGACATCTCAGATTATTATCTAGTCTTGTGTATACTACATTTAGTCAAGGCTGCTAAACTGCCTCCCTGCCATAAATTTGGTAGAACCATCACTTCTACCACTAAAGATCGCTTTATAAATAATTTTCCTGATCAGTTTCATCGCCTTAGCATACCAGACAGCTTAGAAGACCTCGATGTTACAACAGAAAATATTGCCTCTGTCTTTTCCAGCACATTAGACTCAGTTGCTCCTTTGCGATTAAGATTAAGGAAATTAATTCAACGCCATGGTACAACGAGCACACTCGGGCCCTAAAGGTAGCAGCCAGAAAAATGGAGTGCAGCTGGAAGAAAACAAAACTAGAAGTTTTTCGCATTTCGTGGAGAGAGAGAATGATTGAGTACATAAAGGCCTTAAAAACTGCTAGATCTGCTTATTTTTCAAAACTTTTAGAAGAAAATAAGCACAACCCTAGATATTTATTTGATACAGTGGCTAAATTAACAAGAAATAAAGCTTCAACTTCTGATGTTTCCAAACAACACAGCAGTAATGACTTTATGAACTTCTTTACTTGCAAGATTGACAATATTAGAGAGAAAATTATAACCATGCAACTGTCTACTACAGTATCGTGTCAGATAGTGCATTGTAGTATCCCTGAGGAAAAATTAAATTCATTTACTGCTTTAGGAGAGGAAGAATTGTCTACACTTGTTAAATCATCAAAATCAACAACATGTATGTTAAACCCTATACCGAATAAGCTATTGAAAGAGAATCGTTAATTCGTCTTTATCACTAGGATACGTGCCAAAAACTTTTAAGCTGGCTATTATTAAACCTCTTATAAAAAAAAACACAACTTGATCCTAGAGAATTAGTCAATTACAGGCCAATCTCAAATCTCACTTTTCTGTCAAAAATACTTGAAAAGGCAGTATCATCACAACTATGTTCCTTTTTAGAAAGAAATAGTATCTATGAGGATTTCCAGTCAGGATTTAGACCATACCATAGTACTGAAACTGCTCTCATTAGAGTTACTAATGATTTGCTCTTATCATCAGATCGGGGTTGTATCTCTCTATTAGTGTTACTGGATCTTAGTGCTGCATTTGACACTATTGATCACAATATTCTTTTAAATAGACTCGAAAATTATGTTGGCATTAGTGGAATTGCATTGTCATGGTTCAAATCATACTTATCTGACCGTTATCAGTTTGTAGAAGTAAATGAAGAGAGGTCATATCGATCACAAGTTGAATATGGAGTACCGCAAGGCTCGGTACTAGGACCATTGCTTTTCATGCTGTACATGCTACCCTTAGGAGATATCATCAGGAAGCATGGCGTTAGTTTTCACTGTTACGCTGATGATACTCAGCTCTATATTTCTTCGCGCCCTGACGAAACTTACCAATTCACAAAATTAACGGAATGCATAGCTGATATAAAAAATTGGATGACCAGTAATTTCCTACTACTAAATTCAGAAAAAACAGAGATTCTAATTTTTGGACCAAAAACTTCCTCACGTAATAACCTAGAATACTGTCTAACACTTGATGGCTGCTCTGTTAAGTCTTCGTCGTCAGTTAGGAACCTGGGTGTGCTCTTTGATACCAATCTTTCATTTGAAGGCCATGTTTCTAGCATCTGTAAAACCGCATTCTTCCATCTTAAAAATATATCTAAATTACGACATATGCTCTCGATGACAAATGCGGAACAGTTAGTTCATGCGTTCATGACCTCAAGGCTAGATTACTGTAACGCTCTACTAGGTGGTTGTTCTGCTCGCCTGATAAATAAACTACAGCTCGTACAAAATGCAGCAGCTAGAGTTCTTACTAGAACTAGGAAATATGACCATATCAGCCCGGTTCTGTCAACACTGCATTGGCTTCCTGTTAAACATCGTATAGATTTTAAAATCTTGCTAATTACCTACAAAGCACTAAATGGTTTAGCTCCCCAGTACCTGAGCGAGCTCTTAATGCATTATAGTCCTTCGCGTCTATTACGATCTCAGAATTCAGGCCAGCTAATAATACCTAGAATATCAAAATCAACTGCAGGTGGTAGATCCTTCTCCTATTTGGCACCTAAACTCTGGAACAATCTTCCTAGCATTGTTCGGGAAGCAGACACACTCTGTCAGTTTAAATCTAAACTAAAAACACATCTCTTTAACCTGGCATACACATAACACATTATCAATTTATTTTTTCAAATCCGTTAAAGGATTATTAGGCTGCATAAATTAGGTCAGCCGGAACCGGGAACACTTCCAATAACACCAGATGTACTCGTTACATCAGAAGAAGAATGGCATCTACGCTAATATTAGTCTTTCTGTTTATCCCGAGGTTTACCGTAGTCAGCCGGATCCGGGCCGTATCCGGGTGAGATCGAGGACCTGCGCCATGACACAACCACAACACAGCCCTGAAGTATCAGCAGAGATTGAGTCAACTAGATCATCCACTATGAAGGCCTCATCAACATGACAACCAGTGGCACATCTCCTCAACAACCGTCCATACCGGTGTGATGAATACGATCCTCAACTGGATGGAACTGAATTAAATACTTTGAATGTTGCGATTGTATCTGACTTATGATAGCAACCTGAGTCGTAACAAAGCACTGTTCGCCAGAGGAGAACTGGCCCCCCGACTAAGCCTGGTTTCTCCCAAGGTTTTTTCTCCATTTTAACACCTGTTTGCCACCTGATGTCACCTGTTGGAGTTTGGGTTCCTTGCCGCTGTCGCCTTTGGCTTGCTTAGTTGGGGACACTTGACAATTGACATTTGATATTCAACAGTGCTTTGATCTACCTGCATTGACACTATTCCTTAAGAGCTGCTGTGCAGCCAAAATAATGTACCAGTTATCACTGTAAAGCTGCTTTGACACAATCTACATTGTAAAAAGCGCTATATAAATAATGGTGACTTGACTTGACTAAGCTACTGCTCGAGTTCTGCCTGCTTATTATTCATTCCTCCTCCAACATAAGACAAAGTTTTATGGTGCACTTAGAAGTAGAGTCCAAAGAAAATAAATCTGTGTATAAAAAACACAGGTCTTCCCAACACAATATACGTCTACCTGGACAATCTTGTTAAATTCACCATCCTAACGACAACCTGTCACAGTTGTGCCTGTCTGATGATCCATCACTGTTATATTTACCTTTAATGTGCCTACCATTGGACCTGGCACCGCGAAACACAACTGCCACTATGCAGCGACCTCACAACGTCACACTTATGTGTGCCTGCCTCATCTATACCTGTTATATTACTGTTAGATATTTTTAGTATTCACACTACAACAATAATATGCTTGCTTGTTGTCTCTTCAATTTCTCTTTTGCACAAGAAAATATAACATATGAAACCTACCTTACTAATATATTTGCTCGTGAATTACAGTTGATATATATACAGTTGCAAGAAAAAGTATGTGAACTACTTGCAGAATCTGTGAAAATGTCCAAAATGTTAACAAAATAAGAGAGATCATACAAAATGCATGTTATTTTTTATTTAGTATTGTCCTGAGTAAGATATTTTACATAAAAGATGTTTACATATAATCCATAAGACAAAAAAATAGCTGAATTTATTAAAATGACCCAGTTCAAAAGTTTGTGAACCATTGATTCTTAATACAGTGTGTGGGTACCTGGATGATCTACGACTGTTTTTTTGTTGTGTGATGGTTGTTCATGAGTCCCTTGTTTATTCTGAGCAGTTAAACTGAGCTCTGTTCTTCAGAAAAAATCTCCAGGTCCCAAAAATTCTTCAGTTTTCCACCATCTTTTGCATATTTGAAACCTTTACAACAGTGACTGAATGATTCTGAGATCCATCTTTTCACATGGAGGACAACTGAGGGACTCAAACACAACTATTAAAAAAGGTTCAAACATTCACTGATGCTTCAGAAGGAAACACAATGCATTAAGAGTCGGGGGTGAAAACTTTTAAACAGGATGAAGAGGTCCAAATTTTTCTTATTTCGCTTGAATATCTTTTTTTTTTTTTTTTTTTTCATTTAGTACTGCCCTTCGGAAGCAACAGAAGATACTTGCATGTTTCCCAGAAGAAAAATTAAATACAGTTTACCTTGATCTTTAAATTCCAAATGTTTTCACCCCCCATCTATTAATGCATCATGTTTTTTTCTGGAGCATCAGTGAATGTTTGAACCTTTTTTATTTATTTTTTTGTCTTGTGGATTATATGTAAACATCTTTTTATGTAAAATATCTTACTCAGGACAGTACTAAATAAAAAATAACATGCATTTTGTATTATCTCCCTTATTTTGTTAAAATTATTTTCCCAGATTCTGCAAGTGGTTCACATACTTTTTCTTGCAACTGTATAGTATATAGTATAATGATATATCATTGTATATATCATTGTCATTGACAAGGGTGTTGGTTTATGAATTTTATCACATTTTAGCAATGAGATTATAAAGTTAAGCAATAGCCTATCACACCAGCAAGAGCGTTTTCCCCAATATTAGAGTGATTGCAAATGTTTATTGAGCTGTTGTTTAAATCAATATAGCCATAAGTTAATTTTGAGTGTTTTTTGCACTATTTTGATGAAAAGAGTACCAAACAAAGCGACAGCAGAACAGCGTTGCTCGTCTCTGAGTAACACAGCAATGTTTCGTTAATGAATTCCCGATTTGAATGAGACATTAAAATGAAAGACTCACTTATAAAGACAGTAACTTTCCGCCACCTACTGGCCATTTAAATTCATATTTCTATAATATGGATGGGCAATGTCAGTCCTGGAGTGCAGAGTTTAGCTTCAACCCTAATTAAACACACCTGAACCAGCTAATCAGTGTCTTCAGGATTATTAATGCTACAGATCGATTGGCTAGAGGAGGAGCTGTCAATCTAGAACTAGTGGACAAATGATGACGCTTAGACATGCCCTAATTTACATAAAACTCAAATGCAACATTTGGAAACGCAAGAGCGGAACATGGAAAGAAGAGCAAAGAGAAAAACAGCACAAGCGTACAAAAGAGTGAAATGTAAGAGAGCACAAAGTACAGAATAATAAAAGCAAGAAAAACAACTTTTAAGAACACAAACACAAGTTTAAGATTTGTGCAATATCATTTTTAATGTGTTTAAAGTTTTGAGTCATGCTTATTTTTTTAAATGCGCTTTTAATTTTTGTATTCATGCTTAATTAATTTTTATCTGTGACCACATTCTTTGCCATTCTGATCATTTTGCATTATTTGTTTCAGTTTGTGCAGTATATTTTTACATGTGTTTTTAAATTTTTGATTCATGCTTATTATTTTTTGATCCGTGACCACAATACTTTAGGCAGGAAACTAACCCCATATGTCTCACGCATGACACGGCATTGGAAAAGAAACACAAAACTGACAGGAGCCGCTCTGGTGGAGAACAGTGACTGTCTCTAACACCTTAAGATGACGCACAGCTCATATCTCTGTCGCTGTAAGTTACCGAAAGCGAAACCACACAAGATGCATAAACTCACTTAGGCCTTAAACTCACAAGATGCATAGAATACTCTTTTTCCATTTGGCAATTCTCCCTCTCTCTCCCTCTGTCCAATCAGAAATTCCCCTATATTCACAGGGGTGGGAATAAGTCAAAAAATAACAAATCACTAAAGAAGGAACAAACATGCTGGGCAAAAACACCTTTTGAGCAAGTGCATCACAAACAAACTTCATAGTTCACCATAACTCTTAAAGGGGCAGTACATGAGTGCATCAACTGAGCACACAGAGACTGTCATACTATCTGAATCATAAAACCTTATAAATACCACATTACATGGAAAAGGTGTTAATGTGCTTAATAATAACCCACACTGGGTTACACTCTCTGCCTTCTTAATGACTCATGTCCCCATGAGACTAGCCCACTACATCAGTATTATGGCTCTAGATGTTTTCTTTGTACTCAAACTAGAACACTGGGGACATTGGGCCATAGGGTGGCACCACAACGTTTTGCAAACATTCTTTTTTCTTGGGAAATCTTGCACCACCATACCCCTATATACAAGGGTTAAGGGTCTGTCCGTAGATTGCCCCAGTTCATCATAACTCAGTTTTTTCATTGGTTTTACTTCTCTCTTTGGAAGAAGATAAACTCTTTCAGTTTCAGATCTTTTGCCTGTCTCCCCCTTCTGATTCCAGATCCTCCATTCGATCAGGGGTTGGGAGATAGATGCTTTCTGCTTCACAATCAGATAGATCTCCCATCACTTCCAGTTGATTGGGAACTCTTCCATGGCTTTTATGGATCTGTACATTTTCTGTGTTTAATGAGGGGGTGAACATCTGACTGGATGGTCTCCTTTGTTGATCTGGGAAGTAATCACACAAGCTGTCATCACTATCAGAGTGATCTACTGAATCACAACGATCTTGTGCTGATTGTTCTCTTTGTGTTTTCTCCACAGCTCTTGCCCTGGTTACCACTGGATGCTGGATATCCATCCTTTCATCGGGTAAGTACATCCTCACTATCTCCAGTAGGTAACAAATGCTCTCGTTGCAACGTGCTGACACCCCCCGTGCCAGTCTCTGGTTTTACCCTATACACAGGTAAGTTCGGCAGCTTCTCCTGAAGAAGATGCATATCTCCCACAGCTCTCCATTAGTCGCTGAAATGTGGCTGGAGCCCCCATGATCCCCTGTGGCATGCAATTCAAACTGATAAAAACCCAGAGGACAGATGAACGTTGTTTTTTCTTTGTCCTCATCAGCCATCTCAATCTGGTAGTAGCCACTACAGAAGTCTAAGCTGTCACTCAGTCTGATGTTATGTTTCTCACCTTTGGCTCATCCCACATTCCACTCCTCAAGGGAAAACACATTTCTGTGTTCAGCTAACTTCTCTCTTTTCTCCCAATCAGCAAGAATAGGAGAGTCACCAAACTTGAACACTTTGAGATCTATCTTTGGATCAGTTGGAGCATCTGGTGTAACTGTGACTGTGGGAAAGACTTTAGCAATTACTGTGTCAGTGGGGATGCTGAAGTCTTTAAAGGTCTCATTGCAGACCAGCACTCTGAAGTTGTTCTCATCAATGGCAGAAGAAGACCGAACAGTTGGAGGAATAAACGGTCTAGCTGGAAGTTGACTATCTATTGGTGTTTCTACAAGAAATGTCTTTTCTCAGTGGCTTCTCACACTCCACTTTACACACTGCATACACTGCTTCTTGAAGGGATAGTTAGGGCTCCTGGTTCTTTCCACTTGACCTGTCCATCAACTGGCTCGAGGACTTCCTCTTTTCCCTGGACCTGGTGTACACATGGTTTGAGGAGTGATGACTGAATTCTCAGTGAGTGTGCTTGGTTTGATACACCAGAGTCCTGACTGAGCATGGTCACTAACCTTTCTCTACTTGAATGGGCCTGGGGTTTGACTGAGCTTGGTGTGACTGAGTAGTGGAACTAATAGTCATGACTGCTAAAGTTTGTTGCAGTTGTTGAACTTGCCTCTTTAACGCTTATACTTCAGACTCTCCATGTGTATCAGCTCTTTTCTTCTCCTTCTTGTCTTTCTGATCAACCCTCATGGAAGAAACCGAAACGGTGTTTGGATCTTCCCCAAATCTGAATCTTAGCTTCTGAATTTCTGCTTGGAGTTGTCAGATTACTAGTTTATCATCCTGCTTCAGCTGTATGGGCTTCACAGATGCATTGATTTTACTGCGAGCGGCTTAGTTTTCCTCGGCTTCTTTGATTTCATTTAGCAGTACTAAGAAATTGGGTGGCTGTTCTTTTCTCTCCCTCAGTCTTAACTGCAGAAGCATCAGATCCGATTCAACAGCACCTCTAATCAGCTGTTCAACCCTTGTTCAGCCCATCATCTGGAGACTCAATCCTCCTCTTTGCACCACTTTAGTTAAGGATTTCTCCATCCTACGCAGAACAAAACTTCCCCGGGGAATTGACGCAAGAGATGAAAGGCAAAATATACAGCTGTTGGTCATATAATTAGAATATCATCAAAAAGTTTATTTATTTCACTAATTCCATTCAAAAAGTGAAACTTGTATATTATATTCATTCATTACACACAGACTGATATATTTCAAATGTTTATTTCTTTTCATTTTGATGATTATAACTGACAACTAAGGAAAATCCCAAATTCAGTATCAATTAGAATATTGTGAAAAGGTTCAATATTGAAGACACCTGGTGCCACACTCTAATCAGGTAATTAACTCAAAACACCTGCAAAGGCCTTTAACTGGTCTCTCAGTCTAGTTCTGTAGGCTATACAATCATGGGAAAGACTGCTGACTTGACAGTTGTCCAAAAGACGACCATTGACACCTTGCACAAGGAGGGCAAGACACAAAAGGTCATTGCAAAAGAGGCTGACTGTTCACAGAGCTCTGTATCCAAACACATTAATAGAGAGGCGAAGGGAAGGAAAAGATGTGGTAGAAAAAAGTGTACAAGCAATAGGTATAACCGCACCCTGGAGAGGATTGTGAAACAAAACCCATTCAAAAATGTGGGGGAGATTCACAAAGAGTGGACTGCAGCTGGAGTCAGTGCTTCAAGAACCACTACACACAGACATATGCAAGACATGGGTTTCAGCTGTCGCATTCCTTGTGTCAAGCCACTCTGACAGCGTCTGAAGCGTCTCGCCTGGGCTAAAGACAAAAAGGACTGGACTGCTGCTGAGTAGTCCAAAGTTATGTTCTCTGATGAAAGTAAATTTTGCACTTCCTTTGGAAATCAGGGTCCCAGAGGAGAGGCACACAATCCACGTTGCTTGAGGTCCAGTGCAAAGTTTCCACAGTCAGTGATGGTTTGGGGTTCCATGTCATCTGCTGGTGTTGGTCCACTATGTTTTCTGAGGTCCAAGGTCAACACAGCTGTATACCAAGACGTTTTAAAGTACTTCATGCTTCCTGCTGCTGACCAACTTTATGGAGATGCAGATTTCATTTTCCAACAGGACTTGGCACCTGCACACAGTGCCAAAGCTACCAGTACCTGGTTTAAGGACTATGGTATCCCTGTTCTTAATTAGCCAGCAAACTCGCCTGACCTTAACCCCATAGAAAATCTATGGGGTATTGTGAAGAGGAAGATGCGATATGCCAGACCCAACAATGCAGAAGAGCTGAAGGCCACTATCAGAGCAACCTGGGCTCTTATAACACCTGAGCAGTGCCACAGACTGATCGACTCCATGCCACACTGCATTGCTGCAGTAATTCAGGCAAAAGGAGCCCCAGCTAAGTATTGAGTGCTGTACATGCTCATACTTTACATGTTCATACTTTTCAGTTGGCCAAGATTTCTAAAAATCCTTTCTTTGTATTGGTCTTAAGTAATATTCTAATTTTCTGAGATACTGAATTTGGGATTTTCCTTAGTTGTCAGTTATAATCATCAAAATGAAAAGAAATAAACATTTGAAATATATCAGTCTGTGTGTAATGAATGAATATAATATACAAGTTTCACTTTTTGAATGGAATTAGTGAAATAAATCAACTTTTTGATGATATTCTAATTATATGACCAGTAACAGTAGATACTCCACTGACTGAAGTGATTGGGAAGCACTTGCCTCAGGACTTGAACAGCTTTGTAAATTCAAGGGTTAACCCTTTCACACTCTCCATTATTCTTCGCTGTTTTTCCTTTTCAGAACACTTACATTCCTCAGTCATTAATCTGGCCTGTTCTATCCAGTTTTCTAGACTGTATTGGAACAGTGCCAGAAAAGATACATAGCCACCGATAACCTGATGGTGTCGTTGTCTTCTCCAGAAGTTCACCCACTGCACAAATAATGGACTTTTCAAGATGTTTCCAACTTTGTCTTTGAACTAATTCTGTAGAATGGCCCATATAATATTATATTGTATGTGCCTCGCTAATCAAGAAGTTAGTTTGTAAAGATTATTATTATCATTAATTATTATTTTGTAAAATGACATTGCTACAAATCTTCTTGAATGAGCTTAAGTTGTTAATCTTTTGCACAAAAATATGTTTTGTTGCAATATTATATCCGTATTCTTGCACTATATCACACATCCATCTTTGTAAATAACATTTATTTTGAATTATTTTCCTTGAATCATGTTTTTTTTTCTTGCAGAAGGCAATGATAACATCAGCATTGAAAAAAACAATACAAATGGACAAATGGACAAATACAATAAAAGAAAGATAAACTGCTTTAAATTTTCCATGTACAGTAGGTATACCTAAGAGCAGCATTCATGTAAGAAAATGAATAATCAAATGAAAAAATAAAACTACACATTCTTCACTGTATGAATGAAATGTATACTGATTCTACTGATTGTTTTATTAGGCTGTCACTTTAAGAACTAATGCATGGATCCAATATAATGATAAACACACAATTTCTTTTCCAGATACATTCACTTAAGACAAAGCCTGTTTATGTGAACCTAGAGTCAGATTGTTTTGACACTTTAAACGCAGTAAGACAGATAATTCAGTTTAGTACACACGCTGTGACAGCTGGTTTTCTGTACATGCGCTAGGTGCGTGCGCTCGTAAAACCATATATTAAAAAAATTAAACTGGTATGCAGGTGCGTCTCTCTGATACAGTTTGGAAGCAGTTAAAATCACAATAAACAAGTGTACGTTGTGATTGAATAATTTGTAGAGATCTGAGAGAAGAAGCAGCCATGATAAACAGCTGATTTGTACGGAGGCATCTGATGACCAAACCACATTGGAATTTGTGAACGGAAAAATTAAGTGAGCCCAGAGCGGTTTGTGTTCAGATTGCATGTTTTTAGCGAACCGCGCCATAAGATGAAATCGAACCATACTCAGACCACCTCCCGAGATGGTCTCGGTTCGGTTCATTTTTAAGGGGTCTGAGATCGTTTGGAGTGTTCACATATGGGCCAAAAAATCACACAAACCGTGCTCAGACCCCTGAAAAGGACCAAGTGTGAAAACACCCTAATGATTCAGACAGTGTAAATATGCTTTCCATTGGGGTGAATGGAGTCGTTTGCGAACCACTGCAGCGCGCACACAATCTGCTCTGGTCCAGATAGCACAGAGCGGATCATATGCGCATGTCGGTGCAGATCAGAAAATGTATTGGACCCATTTGAATTCTGCACAGAATGATATATTTTAAAGCGATAATGGAGGATTTTTAGAGGAGAAACGGTTAAGAGGAAACTGCGGCTTTACCAAGCTCAATGGCTCTGGCCGAGCTGGGATATAAACTAAACGCTATTGGTTATTCTAAAAAAAAGGGGAGGAAATGTTCGATATGTCCCGCACTGTCTCCCTGTTTTAGTGGAAATTATGTTAGCACATTGAATATAATGCTGCATTCCAGATGAGGTTGGACCTGGGAATAACCCAAATGAAATGTCCCACTTCAGACCTCAGTGATTTACCTCAGTCATCACACATCACGTTCACATGGTAAGGACATGATGTCTCCATTCACAGCAAGAGCATATCGTGTTTTTGTGTCAATTATGGCAAAAACTGAATAAAAAAAAATCGCTTTGACAACAGCAGACGAAAAGCAAAAACAAAGGTATCATTACATAAACATAATGTTTTTACATTTATGCTCATTGAAAGCGGACTTGCCGACATCTTGGAAGTTACGTCAATAAATACGTAAATAAAGAGGTGGAGAAAATCCAAATTCCGATCTGTCTGGAATGCAGCATAATGCTGCGCGTTTCAAGGCACTTCAGTGGGCCCTTTAAAATTTAGCCCTAACCCCATCCTTAACCACATCACTACCCCTAAACCCCTTAAAACTGATGTAGAAGCACCTAACCCTGGTTGTAAACCTAAACTTGACATAAACTGTAAACGTGTCGCTCAAATCTGATTGATTGATTGGAATGTTGTTCCAGGATCAACAAAGATGCTAATCAAGGAACATGTAGCTACTTGGTGAACTTATGTTTACCGTTGCGATGCACAATATGGACAGCAATAATTTTAGATCAGATTCTAATCGCATACACAAAAAAATCGGATTTGGACCGACAGTGTGAATGTAGCCAAGAACATAGCCTTTGGCTTTAGTGCAGTAAAAGAAGGCACTCTTTGTATAATTTAAATCTTTGATAATACATATATTACATAATTTATTGCATCTGTACAATTTGTAATTTTATTACATTTCACTATAATAAAAAGTTTAAACTCCAAAGTTTAGATTTCAACGTGTGATAGATCGATAGACTGATGTTCATTAGAAAAACTCTCCTCCCATACGGGCGTGTGTTACGTCATCATCATGGCGTCAGTGCCGCACAGAAGTCTGAGCGGGAGAGGGGGCGGAGCGCAGATCAGTGAGGCGAGTGTCCAGTTATATTTCTGTCTTCTGTGGTCATTCACGCTCACTAATTCAATGAACAGTATAATGGCTGCATCGTCGAACAGAATCATGCTAGGCCCCCTCGTAGCTGCTATCGACCAAGGCACGAGTTCCACACGTTTTCTGGTAAGTCGCATCTTGAGGACATGTCATCTGGTTGTGGTGGAGTTTACTGAAGTGGCTCGCATACATCCAGAGAATGGAGAGTCCTCTGTGCCCTTGCCAACATGTGCTGCCGGCAGATAAAGATACCGAAGCCGGTTCAGCAGGAGTTCTGAATCAGCCGTCATGCAACTTACCCAAATGGATTGTATTTAACGTGAGGTTATGGTTCTGCTTAGTCTTCCGTGACAGTTGAACATTAGCTGAATCTTTCTAGTTAGTTTTGTGTTTACTCGATACTTGTGTCTGAAAATATTTTCATTTGAGTGCAACCGACGGGATATTTTGACACTAGGCGAGTGAACACGTTCAGCCCAGATGCTGTTCATTTCTGGCTCTGTGAAATTGAACTTGCTAAACCTGTTTTACCCAGTTACACAATGTTTGGATTTGAGCAGCATTACCAAGTTAAAATCTTTTGCTTAAAACTAAGTTTCAATTCCCACTCTGATGTTTTTTGAACATGCCAACTTTTTAAATGACACAAGTCAATCACAGGTTGGACAGTTTCTCCATACAGTATATAGGATATGTGTGTTGTGTGGGGTCCAGGTAGCAGCAAGTGAGTGCTTGGGGACTGTGGAAATGTTTAGAGAAAAACAATAAATGTAAAATAATAATAATAATAAAAGAAAGCTTATAATAATTAAAAAAATGAAATGGACAAATAAATAAAAAGTAGATTAAAATCATTCAGGATAACTGGGACATTTTTCCTAGTCATCTGAATGGCAAAATGTGTCCCTATTTAAATGAATGCACCCTGATAATGTAACTTAACATTTTCAAAATAATATTTTGACATTATTTAGTATGATTATATATAATTTATTTATTTATTTTATTTTTCACAGTACAAATTTGATCTTTATACAAGAAACTATATAGATGCCTTGTAAAGTTTAGGATGGGGGTCCCTCGAATGGGGAGGATCATATTTGGGGGTTCATGGCATCTAAAAGATTAAAAACTCCTTACATCCCTTATCTTGTGATCTGTTAGAAAATTTTACTGTTGCCTACTGTGGGCCTAATATGTTACGTAGGCCTACATTAGATCTGACAAGGTCATGACACTAATAGTGCACGAAGCAATTTGATGTCTTTTCTTTGTGCCTTGTGCTTTTGTTTTGTCCATTAGGAAGACAAAGATGAATATAAGAATGTGTGGTCGTGTTAAAGTAGGGTGTGCTTGTAACTCCACAGCCTAACAAACATTACTCATATTGTTAAAATGTTGTGGCAGGAATTGTTACTCAACAGAAAAGCTCAGAAAGAAATAAAACTCTGATTAATGCCTTTTATAATAGCTGGAATTTCCGGTTTTCAACATCATGATGATCAAATGACTGCAATATCACACTGAAATGTAGCAGGTACAAGTCAGATTAGGTCAGGGAAATGCTATTGTGGTATTCTTTCTCCAAAACATTGAGTTTTTATACCTGTGATTTCTGTCTTTCTCTAAGTTGAGGTTGAGGAAGTTTGAAAGAAAAATCTTGGTCAGGCCATCTGCACGAAATATGCACACATAACTGACTCGTCATCAAAAAAAATAAATAAAAGAATAAGTTAGTAAGAAGTTAATTTTCTACATTAAAATAGGTTAACCTTTGAGTGCCTTTTTGGACATTTCATCTGACATTTCTGAACGAGCAAGATATTTCATGATAAGTGGTTTTAATTCATGTTTTCTTTATTTTCTTGTTTTGGAATGTTGCTGAAGCACTACAGACTTGCCATATTTCTCTCTTCTTTTAATTGTAGGTTTTCAATGCAAAAACAGCAGAGCTTCTCAGCCACCATCAGGTTGAGATTAAACAGAGCTTTCCTAAAGAGGGGTGAGTATTGTGTCCTTTCTGTCATGAGAGGACACATGCTGATTTAATGTGGCAATGCATTATGCAATATAGTAATAGTACAACTTGTGATTCAGGTCACAAGTTCACTATTTGTTCATACTGTTATTCTAGATGAGCTGAATAGGATTTCTTCCATTCACTTGGGTGGCAATGATGTCATCTGCCAACTGTGTTCAGTGTGCTGTATTTAAGATTTATGCAAGTTTCATGTGGCAGATCTGATTGAGAACATTAAAGTGATTTATTGTGTGTTCTCAGCTGGGTGGAGGAGGATCCAAAAGAGATTCTTCAGTCTGTATATGAGTGTATGGACAGGACCTGTGAGAAACTGACCCAGCTCAACATTGATATCTCGAACATAAAAGGTACCAGAACAACCTGCTATTTCTCCATGCACCTGCTATTACATTTTCATTTATTTAATTTCTTCACTTATTTTAATCTGTGTAGCCATTGGGGTGACAAATCAGAGGGAAACTACCCTTGTTTGGGACAAGGAAACAGGGGAACCACTTTACAATGCTATAGGTAAGTAACATTGCCTTACTTTTATATATAAATAGCACTTTTATCAGAGATTATATCTATTGCTTTACAGTTCAGAATCTATAAAAAAATAAAATAAAAGAACCCAATAATTCCTAATTTATTTGGATGTGTTTAGTTTGGCTTGATCTGCGGACCCAGTCCACAGTAGAAAGACTCATCAACAAAACTCCTGGCAGGAATAAAAACCACCTCAAGGTGAGAGTGCCAGTGCCAGTGTTTCAGTAAACAAGACTGAAATTATCTTGAACAGCTACATCTACAATCCATTATTATATAAAATCATTTTCAATAGGGGTATAACGGTACACGAAACGGATGGTTCAATACTTACCTCGGTTTTCGAGTCACGGTTCGGTACAGCAGGGGGAGAAAACTACTAAACAAAAAATTGCTTTTTTATTAAACGGTTACTGAACAAATTGTGTCTCTCTGTCTTTAAATGAATTCAATTATTATTAACTCTGCTAATGCTGTAAACTATATTGGGAGCCCTTACTTGCACACTACTATAATATTAAAGTTTAACAGAGCCCAAACTATTAGCCTTAATTCAGTTGCTATTTTTTTTTAGAAATAATAATCAACACTCAAATAACATTGTATGCAAACATGTAAACTGCACATAAGGCAGTTTTTGCATTAACTTCTAAATCTAATTATAAACATAACTTGTTGTTGAAATATAATAATTTACATAGTGGCTGTTGTTTTCATGACAGATTTATTTAAACATACATTAAATAATCAAGACGTTACTAACAGGTTAAGTAAAATATAATGAATATATAGGCTAATATAGTGCATATATTTAGCGAAAAAGTTCATTTCTCTGGCAAACTGACAAGCTGTGGACACTGAATGACTTGCCTGAGGTAAAAGTAATGCTTTGTGACATTGTTTACAAGCTGTTTTATTGATGTCTTTTCCACCGCCATGCATCAACATAAATTTCAAGCTTTTCACCACGCATCATAACCACTACTAAAAATTATATTTTTTTTGTTAGCACAGTTGTATTAAAAATTAAGTTAGATTTAATATGAAACTAAGTCTATGCTATTGCTAAATCAAAAGCTGTTGCTAAAAGCTAAGTCAAGTCAAGTCACCATTATTTATATAGCGCTTTTTACAATGTAGATTGTGTCAAAGCAGCTTTACAGTGATAACTGGTACATTATTTTGGCTGCACAGCAGCTCTTAAGGAATAGTGTCAATGCAGGTAGATCAAAGCACTGTTGAATATCAAATGTCAACTGTCAAGTCATACTATTGACTATTTAAAAAGGAAAGGGACTAGCACTTCAGTATGGCCCATGCTGATTATTTTTTATTCTTTTTCAAATGGATTTATGTCAAAGCTTCAAAGAAAAACTGTGCTCAACAAGCCTCTTCACTGGACTTTTAAGTCCACTCATAATTGTGCTCAAGTTATGTCATATCTTACTCAAAGTTGGCAAAATTTAATAATACTAAAGTCCCTTTCAAGGAAAGTCTGTTCACTCCATGTTTGCAATGCTTCCAGGCAGCTATTTCAGGCATCCGAGACCAAGTCCTATCTGTTTGAATGGGGAATCCTGAAATATAAAAAACTGCTTGACGAACTCACAAATAACATTTCAAATCAGCAACAAAATCTGACATAAATGTCCCATTAATGCTGTTTCTTATGCTCAAATAGCATTGGAAAAAAGCATACTTTTCAGGCTAGACCAGCCAATGCGCATGTGCAGTCCTAAGTCTCAGGTTTCTTCTAACGGCAGTTGCAGTGACGCATTGACTTCACAAATTGGCCATTGGCTCTTTTATTTTGAAGACATATTGCGAGTTTCTACCATTCATAAGTAAGAAAAGTGCACCGTTTTTGTATATCTATAGTCTTTAATAATACTTGTTATTTCTTATCTTGCCTCATAAAGCACAAGACTGGCCTCCCCATCAGCACGTACTTCAGCGCAGTGAAGTTACGCTGGTTGATGGATAATGTGGAAAAGGTCCATGAAGCTGTGCTCTCCCACAGGGCAATGTTTGGAACGGTTGACTCCTGGCTTATCTGGGTAAGAGCAGTGGCAGTGAGGTATCTCTTAATGCGATCTATAGTTGTGTATATGAGTTTGGGGTAAAAGGGTAAAGGAAGAAATCAGTGCATGGCTTTGTGGTAGTCCAATGTTGTCAGGCTTCTGAATAATAATTGTCATGCTTACTGATACTGCAAAATAAACTCAAGCACTTATTCATGGATTAATTTCATTGGCTCTGATTAGTATGAAGTGATCATGATGTAAATATTTAAACTTGTGTAAATAATAGGTGATAATAACCCCTTACTTTCAGTGCTTGACAGGGGGGAAGAAGGGAGGTGTTCACTGCACAGATGTGACCAATGCCAGCCGGACCATGCTCTTCAATATTCACACACTGGACTGGGATCCAGAGCTCTGCACGTAATTACATATATGCATACATAGTTTTTTTATTTTATTTTTTTTATAAATCTTTCTGGAGTAAAACTAACTTGCATATGTTGTCAAAAAGAATGTAACTTAAAGGGATAATCCACAAAATAATTAAAATTCTCTTATCATTATCTCTTACACAAAGATTTTTAGAAAAATAATTTATCTCTGTGAGTCCAAATAATACAAGTGTACGGAAACTCACTATAGAAGTGATGTTCTCTGTGGTTCTGGCGTGAGCTTCAGAACACATTTAAGTCACACTTTACAGCGTGCTGACGAAACGCTTTGCGATGCTCTCATGAAGCGGCATATGACAGTTTGTCGAAAGCTAGGTTTATAGTTAAAAAGAATTCAGGGTAAGACATGAGGATAAGAAAATGATTAATTTAAATTTTTGCGTGGAGTATCCCATTAAGGCTGGAATACACTACATGACTTAAAATCTGAACATGTAAATGGTTACAGAGAAAAACTGGCCACCATACAGTAAACAACTGGGCATCACTAAGTTTTCTGCAAAATCTGGAAAAAAAACAAAAACAAAACAAAACTGCAGACTGGCTCTGTCTACCAGCTTACACCGATTCCAGCCTTTCTCAAGATATATTTATAACATATTTTTCTTAAATAGATATTTTGATATACCAATGGAAATTCTGCCAAAAGTGAGAAGCTCTTCAGAGATTTATGGTTTGATGGTAAGTGTTTGACCACCAGAGAATTGATTTCTGTACTTGCGTTGTTAGGATTGTGTGGTGTGAAATTTTCACACTACTTAAAAATGTGTCCTACTCAGGGTCCAATATAAATATTTCTTTGCATGCTGTGCAAGAGAGAAATGATCTTTGCTCCAGAGCAGTGCTTGTCAAACAGTAACTTTTTCCATTTGTACTTTAATTGTACATGCACAAAATCCACAAGCCCAAAAAATGCCTTCCATCCAAATTTGAACTTTGCTGTGGAGCAGTCATTTCACCCTTTGAAAATGTTAGTATGTCCCTCTTTATCATGATTATATTTTGTCCTGTGATCTCTTTGGGCTGACTGATAGAAAATCAGCTCTAATCTGGTGAGTATTCTCTAGTTGTCCACACACTGTCATGTCTGAGACAACTTTGCTGTGTCATGTTGTCATCACAGAATTTGGTGCATTTCCAATATAGCGCAAACATGTTTTTCTTATTTTGGTTATAAATGCATTTTATAGTTGGGGTCTTATTGGAAATGGACTGGATGTTTTTAATTGTTTTTCCACTGTGTTTTGGCTTGATGCCAGGTGCACTGCCTATCCTTTCCGACAGCTCTTGAAGTTTATGCCAGTTTAGGAGCTTTTTCATTTAGTGTTCTGGTTGTGGTCCTCTTCTTTGTTGGCTGCTGCTTCTTTTTTTTTTTTTTTTTTTTTGGACACACCATCTTGAGTTGCAGTAATGAAAATGAAGCTGCTCATTTACTTAGTTTTCAACACACTTACAGAGTCACTGTTTCCTCTGTGTGGTTTTAACCATTTGTGGGGTATGTCTAGAGAAGATACTTAGAACACACAGCAGCAGATGATTTTGACATGCCAAAGATCCTCATATCCACTAGAAAGTAGACTATTAATTTTAATCTGACTCAAGTGTTAGAGTTTTTCCATTAAGCAGGGGTGGTGTAATGCATGTTAATTATTAAATTTATTTGTATATTATTAAATTCTTGTTTTAATGTTTTACTTTTTAACTTTTTTTTTTTTCTTACAGAAATCTGGCCCTTTAACTGGTGTCCCCATATCAGGGGTAAGATTATTAAATTTTTATTAGAACAGTTACTGTTTCTTCCTCATATTCAGCCAGTATCTCTTAACTTTTGATTGTGCGTTATATACATTGTCATGATTATTTTTTAAGTTGGATAATTAAGTTAAAATATGATGTCTTCATATACTCAAGGACAACAGAAATTCACAATACTTTCTGTCGTGCATCTATTTACAGTGTCTTGGTGACCAGTCTGCTGCACTGGTTGGACAGATGTGCTTCAAAGACGGACAAGCCAAAAATACGTATGATTTAATTTTGTTAATCTGCCTTTTATGTTTCATATGCAGCAGTATCACTGAGCTGATTATGTTGCTCTCCACACAGCCTAATGTGTCAACATGCAAAAATGTTGACTAATATGCTACTAATATGCTCAAATGTAAGTTTTTATTTTTTTTTTATTTACAGTTATGGGACTGGTTGTTTCCTTCTTAAGAATGTAGGAACAAAGGTATTCAATTTACTTATAGCTTTTAAAACACATTGTTTGTGTTTTTTATTTAATCTGCCATTGTTTTTTTCTGAAGCCTGTAATGTCGGACCATGGACTTCTGACAACGGTCGCGTATAAACTAGGGCGTGACAAGCCAGCCTGCTATGCACTAGAGGTAATGTTGTTAAATGTTGGCATTGTTTTTACATAATATAATTGTCATTACATATTATGTTCCTGACAGACTTTTTCTTACCAAGCAATATTCATGTATTGTTTAGGGCTGCACTGATACCTGATCTGATCTGATACGCAAATTCTGAATATCAGCTGATACCGATCTGATACCAATGCATTTTTTTCTTTGATCATTGTAGAATATCTATACCTCTGTGTGTGTGTGGAACTGATAATCTCTTTTATGTGTTAAACACAGTCCACTAAATACACACTAGTTCGTTATAGATAAAGACAACAAATGAATAAAAATATATAATCGTAATATACAACAAAGATATATTATAAACTGAGTGGATAATTCAGTAGCAAACGTAATTATATAAAAATCTTGGGTGCACAGTAATTTTATAAAATGAAATATTTGAATGCTCCCAATCCACAATCTGATTTTCTGACCCAAGGTTCTCTCAAGAATTTTTTTTTTCTCTCCATTTTGTCACCTGATGGAGTTTGGGTTCCTTGCCACTGTCGCCTCTGGCTTGCTTAGTCGGCGACATATTTTAATATTCAACAGTATTATTGATTTGACTGCACTGACACTATTGGATGAGAACTGAACTGAGCTAGACAATGACATCACTGTTTTCTGCAGAAATGCTTTATAGATTAAATCAATTATTAAATTATTTTATGATCTTTACAACAGAACTGAATCAACACTGAACTGACTTCAGCTGAACAATGACACTATTTTCTTTTAGAGCTGCTGTACAGCTGAAATGAACTCTATTTGCATCATTGAATCATTTTTCCTGTTATCACTGTAAAGCTGCTTTCAATCAGTCTGTGTTGTATATAAAGCGCTATATAAATAAAGGTGACTTGACTTGACCAATAATGAATATCGGATCAGTGCATCCCTATTGTTTACGTGACAGTTAATAGAACTAGCACATTTTTTTTATTCCACCTCTAAAAACATAAAAAAAATCATTTTAATTTCTTACAATTACTGTGATTTAAAGTGACATAGGCAATCCTTTAACCTTATTCATCTGCAATTCTCTTTTCTAGGGTTCTGTTGCCATTGCAGGAGCAGTTGTGCGTTGGCTAAAGGATAACCTTGGAATTATCCAGACCTCTACAGAACTCGGTGTGTTGTTATAAAAATTATATTTCTACACAATACAGAAGCATTTTTAACGCAGTTTTGGAATATTTCACTATAAACACTTCACTTTTCACCTTAGAAAAGTTAGCTGCTGATGTTGGAACATCATATGGCTGTTATTTTGTCCCTGCGTTCTCTGGATTATATGCGCCATACTGGGAACCAAGTGCCAGAGGGTGAGTAATTGATCCATCCATTTAAAAGATCGTTTTCAGCTCTTCTCTTTAAGTGACATAAAAACACTAAAGCCTGAGTATAATGAGTATTGCATTAGAGTAAGGCACTAGATTTTTATAAAAAGAGAAATCCTATTGCAGATGTTATCATGTGAGAATACTTGTGATATTAATTAATTTAATTAATTTTTATAGATTATAATATATAATCCAGTTTCAGTGCTATGTGTTATTACATGTGAAATGTATAACATTGAACCTCTGCCTCTTGCATACAACAGAATCATCTGTGGTCTAACACAGTTCACCAATAGGAGTCATTTGGCTTTTGCAGCACTCGAAGCTGTCTGCTTCCAGACACGAGAGGTATGTTCCATGAATTGGCATGGGTCTGCATGATTGTAGGTCATAATTAAAATCATTTTTGATGGATGAATATTACCTGTTTGTCCAAAGCGTTTCTGTGTTCTCTAAAAACTAATAAAATAATTTCAACTCACATCTTTATTTGATGTTCATTTGATTTGTAAATGGATGTGTAATAAGCAGGATAATGACTAAAGTCAGCCACAGACTTCATGTCCTGATCACCCTGTTGTGGTTTATTTTGCAGGGTCTATTTTACTGTACATTATCCCTTACTTATTTTTACAGTCTTAAGGATAGAGGTGTGTTTCTATTCTTTTTTTTTTTTTTAATTGAATTTCACTTATTAACAAACAAAAATAAAGTATAAATACATATGCACACACATATACATACAGAAGAAGGGGGAAAATAAATAAATAATAAATAAAATACTCCACCAGCCCTGAGCCTACTATTCCATGTAAAGACACAGTAAAATGCTATCAACTTTACACTAAACCAGATCTGCAAAAGATTATCTTCTAAGGCCCAGGGTAGAAGTCTCAGCCCATCATGCCTCTCTTAATGCAATTACTTGTTTGTCAGCCCAAAATACAATTAGTAGTTCATTTAACTAAGAATTAGTGGTTACTCAAATATAAACCTTCCCTTAAATACGATCTCTTGTAAGTTGGCCGGCAAATGTTCTAAAACTGGCCTCCGCAGCTGCTCAAACACAGCAGTGTCTCCCATAACCACTGCAGTTAGTCTTTCCATGGGCAAAATTCTGAAGATCTCTTGATACCAGAGTGATAGTGATGGGGGTCGAGAGAGGTGTGTTTCTAAATTTGAGTAGTGTATGACGTGAATAATAAAAGATTTTGTGGGGTGTTAAAGGATGCTAAAATTTGTTTCAGATTCTGGATGCAATGAACCAGGACAGTGGTATTCATCTGTCTCAGCTCCAGGTTGATGGTGGCATGACGTCCAATCGGTTACTGATGCAGCTGCAGGCCGACATACTGTGTATCCCTGTTGGTAAGATGCACATTTTCATACAAAGGGTCTGAAAAAGTGCATCACTTTTTGAAAGGATTAAATATTATTGATTTACTTCTGTGCATAAGGATGTACGTAAACACTTAGAAATGGACAGATATAGAATGTACATTTTATTTATTTACAGTAAAGCCATCCATGCCTGAAACCACAGCTCTGGGTGCTGCCATGGCAGCAGGAGCAGCTGAGGGGGTCAGTGTATGGAGCCTGAACCCAGAAGATCTCACAGAGGTCACTTCAGAAAAATTTGAACCTCAGATCAACCCAGAGGGTAAAGGAATCTAAAATCCAACACACTGCAGCTCATAACTATAATGTAAATTGTATGTGCAATATATAGTTTTTGCATAAAATTCGTTTATTTCGTTTGTAACATAGTTCAATGTAATACTGACAAACTTTTTGAAACCTTCCAGGCTATAACATTGTGTTGTAATGTGTGTAATAATTAACCGTTGATTAGCATTCTAGTTGTAGATGAAACTGACTTTTTTTTTTTATACACGCAGAGAGTGAACTGCGATATGCTCGCTGGAAGAAAGCTGTACAGAGGGCTATGAACTGGGAAACCACTGAGCCAGTCAATAATGGAAATGGTGTGTGAGTTCTTCTTCTTTTTCTTCTTTTTTTTTTGACTCAGTTGGCAATTTGATCAATCAAATAATCAAAGAAACACTGTCTGCAAATGCAAATAATTCAGTAACTGCATGTTCAGTAAATACATGCATGGCAATGTTTTGAAAATCTGGAAAATGATCTGATCTTTTTTGCACATTGTTTCAATGATTTATTTCCAAAGAGGGGGGCCCGGCCCACAACAGTAGTCAAAGATTGATGTAGGGTTTGTAGTAATCAATAACCAGAGGTATTGACCCAAAATGTCCAAAGAGAGGTCCGGGAGAATGAATGTTCAGAATTTTGCAAGAACACAAAGGTTTTTTTTTTTTGTTTTTTTGGGGTTTTTTTTTTTTTTAGCAGGGGTACAAAGTCTTTCTTCTGGAGATCTATTTTTCTGGAAAGTTATTGATTACCTGGTTCAGGTAGAACTAAACTCTGCAGTAAAGCAAATCTCCAGGAGAAGGAACTAGTTTTTCAGTTTCACAAAATCAGTAGTTGCTTAATTGTCCCACTTGTTTTCTCTTTCTTTTCACTGTCTTGCGTGACATGGACCTGTGTTCTGGACAACCAACAGAGGAGACTAGTATCTTCAGTAGTGTACCCTTGGGCTTTTACATTCTGGGTAGCATGTTTATGTTAATTGGAGCAAAGTACATTGCAGGTCAGTGTGAGAGCGAG
Source organism: Elopichthys bambusa (assembly GCA_037101425.1). Classification (NCBI taxonomy): domain Eukaryota; kingdom Metazoa; phylum Chordata; class Actinopteri; order Cypriniformes; family Xenocyprididae; genus Elopichthys; species Elopichthys bambusa. The sequence goes on from CM074436.1 coordinate 20,248,467, forward strand.
TGTGTGGGAGTGACTGCAAGATGGTGAAAGAGATAGATGCATGTTTTTGTATGTGTGTCCTGCTGCTTAAAGTCCATTGGCCTGAGAGAGAGTGTTGAACATAAACATACTCACATGGTAACGTTTCAGGATAACCACCACACAATAGTTCTTTTTGTATGATGCAAGTTGATGTCTTGTATGTCCAGTTGAATGAATGGCATAGACTAGCATTTCAATTCCTGTGGGTCTATAAGGAGGAAATTATAGAACAGGTCCTGTGTGATGAGATCTATTCATGGCAGCCAGAAAATAAACATTCCACAGTTCTCATTTTTTTTAATAAATTGGAGAGTGCTATGTTACTGATGGCTGTAAATTTGTAGCTTGGTTTGGTGAATTTGGTGAGGGGGAAAAAGGTACCTGTTCTAGGAATCTCCCTGTCTGCGCCAAATGTGCTTTTACTGTCACTATCACTTCTATTCATTGTTGGTTTCACTTCTTCACAGTCTCCGATCATCTCTTCTCATCTAGTGTCTCGCTATCTTCAACATTTCCAAGCATGCTAACTTTCTGCTCATCGGTTGAGCAAAACATAGTTTCTGCTGTTCTAACTTCTAACTTTTTCTCTCACTAAAGCAGGGCAGAAGTAGAATTGAACCCTTCTGCATTTCAGAAGATAGGAGACAAAGTCAGAAGAACAAAAGAGGGTCCATGGCTTACCCCTTGAAACTCAAGATGTGCTATGGCTTTGGCAGACTTCACCCCGTCAAAGACATTCCAACTGAAATAGAGGTTGTTAATGTTTCCTGCAGACATAGTGCCTCCAAATTGTATATGAAGACCTTTCTGGCTATGTTGCAGGAAGTTTTATTGACAATATTTGAAATGACGACATCAACATTTCTCATGTCATGTGGCTGCACCTGCAGAGCATTTACTGTACTATCCTCACACTATTCACCAGAAGGAACTTTGCCACTGAAGTTGCAGTGGCTCAATGTTTCTAGTACTGGAATTTTCATTGAAAGATCGATTAGCACAACTGCTTACTTTAAAAAAAAAATTAAAAAAAAATTTTTTGACAATGGCACTGACCGTTACAGACGTGTGTCTGTGCATGGTGGTGACATTTAGTTTGAAAGAGAAAGATATAATATTAATTTAGTTACTTGTGAAACCTATTCAGGAGACCGTTTTAGTGCACTTTATAATGTATTTTGCTGTTTTGTGTATAACAGCAAGGGAACCGTGCTATCATAACATAATGTGACATCTTTCCTCTTTTACAAATTCATTTGCATTTGTCTGTTGGAAAAGTTTGTCATTTTGTTGACAAAAATACTGTGTGTAGAAAGTCAATTTAACTGGTCCAAAACACTGTGGCCCTGCTAGATATAAGTTGCACTACTACATAGTTTCAGTTTTTGAAGTTTTTACCCCTGTGAGAGAGACCATTAAAAAGGACGTCACTTGAGTAGTGTTAAGTCAATATCTAAAGAATTACTAGCAAGGTTTGTGTAATTATATTTAAACAAACATACTGTTATGAATCGTTGAGCATTTTGTCTTATTTTTGGTCATGTCACTGAAATTGTGCATGTTAATTACATACTGTGCAGCTCAATGAAGCTATGATGAAGGATGTTAACATAGATCAAAATAATTTTACAGTAAGTTTCCTTTCAGTTCCAGCAACTGATTCATAATTAAAAATCTAATTTGATAGTTGGCACTTGATTTTCTCTCATACTTATTGTCGTAGATCTTATGAGATTTCATTATACAGATATTGACTTTTTTAGAGGAAAAAAATGAATTGTATGTTGTTTTGCCAAACTTCTAATAATACAATTGCCAATTTAATAGTTTGGTTTGATGCATTAGTTTGCGTTTTAAAGAATAAATCTGTTTTGTGAGAAGCATTTTTATAATGTACTCTGAAAGGTGGTACTTTTTTTTTTTTTTCCTTCTTTTTTTTCTCATTTGATTTGTATCCATGAATACTTGAAATGCACCATAACAAAAAATGTTTTACAAAAAGTAGCCAGTATTAAACTTCAGTAATTTGTTTTCTTCAGTGTATGTGGCTTTGATTGTTAAACATCTGCAAAAAATTTCTGGGTTGCAGATGTTGGTGCATGCAATATTATTTCTTTGATTAAAAGTGATGTTCATTCACACATACTGCATCTTTTTACATTTCAGTTCTTTCTACTCAAGTAAACTGTCAAATACAATTAAATTCTGCAAACTAGAAAGTTATGGGCCTATGTGAAAGTGAACTTCTTCAAAAGACACTGAAATGATGAAATAAAGATGTGTCCAAATTAAACTAAGTTGACGTTTTGGTTAAAAGGTTTAGGATAAAAGGTTTAGGATAAAAAAGAAACTCCTTTACCCCTGCAAAATCTATTAACCCATGTTCTTTTTTTCTTTTCTTTTTTTGCCCCCTCGGTCATGTAAATAATGAGGTTTGCTTTGTTCAGGGTTTTCCAAACGATTGTTTGTGATGTACAAAACTGCACTAAATGACCCAAAATTGAATATTTTGGTGTCAGGAAATGGTTTTCCAATTTTTCAATTTCCAATCTTTTTACATCTGGCTACTTCGAGTCACAATCAACTAGGTCCTTCCTAATCTGAGGGCAAAGCATGTAATTCTTGGTGGTTTGTGTTTTGGGGCTAGAAAAGCAGAAATGAACTAATTTCTACAATCATTTATTAATGAAATGTGAAGTTTTGAAAATCAAGGGTTGCTGTGTCAGTGGAAGGAAAAGAATTTAATACACAGTGTTTACAGTTTGCTTTGCATTTGTGACTTGGTGGTTTGTTGTGCAGTACAGAATGTCATGCAGTTTAACTAATGGAGAGCATGGCTGTACAGCTGTTGATTCTGGAACATACATAAATGGTGTAAAAGGTCCTCTAATGCTGCTGATATTTTTTAACATGGTTGATGGATTTGCATATGATTATATGCATAGCATATTAGGTGTTTGTTGCCAAATTATGTTATGACTCCAAATACAAAGTCTTGGTACAACTTCTAATAGAGGCCACATACATTGTCCTTCAAGATTCAATTTTACCCCCAAAACATGACACAGCTGATGGCCTTTTAAAAGCATTTGTGGGCTGTTTTGAATCTTATAATGTGCCATTTGTCTTATAATATACTTGTACATGTAGCTGTGTCTGTAAAAAAAAATTGGGGTCTTTTATGGACTCAGTGCATTCCTATATGAGACTCCTACACAATCTCTTTTATGGCCCGCAAGCTGTAGCAGAACAAATTGTTAGTTTAACCTTTACCAGCGTGTTCCATGACTCATTGCTGCTGTCTTCAATGATGAACAGACACAAGAAAGCAAAAGCTTGGTTAAAAAAAATGTTGGAAGGCTACAAGATCGTGACAAAGTGTATCAGTAGATCTAATGTGATGTTTCTTGGATGCCCACATGTACGACAGCTAACCAAGAGAGTCTCATCTCCTTCAAGAGTCAGGTTTTAGTGCAAACAAACCTTTCAGTTTTTATTCTAGGGCTGTGGTTAATGGCAAGTAAATTCATGCAGAAGGAGCAAAATCTCTAACTTAAAGAATTAACTATGCAGTTCAAACCAAATATGGGTCTGTAGCATTAATACGATCATTTGTAGATTTACATAATGGGCAAGGAGAGGGACATGCCTTCATTTATGTAATGAAAACAACTATTAACATCAGCAAAGACAGAGAAACAGAGATAACAGCAACAAGCGTATTAAAAGAAAGAAGGATAGACCCAGCTGAACTTCCCAGTTGAATCAAATGCAGCCATGCATTCAACCTCTGTCTAGGACCTACCAGGAACTGTAGATCATTTAGATGGGAATTTGATTAAAAGTAAACTATTGGATTGGCATTTTAATAGGTAAAAGTATATAGTGTACAGATTCATATCTCTTGAATGTTGAAATGTCTTTATAAATTATAAAAGATTTTTCACTTATTCCAGTGCTTGATGTAGGCCGGTACCGGCACTTCTATTTAATCTTTAGCGTACCTTCACTTTTTCTTGCGTACCACCACTTCTCACATGTTGGCGGTACTTTGCCACTCAAGAGTAAAAGCGGCAGTGTCTGGGTGATCAGGTGTGTTTGACTTGAAGCAGTGCTGAGCAGGCCGATCGGTGAATATGTCATATATGTGAGAGCGATTCGAAAGCATACAGAGTCGTCTGGTCTCTAATGGTGCTTTTCCACTGCATGGTACAGTTCAGTTCAGATTTTTGATATTTACTAAAATATTTACTTAACTGTCAAATTATATGAAAATATTTCATACTGTATATGGGCTCATACACAAAATAGCCTTAAAGCTCAATAGCATTTAAACTGAATGACTTAGTCAAAAAACCAAAAGTGTTCACCTAGGTGCTGTAATGTACACATGAACTATAATGTACACACTTTACATGTTTTATATTTATTAAAATAAACTATAAAATCATATGTAAACATAGCATTCTAGGAAAAGGGATGAATTATTGATGACTGTTTATATATTTATTTAATTTTTTTATTTATTTATCCTCTCAAACTATCAGTTATGCTATATAGCATATCTAGTTCCGTAGAAGCTATATCTGCTGTTCTCTTCAAATGCTATTGAGCTTTAAAATGATGACATATTTTGTGTATGAGCCCATTTACAGTAGTAAAAAAAATAAAAATGTTTACATATGATTTGACAGTTTATTGTAATAAATATTACAGATGCACCGATATATCGGCCAATAATGGGTGTTATCAGGGTCAATATATCCTGTCAATCAATGATGTTCAATATGAACAGTAATTATATGAATTAATAACATTCAGAAAGTTAAGAAATATTAATTTAATCTTCAGAATTTAGTTAATGTGTGTTAATATTAAATTGAGTAATGTTTTATAACTGATAGCAGTTACTTTGAAACAAGCTGATGAAATAGAGAGAATAAAGTTTTTATTTGCACTTCCTTCAAAATATAATCATTTAAAATATAATTAATTATTAATTATAATGAAATTATCATTCATTTAAAGAACGTATAAAAGGTAGAACCCCTAAACTATCGGTAACGTTATTGTTATCGGCAGATATCACTCTGAATAACCGGCTATCGGTGGAGAAATTTAGTATTGGTGCAGCTCTAATAAATATCAAAAAATCTAAAAGGATTGTATTATAGGTGACACCTAGATGAAGACTTTACAGTTGGTTTTATGACTGCAAGTCATTCTGTTCAAATGCTATTGAAGTTAGAAACCTGTATACCAATGTCGTATGTAGCTTTGAGACGGTCCCTAAATTTGCGAATACTGAACGTCAAACCAACTTTGTCCCAGTGTATCAGATTCAGGCAGCTGTAAAACAGTGAGAGATCTTGAGGCAGGCGCGATGCTAAGCTGTGGCTGGCACGACGCTAGTAGGACCCATGAGATGTAACCATCTCCATTATGAACAAAAAGAGCGAATAAAATATAAGATAAGATGACAAACAGTGCAATCGTGCTATTATTTAAATCTAAAATGCTCGCGTGCATCAATCGGAGTGTCTGGTAGCTGTAAACAGTGAGAGATCTTGAGGCTGGCGCGACGCTTATCAGGAGCCACGGGACGCGCTACATTATGGGCAAAAAGAGCTAATAAAATATAAGTTAAGACGACAAATAGTGCAATCCTGCTCTTATTTATCTATCTGTTAGCTCGCGTTTAAAAACACCTTACATATTGTGAAAGATCGTGAGGCAGGCGCATATACCCGTGACGGTCCCGTGGCAGGCGCATATAACGGTGACAGGTTGAGTGGCAGCTGCCCCTGCCAGGCTGCCACGCAAGGATTTTACTCCTACTGCCTGCCCGTGCACGCCACCAATTTCTAGCGTGAGTTGCGCAAGTCTGGAAAGTAAACCCCATTTGCGCCTTTTCTGCTTACTGTTCTTCTGTTCAGTACGCTACTAAGGACAGGACAGTTTGCTCTTAAAAAACAACTACAGTCGTCGTCGTCACATACTTGTTGTAATCATGAGTGAATGCATGAACTTCACTGAGGGGGAGTTCTATCAGGAGCATTTTGACTCGCGTGCATATGTTAAGAATTTCTATTCCTGCCCTCGCGGTCACTCTGGCGAGGATTTCCTTACTTTCGTTTTAAGATGCCTTAGCCGAGTTTTCTCAACGGGTAAGTAAACCCAGTCAATCTAATAGTTAGAGCTAAATGTTTAACTTTTTTTTTTTTCTAAATACGTTTTTGACTCAAATGTTTGTTTTAAAGGAGAACACAGAGGGCAGAGGCTGATTGATGTGGGCAGTGGACCAACTATCCACAGCGTCTTAAGCGCATGCGAATATTATGACGAAATTGTTCTGTCGGATTTCGCTGATAACAATCGTAGAGAAATTGAAAAATGGTTGAAAAATCAAGAAGGCTGTTTAGATTGGAAACCTATTTTGCAGCACGTTTGTGAACTGGAGGGGAAAAGGTAAGGTTAAAATAGCCTACATGTTATTTGGGTGTTTTTTCAAGAAAACTCGCTCTCAAGTTTAATTGCCTAACACTGTCTAACAGAGGAAAATTCTCTTTTCTTAACATTGTTATTTTCATCACATTTCAAACTATATGCTAACATAGACCTACTCTGGTATGTTATGACAGGCTGCCAGCTTATTCCAAAATTGTTTAAGAAGTGTTCCATTAGTAAAACTATATAAAGTTGAATTTTTATTATTATTTATAATATTACAGAACCTAGCTCATATTTGCACATGATACTATACTACTTAATACTTACTATTTTGTTATCATTTATTTATGTGGCTTTTAATTAATCTTTTAACTATTCAGCCCATCTGATTTGGAGGCGTCGCTGAAGCAACGAGTCAAAAATGTTTTAAAATGTGATGTCCGGTTGGAGAATCCATTTTATCCGCACACATTGGAACCAGCTGACTGCATCATTACATCTCTGTGCCTGGAAGCAGCGTGTAAAGACTTTCAGACATACCGTCGCGCTTTACATGGGCTGACCAAGCTCCTGCGTCCTGGTGGACTTTTGGTCATGGTAGGTGTTCTGGGTGAGACCTTCTACAAGGTGGATGAACAGCCCTTTTCTTGTCTTCGACTGAATCAGTATGATATTGAAGAAGCGCTCAGAGGTTTAGGCCTCTCTATCCATGAGTTTAATATACTACCTGCAGAAGACCAGAAGAACAAATCAGTGTCTGACTTTGAGGCCGTTTTTCATCTTGTGGCGAGAAAACCTTCTGACTGACAGAGCCAATTTATATAAAGAATTTATAGAAAGCAAAAATCAGTTGTATTTAAAAGCTTAAGCACGCCTAAATCAATCTCTTATTATACAGTGGGTACGGAAAGTATTCAGACCCCCTTACATTTTTCAGCCATTTGCTAAAATCATTTAAGTTCATTTTTTTTCCTCATTAATGTACACACAGCACCCCATATTGACAGAAAAACACAGAATTGTTGACATTTTTGCAGATTTATTAAAAAAGAAAAACTGAAATATCACATGGTCCTAAGTATTCAGACCCTTTGCTCAGTATTTAGTACCCTTTTGATCTAATACAGCCATGAGTCTTTTTGGGAAAGATGCAACAAGTTTTTCACACCTGGATTTGGGGATCCTCTGCCATTCCTCCTTGCAGATCCTCTCCAGTTCTGTCAGGTTGGATGGTAAACGTTGGTGGACAGCCATTTTTAGGTCTCTCCAGAGATGCTCAATTGGGTTTGAGTCAGGGCTCTGGCTGGGCCATTCAAGAACAGTCACGGAGTTGTTGTGAAGCCACTCCTTCGTTATTTTAGCTGTGTGCTTAGGGTCATTGTCTTGTTGGAAGGTAAACGTTCGGCCCAGTCTGAGGTCCTGAGCACTCTGGAGAAGGTTTTCATCCAGGATATCCCTGTACTTGGCCGCATTCATCTTTCCCTCGATTGCAACCAGTCGTCCTGTCCCTGCAGCTGAAAACATCCCCACAGCATGATGCTGCCACCACCATGCTTCACTGTTGGGACTGTATTGGACAGCTGATGAGCAGTGCCTGGTTTTCTCCACACATACCACTTAGAATTAAGGCCAAAAAGTTCTATCTTGATCTCATCAGACCAGAGAATCTTATTTCTCACCATCCTGGAGTCCTTCAGGTGTTTTTTAGCAAACTCCATGTGGGCTTTCATGTGTCTTGCACTGAAGAAATCTCCCGACTGCATCTCTGGAGCTCAGCCACAGTGATCTTTGGGTTCTTCTTTACCTCTCTCACCAAGGCTCTTCTCCCCCGATAGCTCAGTTTGGCCGGACGGCCAACTGTAGGAAGGGTTCTGGTCATCCCAAACGTCTTCCATTTAAGGATTATGGAGGCCACTGTGCTCTTAGGAACCTTAAGTGCAGCAGAAATTTTTTTGCAACCTTGGATAGATCTGTGCCTTGCCACAATTCTGTCTCTGAGCTCTTCAGGCAGTTCCTTTGACCTCATGATTCTCATTTGCTCTGACATGCACTGTGAGCTGTAAGGTCTTATATAGACAGATGTGTGGCTTTCCTAATCAAGTCCAGTCAGTATAATCAAACACAGCTGGACTCAAATGAAGGTATAGAACCATCTCAAGGATGATCAGAAGAAATGGACAGCACCTGAGTTAAATATATGAGTGTCACAGCAAAGGGTCTGAATACTTAGGACCATGTGATATTTCAGTTTTTCTTTTTTAATAAATCTGAAAAAATGTCAACAATTCTGTGTTTTTCTGTCAATATGGGGTGCTGTGTGTACATTAATGAGGAAAAAAATGAACTTAAATGATTTTAGCAAATGGCTGCAATATAACAGAGTGAAAAATTTAAGGGGGTCCGAATACTTTCCATATATACATATACATATACATATATACATATACATATATATACACACACACACACACACACACACACACTTTTTTCTTTTTATTATGGTTTTTGTTTACTAATAAAATAAACATTACTGTGAAATCAATTGCATGATTTATGTTCTTTACATAATATACTTTAAAAGGGAGCTTTGCCTTTAGGAAATATTAGAGAATTAATCTAAGCATTCCAGACTTGATTATGAACTATTTTAAAATGCCAAAAAAAAAAATATATATATATATATATATTAGGCAATTCTATGACAATATTATGGACAGCCTCCCACAAAGCCTGGCATTACAGCTGCTGATAAAATGGGACATAAATCATTACAGGTATTCTTTGGGAAATCCCATGCTCAATAACAAGGCATTATTAGGCCATCTAGAGAAGCTAGGACTATTCAAATTTAAAAATATTCACTGGCTCTTAAGTTCTTAAGCAGGTCAACGTTGTTGAAACTCTGAACACTTTCTATATTTAAATCAACATTTATTTTTTTACAATAAGACAAAACATCTCAGCATACAAGAATAAAAAAAAAAAAGTATCAACATGTTTATCAATAGTTGAACCCATATTCATATTTTATATATATCTAAAATGCATCATGCCAGTTCTAGCTGGTTTGTACAGTCAGTCTATGTTTACATCAACAGAATACACACCAGAACAATAAAACAAAACATCTCCCTGTTCCTTGTCCTAGCCCTGACCTGCTTTCCATTTATTTGGGTGATGTGCTGGCTCTGTAAAATTTCAGTTGAAGTGTTTGTGATCTGCATTTCAGTTTTCCACAATTACAGGCTCATTCATCATATTCTCCCCATCACTTGTGGAGTCCATTGCCTCTGATAACTCCTCTTCATCACTGAGGGACTCTGCTGCTGTTCTTTTCATCCCTCTCTGCTTGGACAGAGCAGTAGCATAGCGAATGTTGTAAATGTTCCAGTCACAACTGGGAAGAAAACAAATTTCTGATGAATATCTAGTGTGTATAAGAAAAGACTTTTAACTAATTTGAAATTCACAAAATCCACAAAATTACTAAGAAAGGAAACTAATACATACATACATACATTTTAGAAATTTGTAACTGTGAAAAAAGCTTACAGTTTGGACAGATCATCACTGTGTCTTTGGATGCTCTTCAGCAGCTGCTGTACAGTAGGCAGTACGGCTCCAGATCTGAAAATGAGACAAAGTCTTACAGTAGTCACCAACAACAGATAAATGTTGATACTCTGCATATAGCTCTGCAAATGCTCATCTAAATATGTTCTAAAAAGTATGTGTCTTCAACTCTTCCCTGCAAGCATTTAAAAAAAAAAAAAAAAAAAAAAAGGTACCAGTTGAACATGCAATATATCAAAAACAGAGCCTCTGCATGCATGCAGAGATGGGCACAAATACATAAAAAAAGTATTTAGTTACAAATTACAAATATTTACTCATCAAATGTATTTTAATAAAATACTGCTGTAAAAAAAAAAAATGTATTTAATTAAAAATGCAAGTAATTTGTAATATGAAAATGCAAACAATTTACATGCAATCATCTGACTACAGTGGTTCAACCTTAATGCTATGAAGCGATGAGAATACTTGTGTGCAAAAACAAAACAAAAATAATGACTTTATTCAACAATTTCCTCTCTACCCTGCCATCCTCCTTGGAACAGAGCTCCAGGTTCTACGTCAGAACGCCGACTCAGTATTGGCCGGCTCCTACGTCACCATCATACACATGCGTCGTGGTGCACACGTGAACAGCGTCGGCCAATACTGAGCCAGCGTTCAGACGTAAACACAGAAGCGCCGCACTGCATCAACTGCGTAGGAGACTGACAGGGTAGAGAAGAAATTGTTGAATAAAGTAGTTATTTTTGTTTTGTTTTTATGCACAAAAAGTATTCTCGTCGCTTCATAACATTAAGGTTAAATCACTGTAGTCTTGTTGACTATTTTAGCAATGTCTTTACCAAAATTTAAGGTCCAGAGAAGTAGTAATTTCATTGCTTTCTATTGGAGATAAATATCCTCTCGGATTTCATCAAAAATATCTTAATTTGTGTTCTGAAAATGAAGGTCTTGCAGGTTTGGAATGACATAAGGGTGAGTAATTAATGACAGAAATTTCATTTTTGGTTGCACTAACCTTCGAAGACTAGAGTAATGTTTTTTCTGTATTTTTGATCAAATAAATGCAGGCTTGATGAGCATAAACTTTATTTTATACCCAATTATTTGGGTAACAGTTGAATACTTGAGGTTGACAATTGTGCATTAAAAAAATAAAAATAAAAACAGCAAAATTAGCACAAGATTTCAATAACCAGTGTGAGCTTATTCTGAAAAGAGTCATGTTGCTGACCGATTCTTGAGCTTCTGTCCATGTAAGGTGAGCAGACACTGAGCCCAGCTGAGGTAGAACTGCAGGTGGTTGGACTTCTCCAATGTTGTGGCCACAAAGTTTAGAAGCTTATCCACATACACATCTGGAAGTGAGCTACATACCACTGTAACTGAAATGTCAAACAATAATATGTAAAGAACAACAACAAAATTATGAATTTTGAATATGGCAAGAAATCACAACCGATATAACGGTTTTAAAAAGGAACGCACTTTGGTCATAAGGCACTGCCTCCAGAACCTCTTTTATGAGTGGCATTTCATTCAGGCGAAAAGACAGCAAAATTGCAGATGCCCACTCTTTTTTCTTCACCTGCTGCCGTATGCTTGTTGGTGTGACATCCATGTCCAGATCATAGGGGTCAAACACCAGTGAAGCGTCAAGAGAGTAGATCAGCAAACCTTCAGTGGAAGCTGCTGCCCAACTGCGTCCTGAATGGAGAAGAATGCCAAAACTTCATTCCTTTCATTATTTAATGAAAATATTGGGAAGTCTTGGTAAACTAAATGCTGAATGGTTAAATATACTGAAAGGATTTATATGATGTGCAATTTCTTATATCACTCTTAATGTGTTGTACTGTATATACAAAAACTATACCAGTAGGTGAGAAGCGGAGAGAGCTAACACGGATCTCTGGTTTAAAGCGCCTGGAGCTCATATCACCTGAGAGATGAGGAGAGAAAGGATTAAAAATTATATCCAATTATACTTTCAATGCTCTTGAAAGCATAATGCTTAGCTAAACTGATTGGCTGGTTTATTGCTAAATAAGGAGTGTACTCACCTCTCTTGACTCCAGGAAGACTGAGTTCTACTCCATCTCCATCCCCTGTGCCTTCATCCACTAAAGACAGATTACCAAACTCAGTCATCTTACGCCTGTCGAGGAACTCCTGAAAACAAAAGAACATGTCAGAATTGCTATATAGGCAAGTGTAAAATAATCTTGAAATGCTCATCTAATGTATATTGCGTGATTACAATTGATTTACAGACATGTTATATAAAAAAAATAAAAAATAAAAAAAACAGGACCTACTTTTTAAAGGGGTCATGAACTGCATTAATTTTTTTTATCCCTGAGGTGCATTAATAAATGTTAGTAGGATTTTAGCCCTCTGATTTGAACACTGTTTAAATAGATGGGTCTCTTAAGATTTCTATGTAAATGGCCACTGCTATTATTGGCAACATCTTTGCATATGAAATATGTATTGCATGTGGAACTTTGTATCTATTATAGCTGCTGAGATTAACTAATCCTTAAAAGTGCTGATAACATAATCAGATCTACTCCCATTGCATGAAAGGTTGCAGTGCCGAGTATTGTATCACAGTCATGTCTTTTGAGCGCCTAAACGCTCGCCATTGCAAAGCAATTTCTGCACTCTCATGAACGCTTACATCCAGGGTCTAAACTAGCCAGTAACTTGACAATTTAACATTTATAAATACAAATATTAATAAATATTTTTACTGGCTATAAACCGCATGTGCACAATTTCATTGTTCCCATACACTGTTCTGTTTTTAAACAGTTAAACAACAAACAACAAAATCTTTCCATTTCAGTTGTCTCAGGTCACATTCACAATGTTTTTTAATGGAACCCAGTCAATATGACTACACAATAATAATTATATATATATATATATAAAAAAAAAAAATTAATATATATATATATATATTCTTGTACTGTACAAAATTATTCAATAAATTTATTATAAAATTTTATTTTAAAGAGCAGTAATATTAAAATGTGTATATATATATATATATATATATATATATATATATATATATATATATATATATATATATATATTATATACACACACTTATATTTGCAAAGCCTGTGTCAAAGTGTGATGGGTTTACCAAAGAATTCAAATTAAAATAAACAGAACAAACAAACAAAATGCTCTACTGAGACATTCACATAACTGAAAATAAACAACCGCTTTCCAAACATTAGAATCCATTGAAAAGTAATGTTATTTTTAGTCCAGCGATCCTGTTTTATTTCACCTGCCCGTCATGTTACTAATACGTCAATGGGCGGGTCAAAGAGGCAATGATGAAAGAAGCAGGCTTTAATCTGCCTGTGTAGGCAGTCTTGCGCTGATGTATTCATCTTTGTTATGTAATAAAACCCAGAAGTAGAAAATCATTTTGGGAGCTTGGTTTCAATAGCTGTTTTTGGACGAACAAGGACCTTCTGAGTTGTAAAACTTACAGTATGTTTTTAATCGCACAATGACCTATTATGTCAAAAGATGAGTTCATGACCCCTTTAATAAATTAAAGGATTAGTTCACTTTCAAATGAAAATTAGCCCAAGCTTTACTCACCCTCAAGCCATCCTAGGTGTATATGACTTTCTTCTTTCTGATAAACACTGAGATATTTTAATAAATATCCTGACGCACCCAAGCTTTTTTATGGCAGTGAATTGGACCCACGAGTAAGAAAGTCCTTCCATCCACATCCATCCATCATAAACGCATAAAGCTTGGGCTAATTTTCATTTGAAAGTGAACTAATCTTTAATCTAATCTAAACTTTAATTATTAGTCTACAATCACTATTAATAAACTAATTTACTAAAGAAATTCTCTTAATATGTTAAAAATAGGAGTTCTGTCTACATCTGCAGTACAAACAAGCAAGTCTGCTAACAAGCATGTACCTCCATAGCATCCAGAGAGAGATTACAGGAGATCTCAAACTTCTTCATCAGGACTTGTTCCTTGATGTTATAAATGCACACAAACTTTGACTGCCCACCTGCAAGGATTGATTCACCATCCGCCGAGTAGCACAAGGAGGTGAAGGACCTACAAATCAGTTAAAGAGGAAATTAGTGTTTAATGCTGTTTACTAACACCTAGGATCAGCAGGGTAAAACAAGTTTATTTGGGGTGGAAATATTCAGAACTCAGAATTCATTCTGTTAATTCAGGCAGTCACAAAGTGATTACCAAAAAAAAAAAAAAAGTCAAGAGCACTAATTGTGTGTAAGGGATTAAAAGTGTGGATTCCCTACTTTGATAAACGCATTTAAAACTTGTAAATCATTTGTTTAGTTTGTCTTTTTGGAGATGGTCCAAAATCAAAGCGAAGGAGAGATATTTAAAGTTTTCCTGCGTGACACTTTTGTCATGACATCCAGTGAGCGTATGACGTTTGACAAAATCGGGCTGGGTAATCTGGCGACACTTCACCGCAGTGAGCATTTGGATGGGTGAGGATGTCAGTTTCCAGGAAAAGAAAAGTTGAAGAAAATAGAAGATGATTGGACAGAGAGGTATGCGTTTATTTTGCCCCAATCCAAAACAAAGCCATTCTGTTTGATTTGTAACGAGACAGTTACAAAGTAGCGACAAAGTAGTACAGTTACAAATTAACAAAGTAGCCATCTGTGTTCTTACCATGTTTGGGTTGACCTATCGGTGCGAGTTTGTGAAGAACTCAAAATGCAGCAGCTTGACTAATGAACATTTAGGCCCATGTCTCCGTCTAGCAACAACACCTTTTGTGCCACAGTTTAGGCAGCTGATGGAAGACAGACGATGCAATTTCTCACATTTGACTGAATTTTTCCTTGGCCAAACCCCATTCCACAGCCATATCTGTCACACACCCAGTTTGAGAGCAGCTTTTTTTCTTACTTGTAATTAGGAGAATAGTGATTACAAATGAAATGATCAGAGAACATTTGCATTTAAAGAAAGGCCATTTTGAACTGCATTTCTATTATTTACACACTTTTTTGAAATTTCAATGTTTTCATTCTAATGCTTTTACAAGACTCTTTGTGATGTAGTCATACAAATAATTAACCATTTGCACAACTTCAACAAGTTTTTATATCTCAAATAATAAAAGCCAACAGAGAATCCTTTTGCTGCAAAATGAGCTAATATCACAAACTACATATATTATTTCTGTTTTTAACCTAGCCATTATACCCTGGACATTATAACAATAAATTCAGTTAAAACCTGAGCATTATACTTTGACCATTATAATAAGAAATTATAATATTGTTCTAACTCAACCTGTTAACACTGAACAGAAGAAGGAAACTAACACCACCAGCATCAGAACAAAAAGTGCATTTATGGTGTAAATGTTTCTATAGTGCTTTTTATATATTGATAATTTGGAAATTGCGCTATGATCGTTAGCAATCAACTTGATTAGCTCCACTAGGGCTGCGACAGAGTGAGCGGCAGGTCTTGTTCAACTAAGAACACGCATTTATACGCACTTTGTGGTCACATATATGGTCAGCCATAAACACCAGTACTTCGATTGTGGTAGATGATGCACCAGGCAGGTATGCTTAAGAGTGCGAACGGCAGCTTTGTGCTTCCGATTGATGGCGCAAAACATTTTTTTGCCGTTACTTTCGTACTGAAGTTTTTTTATGGCATACTACACATATACAAGCACCTGACAGTTTCATTTTTTTACACCAGGATCGAAGCGAGCAGCCATCCTCCCCTGTTTCTTCAAGTTAAGCCCATCTCCATTTGTTTTTAACAGACTTGTCGATGAGTGACACATCTAAACCTTCCTCCAAAAGCAGCACATCCATAACTGACATGCTAGCTTAATATGTAAACTCTTGTTTTTTTAACAAGGGTAATACCCCCCTCTCCTGCCACCACACGCATGCACTTCTGACCAATCAGAAGTGATTGTGTGGTTAAGAGCCAGCTGTTTCGGTGGAATGAATGAATAGAATTGAAATTAATAGCCAAGCCAGCAGAACAACAGCAACAACAACAATGCGCTATATGTTTTCCAATTGACGGAAATCCGTCGTAACAACGGAAAACTTTAAGCCCTGTGGACACATACACACACAAAATTAGGTAAAAATACCAGGCTCTGCAAATATTCTAATAAACGAAGTCAGTTATGTCTAAAGAAAAAGAGAACAGGAGAAGGATGTGTATTATTATTTTGGATTCATGCATTCGGTCTTAAAGTGACAGAAGCCTATAAATACTTGCTGTTGTCTATGTTATTAATTTAATCAAACTACAAACACACTTCTTGGTGTGGTATCGGACTTCTCAAAGCAACACTGTCGTTTTTCGACCTTAAAATAATGTCTCAAATTATTTCAGTGGTAGCACAACTCTTAACCGGACGAATTCTACTGCCACTGCTACCTGAGCAGCCTCCTGGCGTCTACAACCACACTCTGCAAGTTTCGTGTTCGGGTCTGTACACACAGCCCCGCCCATCCCGCCAGTGGAAGAGTGCGACCTGCTTTACGGCATATGTCACATTTTATTCGTAGCCTGGGTGGAGGTAGCCAACAGCTAAGTATAAGGACGAAACAATCTAATATGCAAGTCTCAAAACCATGTGGACAACATTTTATTCCATTATACATTATTCTATTATACAAATATTCTATTATACATAAAATATTATACCGTCTGTGACCTACTTTCCCTTGGCAGACTGCTTAGCAGTGATCTTGTCCGTCTCTTTGCGTCCCATCTGCAGGTCATGGCGGCCAACTACACAGCCAGTCTGTCCTCCAGTCTGAGGGTTCCAGAATGTGATCTCACCATCCAGAGAGGCCACTGCCAACTCTTGACCATCAGGACGATACGTTACAGCCAGTCCTGAATGAGCACAGGTGCAAGACATCTATAAATAACACATCCTTTTCATTTCATTTCTATTTCTCTCTGAATTGTTTCACATTAACAGTCACTTTGTGAACTTGCCATCAGAGTTGAGCCGTAGTGTCTCTTTGGTCTGCCAGCTGTCTAGCATGTCCCACAGCCGGACAGTTTTGTCCCATGACACACTGGCAAGCACAGACTGGACTGGACTGAAGCACAAGTTGCTGACCGGACCCTCATGACCACTGAGCACCTGCTCCAGCAATAAAGAGTTACAAAGAACTGAATTACACATGAACTGCAAAGAGATGTACCAAAATGAAAATTCTTGGCTGAGAAAGAAAATTATGGACCCACTGGGCCAAAAAACTAATTTGAAACCTAGCGTTAAGCTAGCCAATAACTACAGTATCATTTCTATTACACAAATTAATAAAAAAAATAAACTGTTTATTGACATAATCTGACAACTGCATAATGTTGTTACACATGCACTTGTCAGATCAGAAATGAGCACGCTAATTCAGCAGTGTCTGACCTCTAGCAGTCGTCCAGTCTGCATG
This sequence comes from Elopichthys bambusa, assembly GCA_037101425.1. Lineage (NCBI taxonomy): Eukaryota > Metazoa > Chordata > Actinopteri > Cypriniformes > Xenocyprididae > Elopichthys > Elopichthys bambusa. The sequence continues at coordinate 20,266,013 of CM074436.1, forward strand.
GACCATAGGAAGATCTCAAAGGAGTCCTGAGAACCTGCACACACCAGCTCCCCACTACTGTCCACTGCCAGTGAGGAGAACTGGGCCGGTCGTGGTGATGTCATGGTACGGAAGTTGCGGTACCTGAGAGAACAGAGAGAGTTCAGCACCACATTTTGTAATCTGTGCCCAGAAAAAAAAAAAAATTATTATTATTATGATGATTATTAATTTTACAGTAGAGCCGCTTGATTATTCGCGATCTCGATTCAAGCACCCACACAATCTTATTTCATTCATTACAACGATTCACCTGTGTCTATTAAACTGTTGACAAAATCATACCGGAACATTCAGATCTGTGTTCGCTCTGCTGCGCTGAGCCAGAGAGAGCAGTTTTGAACCACACAGTAGCTATTTCTGTGTTATAAATACTCAAATTACCACCGAAGTACCAAGATAAAAGCTTAAAGTTAGGATAAACACTGATGTCTACGATAACAATCAAAATAGAGCACCTTTTGAAACTAACTTGGTGCTTCAAATAACGGTTGTATCAATTACATCTTATGCCACTAGGTGGCAACAAGTGACTGTTTAAAAATGTATCTGTGATTGAATCATTCACTCAAAGGTTTCATTCAAAAACACTGATTCATCCAGTAATGAAACAAGTATTTATTAATGAGTCACGGAATTTATTCAAAACCATTTTTTTTAAAATAACTTCAAATTAATTAAACAATTACAATTACAGCAATCACAGTCTAGCAATTAATATTTTGTCAGAACCTCTACTAAATTACATGATATTTTGTTTAGTTTTATATTTAGATTCGTTGGAGAATTGTGATCTCTATTTGAAACCAAAAAAATTGTGATTCTCATTTTATCCAGAATTGTACAGCTCTATTCTACAGTAACAATAGTCTTGTGATCTGTGTGTAAACAATTTCTACAAAATGAAGTGATGACAATTAAATAGAGATCGACCGATATATCGGATTACCGATATTTTCCCCAATATTTAAGCATTTTACCATAATCGGATATCGGTTTTGTAATATCGGATTTACTGATAAACGGCACCATCTTGTGGGCGTTTTGAGAATTGCGCGCAGGATCACCATTACAGCGCATCTGAGGGGAGACGAGACAACGGCGTGCACATGTAAAGTATACTTACCTGCTTTGCTGTAATTAGTAAACTTTATTTAACATAGCCATTAATGCACAAATTAGATGTTTTACATAAATGCCTAAAATGTAGCTAGTTTATGCAGCTTGTCTCTAAGAAATAGAGACAAGCTCACAGAGTCATGTAAGATAATCCGTCATGTCCTGTCCCAATAGAGGTGTAACTTTGCATGAATTAAATAATACAGCCATGAATGAGCACATGTTTTTTTTTTTCACAGAATTTAATTCTCTCTCTGTTGTCTATGCTCATCATTAGTCTTGTGAAGTCGTCTGCATTTTGCTGTTCACTCAGCGGGTTGATGCTTAGGAAATGCTGCTCTAGCACGGCCACCGCATGTAACTTTTAATAAGATTCACTTGTTTAAAACACCGTAATTATATAAACATTTACCATTAATTTGCTAATAAACATCCAAGTAAAAGCAACTCTTAAAAGCAATTATTTATTATCTCCGTGAACGATCGCAGTTCAAGTATAGTTCTGTGTAAATGCATAGATAAACAGTGCTTTGTCAGCAGATATTTCATAATCTAAAACATTAATAATTCTGATATAACATACCAGTTGAGAAATGCAATAAAATGTTGTTATATTCCAATATTCCACAGAATATTATTGTTATTTAACATTATCCAGCGAATTATTCTTCGCTTTTTCCTTTAGCCTATTAAACAGCTTATAATTCTACTAAAACTGTAGTTTAAAATGAAGTATTACATTTCTGCAAAGATATGACTCCTGTCTTTAATTTTATTTTCATTTGAAAACATTAGACATTCTACATTTATTTTTTTGCTTATTGTTAACATTATAATGTTGCTGCTGATGCTTTTTATAAATACAATTATTTTTGTAATATGAAGATCAAAATTTACATGAAAGACTACTAATTTTCAACAAAAACAGTTTAGTAACAATTAGTAACAATAAAGTATATTTATTTTTTGCACTTTTATTTTTTTGGTGTATAAATAAGATTTGTTCTGTTTTCTATGCAAGGAGGGAATGATTGTTAAGAATAAAATGGTTTGTTCAGTTCAGTGGTGTTGTAATCGTGTCAAAAACAGTAAATAAATATCGGTTCTCGGACACAAACAAATTATTGGTATCGGTTCCAAAATAAAAATAAAAATCAATATAATCAATCAATATATATGTAGAATGAATGCGTATTCATGCAAATTTCCCACCAGTTCTGTATAAACTACGGCACGCAAAGATTTTTTTCCCTAATACAGCGTTATTGTGAGAAGGCGGAGCACAAGAGAACAACGGAGATTTTTTGAGTTTATTGTTTTCGTGTTTATTAGAGGTTGAATTCAAATCAAATACTGCCAAACTGCCTATACTACTTCTGAATAGGATGTCTACTTCATAAAATGTATGAAAATATAGAAATATATGGTTCAGATCACTCAAATAAATGGAGGTGCCCTTAAATGGTGAGATATGGAGCTTGGGTGTCATGTAGTAAAAAAGTTTGGTACTGTGCCCAAACAAAATCTTACTGAAAGCTCATTTTTGAAAAATTTCAACCTAAAATTTGGAATGTTGACATTTTTGGCTTTTATTTTCTTGCAGTTTAAGAGTAAAAAATGCTTTGTAACATATTATTATAAAATATAAACAATTATATTTTTTTACATTTTCATAAACTTAAACTTCTATAACTTTTTTTTTATTATTTCACTTTCATAATTTATTTCACTTCTACAATAATCTGACTAATATCTTCTTTAAAACATCTCCAATCTCCAAAGCATTCTTGAATTACAACCATTTATGTTTGGATAGTGCACTTTCATGTCGATGCAAAAAAAGGGGGCGAGTTATTTAAACCCGTTTTTCTCTTTATATTATATATATATATATATATATATATATATATATATATATATATATAAAAACAGTATTTTCAACATTATTTCTGTCTAATAAACATTTAAATTATTGGATATAATATATAATAATATACTTGGATAACAGTTTATATTTCAGATATAAACACTGATGTCTATGGTAGCGATTAAAAATAGATTAGGCCTAAATTCTTTTAAAAGTAACTAGACACTTTAAATAAAGATTGTATCAATTACATGGTTACACCAGTAATTGTACACAAGTGACTTAAAAAAAATATTTATTCATTCATTCATTCATTCAAGAGATTTGTTTAAAAAAAAGCTCATTCATCCAATTATGAAACAACTGAAGTCTTTATGAATCATTCATTCAAACTTATTTTTTTAAAATAATTAATTTAAATAGACTGCAGCAATCATCATTTTGTCAGAACATATAGTAACTTACATTATTTTGTTTTAATGTGTTGAATTGTGCAGCTCTATTAGACAAAAAAAAAATAGAGGTCCACCCAAAAGTCCACCCACTTTGAGATTTCTTGCCTCACTTAACCAAAATAACTTATTTATATTATATATTTTATTTTTATTTTGTATTACCTACTTTGACCTTGATAACAGCCTATTTTAACATATTTTAGCATTACAAACACTACTGTGACTAAAAAGCTTACACATACTGGTGTGGATTAACCATTACAGAAACAAATAATTTTTCTAATCACCAATACTGTTAGTTTAGAGCAGCTGTGGCACAAACCTTACATTGGGTGGTGGTCTAATAAATATGTTAAGCACTGTATACATATTCACAGTTTGCATCACTCCGCTTGTGGCAGCTGTCATGGTGGTCGAGCAAATCCACCATATTTTTTATAAATACTACTGTTGTTATTTCACAAAATGTAGTTGCGGCTATTTTACAATTTGTTTTCACACTTTCGCAGGTGCGAAAAGTCTGCGAGTATCTCACAAACAATGGATTCAACACTAAATTTCAAACATGGGATTAATAACAAAGATAGACTTATTTATCAATGTTGCACTGTAAAGACTTTTTTTCCCCCCGGAAATTTTCATTTAGCTGAATACCGAAATTAAAGTTTAATGATCAATTAATTACTCAACTTTATTTAATAATAAATGCTCAAATAAAAACATAAAATAACTTTTTACATAAGACTATTTTTTATATAAACTTTTATACTCCAGTTCTTTGTTGAAATATAAAATTTTACTTAACTTTTTTAAAAACTTATTAAAACATACAATTAAAATATAATGTAAAGTAAAAATATAATGAATATGTAATCTAGTGCATATATTTAGCCAATGCCTTACACGATAAAATATAAATAAATAAATAAAAGGGAAAAACAAACAAATATTATAGAGGAAACAGCACTGCGCAACAAGTATGTAGTTCAAATGAATAACATCATACCTGTGAAGGTCAAATGCTCTAACAGTGCCATCTAGTGAGGCGCTGACCACCACAAAGCCACTGGAGGTGAAGGCAACATTGGTGACACTGCTGGAGTGTTCCGTAAACGTCACAAAACAGAGGCCACTGTTGGTGTTCCACACTTTTACCTGGAAAGCAGCAGTTTAACTTAATCTCTCACTTATTTAGTCCCTCAACAAAAACCTAACATTAGAGGACTCACCTTCCCATCATCCCCTCCGGTAGCAAGATATTGACCATCAGGTGAATAAACCAAAGAGTTCATGTTGTTGAAGTGTCCTTGCTGTTTGAACACATAGGACTCACTCTGCCATTCCCAAACCAGCATTTGGCCCAGACCTTTAACATAGAACAGAAGCAAGAAATTGGAGCACAGGATAGCACTGTTGAGCTCACTGTTGAGCTCTCAAGAAAAAGACATGGTTGTAAGAATTATACCTGAACAGCCAAAGCCAATCCAGTCACCGGTGGGATTCATAGCAATGGTAGAAATCCTCTGATCTGAAATACTAGATGTAATACTATACTATATTACAATTCAATAAACAGCATGGAATAAAGCCACAGCAATGTAGTCACAAACAGTAGTGGTTGAGACTGAAGACAGATGAGAATCGAAATACAAGATACCCTGGAGGTTGAGGCTGGGTAAAAATGCAGAGATATTAATTTGAGCAATTTCTTTAAATGACTCCTAAAACCCAAAGTTCTTTTACTTTAAATGAAATGCATAGTTCTATTATGGTGTCCTGGTAAGGCTCCACGCAATAACAGTGTAAACAGTGCTATCCGATTCACACTCACAGACATTCTAAACACAAATTAACAGCATAGTTAGGGATCGGTTGTTCATTTTTAAAATTCTTCTAACATACCCAGTTAGAAGGTTCCCAGTATAACTTACAGCATTAGCTGAGATATAATTGTTTTTTAATGCAAGTAAAAAGGACATTATATAGCTGAAATATGCCCAAAATACAAGTCAAAAGCTGAATCCCAATTGCATCTAAAAATTGACACCCAGCCCAACTGGAGATATTTGACAAATATTCACTTGAAATATATGGCAAACCTGAGTGAGTGAATGAGGTCAAATTCTGGCAATTCATGCAGGTGGAAAGCTCCAGAAGCGAAGCCTGTCACAAGGATGTGCGTTTTCTTGTGGAAGGCAGCCGCTGTCAACTTGTTGAAATCACCTTCCTTGTTAAAATAGTGTCTGTTTAAATGCAATATTAGAAACACATTTTGCATGTTATTATAGACACATGACGGCTTTTGCCATACTTTATAATCAGTTTCAAGGCCTGTTCAGACCGACATAATATGAAAATTCAGCCCAGTTTTCACATGTAATTTGTCTGTTCACAACAATCACTCTGACAGTAGACAAAAGCACAGAAATACAGCAGTACACAAGGAAAGCAGTATGCTATTTTGCTTATCAAGATGCTAAAATACACCATTTAATTTTTTCCTCCTTTTTTCTTAATTTTCTTATGTTTGGTCATAATTGCATTAAACTATGTGTTCACTGTAGCATATGACGTCATCTAGTGACATTTAGGGACTTTTTGAGCAAGTAGTTGGCAATCATGATTAAAATACCTCTGAAAAATTCCGCCATGCAAATTGTTCGCTTTAGTTTGAAAAGATGCATTAACTGCCGTTTAATCCCATTAAAATGCTTATCGCACCATACTTTCACACCAAACATTCCTCTTGGTGTGGACAGGCCTTAAGAATTGACCAACATATTGAAGAGATAGGGACAGTTTGTGAGACAAACAGACAAACTCACTTGCTCCTCTGTGAATAGCGAACGTTTTTGATGCCTTCTACTTCTTTGGGTGTGTCGGCGCTTCCTTTAATCACATCTCCTCTGGTCTCTCCATCCTCGCCTACAATTTCCACAATATCATCATCTTCGTTCTCCTCCCCTACTTCATCCCTTCTTTTTTTCTCCTCCTGCATCTTTCTCTCAGAGTATTTCGGACCCTTCCGTAAGCCCTCGAGCTCAGTGTCGCTTTCCCATACACACAAAGTGCCCTCCTGGCTCACTGTGTACATCTGTAAAAACAAATGAAAAGCAGCTTAAAGGTGCCATAGATGGGCACAGGTATGTCATTCGAGCACTGCAAAAACAAACTTTACAGTATTTACAGTGTTCTTTTCTAAATCAGTCACTCATGACACTACTCCGAAAGCTTTCAAAGACTAGATTCAATAGTTTTGATTATAGATAATGAAAGGAAAACCCTCCCACATGTTGAGACTGATCGAGCCCTATTAAAAGAGCTAGCAACAGATCTGATTAATTAGAAGATATACTACACTGAAAAAAAAGTGGAGCAGAAAAGATTTGCTAGTAAATTTCACAAAGAAAATCCAAGTAACACATCAAAATAAATTTTGTAGTAGAATAATTAATAGTATTTTCTTGCAAAACATGCTCCAATAATCTTTTGAAAAAAAAGTACAATTGCAATGTTGCCATATACCAAGGCAGACAAATGCAATGAATTACGCTATTATGCCTTTTTTAATGTTTAATATACAACAGTACGATACAAAATACTATAGACACAATAAAACTGTAATGAAAGGGGTTGGTGGGGTGCTAGTTGATTTACCCCTGTGCTACACAAATGCAGCAGACACTTTATACAAACTTACATCCAAGCTGTCTTTCTCAAAGAAACAGCCCACTATGATGTCCTTATGACCACCAAGCGAGTAGTAGATGAGATTCGCCCATCTCTCTGCTCCAAAGATCCAAGTGGTCATATCCTTGCTACCAACAGCAAAGCACCTAGTTATCAGTGAAGGAGAGTGAGAGTAACTGGTTACATGGTGGTGAAACACAGTTCAAGGATTGTTTGCTGTTTGTTATATTTCAAACACATTACTATACTATACGGTACTATAGATATAGTACCGTAGGAAACCAGTATATAAAAATGGACAAACAAAACACATGATTCATACTTATGTTAATGCATTAAAAATAGTAGCATAAAATGTAATAAAAAAAAAAATTTAAAAAAAAAAGACTGATGTGTGTCAGCATTCATACATCAAAGAAAAGAAAAATATATATATAGAAAAAAAAGCTTTTATGCACTTGGAATCATCTGTCCAGTCGATACAAGTTGTCTCATCAAATGGTCCATAATAACTCTTGTCTAACGCAAATGCATTAAACTCTCGGTTTCTTCCAGGTGCGTGATACATTAGAGCCACATTTTCCTTCGTTATTACAAATTTCCTATAAAAAAAATTAAAGGAACATGACATAAGAGTTACTCATGAATAAAGTCATATTGCATAGAAAAAAAGCGCTGTGTGCAGGTGTGTAATAGCGGACCTTCCATCAGGGGAGAAGGACACACTGTGAACAGGACTATGGAAGTGATGATGGTGAAGTACTGCCCGAGTGACCAAGCTGACCAGTATGGCTGCTCCATCTGAAACACATTCAACAAACAGTGTTAAACTTTCTTGGCAAAAACTAAACAACAAACTGTAATGCCACATTTTTGCCAAATTGTGAAGTCCAAAACTCAGCTTGTTTTATGCTTACACTTTCTCATTCATTACATTGTTTTTCCCTTACAAATTACATTATTAGCATAGTAATTTGAATGAAATATTTAACATTAGAATTAGTTTCATAATTTCTTAGTATTTGCTACATCTTACTTTTAGCATTTACTTGAGCCGGCATGAATGCCACAAGATTGTGTTAAACCTGATTATCCATGTTATCCAGCATGATCTGAAAATGTTCCAAAGACCTTGTGCTTCTTTGGAAGCAAGGAAATCTGGGAGTTAACATGGTTGATGTCCCAAATTCGCTAACTTGATTGACACAGAATCTTCAATAATACATTTAATTAGCATTTTATAACACAACCTTTCTTTGATTCATAATCTTTAAACTGGTTTCTCAGGATCAAAATAGATTTTGAATTATTTACAAAATGGACTCAAAGTTTTGAACACAGGCAGCACATGACATGACAGAAAAAAAATATGCATGGAGAATGGTGAACTTTTCAATACCTTCATCTATAAGTATGGCAAGATTCCCATCTGGAGAGACTCCAAAACAGGTTATGTTCTTTGTGGTGGAAACTGGTAAGGTTTCTGATCTGTTACTGAAGAAATACAAAGAATAACATTCCTCAGCTTAAATCAGTCTAACTTTAAGTTTCAGAGTATTTTCAGCTCACAAACTCACTTAGACAGGCTATGAAATCAGTGTGTTTCAACGTTACGAAATTTTTCAGATCTTACTTTTTCAGATCAAAGACGGAGATGCGGTTCCCGACAGGACTGATGACAGAATTCCCATCTTTAGAGAAAGACAGGTTCCCGTGGCGATAAAATGCCCCTAATAAGTTGGAAAACTAGAAGGAAATGCGAACAAGTTCAATTCAAACATTCTCTTTCATGCATACACATAAGACAAACAACTGACTGTCTATTTTATTCATTTTAAAACATTTTTATTTAATACATATACTAAAAAATTAAACCAGCATGCAAGATCTCACAAAAATATCAAAGGAAAAACAATACAATTACTCACAAGAACATCACGAATAAATTAGCGACTGCCATACCTTGTATGCAAACTTCATGTTTTCTGAGATGTTACGCTATAATCGATCTATTAAGCATCAAAACTAAGCATCGTTCAACACGTGAGAAACTCTAAATACATGAATGGACATGTGTTCAAAATCACTTCCGGATCATTACCAAACTAAAAGCCCCACACTAGCACATATATGACTTGTATAAAAGTCCCCCAAAGATTATTGCGAAAGGTATATATACAAAGAAAAAAAAATTGTGTGTTAAGAAACAGGTACAAACGGTGAGGGGTTTGGGGGAGACGTAAAATGTATATTGCTTATTGCATATATTTCACTCTAAATTAGTTTTATCATTTGTAGATGGCATCTTCTATTTTTATTTTTAAAAACACGTACACAATATACATCTAACGCGGTCTAAGTTGTTATGTTAGCCCCTGCTAATCTAACTAAACTGCTGAACAAAATCAATTACATTTTATGTTCGTGCATAAAATGAAATGTCCACCAGATGGCGTCTTGGCACGTTGCTAAAATCATCTTAAATGTAAAACTCAAAAAAAGAAAGAAACAATAATGCAAGGATGTATTGATCTCTTTGTCATAAACCATATAAGACGTCTGTTTTTACGTTTGTGAGTATCTGTGATTAAAACGAATAATTTAGATACTGTCACATTCCTAATACCTGTCCTGAACCCTGTTCTGTTCTCCAGGAGAACTGACGTCAGCTTTTGATTAGCATATCTCCCTCTATATATTTCATGCTTGCGCATTGGCGCGCCACAGTACTGCAACGTAATTCAGCTAAAGACTTCAAACTACAGTCCGTCTACAAAGGTATGTGTTTTAGAGCTACGCATATAAAATAATTCTATTGGTACTATGTATAACGACTGGTAAAAACCCAAACCGTTATATCAGTGATTTTATTGGACGTGTGAATCTGTCCTTTTCCAAATAATTCTGGACAGCATAGGATATGTCTTTTAATATGAAGACATGCTGTCTTGAAAGCATATTTAGAACACTATAAATAGTACTAACAAATTCGCAAATGTTGCTTTAAAGTCGATAACTCCAGGCGATCAAGGCGGTTAACCTATTTTCCTTTGTTAAGCCTCTTTGTGCTGCAAATGCATTAATAAGGATGTGACTCATTATGTCAGTTGGAACATTTGCTCCTTGTATCAAAGGCTGACTAGGCTAATGTGTTATAACATGTGATTGGTGAATTGGGCGTTAAAAGAAACGGCAGCATTGTGTGTTGGCTGATAAAGCGGTACAGGGCGGTGGTTTTTCCTGAATGCAATTACAATATGTGAAATCCAGTCTAAATGCGACCATGCACACGAAAGAAACCGAGCTGAATGAGCAAAAGTCTGTCAGATTTTTACTGACGCAAAAAAGAAGGAAAAAAGAATATATATATATATATGTGCAAAATAATCCGCTGTCGTATTGAATTATCATATTTGCGCTTCTCTTGTAATCTCAGCGTGGGAACTGCTATTGTTATGTAAATATTCATTTTTTGCTGTCTCAGACGCCATTCAAAAAGGGTGCGGTTTTGTTCAGTGCTGTGTGGCACTGTCATGAACATCAACGGGATGTGATGCAAATAGCCTCCGAATGAACAATAGATTTCAAGAGCTTCATTGCCTCGGGTGTTTTAGCGAAGCAACCCTCGCTCTCTCCGAATGACTTAAGTGCTTTTATAGACAAGAAAGCATGGAAAAGAAATGACATTTTTATTCTCTTTTGTTCCTTAAGCAGACAACCAATCATGTCTGACAAACCAAACCTGGATGAGGTCACCAGCTTCGACAAAAGCAAGCTGAAGAAGACTGAGACACAGGAGAAAAACCCACTGCCATCTAAAGAAAGTAAGAATTTAAGCACAAAATTGTCCTTTTTTGACTAGCAGGCTGTTTGGTATTACATATCTATAAGCTGTGCTTGGAAACTTCGATATCTGTCCTTAGGTTATAATTTGTTAACCTTCTCACAAAATATTATTAAATGAGATTTAGAAGCACAAATTGAGTGAGAATTATCACAAAGATGATGTGAATTTAAATTTGACTCCTCCTTCTTTGTCCACAGCCATTGAACAGGAGAAGCAGGCGGCCTCGTGAAGACACAAGCTGCCATCATGCACTGTGCACACTCCCTTCCCTGCATTGCCTTCTTTTCATTCACTTCTTTTAGCAGTATAACTTTGTAACCAAAATGTAAAAAAAAAAAAAAAAATGAAACCGAAAAAAAGAGAAAATCTAAAGCTGCATCACTGTCGGATGGGATGAGCCGACCCCTCTAGCAACATCTAGATGTTTCTGGACTGCCTCCCTTGTCTAGTCCAGCGATGAGAAGGAAAGAGAAAGCTTCTACTTCCAGGAGCATGTGGCATGGAGTCATCTGGTGCCCATGGTGGGCTATTTTGCATTTGTTTCGACTATGCCATAGGACAAGGGGGCGTGGCCTAGTGGATATCCACAAATATTCATCATCCAATTGAGGCGTGGCTTTTTGTTGACAAGTGACCAGCTCACAAAGTTATGGCATTGTATTTTTTATTTCAAATTATAGGATAAACTGCACAATCTTGGATTTTTATGTTGTTAATGATTAACACCTTCTTGTTAGTGCTGCTTCAGTGAAATGCTTTTTTATTGGCAAGAAAGAAGAAGAGAAAAAAGCAAATTCAGTCCAGATGTGAAAACACTTCTAAGGACCGGGTGTTGTATGTTAACTGAATGTGCCCTTTTTATCGATGTGGTTTTGGGGTTGCTTTGTGTTGCACCCTATCTTGGTTGTCTTATTGTACGGCGGTTATCATCGTTAAAAATGTAAATTCAATGTGATCGCTTTCAGCTGTAGATCATTTTTGTTTTTTTTTTCTTGGGTTTTGTAAAATGAAAAAACCTCAGCAACCATGTTATATTGCCACAAACCATTTATCGATAATGGAACATTGAAACTGTTGTAATAAAAAACTTTGTTATCAGGATTTTTTTGTGTTCAGTCTTGTTTTGTCATTTTCCCATATGCAAGATCTCAAAATAGATAGAGTTCAGTGTGAACATTTTTATGTCTAAATATTCCAGTCTCCACCCTTAGACTAACCATCCAATTAGCTTGTGATCATGATCTGCTCTGGTGGGGATTTCTAAACCCTGCCGCCTGCACCATGGATTAGTGTTTTCCTCTGAAACCTAATTACATTAGAATGGTAACACAGATTCCATATAAATATGTATAAGACAAGTCTCAGGTTTGAAAAAGTTTTAAAAGTAAAAAAATAAATGAAATACATAAAATAGATAACAGTGGAGGAGGCCAAGGGAAAATCCAAAGTGAAAAACAAATCTTGCTAATTCACTTTGGTTCTACCTGACAATGAGTAATCCCAACCAACTTTTATTAATATTTAGAATTGTTAATCCACACCATAACTGTTATTATCATCATTACCCTCTAAACTCTGCCTTCAGGGACAGTCAATAATATGCATGTGTTTAAAGAGGACAGTTAAAATGGACATAACTTCCTTGATAGAATAAGCTTCTAATTCGCTGGTGATTTTCTTTACTGTAGAGCTGCGTTTGGCATACTTAACATCAGGATTTTAGCATGTGTCCTTGTAAGTGGATTGGTGTTAAGTCATTTACACTTAATACTGTATTAATCTCTTGGGAATGGCACTGGTTGGAAGCGAGGGACTAGAAGATTCTTTGTTTGTGTCCATTTCATGTCACAGTTCACATCACAAGCAGATAGATTAATAAAGGTCCGCTTCATCAGCAAGTCTCCCTTACTCTCTAATTAACCCCCCCCCCCCCCCCCCCTCTCTCTCTCCCATTAACCCCCCCCCCCCCCCCTTCCCCCCCCCCCCCCCCCCCCCTTTCTAGCCAATCAGTTGTATATCATGTTATATTGGGGGTTAAAAAAAAAGCATCCGGGACCTGCCAAAGGGGGATGCTTAAATAAAGTGCAAATTCAGGCATGCCACAGAATCTGTCAATAGCTGTCTGGGCAGAGTATATTAATGGCTTCGTCCTCAGGGCTTGTGTTACATAACTTTACCTAGTACATTCATTGAATAGACTTCTCTGTTGAACAAGGCTGAAGTGGGCATTGTTTTAGAAGCTGCTGTTTGGCTTGTAATTGGGTCAGAATTTTTGTAATTTGTTTATAGAGTGCAACAGTTGGGTTCCAGGAGTAAAAATGCCATTCATTATAGATGGGGAATTGATTTTTTGTAAAAAATGATAACTTATAAACCTTTAAAAACAGACCTACTGTTAGCTCAGAGGTTGTTAATCAATGTATATGCTTTTGTTACATTATTTGAGTGAGTCAACTAGATCATCCACTATGAAGGCCTCATCAACATGACAACCAGTGGCACATCTCCTCAACAACCGTCCATACCGGTGTGATGAATACGATCCTCAACTGGATGGAACTGAATTAAACACTTTGAATGTTGCGATCATATCTGACTTATGATAGCAGCCTGAGTCGTAACAAAGCACTGTTCGCCAGAGGAGAACTGGCCCCCCGACTGGGCCTGGTTTCTCCCAAGGTTTTTTCTCCATTTTAACACCTGTTTGCCACCTGATGTCACCTGTTGGAGTTTGGGTTCCTTGCCGCTGTCGCCTTTGGCTTGCTTAGTTGGGGACACTTGACAATTGACATTTGATATTCAACAGTGCTTTGATCTACCTGCATTGACACTATTCCTTACGAGCTGCTGTGCAGCCAAAATAATGTACCAGTTATCACTGTAAAGCTGCTTTGACACAATCTACATTGTAAAAAGCGCTATATAAATAATGGTGACTTGACTTGACTTGACATTATGATTAAGAAATCTCCACCAATCAGAGTGAAAACTTTAGCGCCCACCCACTCCTATGAAGCACTGCGAATGACATAATAGAATCTGGCTGCATCCAAAATCAGATACTTAAGTACTTCGTGACTGCTGAAAATTATTTTAAAGTACGAATGTGTTGTCATTGTCATGTGACCTACCAGCGCTAGTTGTGTCAGTTCACTGCCATTCACAAATCCTCTCCCATGGCCTCATGAGAGTGGTAAAATGTCCATCAGATGTGCACTTCAGAATCTTGTCGGAAGTAGTAACTCATCCGCCTACTGTTTTATGAATACTAAATTCAGAAATACTACTCTGTTCACAAACAGTTTTCACTTACTATATATTATAGGGCAGTTTGCTTACTAAAGTATAGAGCAGTTTGCAATTAAAGTTAAATATATTGTTTCTAAATACATAATCAACATCTTTAAATCAATAGTTTTATATTTATACATAATATTTTAATTTGATTATAAGTCATATGCAATGCTTTATGAGATTGCAGTTCTTTCCCTCATTAAAGTTGTTAAAGGATTAGTTCACTTTAAAATCATAAACGTACTCCACACGGCTCTGAGGGGTTAATAAAGGCCTTCTGAAGCGAAGCAATGCATTTGTGTAAGAAAAATATCCATATTTAACAAGTTATAAAGTAAAATATCTAGTTTCCGCCAGACTGCCTTCTGTAGTCAACTTAGAAAGAAAGTGTGTTGTCGCATCAGTAACGCTTTTTCCATAAGTTGAATATGGAAGGTGTAGGACGTAGCGTAAGTGTTTTGAACTATGAGAGGCTTTACACTTTCTTCCTAAGTTGACTACAGAAGGCGGTCTGGCGGAAACTAGATATTTTACTTTATAACTTGTTAAATATGGATATTTTTTCGTACACAAATGCATCGCTTCGCTTCAAAAGGCCTTTATTAACCCCTCAGAACCGTGTGGAGTACATTTATGATGGATTGATGCACTTCTTCAACTTCATACTCGTTTCCCATTCAATGCCATTATAAAGCTAATGCGTCAGGATATTTATTCATATAACTCTGATTGAAAGAAGAAGAAAGAAGAAAGTCATATACACCTAGGATGGCTTGAGGGTGAGTAAAGCTTGGAGTAATGTTCATTTTAAAGTGAACTAATCCTTTAAGTACACAGTCTTGTACCTTTGTCTGATTTTCAAATAATGTTGTGATTCACCTCATTGCTGGTTGGTTTGGATCATGACCTGTAACTCTTGTGATGAAGACTTTTTAAAAGTCCTTATGGAGAAAAATACTTATGCTGAAAAAGTGAACAGGCACTATTGCACTCTAGCAGAAGAATAACAGTGTACTGTATAGTGCCAAAGTGAATGTTATGAAATGTATGATTATATAAGCACTCTCCAGGAGAGCAACCTAAACTGTAAATATCTGAATATCATCAGGCCTAATAGTCCTTTGATATGGAATGCAGTATCAAGCCTCCTCTCTCCCAACTGTCTGCCTTAATGTTACTGACATCTGTTGAGGCACAACCTCAAAGCTGCCCCACTGTGTGACCTCAGCAGAAAGCTACAGCCTGGCTGGCCCATTGATCATTCCGGTGTGTCTCGACTAAAGCCAATGGGAGGCCATTTAGCTTTTCACAAGCCGTTGCACATAGAATTGTGGTTCAGTGATCTTTCATGTCTCAGTGCTTGGCTCAGACAGACAAATGAAGTTGAGCCTTTGGGATGCTGGCTACTAATAAAGAGTACATTGGAGAAGGACCTCAGAAGGGAATGTTTTAACCCTTCAGATGTCATATCATTTTAAATTAGCTGATTTAATAGTTCCATTGTAGACAAAAAAGACAGTGTAGGTGGAAAATAGATAAATAATTCTTATTCATTAAATAAGGTAAATAACAAAAGTGTCAAGTCAAGTCGTATTTAAATCTTTTTACTATACACATTGTTTCAAAGCAGTTTTACAGCAAAATCATTGTTAATGTTTAAAATGTCTTAATATAATATAGAATATACAGTAATATAATTTCTATAATTATATTGTATATATAATTATAGTAATATAATTTCTTAATGTAATGTATAATTTGCCTTATAGTCGCATTTAGCCGATTTACATAAATATAATTCCAACTTTATATATAGAGCTGGGTGATAATATAGTTACATTTTGCGACAAAATAATTAAAAAAATCACACAGTTGAGATATAGTATATAGCAGGGTGGCGAACATCGGTCCTAGAAAGCCACAATCCTGCAGAGTTTTGCTTCAATCCCAATCAAACACACCTGAACAAGCTAATCAAATTCTGAAGGGTTACTAGGAAGCTACAGGCAGGTGAGTTTTTATCAGGGTAGGAGTCGAACTGCAGGACTGTGGCTCTTCAGGACCGGAGTTCGCTACCCCTGGTATACAGTATATCACTTTACGTCAGTGTACTGTATGTAATAAGCAGTGGTTAATTTGGCTACATAATGTATCTTCAACAGCCATGACACTATAGTAACATTTCTGCTACTTTCACTACTTTCAACAATCACTGCTACTTTCCAAAACATTAAATCTGTGGATCACAGTGCCTATAAGGTAAACAGAGGCCTGCACTACTGTTTCCACAGCAACCTGACTTACACCAGAAAGTATCAGTGTTGTAGTCACTTTCCAGTATTAAAGACATTTAAATTAGTCTATGCTTAGTATCACTTTGCATTTTCTCAGTATATAAGAATTAAAAGCAACTGAATCATCCCAAATATAAAATATAAAATAGTCTCCAAGCCATATTCTTCTAAATGCCTGCTATTGTATATTGGGTAATATTGTGTGCTTAAATATTCCATATTTACAATATTCATTGTCCAGTTAGATATTTCAATGATCATCATCAGGTCCAGAAACATTACAGCAAACTGCAATGTTCTTTTACACAAAATATAATTAATCGTCTAATGTGACATCTATATTGCTATGTTGCATAACCTCACTCAGTATCATTCCTGTGGTTTCTTTTGTTCTGCTTGCTATAGCCTCCCATTTGAGCAAGAGACACCACCTAAAATATTTGCAATAACGACCACAACCACGGCCAAGAACCTTTGCTCAATCATTGGTGTACTACTCGTGTGTTTATATATGTACAATGTAAGAAAAAAATCTAGAAAAAAGGACTACTTTTACTTTTACTTTTCCCTTATGTTTATGGATATTTCCTTCAACCCTAAAACACAATACAATGTAATGCATAATTCAAAATACAGGTAAAACACGTAATAATTCATATTAACACAATATATTGCATCGTGTTTTTACAGATTTTTAGTGGAGTCAAAATAGGCCTACAATGCCTATGTTTAGTGATAATTTTTTTTTGTAAATTGTCATAACTAAACCATTCTTAGGTCAAAAAGATGGCCAGTAAATAAACATTTGTGCCAACAACATATGCATCACAAATATTTTCTTATATTATAGTTTCACCAGTGATATATTATTTTGGAGCGCTCCTAATGCGTGAAATCAAAATTCACCTGTTTCTATTTTCTAAATGCATATTATATCCTCCGTGTATGCATATTTCATTTTTTCTTCTCTCTGATGATGTATACAGGACTTCACCAATCCTTCTGTTTTCTTAAACCTTGCCACTGTAAGCTTGTGTTCATCTGCTTCCACTTTTAAATGCATTTCAACATCCAATCAGCAACCGATGCATAGAAAAAAGTCACTTTTTTCCCCGATAATCCGGTCTGTTAGATTCGGATGTACGTCACAATATGGAGGAAAAGATCGGTCACTATTTCAATTCATAGCAACTTTAAACATGCAAAATTGACATTTTCCCCCTTTGTCTGGCCTGCCTTCAAATCTCAACTCATGCAGTGGGTCACTAGTGAAGCTATAGGATTGTGCATGACCTTGGAGTGACACATCAGCCAGTGACTGTTGTCATGACATCATTTTTTTCTGCAGCTTCATAATGTGTACATTTAACACCATGTGTCAGCCAAGCAACTGACATTGCAAGGAATAGGAGTGCTACAGAGTGTGTGAGGGAGAAAATGAAGGATTATTGCTGATATATCACAAACAGAGTGTTCTTTCTTAAGTCATGCCAGTGTAACATAAATCAGTGCAGCAGCTGTGGAATGGACAATGATATATAGATTCAACTGATGCACTGACTCTTAGAAGCACTAATCAATAATGTTGCTTTAGCAGAATCAAAGCCAATACCGCGGTGAGAGACTGACCCATTATGGAGCCTCGAAACTGCAGGCCAAGAGTGTGTGTGGGCAATCTGGTGCATATCTTTCTCTCTCATTCCCACACCATTACCAGCAGCTTCATCACTGCATCTCCTTAAGATTATCAGTAAAAGCACTTGTCAGTTCTCAGAAGTCCATCAGAAGTCTGGAGTCAGCAGCTATAATGACATTTACTTGAAAAACTACAATTCAGCTTTGTAGTGCAATACGTGTGTGAGAGAGTGTGTATGTGGGATGCAGTTCATTGCTGACCACTGAGACAACTGTCTCCTTCCTCATAGTTACATGACAACACAAACGTCCACTGTTCTCAATTTTTAAACTTTGTCACTTCCTTCTGTGTTTCCATGTGATGTATTAAGAAACATGTATGCAATATTCATTTTCCTTCAGATTACAGATGTTGTACCTTTGAAGAGTGTTAAAAGGTAAACAGGCCTATGTGTTTTCCTCATAAGACACAGGATATGATAATTATTAACTTATTATTATGGACTTCTCTTATTGTATTATAGTATATCAAAATATACCAACCACATTTGAGGGAATATCTTTAAAGTGCAGACCAGAATGTAATGTATGTTAATTACATTGAAAAAGTGTGTCTAGGAAGAGAGACTGCAGCTTAATTACCCACAGGCCTTTTAATAACAGTGCATGCCAGTCTCACGTCAAGGAAACTTTAATTAGCACAAGGCATTCTGCACCATCTAAGATCTATTATGTATTGCTGACCCTAGATCAGTATTAACTCTGTTAATGATAACACATAGACCTCTTCTTCCCCTTTATTCAAGCCCTTGCTTCTCAGCCAGACAGTAATGCCACAGAAGAACCATTTTTGGTACCCCAAAGAACCTTGAACAGTCCTTAAAAAAAACAAATGTAGAGAATATTATGAAAATCTAAAGAAAACCTTTTTCCACTAAAAACTAAATGTAATGGAAAGGTTTCATGGATGTTAAAGGTTATTTATGGAACCACAGATGCCAATAAAAAACCTATATTTTATATATAAAATAAAGTATAGTTAATAACATAGAGATTTCATAGTGACATTGTGTTGGGTTAACCAGTCAAGAGGAAACATAAGCTTACATGTTTGTAACAGTTAAAAGATATAGTAGGCTAGGTCTGCAAATCTGATTTCAGATAAGATATGTCCTAAACAGGATGCATTTTTAATGCATTTAGTCATTGATCTTTAATATCATAAATAGTTTTTTACTTTAAGTCTTGCATCAAGCAATGCAGTGTTTTTGAGCACAAACAAATGAGATCAGGCACAGAGATGTATCTAGGAGTGGAAGCTTGGCTTATATGCAAAGCCTAAAGTCCTGTTAATCTCATCACCTTGTGTTGTTTATCATTTAATGTCAGGCACCAGGGGCCTGTACCATGATGGTAGTTGATCAAACTTAGGGTTATAGTTTTAAGTTTACAAACCCAAACAACTCCAATCTGGCTGTGTTGGTACCATGATGCTGTTCATCAACTTTCTCTTGTCAACTCAGGCTTTAATCCTGAGTCATTTTGCTCACATCTTATTGGTCCAATTTCAGTTTGAGATCTCTTACACAGAACAAAACCTGCCCCAGAGCAGGTTAGCCATGGAGCATAAGTTACTATGGTGATGAACACAGCTAAAAGCTAAGTCACTTTCATGGTACCTAAAACCCAGGATTAGCGCAAACTAATCTGAAATTTACCTGGCTAGCCAGCTAAGCCAGCTTCATGGTACAGGCCCCAGGAATGGAAGAGGAATTGTCCCAAAGCAATCTTATTGCTCTCATTACTTCATTATGGGGAGACCACCAACAGAGATAGCTTTGGTTGAGGACTGCATGCTAAATTTTCCCGTTAAAAATAATGGGGTACTTGCAGCTATCCTGGGGTGCGTTTCCCAAAAGCATCATTAGCCAACTAACATCGCAAGTTCCGTAATTCACTAAAAAATGTTGGGTTAAAAATAACCCAACAAGTAACCCAACTATGGGTTAACAATGATTGGGTTAAAAACCAGCTGGGTTAACCATTTATTTTGTATTCATGAGATTATTTTAATGAATAAAATACACTGTTTTCAAATACAGACTATTTATTCAAGTAGAAAAACAATAAATCTGTTTTAAAACAAGGTTTTAAGTTTTAAATGACAAATGTACTCAATATTGGTGAGCCTAGTATTTATGTAAATATGCACACTTTTTGCATATATTGAATTCAAAATACACAAGTAAACTTGTACACATGACAAATAAACGTTGAAATACAAATATTCAAAATACACATTAAATCCAAAACAAATGTACAAATACAATATACATAAATTAAAATACATGTTAAATTCTAAACACAAATATCCACATACAGTACAAATATTCATAACAAATGTGCATATATGGTATACAAAAAAAAAATGCATACGGTATTCTAATTCATAACAAATGTGAACATACGGTTTACCGATTCAAAACCTACACAGGTGCATATATAATACACATTTAAAACACAGATGTGCACATACAGTACAGAAATATACAATCTAAACATCTGTGCACGTACGGTATACAAATTAAAATCACAAATGTGCACATTCAGTATACCAATTCAAAAAACTACACAAATGTGTACACCAAGGACATACCTTTATAATACCTGAAGAAATAAACATATCCTTAAAGGCTACAGTGTACACCATATGCATTGTGTTATAAACACCTTGATGTGTGTTTTGGCTACTGAAACTACTGATGATCAGTAACATTGAATACAAAGTTTTTTAGGAGGCGGCAATATGTAGAAGGAACTCCTCCAGGAATATTATAGACTGCATGCTGCAAGAACCCCCTAAATGGGAGCAGAGGGCTTTGGGTAGTTTATGTCATAGATGTAGAACATTTTGAAGCATACATCCACTGCTTGAAGTAAGGTCTCCTTTTCAACTGCCTCTCCACTGAAAATGATGAAAACTTGGGAGGAATTTCATTTGTTTCCAAGCACCAAGACATGTGGATCCTGGCTTGTCTCATTGTGGAGGTAGTGCACCATATTAGTACCAACCTTGAACAAATAAATAAACTTTAGTTGGCATATATGACAAACATTCCAGGGATTCAATACATGTTTACAAATGAATCACAAAAAAAACAAAAAACAAAAAAACAGCAGTCTTACACTGTACAAGTAAAACTGAAGCAGTGTTGTAGTGAATTAAAGTAGGTTAACTCTAAAAGTGATGAATGACCATTAGTCATGACACCTGTGGATAACAAGCAGAATCACTGAAGGAAAGAGTTTATGTACAGAGCAGTGCAATTTAATGGGATTTTTTAATGGGGGGGTTTCCTTTTCCTTTAGGTTACAAAGTATATGCCAAAGGTCTTTCTATCCAACTTGAACTGCCTGAAATGTATTATTTGTAGTCCTGCCATTACTTCTGTGACTTTACTACATTACTATGGCTGTTTCTCAATATGTGTTCCTGAGCGATCTTGCGTCCATGTGTTCTTGCTGTACATCATCATCAACCGTCGAAGTTCAATTCCAATACTCAAGAATGCAACAACAGAGGACGCATTAAAGTACTCGGATGTGTTCTTGTTATCGAGGATGCATCGAATGCAGACTTGAGAGAATCGAACCGTTAAAAATCCCAGAAGACGCTGCAGGCAGTCAATATACGGAAGCCTGCAAGCTTTAAAGTTCTCGTTCTCACTTATGAGATTCCCGCTACAAGCTCGTGAAAGTAAACATTTGTCCGTTTGTTTTGCTTAATTTTAATAAAAGTGATAACCTGAAGAAAGCCTGCGGTACTTTGGAATATAAAAAAAAATTGACCAAAGCATGTACCAAAAAGGCTACTCATTTTCATAAATACATGTGGTAAAATAAAAAATTATAAAATTATTCGAAAACAATGTCTAAAATAATATGAAATAAATATTTTAATAGCTAGGTTATGAAATAACCTGATGTTATGTTGTGTTTATTGTGCATTAGCCACTTATAAGATGCTGGGACGGTCAGTTGAGCAACAAGATTGCAGCACATCTCAATTCTCAAATGATACATTGTGTGTCCTCGCATCCTTCCGAGTTCGTTCTTTCAAGGTTGCCTGGCAAGACCGGACTCCACAAGAACGCAAGTCCGTTCTCTGCGTTCTTGGAATTGAGAAACAGCCTATATAACACATTTGCAAAATGCCTGCCGGCAGACACCTGTCTACACCAGACGAGAGTGTGGAATCATTAAAAAAAGCTATATATTCAATGAATACACTGGATTTGGACTGTAGACAGATGCTGTGTTCTATTTCTGATGCGTTCCTGGAAAGTTCGTTTTGGCCTGATTTTGTTTGAAATTACGTCACATTAGTTCGTTCTTTGATTTCACTTGGAAGTATATCCAGGCCTTTAAAGGAGCCAATCCTTGGTCAAAATGAAGGTAGAAAATATTTTCATAATCTTTTGTGAATAACATTTTTGTGCAAAATTTTTTACCAACATTATAAGTGAACAACAAAAATACTATATATTTAATAAATACATTTTTAAAAAAGCCCTTTAAGAGGTGAGTTTGCAGTGTTGCTTTTACTTACAGGCTGAACGTAAATGAAGCTGTGCTTCATTTCAGTATATGTTGGACGTACCATTTTCCACGCACCAATCAGAATAAAGCAATTTAGTTATAGTTAACATGTGGTATATCGTATATGATTCTAATTGGATGTCCTACCATTTGTCAGTGTTTTTGTTTCCTTTTAAAACCCGATCAGCCTTTTTTGAGCCAGAGTGCAAAATTAGTGAGGATGAAACTACTGTTGTATGATTGATGTGTTAAAATCATCTGATCACCTGAATGCATTACACACAGTTAAATATGCTGAGAAGATGCCACTGTTTTATGCGATCACAGATATCTTGTGCATCACAGCACACACAAGCTTTGAGGCAGTCTGTCTCAATCGAGATGTGTTATAGGCTCACCTTCGTCAGGCATTTGGTTAAAGCATACACTTATATCTATCGGCAACTGTAAGCTATTTCAGCTGTGGTCTTCTAAAAGCCTCAAAGGGCTTGTGAAGAGAACAAAGACGCGGGTCTTTAGGAAGTTTTATTCGTCCACATTCTTCACAACTTCCCATTCTTTTCTCCTCTTATTGCTAGGAAAGCAGTAAAGACTTTTGCTTTTCTTGTGGCTCATCGACTGAAAATTACAACCAAAAGCTGAACAATGTGGCATCGTATATTATATTCCGAGTTGTTTTGCGTTAAAAATAGCAATATGACAGTGTCAGTAGCTCAGTGAGTGCAACCATTTGACGTCACCAACATAGAATGCAAACAAAATGGTGCCGCCTATTGTCCAAATATGTCATGGATTTTTTTAAATAACGTAAATCTTTCATGGGTTTTCTACTACATATTTCAGTAAGAGACATTGGGACTGATTCCTTTTATCAGTTCTCAATATCTTTACCTTCTAATCAGAAACAGCACAACAACTTACATATCCACGACCCTCATAATTAAATAATTATTTACCTTGATATGTTTCTATTAAATCACAGAGGTTCCACTGTTGTAATCTTTCCTTTACAAAGGAATCCATTTATCTAAAACATAATAATAAACGTGGTTAGTATAACACATTTAATATAAATGCAAAATTGGTTAAAATATATTAAAAAAAAAAAAAAAAAAAAGGACTATAATTACAGGCTATCCCATTATTTCTGCAATGGATTTATTTACAACACACATGGCTATTTTAAAACAACTGTATGTATGTAAGATTTTTTTTTTTTTTAAACCTTAAAATAACACTTTCAAATCATTCTGATACACTGACTTCTAATAAGACAAATGGCTTCTGTTTTACGCTCCCCTCTTAAACGTCTGTTGTAGGCGTAGGGCGCTGGTACGAATTTCCGCTGAAAGAGCGGACTGCCTTACGACTGCGCTCTTTCGTCTGGGTTTTGAACTTTTGTAACAGAAAATTATGCGAATTCAAACGCTTCTCACTGAATTACTGAATGTGTTGTCTGTCGCTCGAGCTGCCTCATTCACTGGTCCGACCCGATAAATGGGCCGTGCGGCTTTTCTAGCCTAATACTAATGATTTCGGCGAACTTTCACATTTCACCAGACATTTTTATTAACGCTAAGTAATACTAATCTAAACAGTTTTGCTAGTCTTTCAGCTAATGTTTTAATTTATTAATGCTAGCGAGCAAACGGGAATAGCATATTCATTTACAATCTGAAAAAAACTGACTAAGGGAATCACAACCTCATTTTTAAAATAGTTTTAGGATTTAATTAACGTTTCGGTACATATTACTTAAAGTTATAACAGTTATATACATAATAAAATTATATTAACAGTTACTTACTTTTCACAATCAAGCAGGCTGCCGCTGATGTCCGCTGACTGGACCGTTAGAATTTGAACTGGAGAGGAGCGGGAACCATATTTAACCCAACTATTGGGTTATAACTAAAAATAACACAACGACGAAAAAAACAAAAATGACCCAACAAATTTTAAGATAACCCAACGCAGTTACCCAATATGTGTAACCCAACGGCTGGTTTAAAAAAACAAACAAAAAAAAAACCCAACGTTTTTTACTGTATACTAACATAGTTCAACGATTTGGTGTTTCCCGAAACCATAGTTTAAACGAACATTAGCAAACTGCATCGCAAACTTGTGTGGTTGGAAAGACAGCTCTGGAGTTGAGTTGATTTGTTTTTATGTGGACTTAATAAATCATTATCTTGAGCAAAATAAGCAAGCTGGCGTTAAGTACAATGTATATCATTTATTTTGAGTATATACAAATGTCATTTACATATTTTAATTTGTCAAGAGATTTTAAGCAACGTTTTTGAAGAGTGCGTATGTGCTCACGTGCTCTAGTACGTAAGAACGAGCCTATGATTGAATCTGGAAATACAGCAAAATAACTGAGAAAAAACGAGAAGTAGCCACCAGATGCCATGTCTGTAATTTATAGCAAAAAATCTAGCATTAATTCGATCTCAAACGGATTCATTTAAATAAGTTATTACTCCACCACCTGCGTGACATTATTAACCAACGTGGTTAAACGACAGGTTTGCGACTATGCGGTTTCGGGCAACAGTCGTGACTAGCTAAGTTGATTTGCTCAACGATGCATCGTGCTATGGTAGTGAAGCAGCAAATTATGTCATTGTACAGGAATCGCACCCCAGACTGAGTTTAAAAGTAGACTTGATGATTAATATTTACGTCAAAAACCAAATAAGCACATGGCGCAAACTAAAAATATGAATCTTGTGAATTTTATGTGGCAATGGTCTATGTTAACTAATCAAGTCAAAAATGCACTACAACATACTGTACAAGTATGCTACAAAGCACACAGAAAGTCAACACGAACATGTACAGACAGACTCACTCTAAACACAGGTACACACAATTGCATTTACATGTCTTGGCATGCAAGGAATTTGAAGACAGATGTTATTTTGTGTAGGAAGGGGTGAATCCTCTCATGCACATAATGACAGCCTTGATGATAGCCAAAGCTTCAATATTCACAAATCACCACACCATACTAGCCCCCACTTTCAGTGGGCAGGAGTTCTTGATATGTTAGAGCAATAAAGAAACATGGGCGAATGGGTTATAAAAAGTGGGATGTGCTTGATGTAATAAAGAGTTTTTAAAAGTGCAATATTGGTGTCTAACTAAAAGTTCATGAAACACAACAACACAAGGACATTTAAATAATAATAATAATTACTAATACAATTCATGAAACTACGGATTTAATTTACCTCTACCTGTTGAAACTATCACAACCATACATCTATAGCTTATGTTTTTTTCTGTCTTTTTCTGACTTTGTATGTTTGTGTATATATCCGTCACTGTTTTTTTCTTATGTATAAGTCACTATGTCACATTGTTGCTGTTAATTTGTGTTCTGTTCAATAAAATAAAATTTTTTTTTTTTTTAAATAGATAAAAGTCCATGAAAACTGCAAATAAACTGAACTGAACATGACATAACGCCCCTCCCGGCAAGGCACACCCTTGCACCATAGAAGAGTGAAGACATATGGAGAGATGGCGGAGGTTGTGGCTGGTGAAAGGATGTGATGAAGGGATGGTAAAGGCATGATGATGAAATAAAGTGATGGTTGCCGCAGCAATGAACTCTGAAGGCGGAGCCAGAGTACCTGAGGGCTGAGGTGGAGCCGGTGAGATGGAGGACAGAGGTGACGCCGAGGGAAAGGAGGAACCCGCTGCAGCCGATGGGGTGGAGGGATGGAGTGCAGCTGACAAGCCCACAACTCCATGGTGGAAGTGGTGTGACGAGGGGGAGCTGGCAGGACGAGGGAACCCGGTGGAGCCGAAGTTGGGAGGAACAAAGACAGCCGACAGGTCGAGATGGAACAAAGAGGCGGAAGGCGGAGATCTGTCCTCTTCTCCTCAGGCTCTGGCTGGCGTGACTTGGCAGGTAGTATCTCTCCGGTACAAACTAATTTTCCATGTTCGAAAGTGGTGATTCGGGCTCTGAGTCTAGCTGGGTCTTGGATCGGGGATGGTGTCTGGAAGGTCAACAGGATGGTGGTAATCTGCCCCGATCCAGAAAAGTGACTTCAGTTTAGTGTCCATGGTGACTGATCAGTGGCAGGAACAAAGACAAAGAGACATACGTGATGAAGGTAAACAAACTGAAAGTCCATGAAAACTGCGACTAAACTAAACTTAACGTGACAATGGTATATATTGTTACTGTGAAAATTACTCATATTGATAAGATTTTGGTCATATCGCCCATCCCTACTCCTTGCTAGATAGCAAGAAATGTTCGCACAGTTTTACACGGGATTTTTTTTTAGACCCTGTCACAAATGGTACACTTAAAACGTACATAATCTTCTGTGGAAGTCTCAGGACCAAAAAAATGTTCGTCCAGTCATTGCAATGATATGATTTCCTACCTGACTGTCAACATGTATTTCCATTCATGACATTCTACCTGGAGTTGTTCACATCCTCAAACTCGGATTTATGCGTTTCTATGTCAACACTATCAATACCAAAATAAACCAGCAGCAGTCAGTACAAGTAAGAGTAAGTTGTTTATGTTCATTATTAATATTATATTGTAATATTATGTGCTTGGAGACATGAGTTAATTTAATGCCATCTCTCGTCTTGTGACGTTTTGCAGACTCTGCTGTGTGTGTTCATGTGTTTTAAAGGAGGCGTGGCTTTGGAGAGCACTCTGAAGGGAGGGTGGGGTCTCATGCTTTCAAAGCTAATTTGCTATTGCTAGCCTCTCCGAAACTGCCTACCCTACCTTTAAGCTTACAACACCATAGGCGCAGATTGTCCCATTTGTCATTTTAGGTTTCAGAAGGGTGCTCACAAGCGCCCCCATTACGGCCGATATGCGCCCTCGATGTGCAATTTTGCTGAGCCCGCACTCAAGTGAGCTCCGCAGAAGACTTCTACCTGCCATTAAAAGTGGCATTATACCACAAAAGTGCAGAAGATTGCGAGGGCCCAGGGTTCCTTTGGGACAGGACCATAGTTGTGTTCACCACAAGTAAAAGTCTGCAGTGTAACCTGGTCAGAAATAAGTATAGAAATGACGCACAGATGACACCCTTAAACCCAGTCTTTCTGAAAAGTAGGTGGTAGAAATAGGTGAAATAAAAAACAACAAGTTTCTAAGCAGTTGTACACACCAAAATATATGGTTGTATTTGGTTTTTTATTTTGATAAATTTCAACTGAGGTATTTTGTATTTTTATTTTGAACACATTTTCATGTATTTATGCCTATCTCTGCACATGATGTACGCTAAAAGTAAAACAATAGAGATAGGGTTAGGTATACGGTTTGGTTTTGGGTTAGTTGCATGGAATTATGCAGTACGTACATGTTATTATTACAGTACATTGTAACAGTAGCACTTTATTTTACAGTCCTGTTCCGCATGTACATACTACGTATATTGTAGCAATTTTAATAACTGGGTTATAACTAACCTGAACCTACCTCTAAACCTAACCTTGTAGTTACACTCTTATGTAGCTACACTGTAAGTACACGTACTGTAAAATAAAGTGTAACCCATGTAACATATGTAATAAGGACACTAAAATAAAACGCTGCCTGTTGTGTTATGATTGTCTTACGTCCTATCAAATTTAGCTGCACTGTTTTATTGTCACATGTTTGGTTTATTTGTTCTTGTTTGTTCTTTGATCTGTTTTCTTGTTCTGTTCATGTCTGAGTTTCTAGGTTTGTTTTGAGTTTGTTAATTAGTTGAGTTCCCCTTCGTTCTCTCCCTGTTTTTCTCCATAGTTACTAATTGATTAGGTTTCTTTTTTCAGGTGTGTTGTATTAATTATCTAGGTAGTATCTCTCTCTGTTTCAGTTAGTCCTTTGTCTTGTGATGTTGAATGTTTATGGTGTTTTGGCTATTAATTTCTCCAAGTTATTCCCCTGTTTGAGTTGTTTACTGAATTAAAAGTTCTCTGTAAGAATTTCCTTCATTGTGCACTCCTTATCAGCTACACACCGTGACATATATGCTTTTTAATCTTTTTTGATTTAAATTCATTTAGCTTACCTTTTACAACAAGAGAGTGTGTTCTACTTCCTCTGTATTATAGTAACTCTCTGTTTATAAATCTTGGTAACACTTTAGAATACTGATCCTTTGTTAATGAATAACTACAGGAAGGAATGAGTAATGCATTATTAACACTAACTACTATTAACTAACAAGAAACCCTGATTAATGAAATAGTAAGTAACAGTGCTCAGTTGAATGTAGTAGTTCACTATTAGCTAATCAGTAACTACTGTTTTTTCATACCTCCCAGATAACTATTAAGAACTATTATATACAGGTTCATAATTAACATGAATGATGCATAATGTAATTAATTCTAAAGGTCATGGTAACCCACTAGTAATGACTGAAGTATTACCAAATACTTAAGAAGGAATTACGAATTATTTGGATCAGTATTCTAAAGTGAAAAACATGATAACTCTCTAGTAACTACTGGAGTCATTATTAACTTTTGAGGTTTTTGTACATTTTTGTACAGTAATTCCTTTTGATGTATTTGGTAACACTTGAGTAATTACTAGTGGGTTTCCATGATCTTCACTTTAGAATACTAATCCAAATAAGTAGTAGTTACTTTAGAATTATGTAGTAACTCTTGAGTTATTACTGTCCAATACTTTACAAAAACCTCAAAAGTTTACAATGACTTAAATACTTACTAGAGAGTTATCATGTTTCTCACTTTAGAATACTGATCCAAATTGTTGGCAATACTTCAGTCATTACTAGTGGGTTACCATGATCTCCAGTTTAGAATTAATTACACATTATGCATTATTCACATTATTTATGAACCTGTATATAGTAGTTCTTAGTAGTTCTCTGGGAGGTATGAAAGAAAAGGTAATTACTGATTAGCTAATAGTGAACTACCACCTTCAACTGAGCACTATTACTTACTAATTCATTAATCAGAGTTTCTTGTTAGTTAATAGTGGTTACTAGAGTGTTAATAATGCATTACTCATTTGTTCCTGTGTAGTTATTCATTAATGAAGGATCAGTATTCTAAAGTGTTATCTAAATCTCCCTTTGATGAGTTTGCAGTTGTTACGTTATACAAAACTGATTCATAGTGCTTTTGTGTATGTGCTGGGCTGTATTATCCTCTCAAAGGATGCTCTGTTAGAAGAGGTCAAAGAGGAACAGAGAGTTTAGACAGCTCTTATGCAGAATAGTGCCTTTTATAGGTTTTCAGTGTTTTCTTGTTGTGGTTTCTTTTCTCACTACCGTAGCTTCCTCAAGGCGGCAATGACTGGCTGTAGTCTGGATGCCGTTGCCATGGCAGCTGATAGCATTTTACCAAGACATAACTACTACCAGTTTAAGTAGTTAAAATACTGTATGTTAAAATTATGAACATATTCAGAAGTATTCAAACTGCCAGTCACTAAGATCAGGGTCAAACATGACAGCAACAAACTCTATGTATAAAAAGGTAACATATAAATCTGATAAGGTCTGCCACACTTTAAAACTTGTAGCTAAACAAATGCAATAAAACAGTAATAAACCTCACTTATAGCAATTTCTAGACTGTTATAAAATATGTGTGTACTCTGGAGACACACCAATATATTGGGTGAGGTCATTTAACCTAAAAATTCTTCAAAGGTAATTTTGGTTCATTCAAAGTTATGTTTTTAGTTAGTGATTATAACGTTTTTATACATTAATTAATTATGATAAATACAAATATTACATATACTGCTTTATATGTATGTATGACTCAAATTTATTGACACTCCTTTGAAAGATTTGTGAATTTTTATTTAAGACATTTATTGAAGGGTTATGACTTCAATAAATAAAAATTATCATAACATCAATGCTCAATATAAGGTAAAATATAAAGTAATATAATGTAAATGTAACATTGTGTATATAAAATGAATATAAAGTATGTTTATTGATCAAACTGAACTTTAGCTGAATGTCAATATAGGTACTTTAATATATATATATATATATATATATATAGTATGAGAAAATTATTTTTATGAGACATATGAGAGCCATTTTCTATTACAGATTTCAGTTCGCTGCAGAAAGGCACACTTTTCTCTGTATGGATAAGTTTCAGTCCAGCTAAACCTTTCTGCCCTTTCAAAATGAAAGTACGTCCATTCCTTACTTCTCCTTCTGTGTCTAATTTTGTAGAACAAGATGAAACTTGCTCTCTGCTAAATTCTAAAAAAAATTCTGAAACATTCCTGTAAATAAGACACCCTAAGCACAGTGATGACCCTAAGAAATCACCCTCAAAACATTTCCCTTCATTAAACTTAGCTTTTATTGTTGCCTTTGAAGCAGGAAATGTGCTTGGATTGAATTGATTGCACTTCCTGTTTTGCTCAGCTTTCTTTGGCAGCTGAACAGTCTACAGTTCTTATTTCCTTCCCAGTTGTATATCAAAGGTGAGGCTGAGATAAAAAAGTGTGTAGCATTTTTAACCATTAAATTGTGTGAGAGTGTGAGGGTTTAATTAAGACACATCTAACACATATTTTGTGAGTTGGTAATTTGTTCCCCTTACATTTAAAAAAAAACAACAACAGCAATATATTTGCAGGTACATTCTTTAATTTAGAATACACACACACACACACACACACACACATATATATATATATATATATATATATGTGTGTGTGTGTGTGTGTGTATAATGTGTGTATATATGTGTGTGTATATATAATGAATATATGAATATATATGAATAAATCAATGATAAAAGTTAAGTTCCATTTTGCAGCTCGTTTATGAATAGAATCTAATGAAAAACTAACCACCAATAGCAGCTGCTCACCCACTGAGAGAACTAAGTTTCTGGCAAACCTTTCTGGAGTGATGAGGACACAGCTCTGCCTTGTCTTTTGTCCATTGTTCGTTTTCCACAAAGTAGAGCCCCTTAACCGCACGTGTGTCTGTCTGAATGCCCAAAGCAAATATGAAAAGAAGTACACACACACCATTGCTTTCAGTCTTGCTTGGCTCTTTGCCCAGTTCTTTGCCCATTCCTGCCTTCTGTCTTTCTGCCATTGACACATGCCCAGCTCTGGCATCTAAGACCTGCTGTGTGCCCACTCATCTATTATGCTTTCATCAAGTGAAGGATGACTGATATATATGTTCTGTGCTTAAATACCAGAGTCTAACTGTTATCTTAATGGACTGTTTGTAATTGATTTTACATTAATGTTACATTAATTTTTTGTTTCATCTTAAAAAATTATTGATGTATTACTATTAAGGTTGATCTAAAAATAACGACAAAATATACTTTTATTTGGTTTGACCTGTAACAATGGAAAGTTCTGAAAACACAGAACTGCTTTAAATCTGATTTGCTACTGTATAGCATTTTGTCCTTTGCATATTTAGGTGGTATATATGGATCAATTTTGAAGTGAATAAAATACCAAAACAACTTAAACAATACAGCAGTTCATCATGGAATTAAAGTCTTTTGTTTGTTTTAACTACAGCTGCAATAGCATGGAGTGATTCCAGAATCTTGAATTTGCAATTACCTTTTGTCATAAACATCAAAACATAACTGAGTACATTTAGAACAAAAATAGATAAAAACAGAGACATGCACACAGGTAGTTTATTTCAGTGTTTATGCATTCTGTCAGGAAATTTTAAGACAAGATGAAATTACTTTTGTGATATATTAAATGGACTTTTGATGACAGAGTGCAAGTACTTTTTACTCAGACAGAAACTCTGAAAGGAAATGCCAATGGATTATGAGAGAATAAAAGTGTGAGAGAGGGAGATGGTGGACCCTCTCCAAATTCTCTACAGCCTTCCTTTCTTGCCTTCAGGCATGGGTCAAATTGAAAGCTATTTTCTGGAGGCCAGAGCATTTACACACAGAGTTTCAAAACAAAGCTTTATAAACATTTAGCTACTGTTGGACTTTTGTCAACTTGGCATCTGTTTTGGTTTATATCCTTACATGACTCATACTTTATCTTGATGAGCAAAGTGTCAAAATATTACTTATATTGCCTGTAATTCAGGTCAACGAAAATCAGGTCAAAAAAGTTATACCCAAACAATGTTCAAGGAAGGGTTGACAATTCCGTGGTTGGCAGTTTTGAGGAGTTTTATAGCTTTGTTTGTTTGTCTGATTTTGTGTGAATTCGTTTTTTTTCTAGAGTGCACTAAAATGACCCGGAAAAACTGGTGGGGGTGGTGTGAGGTCAAATTCCACTGCTCACTTATGACTCAATGGATAGAATTGTTAACCTCTTCCCTGGCCTTGTTCTGAGATTATAGAAGTATTTTCATTTTCATTCTAAACATCCATCTATTTAAAGACAATTTTGTGGCATTACGATGTTTTAGCAAGTTATTTTAGGAGACTTTTTTATACTAAAACAACTTAAGATATATTATACAGGTACTGTCCTTCAGGAGCAACCAGGTTCAGCGCCATGCTAAAGTGGATCATTTGAATAAGGGATTTCATCCAATCAATGAATTTTCCCTTCTGGGTAATTTCTGACCTATAGATCTTCAGCCACACCCCAAATCTTGAACCACTCCAAAGTTATTATGAGTATATAAATAACATTAAAACATTAATTCATATACATAGCTTGAAGTAGGGTGACCTTTTCAACTTTTACAATAACTGGTATTTCACGAGTTCACATGTACATATAATTGAATAGAATAAAAGTTATGTGTATTTGGCTTGCTGTCCGGGGGAAGGGCTCCGAGCTCGGAATATTGGCCCGAACCCAGAGTACTCCCCCTGGTGTGGTAAAAATAGATAGAATTAGAAGTGAGGAGATGGGGTGGAGGAGGGATGCTGATAAACTCTCAGATGAACAGAGGTAAGTCTGCTGTATTTATACCTCTTGTTATTGGTTGAGTTGATTAACTGAATGCTCTCCACCTGTGCTAATTAGGTTAATTATCTGAACCTGCTCCTCCCGAATTTTGTTAATAAAACATCATTTCATACTGAGAGCTGAGGTTCCATCTCTGGAAATGACTCACCACATCTTCATGACTTCACCGTAATGTACTGAGATCTTTAAATCACTTTTTTATGGTAGTATATGAACAGGCAGATCAGTATGTTACAGCTCTCTCTTAAAAAAATATTAAGTGCAAAGTAAAAACCTCTGCCAAATCAATGTGTGGATAATTCCGCTGTGGCCCCCTAATGGGAGCAGTTGAAGGAAAGAGACGCTTCTTTAACCATATATATATATATATATATATATATATATATATATACATATACTTCTTGTTAAATAAGAGATGACATGCTGACTTGCATCTTGGAGAACATGTTCACTTTTCTGGTGCCCTGCTCCCTGATTATCTTAATCCCCACTTGCCCATGTGATAGGTAGCCCCTGCATGAGCTGTAGTGTTGTAGATGACCCAGGATAGAAATATCAAGTTAGATTAAACAAAAATCAATTTGAAGGCAGATGTGAAAAAGCTATCGGAAATGTGATCAGTCAGTGTCACATTCTAAGAGCTTAACCTCTTGAGCAGCACTGTCCCGACTTCGGGGTTGACTTCACTTTGTGTACCATGGTAGCCTATACATTTACTATATAGAATACTGTCTAAAATTATTGAGAATGATAACAAATTATACATCATTTGAAAGAGTTTATTGTCAATCTACAATGTCTGTTTTATGATATAGATGCTCCAGCATCAGCAATATTGTAATTTGCGTCGGGAATGCAAATGGCAACATGCAAAATCAAAACGGGATCTTTGTTATGAAATAGCGATCCAGAGATGAATCCAATCTGTTGCACTTGGGTAAAATGTCCATGACAAGCATCCATTCAAAAACATCCAACAGAACTTTTTGTCCACAAAAGCGTTAAATCCATGAAATATTGATATATTGTGCATTGTTTACGTCATATTTCACCTGAACGATCTGCTCTTCATCATCGTTCTTCAATAAATTATTCAATCTGAGCACCGTTTATGTATAAAATTGTATACGATCATGTACATTAGACACTCACAAACAAATAAACCCGCCTCCAAAGTTTATTTTTTCAAAATAGTGCAGCAGTTTTACCTATAATATCCTAACAGTGCAATCGGATTTTGTGGTGTCTTGAGAGGCATATTCTCCAGCCATCTGATGGACAAAACTTTTAGTCAATGCCAATGTAACAGACGTAGGCTAGTAAGAGCTGTGCGTGTAAACCTCACCCCCCTGATCTCAAGAAATGCTCTAGCGACTTTTGTGTTACTTTTTCTCACCTGGACTGGCCTTGCTTGTTTGTTTTTTAGTAACAACAAAAAAAGTTATATTTTTGGCAAATGTTAAGGCCCTTTCACACCAAAAGTGAAATGAATAAGCCTCAGGATGAAAGAAATGCATATTTATGCCTGTTCAGTAAAGGGCGCAGTTCAAACAAACCGTTCAGTTGTGCTGCCATTCTGCATTAAAAAAGAATATGATACAGAAGAAAGTTCAACACTCTTATTTCTAAATCTAATCTAATGTAATTTTTTCCTTATTAGTATCATTGAAGGTCAGCAGCAAAGACATTGGTTAATAAAGTGAGATTAAATACATAAAGTATATTTGTGTAATTTAATACATTTTATTATTACAGGTTTGCGTAAAATTCTGAGATTGCATTTCACTGTTTTTATTCATTTTGAGAAATACTGAATGTTTTCGTGCAAGTGAGATGAGTAAATGCATGTTCACATTTAGTCTAGAGCTACAATAACCATCATGTTTACGCACACAACACCTCTGCACTTAACCTGTTTCTCTCACCATGGAGACAGTAGAGCTGTCAGTCAATAAATGTGAAAACAAAGTAACTTGCGTTACTTATTTGAAAAAGTAACTTAGATATTTTGTTGTAAATTGAAAAAGTAATGCGTTACTTTACTAGTTACTTAAAAAAAATTATCTGATTACGCATTACCCCATGTCACTGTTATTCACTGTTATACCACGCTGTTCTTCCCTTCATTTGCTTGAAAAACAAATCCTCATCACCCAAAAAAATCTTATTTCCCTCATGAGGACGTGTTAGAGAAGAAGTGAGAAGAAGAATGACTCGGAGAGTGAAGTCATCAGCAGAATCATAGTGAAGCTCTTCTGTATTATGTTAAAATATTAAATATATAAAAAATATATTTAATATTTTGTATATAAAACTGTTTGAAGGTTGTAGAAAGGTCTCTTTTTTCTTTCTTTTGTATACAGCTAGGTTTTGTGTAAATTTAGCAATGAAAACACTAAAATCATGTGCACAGATTTAGTTGTTTGTTTTTTAATAAATACACCAACTGTTAACATCGTGAAATTATTTTACAATTATTTATTAATTATTTTTCATTTTTTAAAGAATGCTTTTGTAACTATGGTACATGTAAAAAATAACAACTTTCTCTAGCCCTCAGATCATTTTTGTTGCCAAGGGGCACTTTGGAGCTCCAAGTGGCCATTTTAAAAAAAGGCGCTAGTCAGAGAAAAAACATTGCAGGAACCTCATTTTTTATTGTATCATCCTCAAATTTAAAACCTAACATCTTAATACTTGTGGCTTTGGGCCCAGTGTATTTCTAGCTTTCACAGGCATCTTTATTATTGTTATTTTTTTAATGATAAAATTATGTTATGCAAAAAAAAACATTTTCATTCCATTAAACTTCAGCTTGTCTAAATTTTTTAAAAATTATATTAATTCTAACTTTGAGAATAAAGCTCAATTTGTCTACTTTCAATGATATCACAACTATGCTCATATTCCAAACGGTTTGGGAAAGACAACCATTTGAGTTCAAGCATGTCATTTTGGGGCTCAAAAAGGGAAATGCGCCTCAAGAGGTTAAAATAAACTTTCATATCATCCTTTATCACTGCTAAAGTTAAAGGGGACCTATAATGCCCCTTTTACAGGATGTAATATACGTCTCTGGTGTCCCCAGAATGTGTCTGTGAAGTTTCAGCTCAAAATACCCCACAGATCATTTATTATAGCTTGTCAAATTTGCCCCTATTTGGGTGTGAGCAAAAACACACTGTTTTTGTGTCTCTTCAAATGCAAATGAGCTGCTGCTCCCGGACGCTTTGCAGAAGAGGGTGGAGCTTTAACAGCTCGTGATTCAGTTGCTCAACAACAACAAAGCTGGAGATTCTCACGCAGCCAAAATGACATTGTCAGTAATGGTGTTCAGCCTTATATTGTTCAAACTGGAGTCAGACACTGATGGAGAGACTCAGGAAGAAGTTACAACTTTTAGAATACAACTGGACGTTTCTGAATGGTTAGTGGATAAATTTATGTAGTTGCTGTGGAGTTAAATCAACTCATCGACTAGCATGTGCCGTCATGTTAATCTTTTGTGCAAATCCAGCGTTGAATTGATCCTCATTTGTGAAGCAGTCTACAGTCTGCTACAGCCTGTACAAATGACGGCTACAGTCTGCTACAGCCCAACATGGCCTCGCCCCCTTTTGTTGCATGTTCTTGTTGTAGTCCTTAAACAGCGAATTCTTTAAAAGAATCTCCCTTTGCATTGAACTTTGAGCATCATAACTTTGCAGATGTTGTTTATGCTCAAACAGCAACATTACACACTAACTAAAGTTAAAAAATTGAAATCATAATCAGCCACAGTTTAAATGAAGTTGATCTGTGTGTGTATGGAGAAGGTAATAGCAAAGAATTATTGTCATTTATAGCTTATTGTTATGATCATGAACATTATGACCTCACTCCTCAGTACTGCATCTTTAGATTCACTAACACACACAGTGAGTGCCGCTGATGGGCACCACTGCTTTCTTGGCTCATCCTTATTTGATCCTGAATGCAGAAGTGTCTGTGTTGGCGTAATAGTGCTATGCCGAAACATGCAGAGGCAGCCTCCAGGCCCATCATTCCTGTTCTGCAGATCTTGACTAAGGTCGACATGATTTGGTTATGCAATAATCACAACAGATCCAAAAACCTTGCGGGCCCAGCACATGCACGCACGCACACACACACACACAGGTTTGTTTTTGTGAATTGTGGGGACATTCCATAGGCGTAATGGTTTTTATACTGTACAAACCGTACGTTCTATCGCCCTACACTACCCCTACACCTAAACCTACCCATCACAGGAAACTGTGCACATTTTTACTTTCTTTTTTTACTTAAAAAAAATAAAATAAAATAAAATTCTGTATGATTTATATACCTTTTGAAAAATGGGGACAT
Organism: Elopichthys bambusa; assembly: GCA_037101425.1. Taxonomy (NCBI): domain Eukaryota; kingdom Metazoa; phylum Chordata; class Actinopteri; order Cypriniformes; family Xenocyprididae; genus Elopichthys; species Elopichthys bambusa. Next base: position 20,304,159 of record CM074436.1, read on the forward strand.
GGGGTAATGTCCTCATAAGTCACCCTCTCCCTGTAATACCTGTCATACCCATGTCATTATACAGATTTGTGTCCTGATATGTCACAAAAACGTGCACGTGCACACACACACACACACACACACACACACACACAGACACCAAGTACTCAAATATCAATCAATTTTTCTAACCTTTTCAGAGGGATAATTGTAAGGATTATGTTTTGTTCTGCTTAGTTTCATTGTGTTTTGTTTTGGTTCTGTTCTGTTTCTGTTCCCTTCATATATGTTGACCTAGGGTGCATCTCAATCAGCTCCCTAGCTTCCTAGGTCGTGAATCAGTATATTATGTACATGAATTCAGGCACTGGTAAGGACAGTAAGGATCCTGGCTCATTACACATTGGGACACTTGGACACTATTTCTGGCGACATGACAATGTCCTCATTGTACAACACCATTACTAGTATTTAACAGAAGAAATGATATATTTCCGACATTTTTTAAAAAAGTATATTATAATAAATACTTTGCTTGTTACATATACGTGCAATATTTCAGCCGTAAATAAATTATAAATATTATTTCGAATATGTTAATTACCTGCACTGGTAGGATTTTGCAATTGAGACAGCCCTTAAAATGGCCGACTGCCTGATCAGTAACCTGACTATAGGGAGCTGATTGAGATACACCCTATGTTTCCTTGTGTGTGCCAGTTATTCACTAATTAAGTTTACCTGTAGCTCATTTAGTTTCCTCATTTACCCTATGTATTTAAGTTGTCTGTTCTATGGCATGTTATACCAGTTGTTCTGTTTCCTTGTTTTCTGAGTGTTTTGTTTTGTAAACTTTGATTTTGCTGCGATCCTAGATCCTCTTCCTCATCTTTGCTGCAACCTACGTGACAATAACAGAATATCTTGTTGTATACCCAGAGGGCCAACTTTGCATCTGATGGTTTATAATAAAATGAGAGCGAGAGAAAGAAAGAATGAAAAGGGAAACAAATGTGTGTGACGCCTACACTTTTCACTTTTTGCTTATTCCCGATGTCGTTGTTGATACATATTCAAAATAGTTTTGTTATTGTAATAATTAATAATTGTGGTTCTAAGCAAATAATACAAAAAAACATTTCCTTCATTACAGCACACAGTATTGAAAGTAGAATGAAGCTATGCATTCAAGGATCTAAAATGCTACTGAACAACCATCTTTATCAAGCAATTCTGTAATTTGTCAGCTAAAAAGTTGACTCTCTCTTTATGCCTAGAGCCCTGAACAATGAAATGATCTATAAATACATACTAATATATTAGCAGATCCAAATGTTGATGTATGTGATAATATATAATATTATAAGTAGGCTATTTAAATAACAGAGCAAGGTATTTGCTTATTTATCCCATTCCATTGCTTTTCAAATGTAACAACTGATCCAATACATTAATCTATATTTGATCTTTTATGAATACAATAAAATGACACCTTATGATTTATGAATCTTTAAACTTTGTTCACACATGGTGAAAAGGCACGTAGAAATTCCCCTGGAGTTCTGAGATGAGCAAAGAAAAGCAAGTCTGATGGAAAGATAATCTTGTCTTGTACAGTCTTGAGAAGTTTTATGCGGAAGTTTTGGAAATATCATACATCTGTTGGTAAGGAGCACTAGGATCTGTACAGTCTCAGTTTAGGGGGGAGAGTAAAGGTGCTTTAAAAATTATTTACTTGTTTTTAATAATGGAATGCAGAAACAAACATGTGTGAATAGCTCCTCAAAGATTTCAGTTTGAAACAAAAAGGGTTTTACAGTCTGATGCCACCTTCCCACAAATAACATTTAATCTCTAGAAACAAACGTGTGCTTTCAATCACCCATAAATTGTCCTGAAGTATTTACAATGAAACATCAAGTGTGTTTTAAAGAAACCATTTGAAGAACATTTATTTTCAAGAGTATAGCCATGGTGGTGCACATGACAAATGAGGCTCTCATTGTCTTCATATTATCGTACGTGGAGGAAAACAAGATGATGTCTCCTTGCAAAAGTGCAGAAATAACATTTATATTAATTTAATCTTCCTTATGTGGTTTAAGTGCCAGATATCTGCACTGCATTATGTAACATAATGTAACAAGATATTGTGGTGCAAAGTGTTTAGTACTTGTCTTGAAAGCTCAGCTGTCATTACTGGAACATTTTAAGTTAGAACAGGCAGGAAATTGCAGTGTGTGATAATGTTCCATTCAAAGATGAACAAAAAACGCTTTTAAAGCCCTACACACTGAAGCTGCGGGCTGCACCCACGAAATCTATGTACAAATATGCTCAGACTTGTCCATTGTAATCTCCCACTTTGTTTTGACATGCAAAAAATGCCAGCAATGCTGAGAGCACTACCAAAGTCTGTCAGAAGGTCAGAGCTGATGATGACATAGACAAGCATAATACAGTATTAGGTGTGTTTATGAGTGGAATAAGATTAATGTAGGTATAGTGGAATGCTATTGGTACAAAGAAACTAGTGCATAGTCTGTGCATAGCAAGCTGAAAATTTCAGATGTTGCTTTTTGTTTTGCTGTCAGTTTTTTCACTGAACGTGCTGTAAGTCACTCGGAATAAACACATCTACCAATTGCACAAATTTAGATGACGGTGTGACCATAAGTATTAAATAAAAAGATTTATTTTGAAACCTTACATATTTAGAAAATATGTCCTAATTGTAATTAAATTAAAAAAAGTTTTTATTATGTGAAAATTATGTTTCACCCACAGTCCACCATAATTAACATACCAGATTCAAAGGAAGGTTCAAAGATCACACTGATCTGAACACATATACATTCACTGTCCCTGAATAATCGCTACTGACCTGACAAGCTGTTACTGCAGCCCTGTAAACAGGGCTTTAAGCCATGGAGCACATGCCAGAGAAAAAGAGCAGAAGAGAGAGAGCCAAATAGACAGAATGAAAGAGAGAGAAAAACTACATTACTGCACATCAAAACTTTTTTAATCCTTCAAATGAAATTTCTGCATTTTAATGTTAAATCAACCAACAGAACATTTGCTTGCCTCTTAAAAGTGATACGTCTTCCAGTGGGAAAATGTTCTTATTAATTACGCTGGAACAAATTCTTAGAGGAACAACTTTCCAAAATACTCCAAATTCCATGATCACCATCAGTTTGGCCAAAATAACGCTGTCTGACACATAAAGGCTTGAACAGTCAAAAGTGTGGTTACATAATAGAGGCCCTGAGATATTATCCTATGAAAAACTTTCAAATCCAGAACAGAGCTGCAGACAGAATTGAGGTTGGAGCCAGTGCTGACTATAATTACAAACATTCCTCAAGTGAGTCCTACATATTATAGAGACAGAGCATTCCACTGACGTCAACTCTACCTTCTCTCTTGTTCTCACTCGGTAGTGTGTGAGTGGGCTCTTACAATCCTCTGTGTAGTTATGTCACAAAACTAAATTTCCAACATAGTGTTATTTATAGTGCATATTTATAGAGATTATGTGCAAGAAATTCTTCCATTACAACAAGTAACATTTCTAGTTTGATAGTTTTAAACAAATATAATGCCATTTGGACTGTGTGGAGTATGTGAACAGTGTATATAGATTCTGAGCCCATATGCTTGTCTTTTCAAATCTTTTCAAATCAGTTGCTCTTGTTTCCATTTACCTCACGATTTCTATTTTACAATATGGGTTCAATTCATTAGCATTCAGAATCACAAACTTACAATGAACAATATTAAGAGCATTTATTATAGGTCATAGATCCTCTTCTTAATATTGTTAATTCATCTTTATCACTAGGATACGTACCAAAAACTTTTAAGTTGGCTATTATTAAACCTCTTATTAAAAAACCACAACTTGATCCTAGAGAATTAGTCAATTACAGGCCAATCTCAAATCTCACTTTTCTGTCAAAAATACTAGAAAAGGCAGTATCATCACAACTATGACCCTTTTTAGAAAGAAATAGTATCTATGAGGATTTCCAGTCAGGATTTAGACCATACCATAGTACTGAAACTGCTCTCATTAGAGTTACTAATGATTTGCTCTTATCATCAGATCGTGGTTGTATCTCTCTATTAGTGTTACTGGATCTTAGTGCTGCATTTGACACTATTGATCACAATATTCTTTTAAATAGACTCGAAAATTATGTTGGCATTAGTGGAATTGCATTGTCATGGTTCAAATCATACTTATCTGACCGTTATCAGTTTGTAGAAGTAAATGAAGAGAGGTCATATCGATCACAAGTTGAATATGGAGTACCGCAAGGCTCGGTACTAGGACCATTGCTTTTCACTCTGTACATGCTACCCTTGGGAGATATCATCAGGAAGCATGGTGTTAGTTTTCACTGTTACGCTGATGATACTCAGCTCTATATTTCTTCGCGCCCTGACGAAACTTACCAATTCACAAAATTAACGGAATGCATAGCTGATATAAAAAATTGGATGACCAGTAATTTCCTACTACTAAATTCAGAAAAAACAGAGATTCTAATTTTTGGACCAAAAACTTCCTCACGTAATAACCAAGAATACGGTCTAACACTTGATGGCTGCTCTGTTAAGTCTTCGTCGTCAGTTAGGAACCTGGGTGTGCTCTTTGATACCAATCTTTCATTTGAAGGCCATGTTTCTAGCATCTGTAAAACCGCATTCTTCCATCTTAAAAATATATCTAAATTACGACATATGCTCTCGATGACAAATGCGGAACAGTTAGTTCATGCGTTCATGACCTCAAGGCTAGATTACTGTAACGCTCTACTAGGTGGTTGTTCTGCTCGCCTGATAAATAAACTACAGCTCGTACAAAATGCAGCAGCTAGAGTTCTTACTAGAACTAGGAAATATGACCATATCAGCCCGGTTCTGTCAACACTGCATTGGCTTCCTGTTAAACATCGTATAGATTTTAAAATCTTGCTAATTACCTACAAAGCACTAAATGGTTTAGCTCCCCAGTACCTGAGCGAGCTCTTAATGCATTATAGTCCTTCGCGTCTATTACGATCTCAGAATTCAGGCCAGCTAATAATACCTAGAATATCAAAATCAACTGCAGGTGGTAGATCCTTCTCCTATTTGGCACCTAAACTCTGGAACAATCTTCCTAGCATTGTTCGGGAAGCAGACACACTCTGTCAGTTTAAATCTAAACTAAAAACACATCTCTTTAACCTGGCATACACATAACACATTATCAATTTATTTTTTCAAATCCGTTAAAGGATTATTAGGCTGCATAAATTAGGTCAGCCGGAACCGGGAACACTTCCAATAACACCAGATGTACTCGTTACATCAGAAGAAGAATGGCATCTACGCTAATATTAGTCTTTCTGTTTATCCCGAGGTTTACCGTAGTCAGCCGGATCCGGGCCGTATCCGGGTGAGATTGAGGACCTGCACCTTGACACGACCACAACGCAGCCCTGAAGTATCAGCAGAGATTGAGTCAACTAGATCATCCACTATGAAGGCCTCATCAACATCACAACCAGTGGCACATCTCCTCAACAACCGTCCATACCGGTGTGATGAATACGATCCTCAACTGGATGGAACTGAATTAAACACTTTGAATGTTGCGATCATATCTGACTTATGATAGCAGCCTGAGTCGTAACAAAGCACTGTTCGCCAGAGGAGAACTGGCCCCCCGACTGGGCCTGGTTTCTCCCAAGGTTTTTTCTCCATTTTAACACCTGTTTGCCACCTGATGTCACCTGTTAGAGTTTGGGTTCCTTGCCGCTGTCGCCTTTGGCTTGCTTAGTTGGGGACACTTGACAATTGACATTTGATATTCAACAGTGCTTTGATCTGCCTGCATTGACACTATTCCTTACGAGCTGCTGTTCAGCCAAAATAATGTACCAGTTATCACTGTAAAGCTGCTTTGACACAATCTACATTGTAAAAAGCGCTATATAAATAATGGTGACTTGACTTGACTTGACAATGAACAATATTAAGAGCATTTATTATAGGTTACTGCTAATTCATTCAAAAATACTATCGTTCACTGTTAATTCACAAGTTTGTCTGCCCAGTCTTAAAAGCTGGTAATAGTAAACAAACTTGGCTTGCTGTCCTCGAAGGAGGCTCGGCTCGAGCCCCGAGCTAAACCCCCCTATAACAGTACTGCGCAGAGGGAAAATAAGAGAAATAGAGGAGGAAATGGGGAGAAGGAGGGATGCTGAAAGAATTGTCGCTGGGATGACGCAGTGACTGCTGCTTATACGCTCGCAATGATGATTGACAGGACTGAATGTTTAGGCTCCTCCCAAAACTACATTTAATATCTAAAACAAAAACAAAAAAACATAGGAATTAAAATTAACCTAGATTAATAAATGCTTTAAAAGCAACAAAGTATTATTTGTTTTTAAATTCATTATACCTGATGCATTAACTACAAATTGCACCTTATTATAAGTGTAGCTAATCACAGAAAACTGGTCACATGTTTACCAATATTAATGTAAGTTAAAGCACTAATCTGTCTGTTTGTGATTTTTAAGGAGAGAGAGAGAGAGAGAGAGAGAGAGAGAGAGGTGTGAACAAGTGAGAAAACTGACTGAATAGAGCAGATGTCTATAAATGTCTTGGCAAAAATGCAAAGCCCCTTTTGGCGCCATCCTGGCAAACACAAAGTATGCAACAGATGGGCTATACACACAGAACACAGATTCAGAGATTCAGCTTTTCAACGTTCTTTCAGCATTATTGTGGCTCTTCAACAATACAGCTGGGGGCCCAGCGCTAGCTGAATTGTGAGACTTGAAAATAGAAGAGTGGATTTTTGGATTCTTGTCTGTGGGAGGTCCGCTTTGTGCGCTCATAACCTGCATATTCAAAAAAGTGACCCTACATTAGTAATGTCTTTTCCTCACTGCTAGATCAGTGCTATATAAGGATATTAGAAACCATGAAGGTTTTTTTTTGTGCAGAAATTCCCCTATTCAGTCTTATCAACCTCACTCACTCAGTAAGCTGATAACAGATCCCTTTTCTATGTGACAGCTGGACACCAGACACAAGAGTGCTTTTGTAGGACTATTTGTGCATGTGTATGTGTGTGTTTTACATTTTTGTGGAGATCAACAAATGGAATGTTATGTGTTTTGGTTGTGATTACAAAAAGTGAGATCATGGTTGAATCTAAGTTATAGGTCCCCAAAGAACTACAGAAAATAGTGTTTGTTGTTTGGTCATTAGTTTTGAAGAGGAAGTTTTTTTACAACAGATAATTTCACTGATTCATCTAAAACCACTGAATTTGTGTACGTGAAATGGTTTTTAATCTTCATATACAGCAAAACATACAATGTTCATCAACTTTCTTACTATCCTTATCAAAAAAGTTTTTCAGTTTTTTAAGATCAGTATTATGTCATTTTAAAGAGAAAAATAAAAAAAATCCCCACTATGATAACCTTTATCTTACCCCTAACCTTTTTATTCAAACTGTGACTTCAGTAACAAAGAATGCTGGTCTCATTTATATTATTGATACAAATATTATTGATTTTTGATGATGAATACAGTATCCATACTGTAACAGTGCAAGCTGAAGCAACAGAAGAGGAAGAAAGATACACAGTACCAAAAGAGTTCTTCTTCTAGTGAGTCAATTTCTCTTCAGTCACAAGGTTTGCTGAGAGTTGTACACTTCTGCTATAATCTCTTGGAAAAGGGAAGTGCAAACTTATGTATACAATAGGTTTTAGCCTCACTATAATGGTTACGAAATAGTCCCACTCCCAGGCCAGTGTAAAGTAGGGCCTATTTCATATTCATTTAAAGGGTTAGTTCACCCAAAAATGAAAATAATGTCATTTTTTACTCACCCTCATGTTGTTCTCCACCCGTAAGACCTTTGTTCATCTTTGGAACACAAATTAAGATATTTTTGATGAAATCCGATGGCTCAGTGAGGCCTCTATTGAGAGCAAAGCCACCAAACCTCTCAAGATCCATAAAGGTACTAAAAACATATTTAAAACAGTTCACGTGAGTACAGTGGTTCTACCTTAATATTATAAAGCGACGAGAATTTTTTTGTGCACCAAAAAAACCAAAAAAAAACCTTTTCAACAATCTAGTAATGGCCATTTTCAAAACACAGCTTTACGAATCTTTTGTTTGAATCTGTGGTTCGGAGCAGCAAAGTCACGTGATTTCAACAGTTTGGCAGTTTGGTACACGATCCGAATAACTGATTCAAAACAAAAGATTTGTAAAGCATCGAAGCTTCATGAAACAGTATTTTGAAATCAGCCATCACTAGACATTGCTGAAAAGTCGTTATTTTGTTTTTCTGGCGCACAAAAAATATTCTCATCGCTTTATAATATTAAGGTAGAACCACTGTACTCACGTGAACTGTTTTAAATATGTTTTTAGTACCTTTATGGATCTTGAGAGGTTTGGTGGCTTTGCTCTCAATAGACTCTGTTAATAACTCTGTTCATGCGCATGGATAGAAATATGTGTGTACTCGACTATCAGAATCTAGTTTTAGTCTAATAATGAATCCAAGTCTCTTTATACATTCAAACAGACACAGTAGAGGTCATGGTTGGTATTCTCATGATTCAGCCTTGGCTTTATAAAAACCTTGTGTGGAATTTGGCCTTACATCCCTTTCCTGCCTAATTTCTGCCACGCTCCCAAATATGGCTAACGCCTTGCTACATCAGCTGAAATATAAACCTGACGTGAGGGGTATTACATTTTTTTTATATCAAAATGTATAGTTATAGTCATTTTGCATGCGCTTCAACATGTTTGTGTGTGAGAGAAAATGTAAAGTGTTTGACCAACACTTCAAGAAATGACATCATCTCTCCCTTTTATTTGTTTCTTTCCCTCTTCTTTTTTTTTTTGTCCTCCCATCCCCCACCTCCATTAACTGAAAAAGAAATTCAGGCAGGTCAAACCAACAGGGAATCATTTACTATGAAGGTGGAAAACTTACTTCCTCCACAGCTCTGGAGCCAGCTGTAACATTTAATCTGTGGGCCTTACTATGAATCCTCTTGTGCTGCTACAACACATTAAAACAATAAACAGGAGTTATTTAATAACACAGTGGTGCTGGATGATATTGTGACACTGTGACAATGACGTACTGAAAATAATCATGAAGACTTCTGATCAGGTCATAAATCCAGCACTGACTGCTTCAGATATACATTAGTGAACTAAAATGACCTGCAAATCAGGTCATGCTGAGAATGTGACTGAATGCCTGCCTTTTACTGACAGGCTTTGTTACAAATAGGTTATGAAAATCATTTAGATCTGAATAAACTGTGTCACTCACTTCCTCTTGTCTCTCTCACACACTCATCAGTCTTTCCTCACCCTCTTTTTCTCTGTTTTTCTCTCTCTCCTTTTCACTCTTCCACTCTCAGAGTGAAGTAACTAATTCTGAAATGTCTAATAACTCACTGATCAGACAAGATACAGATGAGGGAGGAGAAAAGGAGACGTGCAGACTGTTGTGAAATCTGGAGAAGGAGGGGAGACACCAGCACATTCTGAGAACAAAGTGTCTGAAAGAATGTAAGATTTGACACTTATAATGAAAAATTTGAAACATGCTAAATAAATAAAGGACCTTAAAGATACCATTTCAGACTGATATAAACAAAATTCTTTTTTTCTGACCAACAGTGCAAATACAGCCTCCTTTTCTGAACTCTGTTATATCAGTGCACCTGATCACAATGTTTTACTACCAGGCTTATTAACCCAGTTCCAGAGAAGTAAAAAATCCCATCCCCCATGGTTTTGTAATTATTTTTTAGTCAAAGACTCTTTTTGGATGGAGCACATATACTTATGTATGCATAAATGTGTAATCATTTTATTGTTGTATATGCTCAAAACTCACATCTCACAGTCTGCATAGTTTAGATGTTGAGTTGACAATGTATCAATGTATGTTATTATGTACCTTAACTATTATTTTCTATTATATATATATATATATATATATATATATATATAACTAAATAAACAATGCACCTACACAGGATGTGATAAACATGAAACAATATGAGGTAATTCTAATGATTAAGGAACCTACCTAAAAATAAGTTGATTTTAGATTCAACACCCCTTACAAGATGTCAACAAAATAAAAAGATAGATACTTTTACTATCCAAAAAGAAATAATGGATAACATGCTGAATAATGACAACAACAATGGAATTATCATGAAAGATTTGCACGAAATTTCGTGATTGCCCAATTCCTTATCAAACCAAACCTAAACAAGACTTTGTCCAGTCAAAACAAACAGCCTTTTCCCTTGGTGAGGTATAAGACCGAATGTTCATTTGAAAGTAGCCTATGTGTTTATGTTTTTGGCACATGTTATGTTTTTCTGCAGGATAAACAGTACAGATACACGCGTGTACAACCAATTTAGACCTTTATAGAGGCAGGAAATTATAAACCATACAATTATAAACATTACAATTACAAATCAGGCTAACAGTAGCCAGCAGTTATAACTATTGTCATTCACTGCAAAGCCTTAGCAATGAGTTGAGTAACTTTCAGCAATTTTTTTCTCTTTCACTCAAGGTCACACTCGCAGCAGCATGGCTTCAGCCCGCCCCACTCCCCGCTCCGCCTGCAGAGAGTAACCCTGTCTCATTCTGTCCGCTGTGGAGAATCTTGCCCTGTCTCACTATCTGCCTGCAAAAGTCTAGCCTTGTCTCACTCTGTCTGCCTGTAGGAGCAGAAGCCTGTCTCACTGTATCTGCCAGTGAAGATTTAAACCTCATCGTCTTCCGCCTGGCCCTGTCTTGCTCTAACTTAAAGGGACAGTTAACCCAAAAAAAAAAAAAAAAAAAAAAATGATGTCATCATTTACTTACCCTCATGTCATTTTAAACTTTATTAAATGCATTTCTTTCTTCAGTTACACTTTATTTTAAGGTATCCTTGTTACAGTGTAATTGCACAAATGAGTACTGAGTAATATTAATTAACTACATGTATTTACTATAAGGTCAAGGCTTGGTTTAGTGTTATTTGCTTATAATTATGCATAATTTATGTTATTACTAAGAACATGTAATTTGTAAAATTGAAGTGTTACCCTTTCCAGATATTTTGAAGAATGTTGGTAACCAAAAAGTGACCATTGACTTCCATTGTATAGGAAAACAATGAAACAAGCAAACAAAACAGAGACATTTTCCCGCATTTTTCATGTTCCGAAGAAAAAAGAAAGCCGTTTAGGTTTGGAACAAATTTCATTTTTGTGAACTATCGCTTTGATGTCACCCTCGTCTCTAGTAGTATTGTTAACTGTGGCCTTCTTCTTCCTTTTATTAATGATTCAACGTTTTTTCTGTTTCGCCAAATCGGGTTAATAATCACCTCAGTGCTTTTTATTAGCATTGCTAAGAGATCACATTGATAAAATGGCGAAACGTACAAAAGGTGTATTTATTTAAATACGCATATAGTGACATATAGAGACCAGAAAAATGTGAGAACACTCAATATGTTGGCTGAAGCCCCACCTCCCGGTTAAATAAGCCAGTTAGCTAGTCAGAAAAATACAATTTTTCATGTGATTTGAGCTCATTTAATTTAAGCAAAATGTACAATTGTTTTGAGATTGAAAGATTGTGAGATTTCATTACTGATTAACAACTTTTTTGTCATTTGGAAAAGAGGCGGTGGAATTAGATGTTCTAATCCGTGATTCTAATGGTTAGAGTGTGTATCCACGTTCTCACACTTATCAGCATCATCAACAAAAACAATGGATTTACCCTTGTCTTAATCAGGCACAAAATCTAGGGCTAACTACAGGATAAACTTGTTAGACTGTCTTATCTCACTTAATAAGTTTAAAGTCCACAGCATTTTTCCACCACATAGATGTGTAAGCACAACCAATAATCTTAGGATAGAGACATGAAAAACACCTAATCTGTGTAATACAAAACTACTAATTAGTCTGGCTATTTGGTTCGGTTAAATATGGCCTCTTATTTAGAACAATGACGAGACGAATAAAGATGAATAAATGTTATAGAATGGATGCTGTTTACAATACAGTGAAATAAACACAATATTATTGATAATGTAAGAAGAATCCAAAGACAGCACACATAGTATAAATAACAAAAAGACAGTGTCCTTACATTTCTCATAAATATTTGTGGTTACTTTCTTTAAATATAATCCTGAAATGTACATCAAAGACCAAAATAGCTAGATCCAGGAGGAAATGAAAGTAATGTTAAAATAATCTACAGGAAATAAATGCTGTGCCACTCTGTGCCCTTTTGTCTGAACATTGCTGCAGAATGTTACTCGAGGGGAAAGGTCATGCAGCTTCATAGCTGTATGAATATACATTTGTATGTATGTACATGTATGCACTTCTGCAAGTGTAGGCATGTCAATACATGCTACCCTTTGTAGTGGAATGTACAACAGCTTTGTTTATCAGCATAGAATTTAGTTTGTAGACATCTGGTCCTAGATCAGCACTTATAAACCAATCTCTGGAATACCACATGAGAGCAAGCAGGAAATGACAGTATTTATTTTTATTTCCTTCTGATTCTGAAGACAGAACCATGGACAAAAACTAAGGTTTGATCCCCCTCGTGTGGCACATAAAGTAAATAACTTTCAGCTCTGTAAATTTCCATTCAGTCTAGAAATTAAAGTTAAGTCTAAGTAAATAAATACCAACAACAGTGGGACCCCATTTTGTAATTTGTTAAGGGACCCCTGACTTAAGAAAACTCTTTCTGTCTCCCTGTAGGCAGATTAGGAATACATGGGAGTTGGTGCAGCCCCACCCAAAACTCTAGATAGGAACACTGGGTGGGAAAGTAACAAAGAAAACAAGTTTGAAAGACTTCAGATTCTTCTTTTTAAAGCTTTGCACTCTCAGGTTACACCTGTTGTTAGGAATAATTTGTGGCTATGAACCAAACGTCTGTCCTATTCTATTATGTAAGCACCCAGATCGGAGCCATTCCGGATATCACAAAACCTCCTGTGAGAGTTTTCATTCCATTTTTTTTTTTTTTTTTTTTTTTTTGGCCTGTGACCATTTTGGGAAGAAAATAATACCAATCATACATAAGGTGAATGGTGTCAAATAACAGATATATCACAGAGAAGAGTTATAAGGATGAATGCATTTGATGCAACATGCACTTTAAATGTACACATATTCACAAAATGCATAAAGTGAAGTGCCTTCCACATCTCCTTCAGACAGAACCACAAGTTAAAATCTAGTTAGTTAATCTATTTTAATAAAATGGGTGAAAATTACCCTGCTGGGTAAAATCCTTTGTAGCTATTACATCAGATCTAAGCTGGTCATTACATGTTGATTATAGAAGCTTAAGGTGGTGACATTGTTTTTTGGAACAACCAACTAATGATAAGCTTCGACTAGAAAATGACCAGACTAAATCAGATAACATATTCATATGAGACACAAATACCAGTGTTTGACCATGCAGTGGATGAGAATAATTGTCACCGTCCCGCTAGCTGGATGCTTGGCGCTCTCTTTTTTTAAAATGTATTTTATTTATTTATTTTTGCTGCCTTTTATTCATATCATAGGCCTGTTTTAGTAATCAACATAAATTAGGTATCATTCGAAAGCTTAAACACTCAAAATTCATCGTTTGAAAACCGTTTTAGAATCGAAAACTGCATTACCATGGAAACAGCACTTTAAAACCTTTTAGTGGACTCCTCTCCCTGGGCGGTGTCATGATTCATATTACAAAATTTATTTTAACTACTTTATAATCAAAACTTTTTTATAATCTTGACAAAACACATATCGTCAGAAAGGTTCATATTTGGGGACTGTTTTGTGATAGAAGTAATACTGTGACCAAAAAATCAAAGGAATCTGGATGACACCCTGTGGTTATTTTTAGTATAGCACCTAAACAAAGCCTCATGGGAACTTCAATTTTTTTGTGGTATCAACTTCGAATTTGGAACACAACTATAAAATATCAATTTTGTATAAAATATAAAATGTTTAGTACGGTATATTTGCTTTACAGTAAATTTAAACTTCTATATCTATCTATTGCTATCAAATTTTACATGTTTTCACTTGAGCAATAATTTGCTGAGTGTCTTCTATAAAAAGAGACCAACCTTAGGTCTGCAGTCCAAAGCATTCATGAATCACAACCATTTAATTTTGGATAGTGCATTTTCATGTCTATGCTCAGTTAAGGGGTTAATAAAATGCTCTCAGTCTCAGGCATTATGCAACTCCCGGAAATTAGAATGAACTCGCAGTCCAAACAGCATCAAAGCCCAGACTACCATTGGAGAACTGCAAGAAATATGTGCATTCATTGATTTGCTATCTCTATAAGGGCCATTTATCAGAAACATAGATAATCCTAGCATATTTGTTTCAATTTCTTGTTTTAACTGTATAGTGGAAAACAGGAGAGGTAGGCCGATTTTTACATTCCCATTTGCTCCACTAGCAGAAAAATAAAAACATAGCATTTACACAACATTTCAAAAGAGGGAGGAAATCAGACACATAGATTATGGTAGTCAGAAGAGAGAAAGATATATCCATCAAACCCTCAGCCTTGTTTTAGAAACTCCCTCAAAGCACTGTTGAGTTTTTTAATTAGGCCTACTTTTGTAATTTAAAACCAATGTAGCCTGCGTAATATAATACACAAGTATAGTGTTATAAATGCATATTTAACAAATGAAAATATATTTAAAAAACTTAGATAGACTATGTTGATAACTATGGAAAAGTGTCAACTAAATGTGTTTCATGGCAAAATTTAAAAGTTGAGCAACTACGCCCTCTATAGGACGGTTTTGCTATGTATGTGTAAAATGTTATTGGATTATTTCAGACATGGCGGAAGGACTGCGAATTTTTCCTTTTAAAAGGCTTTTACTGCTGATTTTTTTTTTTTTTTTTTTACCAAGAATATACGTGTTTGTTTGAAGGTGAAGGCGTTGCATTAGTCTGCGATTTAGAAATGTATTATTTTAATCATATTTTGCAGCAGTTTATTCTTTCAGTTTATTACGAATGTAGCATGTAGGCTAAACGCTGTTGAAGCCAACAACATTTTTTTTGCACTAGATTAAGTACCTTTCTTGCTTTCTTGTCAGTTTAATGTATAAGAGGCCATGAATACTAAAGAGATAATTCATTATGCTATACAAATAGAAAAGTTGCACAGTGATGGCAGCTATGAAGATATTGTACCATTACTGACAGATCTGAATAACATTTCTGTCACATTAGAGCAGATTCAGACTACAGATATTGTGAAGGTTCTTTATAAACTACTTAAGTTCTGTCCAGTTGTGAGTGCTAAAACAATAGCAAAGAGCTTGCTCTCAAAATGGAAGAAGTTGTACAAGTTGTCACCTATGCTGAAAATGAATAACAAAGACACATGGGAAGACAAGGAACTAGAGACACATAACCTGCCTAATGTTGAGGTGTCTTTGGAAATTCCTTCTGTAACCACTGGATCTCAGCACTTAAATGAAAAGGGGAATGCGAATCAAGAATTTACATGCAACACAGAGCAACATGATATAACAAAGGATGTAAAACAGGACAAATGTGAAGACAGTAGTGTGGGCTCAGATAAGTTGTCTTCTGAAAAGCCTTGTCCAGCGAATGACGCTGCAGAATCTGTTCAGCTACAACATGAGGAAGAACGCTTCACTCCAGCCATAACGTCACATAGATCTGATAGAGAGGAATATTTTAGAACCTCAGTTCCTCAAAACACAAATCAGCCCAGCACTTCCTCTGACTCCACGACATTGAGATCCAAATGTATCTTGCTGATTCTCCAGGCTCTTACCCCAAATCAGCAAAAAGACTCGGATCATATGGACAAACACAAAGCCCTTGCTCAGGACATTGAAGCACATGTTCACGCTCTTCATGGAAGAAACCAGCTTAAGTACAAGTCCTGCATCAGGAGCAAGGTGGCCAACCTAAAGAACCCAAAGAACCCTCATCTACGCCAAGGCCTTATGTCAGGACACCTGACTCCAGAGGTATTTGCCCGGATGTCTGCAGAGGAAATGGCAGGGGCAGAACTTCGACAGCTCAGGGAAGGTTACACTACTTTGGGCATCAGTGAGCATCAGTTACCAGAGGCGGTGGAAGGAACACCCACCAATAAAGTTCGCTGCAGGCGCTGTGGCAGTTTGGACTGCAGGGTGACACAGATATCACGAGGGATGCTGTTCTTGCCCTCGTGGGTACGAAGTGGCAGTGCAGATGATGATTTGATGACTTTTATGACCTGTGCTAATTGTGGAGAGCAGTGGTACCACAGCAGCTGGGTTTGCCTTTGAGCAATGTATTGATAACTGTAATATGATGAATAGCAGTATTGTTCTGTACTGTTTGACCTTTCTGTGCACAGTTAAATCAAATAAAGATTTTTCAGTCATATTAACTTTCTTGTGGCTTTCAGTTTGGTGCAACAAACCCCCATAATGCATTCGTGTCCGTTAACCAAAAAAATAAAATAAAAAATACACCTTTTGTGTGCATGTCCATTTTGACCCAGGCTTTACATATCATATGATGTTATGCAGACTTTATTTATTTATGAGTTTCTTTTTTCTCAAAAATACTTGGGTCATTCTGTTTCAAATCAACCAGAGGTCCTTGTCTAAAAATTGTTGTTTTGATCTTTCTTTTTTCTTTTTTTTTTCTGGTGAAAGAAAAACATAAATGAAGAAGAAAGCCAAAATATTAAATGTCATGAATGTATATTTACTGAGCAATCCAATATTTTGTTGAGGGTGGTCAAAATGTCAGTTTTTGTCTCAGTCTGTTGACTTGGTGACAGTTCAAAAACTGGAAAAAAGCACTTTTTGCCCAAATTTGCATTCCTGTAACTCAAGAAGTATTAAAGATCTCTTAACAGCCTTTTAGATCCTGGTTCTGAATTAACTTTTTTATGGTATCGTAATTCATTTTAAGGCCCAATATGGTTCATTTTCAGAGATATGGGGATATCAATGTGGCTCCATGAGTAAACTGGTAAATTGTACACATTTTTAGGGGTCAAAAACCAAATGTGGGTCACTTAGCACACAGCTGATACTTATTGTGTTTAAAGAAGAATAAATAAAACTGAAACTAGAAATGTATCTTGTTTCCTTCTATCAAAACAATTGCATACAACATACCTCTCTGAGTGCAAAAAAAAACCAAAAAAAAAACCTATCTGTAACTCAAGAAGGATTAACGATATCTTAATATCATTTTAGATTCTTGTTCATGTGAAACTTTTTTTTAAGAATCTTAATTTTTAAGGCCCAATATGGTTCAATCCCAGAGATACTGGGATGTCAATGCGGTAACATGTAAATTTAACAATTTCAAAATAGACCCGCATTGAGATGGAATTGAACGATATGGGGCATTGAAATTTAAGATTTCAAAAGAAAAGTTTGTTAATAACCAGAATCTAAAATCACATTGAGAAATCTTTTGAGTTACAGGCATGCAAACTTTGGAAAAATAACAGGTAGGTTCTATGCAATTGTTTCTAGTAACATTATTTGTTCTTCAGCTGTTCCTCTTTGAAAGAAAAAAAAAGCTGTATGAAAAGTGACCCACATTTGATTTTTGATCAATTTAGCAATTTACACTTATAGCCATATTGAGATCCAAATATATCTGGAATTGAAACAGGATTTGAAAATATGGATACTAAAAGAAAAGTTTGTTAAAAACTAAAATATAAAAAGATATTAAGAGGTCTTTAATACTTAAGTTACAGACATGCAAACTTCGGGCAAAAAACAAAACAAAAAACACAAAGTGCTTTTTCCAATTTTTGAACTGTCACCGTTGGCATATAATGCAACAAACATTGCTAAAGTTAACAGATTTACAAATAAACCTACCAATCTTTGTGTAAAAATAAAATAATGATACTGCCATCTGTCTAAGTAATTTTTACCCCACTGTAATTTGGCTCAAAATCTTACAATGAAAACTATAATTTTGACCCCCCCTCTACAAAATAGTGGATTACTCAGTAAGTATAGTAAGAATCCATGACATTTATTATTTTGGCTTTCATCATCACTATTTATGTTTGCCTTTCTTTAGAAAAAATGTTAACAAAATCAGAAATTTGAGCCGGGTAAGTTTCTGAAATATGGTTGATTTGACACAGAATGATTCTTTTGTAAAATATATTCAACCTCTTTCTTATATCTCACACACACCTTTGGGACTAAATTTAATTGATAATCATGAATTGATGAACCACTGCATAAAAAAAAAAAAAGTTTTTATTTAAAAGTAAAGGTTTTGAAAACATTCTAGAGTAATATTTAGAATGTTTTGTTAGAAAAAGTAAGACTGTTTTTTTCCTCTGTCATCTCTTTCAGAGGTCAGGAGTTTGGTTTTTGCTACTCTGTTAACAACTTTGACCACAGCATTAAACTAAATTAATGCACGAGAAACAGTAATTCTAGTTTCAGATCACCAAAAAAAAAGGAGAAGCACGACCTGTGCAGCATGAACTAAATATGTTCTTGTGTCTAAGCTTAACAGACATGTGACAGAAAGTGTGCCACATGCAAAGAGCATGTGACCTGGTAATCGGCCCAAGATAGGGTCCAAAGGCTAAGGCTGAGTGTTTCAGTCCAATAAATAAATAAATAAAGCAACAGATATCTCACTTAAAAATATTGTTAATCTAAGTGTTGTTTTCTGATTTAAAGCATACACATCTGTAATGAAACAGACATGTCTTAAATGTGGAAAGATTCATATGTAAATTATATTTTATATAGGCTATATATACATATGTTAGCCTGTTGAGACAGGGCTGCCCTTTGACAGCTATTTAGCAACAGGAATTGACTCTCCATATGTTATAAGTAGTATTAATTACAGATTTAACCTCATCTTGAACTTTCTATTTGGTTTAAACATTTAGCCAATAGGGTAAACTGTTATCAAGGTATGTGTAAAGCTGTTCATGGCAACATTCCAGGCAAACACTGACTGTAATCTTTAAGATTGCATTATGTCCTCTTGCAACAAGCTCAAAAGCTCTAAGCTTTATGATACATGACATGTTGATTTAATATTGATGTGTGTTTGTGATCAAGTGACATTAGAGAATGTGTGCTGTAGAACGAGCAGGGACAGTATTTGGTTAGTGACTCGTTGATAATGCTGTCGGTAATCAACGAAGGTTAATAATTAATATCCTATGCCAACCAAATATTAGTGGGAGAAAGGCACTTCAAAGAGAATATTTAGTTTACACTGAAAGCATTTTTGTTACTGTATCCGACTGCCCTCAGTTATGAAACTAATTCAGTTCATTTCCGTGTTGTTTTATTAATTGATTTCATGTTACGTATAAATGAGCACTCGGTCATATGAGCTTCAGTACTGAAGTAGCTTGTTTGGCCAGCCTAGGGCGCCATGTCTTGGAGACGCTCCATACAGTAGATGCTGGTTGTACTTTAGGAATGGCGCTGCTAACACAGCACTTCGACAGTCTTTGCTAAATTCTCAACGGTATGTATTATTCCTAAGCTAACTAAGCGTCTGTTCTTCGCGCAACGCATGTTTTATATGTACGAAATACCAAGTTTAGAATTTGACAGGACCTTTAAAGCAACGATGTGCTGTTAAGAGAGTACAAATCTGCCGGTTTTATCGTGCAATTGAATGGAATGCCACCACTTTATTTTCTTTTATACTAAAGCGATGTCTTGCCACAATATTACGTTTGCTTTGACTATTTGCTTTATGACGAGAAAACAGTCGCTTGTAACAGTCCTTCAGCTTGCTATTGATTAACTTCGAGTAACAATGGGCTTGACTTCTTGAACCTATTCTAAAACGTTTTCTGTTGTAAATGCACGAACAGCGTTGTCGGGTTTGTTATTAAAATACGTCACGAGTAGCCCAGGCTTGCGTTTCGTTTAGCTTTACACTGTAAAACTTTTATTTGCTACAGTTCTTCAAAATGTTCAGACTTATTCGTTTTCATACTCACGTGATTCCGTAATGAAAAGCATATGGTTATAGCAATGTAATAAGTCAAACTGATGCATTATGATTTTGATTTTTTTTTTTTAAAAAAAGGTTTCTTTCATTTATTTTTCATATACTAAGTTACTAAGGACTAAGGACTATCCGCGAAGATATGTCTCACATGATCAGCGCTTCCGGGGCGCCGATGAATGTAGCTACTCCTGGACTGTACAAAAAGAACTATTTTTTTGTGACGAACAGTGTTTTGGGCCAAAGGGTTCATCAGAACTTAATAGTAAAGATACTATTAATTAATTAATTATTTATTAATTTAGGCCAGGCTGCTCTGAAAATGGGGCGTTTTCCAGGACCAGCCTCTACACACCTCACCTCTCACCCCCCAAAAAATCTATTTATATTGAATTTTTATTGGCTTACTACCACTTTTAACAAAAACGTAAGACTGTCAACTTCAGAATGTCACATTTTCTTATATCTTCTATATTTGAATATAGATTTTCTTCTCTCTTTCTCTCTTCTCTCTCTCTCTCTCTCTCTCTCTACATATATATATATTAAGCTTGCAAATTCTGGTTTTCATTTCAGGTCTATGAAAGTTCTTGATCATGACCACCAAATCGTCTTTGCTGAAGGTGATTCTGTTGGGGGATGGTGGCGTGGGAAAGTCATCCCTCATGAACCGCTACGTCTCCAACAAGTTTGATTCACATCTATTCCACACAATCGGTGTAGAGTTTCTTAACAAAGAGCTGGAGGTGGACGGTCACACGGTTACCCTACAGATCTGGGACACGGCAGGCCAGGAGAGGTTCAGAAGTCTCCGTACGCCCTTTTACCGTGGCTCTGACTGCTGTCTGCTCACATTTAGTGTGGATGATAATCAAAGTTTCCTGAACCTCAACAACTGGACGAAAGAGTTTGCATACTACGCAGATGTCAGGGACCCAGAGAAATTTCCTTTTGTTGTTCTAGGAAATAAAGTAGATGTGACGGAGCGTCAGGTGTCAATGGAAGAAGCTCAAAGGTGGTGTCAAGAGAATGGTGGATATCCATACTTTGAAACAAGCGCAAAGGATGCCACTAATGTCTCAGCTGCTTTTGAGGAAGCAGTTAGGCGTGTGCTCGCATCTGAAGATCGCACAGAACATCTGCTGCCCACAGACACTGTTGACCTTTGCAGAAAGCCGCGTTCTAACGGCTCGTGCTGTTGATGCTTTTTAATGAAATGAAACTGAAAATCAGAATCAGATCAGAACTGTCTGAAACACTCCTTATGTGCTAGCAAATAAATGCACACTCGTCAATTCTAAACGGCAAATGCCAGAAATATCATCTTATGTGCAGTATGCTTACTTTGGTACAGCATTTCTGTCATCGCAGAGCTATATAATCTCAAACACTTATCCAGCTCTGAACAATGAACATAAATGAAGAGACTATTAGAATTACATGCCTTGTTTAAACTTTAAAATAATCTCTTTGGTCCACATTCCTTTGTCATCCTTTCAAAGCACTGGATGATTTAGGTTGTCTAAATTATCAATGTTGGTAAACCAAACAAGGATCAGTGAGATCCTCCATCTTACTAATTCTAATGCTGTTTACAGTTGAGAAATAAACTTCAGCTATTACACTCATGAACACTAGAACATCTTATTATGTGTTTTTGTCTCATTTTTTCGAGTGTATATGTAATGTACATGCGCCGTTACTTTAAGTGCCTTTAACACAGGTTTGTTTGTTTGTCTTATTTAACAATCTTACATCATAAGACATTTTGGAATGTCTTGAGTCATGAAGTGTGATTTTGCAGCATATTTGTAAATATATTTTGTATCAATTATCACTTAGTTTGAATGGGCTAACAATTTATTATTGAATATGCCAGAATGTAAAAACTGAATGCTTAACTTATACCATTCCAAGACATTTAGGTGTGAATTTCCTTTTACATAGATATCTGCATAATTTCTGTCACAAAATGATTCTCAATATGATCCTGCAATGAACTGTTACTGAATTAAAAGTATTTGATTATAGATTATCGTTTTCATTATGTTTTTATTTATTTTTACCAAGATTTGTATTTTATTTTTTACTATTATTTGTAGTTTTGCAATGAGAAGTTGAGCAATGTTGAGATATTTTTAATAACAAAAATAGGGGCACAGTATTCTTTTTCCCTCACCAGGTGGCGCAATTACGACAAAAATGCAAATTTTTATGCACAAGCTGCAGGACTTAAAATAGAAATGATGGTAGTTACCTACACCTATGGTGTTTTCTGTTAATTATTTTTATTAGACGCTATAGGAAAATAATATCAAAGTGCAGTAAACCGTAAAACCGTTTGCGCTACAAACCCGCGTGTTTATAATTAAAACAATAGCCTACATTAAAACAATATGGTAGTAAATACCTGTTTGCATCATCAAGCAGCATACCGAGCTGTTTTGTACAGCTAAAAATAACTGGTAGCGAATGACACCGGAAGCCAGACACATTAAATTTAAAAATGGCTGCGCCCGCTCTTACCTGAAAAATAAGGTGGGTTGGCAGTAGACATATGGCAAAGATATGAAGATGATACTCTATATTTGCAGAGTTGCTTTAAAAAAATAAAATAAATACAAAACAGTTCATATAGATCATAGAAAATATTTTACTAGAGAAGGTTACAAAAATCACTATACAGGATTCATAAAACATCTGACATCAAATAAAATGGACTATGAAACATCTAAGACTACAATTTCCATCAACATACAGTGGATTGTTTTGGGGGGGGGGGGGGGGGGGGGCACTGTCAATTGTAGTTCATTAGAACAATGGACTACACATCACTTAACCTACTGCAACAAAATGAAATATCTTTCCTTCATGCAATAATGAGGGAACAATAGAACACCCAGGCACACATTTTCTTTTTCAAAAACAGGGTAAATAGATTAATGGACACATTCCTGTAAGCTGGCTTTAACAGAATTTAACATACAGCAAGAAATGGAATATTATTGGTAGTAAAACAATTGTATATGTGGACAATACTAACATGCTTATATTTACAGAGACATTACAGAGAATAATTATTTTAGTTAAAAGACAGATCAATAAAAAGAGAGTCATATTGTAAAAGTATTAATAGAAAGAGAGATAAACCAGTTAGGAAAAAGATACACTGCAAAAACAAGGCTGCATTATTTGACTGTAAATTCAAACCATTTTCAGAGTTCCACGCCCACATAGCAATAACTCACACAGAGGAGTCACAATCATTTCATAAATCTCATGGTAAACATTGATCTTGCCATAATAACAAATTCTAGAAGACTGAAAAATACCTAGATTTAGCAACAAAACTGAAGAAAAACCTGTATGGCTGAAGAGGGCAGTTTCTGTTAGACATTATTAGGAAATCATTTTGTCTTTTTTTTTTTTTTCATAAAACAAAGACATCTAAATTGTTCTGCCTCAGATATATATATATATATATATATATATATATATATATATATATATATCAGTCAGCTACTGTTTTCTGGATATAATTTTGAGGGTCGAGTACTAGATAATACTCAAGACTGACAGATTTGAGAAAACATCCTTTGAAGAGAAATATCTTTACCTGTGTGTGTTTGTGTGTTAATATACCTGCTTTCTATTACAATATTAGTGCAATTTGTCAAGAACCTGTATTATTCCCCCACCCCTCAAAAAAAAAAAAAAAAAAAAGAGAGAGAGTTGGAAAAAGAGGTGAATTCAGATATCTAGATAGATAGAGAGAGCCCAGAGAATGATTCTAAATAAACAGACATTTTCAATACACAACCTGGCACTCATAATTAAAAAAACAACAACAACATTCATTCACTTTCACACATTTATATATATTTATATATGTATAAAACACCAAAAAGGAAGTTCCTGCAAAATGTTTGTGAGGAGTTAGTGCAGACAGTCTATCATGTAAGCAGCGCTTCAACAAGACAATGCATCATAAAACCAAACATAACCCAGTTATAACCATGACTCCACACTTGTACATACACTTTCTACCAGTTCAAAAATACTTGCAAAATGACAGTACAATACTAGTATACATACACTTTTATACCAGTGGTCTTTTATACCATGAAGTGGATGAGCAAAACACATCACATCACTATTAATTGTATCAGGGATGATTCCACTCATCATTTGTTACAGATGGTAAATAACTTGCCTGAATGTGTTTCATCATGATTATAACCAACTTATAGCACTGTTATGATGTATAGTCAGGATAGCGCACTGCTTAGCAGTGTTAGTTTGCGCAGTGTTTCATCTGAAGATGGCAGGTAATTGCAGCGGCTGTGTGTGTTTGTGTACGTGTGTGTGGGTGTTTTCTAGAGAGCAGGTTAGGTAGAGGTGGGGTAGAACAGAGCAGAGAGAACTGTTTATGAGTACGAGTTTAGACCCTCCTTGGAGCGCGACTGCACATCCTGCAATTCTTGATCATCCCTGGTCTTGATGTCCTGGTAGGCATGAGTCTGCTGACATGCTCCCTTTAGGTAGGCCCAGTTTGCTGCCAGGATCATCAGGTAGTGGATCTGTGAACAGTAGAGATGGGAAGGAGACACACAAAATGGACAGAGAGACAGAGAGGGAAACGGAGAAAGACAGAGGAAGAAACAGGTGGAGGGAAGGATTAGTCATGAGTGGGTTAGTTAGCCAAAGCCAGCTATAAGAGTTAAGACAGTATTAATTAGTTGCTCTAAGAACCGTTTAAGTAACTAAATCTCAGGAATTATTATAGCTGCACCATACAGAAATCAATATTAGTCCATCAGAATACACTGAAAAAACTTTGGACCAACTTAAACATTTTTTTTTTTGGAATACTCTAATTTTGTTACTGTAACGTGTAGTTCTCTGTCTGTTTTGTTTCATTGTGTTTTGGTTCTGTTTTCCCTGTTTTGAGTTCATTGCTTATTCAGTCTGTGTATGTAAGCCTTCGGTTATGCGGTTGTTATACTATTACTCCTGAAATCTCCTGCGTGTTCTTGTTGGATTATTATTCAAGATTGTTTTTGTTGTATACTTCTTTATTGTGCACTTTTTTGCAGCCACTTCACCTTTAAAGATACAGCCAAATTGAGTAGTTTTTTCTCACATTATATTTTGATACAATATTAGAGCTGCATAATTCTGGATAAATTGAGAATCACATTTTTTTGTTGTTGTTGTTTGTTTAAAAGAGAAATCATGATTCTCCCACAATTCTGAATAGGCAACAAAAAAATAGCGTAATTTACTAGAGGTTCTGACAAAATGTTAATTGCTGCATAAAAATAATTAATTTGTAAATTAAATGATTTCATTAATTACATAGTTTTGAATGAATGATTCAATGACTCACTCAAAAAGACAGTCACATGTCGCCATCTACTGGTGTAATGATATTTACTGATATGTATTTGCTATAATCTTTATTTGATGCTTCAAGTTACTTTCAAAAGGTGATTTACTCTATTTTGATCGCTATCGTAGTTTATGTCCGAACTATAAACGTTTATCCCAGTATTTCTGTGATAACTTGAATTATTGTAACACAGTCAGAAATAATGATACTGTGTAATAAACTGTTTTATACTTATACATGACAACTGCTCTGTCTGGGTCAGTGGCAGCACCAAAGCAGATTTGAATGTTTTGTACTTGTCAAAGGTTTAATAGACAGCTAAATCATTGTCATTTAAGAATATGATCATGTGGGTGTTTGAATCGAGATCTTTTAACAATTAAACCTGCAGCTCTATGTATTAATCAAAAATATTTATTTTCCCATAAACATTCATACAAAGTTTGATTTATTATAAAGACCATACCACACTCAGTCAATCAATTTTTTTTTTTAACAAAATGTTGCATTTTACATCATAATTTCACCATAGAAAAAGCCAAATTAGCTACAATATAATATGAAAGTAGAATTTTCACTTAAAATAAAACTAAAAACATTGTTAGCTCATGATTAATTTAGTTTACTTACTATAAATATAGACAACTTCGAAAGACCTTGATGTTTATTATGTCTTTTTGAAATATGCATCATATTTTCTGTTATGCACCAGAAAAAAGAATAAAACCCACAATCAATTCTGCAGTCAGTAAAGCTACCTAGTACGTGTTCTGCACATCAACACTCTGGTGTCAAGCGAAAATACTATTTGAACAAAATTGTTTCTTTTAATTTTTTCTATGGGTAGTGTTATTTGCTTTTAGACAAACTGGACAAAACAAGTTTAAACCCAGAAACCATTATTTTCGATTAGATCAATATTGAAAAGCACATTAAATGACACAGTTGTTTCACTTTTTTTCAGTGTATCCAGCATCACATTAAATACTATTATTTCATGTGTTAGCAGTTAGCAAATAAAAGATGATGTAAGAACTACTGATATCCAAAGACATCAGATCTATCAAATAAAGAGAAATGAACTTCTCAACAATAATTGTTTATTTCTGATTATATCTGAAAACAGGAACTATACTGGTTTGATAATAATATAAAAGGCACAGAAACTATATGCTGTTTGAATTCAATAATAAACAGAATACTAAATTAAGTAGAAGCTGGATGAATCTAACAATAAAGGCTCCGAAAGACAATGGCATTTTTTTAGTCATTTCCATGAATGCAAAACATCACATGAGGAGTTAAATGTACAGTCACACCCTTCACAGGTACATGTAGCACAAGTAAATGTTTCATCTTTTGAGCATTAACACAACATTCATATCTTTCTTAACAGCAATAACTATGCTCTTCTCATCTACTGTACTTACCTTGCCTTTTCTATCTGACTGAATTCTGGACTACTGGTGCCTCAGGGCGAATATAATCCAATGGATAGACTATGTTTTTTTCTAGTTTTAATCCCGTCTATTAGGTGTTGTTGGACGGACAGAAGAGTTACATTCTCATTAGGCCTACTAAAATGTCATTTTCTCTTAAACTGTAAATAAGCTACATTATTCTGGATTGGTCATAGGTGCTGTACTTGATAGGTGCTATATGAATTTGGTCCTAGATTAACACAGGTATGGAAATGTATGGAAAACATTAAGTTAGTGAAATGTATTGTCCTTGTTTGTCAAGAGATCACACCTTGACAAACTAGTACAGAAACACAAAGGTAAGCATTATTTTAACATTAGACTATAACAATAATAGGCACTACATTGTCTATACAATAAATCCATTGCTATCAGAACTAACAATTCTCCATTTATTTCTCTATCTTACCTTTTTCCTGACCTTTTTTGCACTCTATCTCTTTTTCTCTCTATCTCTGAGAGCAACTTTCACAGACTTTGCAGTTGCCCTTGTACAAAAAGCTCAAAATTTAGTGGTGTGACTGTGGTCGTAGCTCTTAAACTTCAACACAGCAAAGTTATACGTTGTGGCCATCACATAGATGAGCTAAATGGAAGAGAGACAAACCAGTAGGTGAGACCAAACTTCCCCATAAAAGCAAGTACGGCTAGTCAATCTGTGCCTAAAGATCCTAAACTGACGACAGAATTTAAGAATTTTGCGAAATAGTACCACGGCACAATATTGTACTGTTTTCTCCACACGTCAGAGCAATTCTTTACTAAACAATTTTAGACCATTTTCAACAATTATTCTAGATATAAACAAGTTACTTAAGAAAATAATTTAATGAAATCTTACCAGCGCGATCACAGTGGCACCAGCTCCAGCACAGGCAACAATATAAAGATGGTAGGACAGATAGAACTGCAATGAAATGTTATGAAATTCATTACTAACATTACTATGAAACTAACACAAGACTACCTTGCTGCACAAAATTTATTTTTACTCATTTAAAATAAAATGACATTGCCTAAGAATTATACCCATCATACTTTTTTCTTAAAAAAAGTAATTGTCTTTTTTAAAGGTGAAAATTAACACTTTTTACAAATTAACAAATTTTACACTGCTTGTCAAAATTAAAACAAGTCCACATTTCTTAAGAAGGCACACAAAAGTAAGTCTTTTACCCTCTACTATAAAGCCTATTTTATAGTCTCTTTTTGTAAGTAAATGTAATAATAAACAACTTCATGTTAAAAATGTATCAAATATGATACAACAGTCTTCTGAGGAATGTACATTCCTGTACATACACAAACATTCTTACATCAATAAAATAAAAACATTGTTGTATTGTATTGCATTATATGTTTTGGCCCTACAATAAAAACTACCGAGCTTTGATCATAAAACTAAGCATTTAAATATCATAAGACATATTATTGGAATGCATATTATCATATGCATTTTATGTCAGTAATCTGCTATACTGTTATAAAAATCTCATTGATTTACATTACAGGCTATTTCATCTTATCTTATTATATAAATAACAGGGTTAAAAAAACTTCCTTACAGTGCATATGTGGTGATCTTTAGGGACAAATTAGGTAAATCTTTACCTCACTAGTGTTGCAGATGTCGCTTAGCGTGGACCCACAGGCTTTCCCAGGGGTAGCGTTCCATGGGATTATTCCTGAAAATGATTACATACATTCATCTAAAATGTTATAAGGAAAACCAAAGCAATACACTTGAATACTTACAGATTATTAAATGGAATGAAGGATTATATAATTTTCCCACTGGAAGGGTTTCAGTAAATGCCAGGGATGGAAACGACTGATTGTATTTGTAAAAGGAAGTGTACACTAATTAACACTGACAGATTTATCTCAGCTGCTACATTCTATTACAATCACTCACTTCTTACATAAATTGATGCTGATTTTTTCAAATCAATATAACCAAGTATTATCTAATGATTCACGGTCAAGGTTTTTACCATACTGCCGCACATCGACACAGATGTTGTCCACAGAGGTGAGATTGGCAATAGGAGACTTCATGGCACCACACGTGGTCCACATGTTATAAAAGAGGAAAACAGGCACCGCAGAGAAGCCAAAGATCCCTAGCCATCCCAATCCCAGAATGTAGGTGAGAAACACAAACTTAAAAAAAAAAGAAAAGAAAAGAGAGAAGTCTTGTTCAGGTTTTTGCAGTTAGCCCCTAAATATCCATATATACCAGAATAATCTCATAGTTTTGATACTGTTTAAATCCTGCAGGGTATACAGTATGAATGTGACCAGAACGATGACCTATTTACCGCTGAATCACCTTGGATGTGCTGCCACTAGATTATCACAATCGCTCATGTGAACATACACATGATTCTCAGCTTAAAAAACATCACAAGCGAAGACATGCATACAAAGACACATTCATACAGGGCCTAAAGGTTTTAAAGATGGATCTTACTGGACATCTGCAGCAATTATAGGAATTCGGGTACATAGCACTCATCGCGCCAGATCTGTCCTCAAGATTTTAATGTTTATGGGTGGGGGTGGGGTGGGGGGGTCGTAAATGCATTTGAATGAGCTCGTACTGTATATGTTTATGTAAAGCGTATTTGCCAACCCACGCTCATTGGAAAATCATGCCTGTGGCAAAATTTCCACAAAATGATATTATGTTGCTTCTTGCACGTTTCATGACGCATTACACAAAGTGAAATGATTCAGTTTCACAAAGTGAAATGTCTAGTGAGTGGTGCTAAAAGTGCATTCAGTTTTATCTGAAACCGATGACATGAATTTGGCAGCGTTGTAATTCATTGGTTGTTGTATGCATCACAGCAGTTTGAAAATTTAATGTCTGGTGAGTGGCACTAAAAGGTTAATGCTCTATCATGTTCTACACTAAGCTATGTGGGGTTGGTTAAAGGGTTAGTTTACCCGAAAATGAAAATTATGTCATTTATTACTCACCCTCATGTCGTTCCACACCCATAAGACCTTCGTTCATCTTCAGAACACAAATTAAGATATTTTTGATCAAATCTGATGGCTCAGTGAGGCCTGCATCGCCAGCAAGAACACTTCCTTTTTCAATGCACAGAAAGCTACTAAAAACATATTTAAATCAGTTCATGTGACTACAGTGGTTTAACCTTAATATTATAAAGCGACGAGAATACATTTGTGCGCCAAAAATAACAATATAGCAACTTTATTCCACAATATGTAGTGAATGGGCAACTTCAAAACACTGCTTCATGAAGCTTTGAAGCTTTACAAATCTTTTGTTTCGAATCAGTGGTTCAGAGCACCAAAATCACATGATTTCAGTAAACAAGGCTTTGTTACGTCATAAGTGTTTTGAAACTTCAATAGTTCACGTGACTTTGGCAGTTTGATACGCGATCCGAACCACTGATTTGAAACAAAAGATTCGTAAAGCTTCAAAGCTTCATGAAGAAGTGTTTTAAAATCGCCCATCACTAGATATTGTTGAATAAAGTCGCTATTTTGTTATTTTTGGTGCACAAAGTATTCTCGTTGCGTTATAATATTAAGGTTGAACCACTGTAGTCACATGAACCGTTTTAAATATGTTTTTAGTAGCTTTCTGGGCACTGAAAAAGGGAGTGTTATTGCTGGCGATTCAGGCCTTACTGAGCCATTGGATTTGATCAAAATATCTTAATTTGTGTTCCGAAGATGAACGAAGGTCTTATGGGTGTGGAACGACATGAGAGTGAGTAATTAATTACATAGTTTTCATTTTCGGGTGAACTAACCCTTTAACCAACCCCACATAGCTTAGTGTAGAACATGATAGAGCATTAACCTTTTAGTGCCACTCACCAGACATTAAATTTCCAAACTGCTGTGATGCAAAAGTGTGTAGAGATCAAAACATAGTATTGTCCAATGAACGCTGGAAACTGAAACTCAGTTGTATGTATGTCTTTAGAGTTTTGCAAAAATGTAGGTAGAAGCATGTTTTTCCCAATGTGCCTAGGTTTGTTGTATGTCCATGCTTGTATGTGCGTGCTGGCATTACCATGGCACTGATGCAGCGTCCACACACAGTCGTCTTGAACTCGCTGTGCATCTCTTTGACAGCACTGGTGGTGTAGAAGCCCTCAGCCAACAGGATGATACCATACAGAAAGAAGAAGCAGGCAATTCCATAGATGATGTACTGCAAAATCTGAACCCTGTATAACAAAGGAAACATTTAACTATAGTGAATGTGCTAATGTGAGAGATCTATGGTGGGCAACAATTCCTCAACATTATCAAATATTTATATTTATATGGAGAAACAGAGATTATTCAATTTCAATTCCTTAGTTCTAACTAGCATGCATGACAACAGATCAGTTTGGATAAAATGATACCAAAACATGAAGTCATGGTTTATTTAAGACACATTTTCCAGAGTTCCTGCTCTGTAAACAATTTTGGCTGTGATTAATTGGATTTTGGTGTGGGGGCTGCAGATGTACTCTTGGCAGATTTTATCAGAGGTACAGTGTATACAGAACAGGGCCACTGACACTGAATCTGTACATAGGAAATCAAAGACCATTTGCTCCCAGTAAAGCTCAAGATGACATGATGGAACAGAAAGTACAACCAGTTATTTGTTGGCACTCTGGAGGTCATTACTCACCACATACTCACTCTTGAGCATGTCATTGTGTTCATACATATGGACATGCAGTCATAGACATGAATTTAAACAGGTAGATAATTATAAACTGTAACACTTTACAATAAGGTTGTGCTAGTTAGCGTTGGTTAATGCATTAACCTGTTAACTGTCATCACCCTTTTAGATCTGAACTTAAATGCTTGTAAGTAACTAATGACAGAATTTTCATTTTTGGGTGAACTAACCCTTTAAAGATTGGAAATACAACTGTTCATTGATAGGTCCATTAAATAATATCAAGAATTGCTTTCTTTCATCTCTCTAAGTATGCCCTTAATGAAACAATTATAACAGCTCAAGCACCTGACAGTAGCAATCTTAATATATGAACACAGCTGTCATTAGGGAGTTATTAATATTTATGGTATTGCATTTTCATAACCATTTATACAAACACACTTACACATCAACGAGGGTAGCATGGTCGGAGGTGATGCGAGAAAAGTGGTTTTCCACCATGGTCACGGTGCCCGTAAGTGCCACATGCCCACAGCCGCAGAACAGAGCCACACCCGAAAAGCACAAGATGGTGGCCACCAAAGACGCATAGGGGACACCGCCCAGACACTTGATGCAACACTCAAAGCAGCCTGTAGGGGAGAAAAAGAGATTTTGTTGGTATTCGCTTCAGCAACTGCAACTTCCTAGTATGTTACTTTGAATTTTTTTTTTATGTTGTGCTTTTTGCCCCCATTTATTTATTTATTTTATTAAGATAGTACAGTTAGTGAAGAACTGGGAGAGAGAGAGGGGGGGAAGGGATCAGGAAAGGTCCATGAGCCGGGACTCGAACTCGGGTCACCCGAAGCGCAACTGCGCCATGTCTCGATGCGCTGCCTATTGGCGTCGACAACACTGTACATATCGAGAGTGCATTGTATTACTCTTATTGATACAGATTTAGATTTCTGAGACCACATGAAATTTTTGACAGAGAATATTTGTATCGCTTTAGCGACAAAGCCTTTGACACCAGAGAGGTGTAGTTCATGTATTTGGTGTTTTGGCAGCTCGTTGTGACAGAATCATGTCAGATGAAATCAGATGGCCATCCATGACAAGCCATCTTCACACTCGTGTCATATAACATGGGGTGAGACTGTTACTGTAAGATAAAGAGATTAATTTCAGCCATTTCCAAATGCATTTCTCTTTTTGAATATTCGATGATCAGATAAAATTTTTATAATCATATATTTTATACAAAACTGAATGGAAACTGAAAAAAAATACTAATATCTGTATCTACAGTGGCACTTTCTGACAAATAGCAAAAATGATCTCTTTTAGAACCTTCGAAATACAACATTTAGATGATAATTTTGGAAATACATGGAAAATTGTCATTCTTTTCTATCTTAAGTACTGCCCTTTAGTGGTCGACCAATATCGATTTATTTGATAGCCAATGCCGATATCTTAGAGAGCAGGATGGCCGATATAAATCACATACATAACAATTACTCAAATTAAATGTACATTTATTTTACTTAATATTTATATATTGAATTGAAAATGACTAAAAAAATACAAATTTTACATATAGCACACAGTTACATGAATAGGACATAGAGGCAAAATGGAGAGTGCAGAATAGTTAGAAATCAAGAATTTAAAGTTTGTCGATTGCGTGTTTCCAGTGACAGCTAAACTCTCCTGTCTGCATCCAATTCGCACAGACCAACTGTCACGCACAGAGTACACGTTTTTATGCAGTCTACAAATGCACACTTCAGACGATCTCACAGCTGGATTCGACTAAGTCTGCAAGGTTTTTGAAATTAAAAGTTTATTAGATATCAAAATATTTGTTCAAATTATATAAATGTGTATTTGCTGAATTCTGACGGTAGATGAGAAAGTATTATAATGTTTGCCTTTCTGTTACTAATAATAAGTGTTGTAGTCATCAAGACCACCTAAACCGAGACCAAGCCAAGATGAAGACTGGTGTATGTTGAGACCAAGACAAGACTAAGACTATGAGGGGTTGAGACCAAGATGAGACCAAGACCCAGGCAGGGCAATCTAAAATATTTATCGAAATTATTAGTCAACACTACTAATAATGTAAAAGGAAAAATGCTATAATAACGTATTAGACAGAACTGTTAAACAGAGACTGTGAACTAAAGAAGACGGAGAATAGGAGTGCTGTGTGCTCAGGCGCTGGCGTTCTCAACGCTGTCAAAATAAAAGTCCCGCTTCCGACACATCGGCCAAAAAAAAACAACTTATCGCTTGATGCCAATAATTACAAAATGTTAAATGTAGGACGTTATATTGGCCTTGGCGATATATCGTTCAACCACTACTGCCCTTTTAATATGTGAACATGTAATGTTCTAATTTCATAATCTATTCATGTCTTCTGAAGTGGATTCTGTGTGCAGTGAAGTCACTGCTGATTCATTTTGTTCTCTGTCGATTTATCTTCTTCCAGAGCCATTAAACAACTCAAACTCCCCCACATGCATGAATAATGCATCATCTCATGCTAAAGAGATGGACTGCAACTTATGATCTGTAGACATCTGTGGTATGCAAAAAAGAGTGTTGAGTGTGTGCCTGGGAAGCTACATTTTATTATTTTATTAGTGATGGTACCAGATGTTCATATTTTAATGAATAAATAATTCATTTATTTGCATAGAACTTTTTACAGTTCATATGATACTTTGATATATACCATAGTACTGAATGTTTACCATATTACCACGGTATGTTCAAAAACATTTACAGATGTTGGTCATACTTTGGTTTACATTACTGTTACTGCTTCCAAATGTTCAGAACTGTACAAAAAATAGCAATTAATTACTTGGGATTTTTAGGGATTTTGACTGAATAGTCATTGGAAAGTCATGCTAATAGAAGAGCACACCAGCAGGGTCATTCCTGACATCATTGGGCCTTCTGACCCTCCTGTCACACACACTCACATTAGAGATGCTAATTCATTTTTACAGTGAACAGAACTTGTCTGAATATGCATAACCATCTGTTCCACACTGCTACCTACTACAACAGCTGCTGCTCCGTTCATAATAGACCATTTAAAGAGAGGTAAAACGGTTTCTCAACATGAAGAGGATGATTGTAGCAGTTATCTGACAGCAATATGAAATTTAATTTAATGTGTGCCATGACTGGTTAGATCAGGAGTGGTCGTAAAAAAAACATATGGCTACTGCAGTTAAGCTTGGGGATGAAACATGACAGGTTCAGACAGGAAAAATTATTTTAAGCACATTAGGAAATAGTGCTACTTGTATCCTATTTGTGTTCTCATGCTTTACTGATTTTGTCAACAAGAAATTACATTATAAAATAAGTTTTTCTATCATAAAAATCATAAAATATCATATTATATGTTTTTTGACGTGACATTCATGGCATAACATTCATCACCATTAAATTTTATTTAAATTAAAATACTGAATTAAGTTTTACTTTTAATTAAATTAAATTATAATGTTTTCACTGAAGTTTTTGTTCTCTGAAAATGCTCAATTTGTTCCTCAATTTCTGTTCACTGCTATTATGTTGTTACACTTTTGCCTTTTAAAGATGGCAATTTTGTCACCATCAAGTCGTTTCAAACCTGAATGACATCATTTGGAACATAAAAGAAGATTTTGTTTGTTTTTTGTCCATATGTTGGAAGTCAATGAGAAGTCAGAAAGAAGCTCATCTCAATATTTGTCCCCCCGCAATGTCTATGTCAAGGTTTAGTTGTGTTGTGGTTTCATTTCCATTGTGTTCCCTGTCCCTATTAGACTGAGTTCTGTTCGCTAGTTTGTTCCCTTAGTTACAAATTACGTTCACCTGTTCATTATTTCCCTCATTTTCTGTGTATTTAAATCCTTGAATTACGCCATCCTTGGTTTACGCCATTCGTGATTCGGCCATCGTATTTTTGATGGTTGCATTCTGTATGTTTCCACCCACGGCTCCGCCATTTTGTTTTCGCAAGTGACAGTGCTGTACCAGTAACATACGTGAAGGAAGTAAAGCTACGTGAAGGAAGGTGAGTTGGGTCGGAGCAAAACTCTGCAGGACAGAAGCACTCAAGAACGACCATCCCTGAGCTCTTGATACGGTATGTCTCAGCTATGTAAACATTATCACTGATCTGTTAATGGCTATAATAGTAAACATAAGAGTCTCCATAAACTCCTGGCATCTGAGCCACTAAAGACATGAAGAGAATGTGTCCAGATAAATTCATATACCAGTATGTGCAAGTCATTTTACACTAGACTGCTTTGCAAACGAGGGTCAGTAAAACACAGGATTTGCACAGAAGTTGATTCTCAAAGATGGATTGATACCAACTGTTCATGATCCAATTATATATATATTTTGAGATGTTTGCAAATTGTCTTTCTGAATTAGTTTTGTTAGCACGTTGCTAATGTACTGTTAAATGAGGCTAAAGTTATTTTTTTGTTGTTATTTTTATTTTTAACCTGAAAACGTATGCAGCCTGTATAATTCATAAACGCATCTCCATTCTTATTGTTTCTCTCCAACAGTGTGGCTTTAGTCACGTTAGCTGTGCAGCACGCTATCAAACTCATTCAGAATGAGTTTGTTGAGTTTGTTAGCAAATGTTAGCAAACATCCACAAAATATATGCCATACCTACGTGATCTGATATGCTGCATCACGAACAGTTTGTAATGATCTATTTTGAGAGTTATATTTGCTGTGTGAGCTTCTCCTGTATTAATTATGCCTCATTGTAATCGCAAACTTGGGGGCGGGAAGCACGAGCTTATTTGCATTTAAAGGTACACACACCAAATCAGCGCATTTTTTCTCCCACCCAACTGCAGCCAAACATTACAGTCTATAGTTCCCACCATAACTGGGCATTAGCAATAATATAATGAGTTTAATAAAAAAAAATTAAACAAAAAAATTGGTATTTTCAGGCATAAATGCCACCATTTCCTGATAAAAGGCCATGTTACACATGCAAGTTTAGTTGCATCAGCCAAAGATTTGGAAATGTAATATACTTTCGATCACATTTGTTATTATTCTCAATGCTTTCCATGAGTTAACTGCTCAAGTAAACCAGTAGTGTTAGTTGTAGGTCAGGCAAACTTGAAGAACAATAGACAATAGATAAAGGGGAGATACATGCTGCTTGTGACTTAGAGTGCTTATATAATGCTTGTTAAAAATAGATTCAAACACATACACACACACACACACACACACACACACACAAAAAGGAAAAAAGAAGACCATAAAATTGCACACTCTTGCATGCGCCACTGGTGTTTCCATGGC
Organism: Elopichthys bambusa; assembly: GCA_037101425.1. Lineage (NCBI taxonomy): Eukaryota > Metazoa > Chordata > Actinopteri > Cypriniformes > Xenocyprididae > Elopichthys > Elopichthys bambusa. Next base: position 20,341,200 of record CM074436.1, read on the forward strand.
AACCTTGTGCAATTGGTCTCCTCAACACCTCATAATTGCAGCCATGTGAATATCTTTGGGATATCTTATTGCTTTAGAAATTTTATGCATAAAAAAATAAATAAATAAAAATGTATCTTTCCAAAAAAAATTTTTAGTACACTAACTGTATTTTGTATGCAATGTACACTGTTACTGATTATTCCATTGCAGAATAAAATCAAAACCATTTACACTATAGTGATAATATATATAAATATACAAATGTAAATGGTCTGTTTTGACAGTCAGCTCAAACCTGGAGGTCCTGCAGAAATATGTGGTCAGGAACTTATAAAAAGAAACAGCTGTGTAATCGTGTTGCATAATAAATCTATCCCATTAATGTTAATGAGCTAATGACGCTAACCCAGAGGTGTTGAGATGCTGCCTAACACTGTAGATAAATTCTGTCTACACTAAAGCCTCTAGTGGTGCTGACAGAAGCCTCAGTATGACATGGTCAGACTGAATACAAATAAAGTCAACTACAAAACCTTTTGACTTTTCAAAATTCGCTGGGCTAAAAAAGTCCACTCACTCAGAGCTTCTTGGGAGCCTGTGTTGAGCACCTCCAGTGGGCATCTGTGACAGTGCCTGAACCATTCTCCATTTATCAACAGTGTTTAAGAGCTTTAATGGACCATAGACAGGCAAAACAGGGCAGCCATAAAGGAAATCAATGAGCTATTCATTAGTATAGAATTTAGAAGGCAAAGATTACACAGGTCATCGCTCTCCTTCTCTACACTCAGCTTTCTTCCATCTATTTAGCATCTCTGAAAATACATTTTACAACTTCATATAAAAGTTATAAAGCTCAACGCACAATATCATTTTATTGAGTTTGACTAACATTGCAAACATGTAACTTCAAAAAACTGTAGCATATTGAGAAATCTCCATGATGAAACTGGAAGATCTATGGAGATGAGCTCCTTACTGATAAAAAACTGATACTTTGTACCAACTTACTCTAATTTGTTATGGCCAAAATTATTACTTTTTCACAAATTATATTTATGGTTTTGTTCAAACCTTAAATTTTGATTTAATATTCATCAAAAATATTTATTTTACCAAAGACAAAAACATTCATACAAAGTAAAAAGATTATTTATTATAAAGACCTACCATGCTTAATATAATTTTATTAATATATTTTAAGATATAAGCCAAAATGTTACTTAATGTAGGTCAATAAAATAAGTTTTAGATTTTTTAAAACTTTCATCATATGATATATGCTATACCAGCTATAATATGAATGAAAGTAGACTTTCACTAAAGATAAAACTAAAAACATTTTGTTAGTCCATGTGTAATTTAGTTTACTTAATTTAAATAAAGACCACTTCGAAATACCTTAATGTTTATTGTGAAGTCTTTTTAAAATATGCATCATCTGTTTTGTAATTTACTAAAAGAAAACACCAGAAAAGGTAATAAAACGCACGTTCATTTCTGCAGATAGTAAATACAGTTTGAAGCTCTGACAGCTGACAGTTCCCAGTTCAGGATCATAGAGCAGGTAAGCTTTTATCTGTGCTTGACATCCAGCACTAAATGACTTAAAAGTGAGCACCAATGTTCATTTAGCATTTGGCATTGCTGCATTTGGTAAGTCAGGTCAGAGAGAGAGAGAGAGAGAGAGAGAGAGAGAGAGAGAGAGAGAAAGGCAGGAGTTTTAAGAGTTGAACAGACCTAGATGGGTAATGGTTTGGAATTGCTTTCGTCCACCCCCACCTCAGCGGCCACACCACTGCCAGATGCAGCTGCTATGACTGCAATTTGTTATATGAATTTATACATGTAGCTAGAAGGCAGTAACAGCTGTTAAAAAACCGAGACTGGCCCTACATGATAGGCTTCAAATGTAAAACTTGCAAAACCTTGATGTTTATATGGTCAAATAATAAATCACTATTATTAGAAAGTGGCTAAATGCAGTGTAGCTCTTCTGAGCATGCATGAAATCCATGAATTATTCCATTAGGGTAAATAAGTTTTACACCCTTTTCCCAGAAATTTCCAACGATACAAATGACACTACAATAATGTGATTTACAATTAAAGATAAAAACTGCAAACCACTGCATAGTTTCAGGATAAAACAAAAGGCTCTCTGCACTACAAAGCATGCGTTTGTATGTGTACACTTTTTAAAGGGCTTCTGAATGGGTTGTTGCTCCTCTGTGAGATGTTCTGCAGTGATGAGCAATCAGAGTGAGCGCTTTCCTCACAACCTCTTTTCAGAACATTACAGTAGATCCTCTGACAAAGAGTTTAGCAAGATGGAACAGGGAGTGAGAGAGACGTAGAGATGGAAGACAGGAAAGAAAGAATGAACACACATTTTTTTGGCCCGGGGGCTGGTGAAAAGTGGTTGCCATGGCAGCATGCTACCCACGACCCAGTTGAGTGCACCCACATCTGACTGTCTCCGCAATGCCACGGTTTCTACACGCTTCCCACTCATACACTACCCTAGGGGAAAGAGTGTGTGTATGTGTGTATAAACCTGACCTGAACTGTGATTACTTGAAGGAAAAAGATAGTGGGTTTCGCAAGATTTGGTCTATTATTAATCGTTACATTTAATGGGATACTTCATTCAAAAATCATACTTCATTCCAAACCTGTATGATTTTCTTTAATCTCCGAACATTCAATGTTTTAATTGTTTTTTTGTCAATAAAAGTCACTGGGTCCAAAACAACCCAGTGAACCCTGAAATTGTAAGAAAAAAAGAAAGAAAAAGAAAAAATCACTGAAAATTTTTTTTAAAATAACTTTTTTGTGTCGCACAAAATAAATAAATTCATACAGGTTTGGAATGACATAAGGGTGAATAAATAATGACAGGATTTTCATTTTTTTGGGGTAGACTATCCCTTTTACGACTCTTTCCTCACCGGGGTCACCTCCTCCCACTCCGTCTCCTTTTCTGCTAAATGTGGAATATAAAAAGAGATTCTATTTGTATTCATTAACCTACAAAGTCACACAGGTAGAGCTACGGCCCTGATAATGCTTTGTAATGTATTAAAGAGTGCTTTCCTAGATTCAACTGCTCTTCAAACTGCACTGCAACTTAGTTAAATGTAATCTTTATATTTAAGCATTTGTGGGGAAGCACTGACCTCCCAAGTGTATTAATTAACAACACAATTCTGTGAGGAAAAAAAAACAAAAAAAAAACGTAGAACAAGAATCCGAACATCTTTATTTAAACATTGGTGAATATTTAAAGGGTCATGTGCATATTTCTGCTATAGGCCATTCCTTTTTAGGAGTGGCATATTAATTTGTAGGCCAATTTTCTGTGCACTCTGAGAAGAATTCTCTCTCAAGCGAGAAAAACACTGACACAATGTCACTTTCGGTAGTGACACAGTCGATCTATTCAAGCTGTTGGAGCCCTGCCATCTCTCTTTGCCCTTATGGCTCATTATACATTTCTCTTTAATGTTTGCCACTGGCAAAATGTCCCCTATTTGCCCTGTGCAAAGACTATATACTGTGCACCTGTATATTCACCCACTGCATTAAAGAGCTTTAGATCGAATGATGCTCATGCTCAAACAAAGCACCAGAGAAGAGATCTATCATTTTATAGCTTGAATAACATTAAGCTTAAGGTTACAAATAATGTCATGTTCTTTTAGTTAGAATCCTTCATAAAACCAGGCATTAATGTCAAATTCAAATGTAGTCATAAATATCATATTTATGTGTTCGGATCACATTAATGACCAGTCAAAGTCATATTTACAAGTGAGAAACTATATTTTAGATCATACATGTTGTGATGTGGAAAAAGGGTGTTGATATAAAACATCGATACAAAACTATGGGCCCTATTTTAATGATCTAAGCGCATGGTCTAAAGCGCACGGCGCAAGTGCACTTAGGGCGTGTCCGAATCCACTTTTGCAAGTTTAAGGACGAGAAAAATGGTCGGCACACCCCGGGGCATGGTCTAAAAGTGTTGTTAGTGTAACGTGCAACAAACCAATCAGAGTCTTATCTCCCATTCATTTTTAAAGCTAGTTGTGCCTGCGCCATGGCGGATTCGCTATTTATATGGCAGAATTTGCAAGTGGAAAACCTGAACACTTCTGTAGTGAGGAAAAAGATCTGCTCGTGTGCGAGGTTATTACATCTACGGGAAAAGCCGGATTCCACCAAAGCATTTTTATCTTTGTGCACACAATAATAATCTTTTACATTGTAACCCTTTTATTTTTAATATTTGGCATGTTTGTCTGCAGCCAGGTTTGGTGCAGGTTTAGACCAGGTTTCAGTTGGTCAATGGCGCAATCTATTTCAGTCGCCTCAAAATAGTAAGGCAGCGGAACCAGGGTTGCCAGGTTTTCACAACAAAATCCGCCCAACTGCTACTCAAAACTAGCCCAATCGCGTTTCAGGCGGGGTTCCCCTAGTAAAATTCGCATTCCAGAGGCTAAATATCATGTTATGTGGGGCCACTTCAACCCGCAGACATGAAAAACGACCCGCGGCAATGGTGTAATAGTAGCCCAATTCTGTGGGAAAAATGCAGACTTGGCAACTTTGCTAGTTTGCTAGTTGCGGACTTTGCCGACTGCGTCGGGCTGAAACTAGCAAAGAACACTTGCGTCGTGCCTAGCACTGCATTGCGCTGGGTGTATGATAGGGCCCAGTGTGTTTCGGAAATGCCCCTTACCATAACTGCGAGTTTCAACACACTACTAACACAACTCAACCAGGTCTCGTCTCTTTTTTCCTTTTCTTTTTTTTTTTTTTGCTTATGCCTTGGCCGGGAATTATTTAAATGAGGAATATTTTGTAATGTATACGTTCCCAGAAGAAACCTCAAGACTACAATCGAGGTGTTTCAAGGAGTTCCAAAGCAGTGCTTACTGATAATAACTCCCTTTGGAGTGGACTTTGGGCTTTGTAACTTTGCAGACTTTTTTCATTACACACTAAAAAAAGTTAAAAATGTAAAAAAAAAAAAAGAAGAAAAAAAAAAAAAAGCATAATACAACCCTTAAAATGTTAACAATATTTTGACTTGATTGCGTGGCATACCATAATTACAAATGCACTTAGAAGTAGAATCTTCCCAGAAGCATTTAAATGAAGCACAAGAACATCCAGGTAAACTTCACTAAGTAACCAATGAAAATGCTGTTTCAATGGCATTATAGGACTTTGGATTATAGGATTTTGCATAGCCTCTGTCAAAAAAGTGTCAACTCCTACACATATTCACTCTTCTACCAACCTATTTTGTGGGATCCAGTTTAAATTGAGCATGTTTTAGTGACTGATCAGAAATCTGTTTAGATATATCTTACGATAGTTAAGCAATGATATTTGTAAGTAAAGCTTGTTGTGATCAGTGTGGAGGAGGACTGCTATGTGACCCTGCTGAGAGACAGACAGTGTTTAGAGTGAGTAAATGGCCATAATTAAGTGGACAGCTTTTAAGGTTGCCCCTCCTCTCAGCTCCAACAGACTGTGTTGATCAATGCTCGATGCTGTGGGTTTTAGACCCAGTTCTGCATGTGTTTTTGTGTGTGCGGTAGCTGACTGTCCATTCACATCCATCAGGTACGCCTGAAAGGAATTCAAGCGTAGCGTTTGCCTTGACCTCACCCCTGTCCTTTATAACATACTCAAATGCTCATGTACACATAAACATTCACACAAACACATAAAACATATAGATGGCACACATTTTTACTATTCTGCCCTTTTCGTCAAAGTATAACTTACAGCACACACCCACTCTAAACTCAGGCCTACACTGCTCTGCTGCTTAACAGTTACAACAGCTTGTCTGTTTCTGAGCATACAGGGTGAGAAAGAAATGTACTGTTCAGTGATGCTTTATTTTACAGTGGATCATATTACACATATTACACGTTACTATAATTAATTAAAATACTAATAACAAGAACTAACAGTGCATTCACATCATGTCATAATTATCGTAACGCTTCTGAACTGTAAAAAGCCTTCAGGTGCTTGTAGAACTTGTAATTACATTGTGTAAACTCAACTGTAAGCTACGACTTGTACTATGTGGCTGCTGTACCACCTGACCATTGTAGATTTCCACCTGACCTGTGCGATTCGAAAGCATACGGAGATTTATTTACGGTAATTACGACATGCTGTGAATCCAGCATATGTGTAAGAATAGAGGTTCTTTCATCAATGGTCCCATGAAGAACTTTTCCATTCCACAAATTCTTTATAACGGGAAAAGGTTATTTTTATTTTTTATTTTTTTAAATGTTCTTCACACTAAGATAAAAATGGTTCTCTGTTTACTGCAAGGTTCTTTGGGTAACCCAAAATGGTTCTTCTGGGAAAAAAAAAAAAAAAAGATTTTGGAATCTTTATTTTTAAGAGCGTTGGCTCTAACTAGATGTGAGCATTATTTTTTGTTTAGTTCTTGTTGAATGGCAGATGGATTGTAATTGTAAATGATTTTCTCCTACATCTTCCCTATTCTACTTATGGAACGAACGCAGCGGCAGTTACTTTTTTTCCATAAGTAGAATAGGGAAGGCGTGGGACACACAGCGTAAGGTTTTTGAAGAATACGAAAGTACGGTTTTGGCGGAAGCACTTGGAAGGCGATCATCTGTTTATATAAAGCATATACATTTACATTTTTTTTTTAAATGACAGATCGTTTCACTAGAATTCGCTAGACGCTAGAATTCCTTGTCTGGTATTGTTTAAAGCCCTTTGAAGCTGCACTGAAACTATAATTTTGACCTTCAACCATTTGGAGGCCATTGAAGTCCATTATAAGGAGAATAATCCTGGAATGTTTTCATCAAAAACCTTCATTTCGTTTCGACTGAAGAAAGAAAGACATGAACATCTTGGAAGACATGGGGGTGAGTAAATTATCAGGAAACTTTTATTTGAAAGTGAACTAATCCTTTAAGTTCAATGAACATTTTATGTTTTTCCATTGTATAGAGATTCTATCTAAGATGAAGCCTACTTTCATCTTCAATAGTCTGAGAGATGGCAGAGGTGGAACTCACAATGAAACACCCAGCAGGGGTCATAACATTAGGGGCCCTATCATACACCTGGCGCAATGCAGTGCCAGGTGCAACGCAAATGTTTTTTGCTAGTTTCAGCCCGACGCAGATATCATTTTCATGTCCTGCGCCACATTGTTAAAATAGCAAATGCATTTGCGCTCATTTGTGCGCCCATGGGCATGCTGGTCTGAAAACGAGGTGTGTTCAGGCGCATTGTTGGCACGTTACTATTTTGAGGCAACTGAAATGGACTACGCCATTGACCAACAAAAACCTGGTCTAAAGTCGCGCAGTATTTGTTTTGTTATTTAAAGAGCGCGTTAGTAATATGCGCCTATATGCGGGTGCACAACGTGTGTACACTCTGCTTATTACACACACAGTGCTTTTGCAGCAGCACACAAACATGCCAAGTATTAAAAATAAAAGGATTACAATATAAAAGATTAATACTGTGTGCATAAAGATAAAAATGCTTTGGTGGAATCCGGCTTTTCCCGTAGATGGTCTGCTCACGTGCTTTAACCTCACGCACAAGCAGATCCGTTTCCTAACTAGAGAAGCGTTCAGTTTTTCCGCTCGCAAAGTCCACCATGTAAATAGGAAATCTGCCATGGTGTGGCTTTTAAAGGGAATGGGAGATGAGACTCTGATTGGTTTATAGTACGTTATGCCCAAAACACACCCGTTACTCATTAAGAGAATAGGGACAACCCCTTTAGACCACGCGCCGACCATTTTTCCCGTCCTTAACCTAGCAAAAGTGGATTCAGACAAGTGCACTTGCGCCGTGCGCTTTAGACCATGTGCTTAGATCGTTAAAATAGGGCCCAAGGAATCAAACTGTTCTTGATCCTTTAAGGTAAATGATAAAGACAAAAGCACTTGATGAAAGTATACTGTAATTTTCATAACTCAAAATTTCATAACTTAAAAATGACTTATTTTGAACTAAACAACTTTGCCCAATCAATCAATTTCCGATGGACAAAAGCAAGTCCCGCCCTACATTTTTCTTGTTTAAGAAGCCGTTTCACTGGGACATACGTCACAATAGAGAAGACTATCGCAACTTCCGTTTGATTCTTATCTTCATTATATGCAGGATAATAAATATTTATTGTTGTTGTGGCTTCAAATATTCCTCTAGAACTGGACAAAAGTTTAATGCACAAATTATAAATAAAGTATAAGGCATCACTATGAATACATATGTTTTCTCTCTCTCTGATAAAGATATGATAAAGAAAGAAAGAGAACAGCAGATTGCACACCAGTGGGCAGAGTGGACAGGATCCATATAAAGGAGGATGAATGGCATCATGCAGGATCAGGACATGCTGTGCCAACCTGCCTGTTAGTGTTCATACCTATACACAACACACACATAAACACTTACACAAGCCCAAGCCAATATTCATACACAGGTATATCAACACAAAGAAACATGAATGCACAAGCACTCTTCTACATGCTTATGAAAGCACTCGCCCACACACTTTTACACAAAAGTGTCTTAACAGACTTGTGAGTTTGTGGTGGCAGATGGAGGCTGTCAGCATGCCCTGAGTGAGTTGTTCCAAATGAGAGGCACATGAGGTTGTCTTCCTTCTCTGTGATTACTCTCACATGCTCACAGTACTCTGCAATCTTGAGAAAGGCTAAGCTCACATATCAGCGTTTGAAATTGAGAACCGTATTAGAGTAGGTCAAAAATTGTCCTGTTTATTCAACAACACAGGAGCCTCAAGCCCCTTTCTACTGTCACAATAGTAGGGATGTCCCCGACTACGGATTTACATAGTTGAATCAGATTCAAATCAGATTGCCTTGATTCGACTGTTAGTCGAAGCATATATGTGTGTGCTCGAAGCATCGAATCGTCGACTATTCTGGGTCACCCCTACACAATAGCTCTGAATAACACCTGCAACCACAGTGACAGTAATGTAAGAGTGTCAAAATTGACCAGGTGCAAGTAAAATCCCAATTAAAAGAAAACATCTCTCAATGGTTCAAATTCAATTTATTTTACAAACTTCATGGTAGCAGCTCTGCTGGAAGACAAATAACAAATTGCTCTGTGAGCTACTAGAAGTACCTGGAACCCCAGATGAAACAACACAAGAGTGTGTACACTTTTGCAGTATGATTCTGTTCACACAGGATAGGATAACCGAAATGTAGTTTCTCAGAACATGGACATGCTGAAAATTAAAGATCAGAGCAGATCAGTTATAGAATTCAGCAGTCACTATTTAAAACCAAACTGTGAGTGACTTAAACCATATAATATATACTTTGAAACAGGACTGACAACCGTATTCTGCTGTTGAAGTAGAAAGAGGGGGAATTTAAATGGGGAGAGATGGAGGGAGAGATAGACAGAGAGAAAAGAATGAAAGTGGGAAGTAGTATGGGAACAAAGATCAGGGAAACTGATACTGGGTAATGAAAAGCCCAGTGTATAGACTTTAGACAGCACAAACACACACAGCCCTCATATCTCAGGAGAAAGATGTTTAAGGGGGGGGTCTAATGCTATTTCATGCATTCTGACTTATTTACACTGTTAAAGAGTTGGATTATCTTGCTAAACATGGCCAACATTTCAAAAAACGAGTTGGACTTATGACAGTATTTCTGTGCCAAATACACTCCTTCAGATTTCCTACATGTTTCTGAAAGTTTTTTTTCGAGTATGGCCCTGTATTACATAATAAAGGGTGGAATTCCTTGTATGGGCACTTCTTCTGGAAGCGAGAGCAAGAGCACGCCCATCATTACGCTTTGTTTGGGTTACGGAAGTCATCGGCAGCCCTGCACAGGACTTGCTCGAGAAAGAATGTATCACTTTGTTTTTAGACCACGAAATCAACAATGTCACCAAAGAAGTGTGTTTTTGGTTGTGAAGGAAAAATAACCTTGCTTCCCAAAGAACCCAGCGTTAAGTGGAGCTGAGAGATTTGTGCTCACGCATTACATTGACGCGCTCTCAACATTTGTCATTAAAATAACCACAGAAACAGCCTTAAATTAACTATCAAAATAAGGATAAAGTCGTGTCTAAAAGTTGCAATCACTTTTATATTGATTAAAATAATGTGATGGTGTATTGCGTGTGTTTTTATACATTTGTTTAGCTGACCATTGATAGCTTCGCTACGCATAAGCTGCGCGTGCTCGTCACTCTTTAGCTTTGCCCACGGCACACCCTTCAGGAGCTCGGCTGTTTTCGGAAATACTCAGTACAGCATATCTTTCTTTTAGAAATCTGAGAAAACTAAAGACTTTTCGGAGATATGAAGGATGCTACACTATCCTATAGGTACTCAAGATTAACATGAGATTGGCCGAAACTGTGTGTGTTATGTACCCTTTAAAATACACTGGATCAAAAAAAAAAAAAAAAAATTGGAAAAAAGAATGACACCAATCAGTAGGAACCAGCACCCTCAACATCTCATTTCAATTTTTACTTAAATATGAAAAAGGTATGTCTATATAAATATGTTACAGAAATCAATTATTTAACCAGTATAAACTGTTCACAGTGCCAATTGTTTCTGTCAAATGTAAGCTATTGAACTGACTACATAAGCATAAACATTAGCATAAAAAATTAATTGTAAATTCCTGTAACTGCATAACAGTTACTGATATTCAATTACATATTACTTGGTTTTTACATATTTGTAAAATTTTTAAAACTATTTTGTGTGTGAAATTCATCTAAAATCTTAATTACACTCTTAAATACTAATTATTTTGTAATCTGTTTGTTTTGGTACCTCTGAATGTATACGCCTTATTGTAAATGAGATATGCATGGTACTGCATGTATTCATGGCTTATGATATGTATAGATAAAGAAGAATTAAAAGCATTTTGAACAGGAAAATAAAAACTGTAAAAAAGTACAAAAAAACATAAACTTTAAATTAAAGAACTTTCCATCAAGTTTGACAGTGATGTGCAGTTTATTGGAGACTCTCATATCAGGTACTCACACACATTAACACAAACAAATGCACACATGTAGATGCACACAAAGACGCACAGGTTTTACAGTAAATGCTATTGTCTCTAGAGTTTAAAAGTCTCACTACAGACAATTTAGAAACTTAAAAAATACTTGAAACGTTTTTAAAAATACATTTTTTTCCTGAGTAACTTCCCCACACTGCTATTGAACACAAACACCAAATAAATGTGCCAGTCCCAAGATATGTAAATAAATACTGTACACAAACCTGAGAAAAATGCCTATCTGAGAGTATCCATGCATCAGTTCTTTCATCTTTAGTATCCTAACATCTAACCATTGTCATCATTTTTAGTTCCTGAACATCCACGATGATACCTTAACGCTAGTCTCGCGTAGCCAGACCTTCAGACTGACGGCAGAAGGTCTGGACTCTGGACTCGCAGCATTCATTGGCCAATGACCACCCAAGAAGACGTTTGACTGACATGTAACGCAACCAATCACAGTTCGTTTTGCTCCGCGTCATGTTTAGAGGCATGAAAATGAAAGTCAATGTACCAACAATAACAGACCGGCGTGCATCTAATAAATTATTCATTCAAGAACATTGTGTAAGTTTACTGCAACAATGGAGTACTTTTAAAAATCCAGCGTTTATTTGATCCTGATAAGCGCTCGTTGTCACAGTTGTGAACACCACGGCGTTCTCCTTCTACAAGGGGGTCTGGCATCACGGCGTTTGTTTCCAGGCGGACCATTAAAGAACGCAACACACACGTCTCCTGGACATCCAGCACAATTTAACCAACCAGATGACGACTTTGATACTCCTGAAATGTTTCCAGATAAGTATACCATATGCATCAGACGTTCAGCCAACGGTCCGTGGGCGTGACGTCTGAGACTACGTTAACGCCAACAGGCAATATTGGCCCAAAGGCTAAAAGCAAACCACAAAAAGTATTTCCCATTATTTACAGAAGACAATAATGGGAAAAAAGAATGTTTTTCCATCAGTTATTTCCATCTTTCTGTGAGCAATTACTTTATTGTTACTCGTCCTACATATTTCCTAATCGCAACACCAGATGTAAAATATACAATGACTCTTACATTGAAAAGAGATTACTGCAATTTTTATCTTCCCCACCTTTAGTAGCCTATATGCCCCTCCCCTTTCATGTCACAGGAATGATGTAATCCTTTTTATGTGGAAAGTGCAGGAGTTATGTAAAAAGAGCCACCTCTTCTGTGCATGTCAGAAAAAAAAGAAAGAGCAACAAGGAGAGAGAGAAAGATCTTTTGCCTTTTCTCATTCCCTGTACGTATTCTCTCATCATTGGATTATGTGTACTCATTGAGAAACATACCCAAACAATGGCCCAATGAATCGGTCGAATGATAATCAATGCTCAGAAAGCTTTGAAGGACACTGAACATGGTGTACAAAATAAGGAATGAAGAGAATTTCTGTATAATTATGTTGTACAAAAAGACAACCATATTAGCCTCTAAACCTCAGCAATGAGGCTTCAAAACACCTGTTCATCTGGTCTCTTCCCATTCACAATCTTTTTAACTAACCAGTTGAGTGTGCATATTCTGATTTATTCAGCAATTAAGAAATATGTATGCATGTTGGACTATTTATTTTACAGAAATGTTAGAAAATATAGGAACTATTGCACACTGCAAATGTAATGCCAATTACTATTATTATTAGTCTAAAAGTTGTAAAACAAACTAATTTTAAGGAATTAAATTGCATTAAAAAGACTGACTTCACTTCCGTATTGTGACACATTTTTGAGTAAAATAGCTTGTCAAAAAAAAAAAAAAAAAAATGAAGGGCAAGACTTCATCCATTGGTTATTAATTTGATTGTGATAAAAAGGTGTTGTGTACCAGGAGGCAAATTTGAATGGAAAAGTCACCATAAAATCTAAATTGACAATTCTTTGTATGCAATATTGCAGTACTTTTTATAAAGGATTTATCTATGCACATAATTACTTTTTTTTTTTAAATTCATGTGCCCTCATAATCTTTAATCAAAATAACTTCTTGTCCCTCTATAACAAATAATATAATAATAATAATAATAAACTTTATTTTTATATAGTTTAAAAGTTTAAAAGTTGCACCTCAAAGCACTTTACAAAAACATACAAATAAAATGCATTGAAATAAAAAATAGAATCATACATCAAAACAAATTTAAGAGACAAAAACAAAAATTGATTATTCACTTGGATGCTAGCCCGAAAAAATAAGTTTGAAGTGAAGATTTAAAAACACTAAACAGAAACATCTCTTCTCTTCGCGATAAAACGGTATCGATATTTATCAACGGTACGTCTTAATCGATAACGATATAAAGAATGTTTGATATAACTCTCGATATAGTTTCACTTAAATGCATTAAAATGTAAACAGACATGAAGTTCGGTTGCATGAACAACTCTCGCTCCGTCCCTGGATCACAAACAGACGCGCTATGAGTGACACGCATACAAGTTGCTGTGGAGTTCAGTTGAGCAATCGCCACGTGAGATCAGAACACACAAACATATGAAAACGAGTGCTGTAGTTGCCGGTGATGAGGAGATTGTGAATAAAAAAAGGACATATCAGATCAGATCAGATCAGTGTGGCAGTTTCATGGTTTCCTTACGTCTAACAGTTGATCTACTTCAAAGTTCGTCTTGAGGGAGCAGTTGTCATGTCGGTATATTAACAGCTGCACAAACAGTGCTTTCAATCACACAGTATCAATATTTCTGTGCTACAGATATTCAGATTATCACAGAAGTACTGAGATAAAAGTTTACAGCTCAGATAAAACACTAATGTCTATGTTATCGATCAAAATAGAGCAAATCAGCTTTTGAAAGAAACTTGAACGCGCTGAAAACGACGCATTTATTGATTACATTGTTTCACCATCAGGTAGCGACAAGTATTTTGTCAGAACTTCTGGTAAATTACATGTTTTTTTCATTTAGTTGTCATTCGGAATTGTGATCTTGGTTTGAAACAAAGAAAAACTTTTCTCAATTTATACAGAATTGTGCATCTCTAAGATATTTTCATGTTTTATTCTGCGAAAAGTACATCAGTAATTCCCTCTTCTGATTGAATTCAAGTTTTTACTTGTCTCAAAAAAAAAAACAAAAACAAAAAAAAAAACATTGCTAACAAGTGGCTAAATGGGGCTACAGAGGTTGTCGGGACATTAAAAGAGATCAGCCAAACAGGTAAACTCATCTACTCCCTTCCACAGTCTCGTTGTGTTTATAATCACACGCTTGCTATAATAACTATAACTATAATAATTCAAACTTTCAGAGAAAATGTTTTTTGGAAAATGGACTGTGGCATAGTTTGTTTATAGCCTACGTTTAGCTTTTGACCTTTTCCATTTGTGAAGACTATTACGATGAACAAAACGTGTAGGAATCATTTTGTTAATCACAGACCATATTTTCTTGCAATAATCCAAAAGCCAATGGAAAATTTTTTTTTGTTTTCTTGTCGAGGGAACCCAAGGGTAATGCTAACTTCCGGGTTGGCCTACAAAAATATGTCATCCCTGCACCACTCTACTCCCGACTGACAAAAGTCCCGCCCTACATTTTTTCCGTGTTCGGGAAGCCATTTCACTCGAATATGCATCACAATTGGGAAGAAAAAACTATCGCAACTTCCGTTTCATGTCGACTTTAACTGCAGAGCTGTAACATCACATAACATTTTGATTACACATACAAGATCAAAAAATGTATAGAAAAAGTTATTGCTCTTAAATGGGGAATTCACAACTGGCAAGATGGGCTTTTAATAAAAGTAGAAAAGTGAATCGGTTCTAGAGAAAATAGAGAAAAGGGGCTGTAGTGTTCTCTTAATGCACCCATAATGCACTTTTGATTTTGACACCACCCCTCTTAATCTGACTGTCTGTGAGCTAGAATACAGTAGTTTTATATAAATGCATTTGATGCATTTTGCGTCAATGGGGATATCTGAGTACAGGTAACACATAAAAAGAGTATGCATTGTTCATTTACATATGCTGCCAAAAGTGTAACAATACAAAAAATAGGTGAACTTATTCTTTCAGTGAACAAATTATGTGTACTCTGCCTCCAAAGCTTAACCTCTTTTCGAAGAACCATCTACAGAAAGATGACCTAGCAGAGACCAACAGTTCTTGGAAATGCATCAAATTTTCATAAAGACTACTTTTCTCTGCATATTTTAGTTGCAACACATATGGTACCATTAGGTCTCCCTTTCCATAATGTATTAATCTAATCACGCTGATGGCAAAATTGGTCAAATTTTAATATGGAAGAGAGGATAAGAATTAAAGAATAAGAACGGTAGAAAGAATAAAGACATATGGAATTATCTGCTTGGATGTCATGATTTTTTTGGTTTTATGAGCAGTGAAAATTAACATAATCATTCAAGGCTTGAAAGTTGTATGACATAACCAGTGGGTGGAGTGGAGGAGCAGCCTCCTTGCTGCTTTGATGCTTGTGGAGAACCTGGACTTTACTGCAAATCCACAACTCAGTCAGCATAATAATATTACACAAAAATAGTCCAGAAGCATGTAAAATTTCAATGATGGTGGGGGTCAAGTGGGGGGCAGGGATAGTCCTCTTTAGAGCACTGCTTATGCTAAGATGGTTTTTATTATATAAAAAACCTTGTTCAGACAACCCTGCACCAATATCATCACTAAACTCGGTAATCGCTAATAACCTGTATTTAAAGACACACACGATTTATGAAGATTTTATTACATGTTTTCTTAAAGGGATCAGGTGTTCTAGGTTACACTACAGCGCTCAGAGTTTACATATTCAAAGCATGCGTTCTGTTTGCGTAGGCTATCTGATGCTTTTATTTTCTACTAGTCAGCTGTAATAATAATAATTTCATAATGTTTTTTGATTTTGTCAAAAACTGTTTATATAGTTGAACAGCAAAGGAATTCATCAAATTTATTTATCAAATTTATCAGAGGAATTCGTCCATTGGTTTTAGCAGCGAATACTACAGCAATGTAAACAACACCTTCAATACAATGCGACACCTCCACCTCGTCACCATCAACAATACTATCGACACTAAGACAACACAACATTTAGAATATGCTCGAAATATAATCAATATAGTATAGTATTTCATATTTATGAATATACATGGTCCGAACAAAGAAATGTTCTTCTTTATTATTGGTGAGGGGAAATCACTAAGGTAACAGGAGCAGCTCTTATTCAAATCATCATGGAAACTGCTCTCCAAAGACGCAGAGGAAAGATTTGGCATCACCAGCGCTCCAAAGGTGCCTAGATAAAACATGCGCATTCCCTAATCGAATTAACGGCGTGAAAGCATTTTCATGATAAGAGAATGACACGATGAGGATCACAAGCACTTCAATCAATAAAATATTCGATTCATTCGCAATGAACGGCGCGCAAGCGAAGCCTTCGCAAATAGGTTAAGCCGCTCTCTAAACATCTAGCGCAATAAATCCGAGTCGAAGTACAAAACAGAAAACGATTACACACAGTTACAAACCTTTGCTTTCTTCCCTTTCATCCTGATTCTCATCAGCCGTCGATTCTGGCTTCATCCCATCCATTTGGAAACGAGTATTTTGAATATATTTCCCTTTGCCTGGTCTCTCTCGCTCCAATATAGTAGTATATCACAGTCCACCTCAAATATAGCCTATAAATATTTTGTCAGATCGGATGCAAATAATGCGTAAATAACTTGCTCATAAACGATACGAGCTGAGCCGAAGATGGTCTCACGTAAAGGCTTAGAGAAGACTATAGGCTAACCTACAAGCTGCTACGCTGAGGAGAGAGAATCCGTAAGAGGCTAGGAAAAACAGCCACTCCACTGCCAGTCAGGTTGACATAAACAGATAGTCCCAGCTGTAAACAGTCACACATGCTCTCTCTCTCTCTCTCTCTCTCCATCCCCCTCCCTCTCTCTGTCCTCCTTCCTCTCCGAATTGATGGGAGGACAGAAACGTATAAACTGTACTTATTAGGACAGGGGTCACATAGATATGAATTAAAAGTGATGTGTGCTAAAAAAAAATATTTCATTCCAAAAATCCATGCTTGGGTTTTCTAATAAAAAAAACAATGGTCCAACAAAGAAATACCATCTGTCTGGAATCCTCTTAAACAGTATTAATTATCATGCACATGACCTTCTGCTGCATTCAGCTAAACAAAAGACTTGTACGTACTAGTAAAGTACAACTGTCCAGGAAAGAGAGCACACTAAATACCATCACTATCATTACCTTTTAAGGAGCCTTAAAAACCCAGAGAGTATATATGAGGTTGTATTTCAACAGTCCCCCTGGTAAAAAGCAGACACTCTGGAGTATCACATTAAATCCTGATCCTGAAAGAGGTGGCATCCCATAGGTTATAATAATGAACATATGCTTGCTTGGACACAACATGACTGGTAGCAGAGCAAAGATAATTAGTGTCCGCTTGATAATGCAGTTGTGTTTTACTTCTGTGATATATGCAGTAAATTGACTCTAAAATGTCCCCAGTGATGGATTTTGATGTGTCACCCAAGATTTTACACCAGTTACTCCAGTGCTCCTATAATAAAACAATCGGCTGTTATAATTTTCAACCAATTTGTAGAAATTTGTTATCACTTTGACATGAAAGAATCTATTTGTTGCACACTGTCAAAAAACAAACAAACAAAACAATCTAAACCCTTTGTTGTTTAATGCTGAAAAACAGGAGAAAAAAAGGGGTGAATACTTTTTATAGGGACTCTATAGCCATGCCGAGTTTTTACTGCATAGTCTTAGAACATTTCAAGCATTTTTATAAATACTCTCTAATTGTATAAATGACCCATGAATGTATCAAAAATTATTTTTTCAAGTTGCTCCTATGCTGTGTTTGTTAAACATTTAATCTTCAGCTTATCTTAATGATTATTTATTTTACAGTATTGTGGAACCAAATAGTTGTCTCCTCATACTAAGGACACATTATGCTTTTAAAACACTTTCCCAGACCATTACCATAAAAAAGTGAACTGAAAAGGCGTAAATAGATTACTATCCACCACATTAAAACACCTACCCTCCCCAGGCATCAAAAACACAGCAAGTAAAGGAATGCGAGTAGTGGATGTGCTGTAAACAATCTCATACTTCTGGAAGCAATTTAGAGTTCTTACCTCCTTTAAAGCGTCACATTTTACAAGTAATTTTAGAATAAAATATACAGTTTGTATTAACAAATTTGAGCTCAGAAAGTTAATCTTTAAATTCCTGGAGGGAAACAACCCTGGTTTGGTGGTTATTTATCTACACCCCTGACTGACACTAATATAGTGTATAACGGACTGTGTCACACTATGGGAACAAATCAGGAACAGAATTAATGTGTATTTCACATTTTCACTGAAAAATATGTGCCATAACATGAATTAGTTTATATTTATGCTATATGTCATCACAAGTGACATTTAAGACTATTCGGGGGTGGAACCGAAGACAATAGGAACCAACTGGGGATTTGTCATGAGGCGGGGCTCTCTTGAGAATCTCAGGGTTGGTTTTGCTCTGACATACTACAATAATCTCTAAATTTGTAGGTCACTGTCACAGATTAAGTGTTTGTCTGGTAGATGAGAGATGCTGTCTGGCACAGTTTATCTTCTCATCGCAATAAAATAAAATAAAATGCACATACACAAAGCTATTATTTGTATCAGAGGACTGGGAATTATTATTCTTTATTTAGCAGATGGCAACCACAACACACTTTGGCCTAACTGGTCCCTAAGCATTATCATAAGCAAAAAAATAATTATTTATTGGCCATGATGTCAAAGTTGCAAGAAATGAAAAAAGGATAGTTTAACAGTATTTGTATTTAAATAACATAAATTAACATAACATCAAATCATCTTAGATAAACATCTTATAGTTTATGTGTTCTCCGTGTTTAAAGTCAACACTGAACTTAACATTTATTTTCTTTATACACACATTCCTGTTTTATTGTGCATACTTCATCAGTCCAAAGAAAAAAAATGTCTCTACAATCATTCATAATCATAATAATAATGATTAATATTCTAACCTTTTCCTTTTGGATGATGTTAATAGCTTTGTTAGGGGCATTTTTCTCACCTTTAAGTAAGGACAGTGAATGAGAGACAGAGATCAACTATAGGATGTCAAACTGGGAATGGATCTCAAGTCACCTCTTATGTTACTGAACTGTGTGTCAGAGCACTGAGGCTATGGCTCTGAAGTTAATATCTTTTTCAGGATGCCTTGTAGATTACGTAGATTATTTTTAAAGTCTTGCAAAAAGATAGTGCAGTAATGTAGCCACAAAGATTTTCGAAATAATAACTGGCAAACAACATTAGATTTGAAAAATAAGCATTACCAGATGCTCTAAAAGGTGAACTTGACCTTTAGCCTTCATAATTGTCGGAAAACTCGTATTCAGGTTTGGCCTCTGGTATGGAACTTTTTTCAATTCAGTTCCTAATGTATAAAATGAAGTGCTGCTTTACATTTTTATCTTTACATTTATGTCACATTATGGAAGTATGAAGCATGTTGACTTTTATTCATTACTTATATACTTATATATATATATATATATATATATATATATATATATATATATAATTCCTTTGTTCAAGAAATAATTATTTCTTTGTTTTTGTAATCAAAATTTTTATATATATATATATATATATATATATATATATATATATATATATATATACAAATAAATATTTGATATAGGCCTGTTTTCAGTTATTCATATTTTCAGTGGCATAAACACACCTTTATCTGAAAGGTCCAACTTCTGGTTAGTCAGTATTACAGCAGAACTTACACCATAAAGGCAAAAAGTAGTTAAAAAGCACAAGGCGTTGGATGAATACAAGAAGATTTCCAAGTCATTGAATATCCCTTGGAGCACAGTTAAATCAATAGTTAGGAAATTGAAACAGTATGGCAGAATTGTAAAGAGCAGGCTGCACTTGAGATTTTTGGCCATCAGACAAAATGCAATCATCGGAGGCACACCATCCACACCATTAAGGATGGTGATGCTTCTCTCTAGCAGGCCCTGCCTGGAAGGCTTGGTAGAGAATAAGATAAAAAGAATGCTGCTAAAATAAAGGGCAATCCAATCCATATCCAATCCACATCCATCCAATACTATACTGCAGCTTATACTTCCCAACAATCTACTTAGACGGGAATATCAGTCTGTCTGGCTGATATTTGGGAGAAACTTTATCTGAAATATATTATTAAACCACAATTGGCCATTATAACTGGGTCAAGTTTGTTTTCACTTTCAGAATGTATTTCTGTTGTTCACTGTCAAAAAGGCAAAATTAAAATTCTTTATGGTTCAATGTTGGAAAACCAAAAAATGTGAAAACTTTCAAGGGGATGAATACTTTACTGTAGCCCTGCCAAGCTTTTACTGCAATTCTTAGACCTTTTTAAGCCATGGAGATTTTTTTAGAGATATTCTCTCTCTCTCTCTCTTTCTCTCTCTCTCTAGAAAAGTGATAATGTCTGGAGGGAGAAATTTGACTTTGGAAATTAAGTTAAACCATTTTGGAGGGTTTTATACAAACATCAGAAAAAATCAGGAGATCTACAATGGAGAGTCCTGAAGTGTCACAGACACGTCAGGTTCCAACATCACCCAATCACAGCGCACTCAATCCCCAGAGTACTGATCACTCGCACCTGCACCTCATCAACACTCCAATCTTCACCCACATAAAAGACACTCACACTCACTCAGTCACTGTCCGGTCTCGTTCGCATTAAGAACCCTAAATGCTTACCTCTTGGACTCCAGTTGTAAACGACTTACCTGTCTCCTCGTCTCCCTGTGTTGTTCCAGTTTGTGTGTGAGTGTCTCCAATCCTCCTCGTCAGCCATTCCAGCATCTCTCCACGGATCTTCACTTCTGCAAATCACCCAAAGGACAGTATTACTATTCATCATCACCTCAACACCCAACTTCATTCATCTTCACTCACCTGCATCACCATTACCTCTGCTGTGTGTGATAAATAAAGTCTGCTTTCTGTTATCTCTGCCTCTGCCCCGTCTGTATTGTAACAGCATGAGTCAACCGGATCCCATTCAAGAGCTCGTCGATGTCCTTCGACGAGCTCTTTCCACCACGTCAACATCACCTCACCCAGCGATCACCTCCGCAAACACTGTTACCTCTCCTTCACGTCCCGTGCACGCCAGTCCCATGGCGAAACCGGCGCCCTACTCTGGTTCGGCGGAGGACTGCAGCGGATTCCTTCTGCAGTGCTCGCTGGTCCTGGAGATTCAACCGCACAACTTTCCCACCGAAACCTCAAAAGTGGCGTTCATCATCTCCCAACTGCAAGGCAAGGCGCTCCTATGGGCAGATTCAATTTGGTCCCAAAATCATCCTATTACTCAGTCATACTCCAGTTTTGTGGCCCAGTTCCGCAAAGTTTTTGGGAAACCCATCTCTGACTCGTCAATTGGTGAGAAACTTTATAATCTTAAACAAGGATCCTTATCAGTTAACGAATATGCCTTGCAGTTTAGAACTCTCGCAGCATCCAGCGGCTGGAACGAACAAGCCTTGATAACAACATATCGCCAAGGATTGGATCCTCACGTGCGGTTGCATCTCGCTGCATACGAGGATTCCATCGGCCTGGAACGATTCATCCAACTCTCCATCCGTTTCGCCACTCGTATGCAGTCGTGTTTAGAAGAACACCAGGGCCAGCTGCTATTTCCCATCTCAGCACGTCGACCAGAATCCGTCAGCCCCCCAGAACCAGCCAACGAACCCATGTCTCTGGAAGGTACACGGCTCTCCCCAGCTGAGCGACAGAGACGGCTGACCCAGAATCTTTGTTTGTACTGTGGTTCTCCTGGGCATATCCTCTCCACATGCCCAATCAAAAAGATGAAACCCCTCACCACTACTGTAACACTTACTGCTTCTGACATTTCCATTCCAGTTGTAGCCCTCCTCGATTCTGGGTCAGCCGGCAACTTCATCTCCGGCACCCTCTGTCGCCAGCTCCACGCCGACCACCTACCAGATACGATCAGTAACGGGGGAAGCCCTAAGCCGTAAGCACATCCGCCATTGCACTGAAGCCATCCAGATACAGGTCGGCCTTCTACACGTCGAACATCTCCATCTGCTGGTTCTGGAGGGATCCACCGCTGACGTGATCCTAGGGCGCCCCTGGTTGGAGCAGCACAACCCAACACTCTCTTGGAAAACCGGCGAGGTCCTGAAGTGGGGCGAAACCTGTTTCCCTGGGCTTCCCATTCCTCGTTCACCACGCTCCGAGTCTCTTCCAGTCTGTGCCACGACCATCGAGAGCCCAGTGGACCAGCGCTCCGTTGACATCCCTGAGTGTTACGCCCCCTTCAGTGACGTATTCTGCCCACAACGTGCTTCCAAGCTGCCTCCACACCGGCCATGGGACTGTGCCATCGATCTGCTTCCAGGTGAACCAGTGCCTAGGGGAAGGATATACCCTCTATCCGTCCCGGAGGAGAAGGCCATGGAGGAGTACATCAAGGAAACTCTTGCTCAAGGATACATCCGACCATCCACTTCCCCTGCTGCTTCAAGCTTCTTCTTCGTGGCCAAGAAGGACGGAGGCTTGAGGCCCTGCATCGATTACCGCGCATTGAACAACATCACTATTAAGTTCCGTTATCCCCTTCCTCTCGTCCCTTCAACCCTAGAACATCTCCGTGGTGCCACTGTCTTCACCAAACTGGACCTCCGCAGCGCGTACAACCTCATCCGGATACGCGAGGGGGACGAGTGGAAGACCGCCTTTGTGACACCTACCGGCCACTAAGAATACCTGGTTATGCCGTATGGCCTGGTCAACGCCCCCTCCGTATTCCAGGATTTCATACATGAGGTGCTCCGAGAGTTTCTCCATCGCTTTGTCCTGGTTTACATAGACGACATCTTGATCTACTCCCGGAGCCTGGCCGAACATCGCCACCACGTTGCGGAGGTCCTCCAACAACTCCGCAAGTTTCACCTATTCCTCAAAGCAGAAAAGTGTACATTCCATCAGTCATCAGTCCATTTCCTCGGGTACATCATCGACAGCAGTGGCATCCGGATGGACGAGGGGAAGGTGGAAGCCATTAAGACCTGGCCAACTCCCTCATCCATCAAGGACTTACAACGCTTTCTCGGATTCTCCAACTCCCTTGCCAGTCCACTCACCAACCTGCTCCGTAATAAGCCCAAGTCTCTGTCCTGGACCCCTGAGGCCACGGAGGCATTCCAACACCTCAAAGAAGCCTTTACCACCGCTCCTCTCCTCGTCCACCCCAACCCAGAGCTGCCCTTCGTTGTCGAGGTGGACGCTTCCACCACCGGAGTAGGAGCAGTGTTGTCCCAGCAGCAGGGGAATCCCAGCAGACTCCATCCATGTGCCTTCTTCTCCCGCAAGCTCAACCCGGCGGAGAGGAACTACGATATCGGTAACCGGGAACTCCTAGCCGTGAAACTCGCCCTGGAGGAGTGGAGGCATTGGCTGGAGGGAGCCAAACATCCCTTCCAAGTCCTTACAGATCATAAAAACCTTGAATACTTACGCTCTGCAAAAAGACTCAACCCGAGACAAGCCCGCTGGGCCTTGTTTTTCACCAGGTTCAACTTCACCATAACTTACCGCCCCGGTCCCAAAAATGTCAAAGTGGATGCTCTCTCCCGTCTCCACGCTCCAGAAGAAAATACCGAAGATCCTGAAACCATAATTCCTAAAGAACTCATTGTCAGCCCCATTTCCTGGTCAGAGGAGACCTTACCCTCCTCCAATGCCTCCACCAACGGTCCGCCGGGTTGTCCACCAGGCTTGTGCTACACCACGAGATCACGACGCACTCCTCTCATCCACTCAGCCCACACATCACTTGGCACTGGTCACCCGGGGGCCAATGAAACCCTCTCGCTGCTGAGGGAACGCTTCTGGTGGCCCAACATGGCAGCTGATGTCAGAAGGTACGTGCAGGGCTGTAAGGAATGCGGCATCTCAAAGAGCCCACGCCACTTACCATCCGGCAAGCTCTTACCTCTGCCCGTTCCCAACCGGAGGAAGATCCAGGAGATCGGTCGCTTCCTCCGTACCTTCTGTCATGACCACCAGGACTCTTGGAACCAGTACCTGGGTTGGGACGAGTACGCCCAAAACTCTCTCCGTCAGCCCTCCACCGGTCTTACACCATTTCAATGCGTACTCGGCTACCAACCCCCACTGTTCCCCTGGTCTGGGGAACCCTCTGACGTACCATCTGTGGATTACTGGTTCCGAGAGGGTCTGGGACTCAGCGCATCACCAACTGCAGCGAGCCCTGCGCAGACGCAGGATGACAGCAGACCTTCGCCGGTCCGAAGCTCCCTCCTACCGGCCCGGTCAGAAGGTCTGGCTGTCAACCAGGGACATCCGCCTGCGTCTACCCTGCCGGAAGCTGAGTCCCAGGTTCATTGGTCCATTCACCATCAGCAAGAAGATCAACCCAGTCACGTATCAACTTCAACTACCTCCTCACTATCGAATTCATCCTACATTCCATGTCTCACTACTTAAGCCTCACCACCCTTCTGTTTCTCCCTCCACAGGACCTGACGTGGCAGCCTCCGAACCCCCCCTTCCACTCATCCTGGACGACGGCGCCGCATATGAGGTTCATGAGATCTTGGACTCCCGACGCCGTGGTGGTCTATTAGAATATCTGGTCGACTGGGAGGGCTACGGCCCCGAAGAACGCTCATGGGTCCCCAGGGACGACATCTTGGATCCAAACCTCCTCCAAACCTTCCATTCCAATCACCCTGACAGACCAGCCCCCCGTGGAAGAGGCCGACCACCGCGACGTCGGGGTCCTCGGCCCTCAGGAGCGGGCCGTGGAGGGGGGGGTACTGTCACAGACACATCAGGTTCCAACATCACCCAATCACAGCGCACTCAATCCCCAGAGTACTGATCACTCGCACCTGCACCTCATCAACACTCCAATCTTCACCCACATAAAAGACACTCACACTCACTCAGTCACTGTCCGGTCTCGTTCGCATTAAGAACCCTAAATGCTTACCTCTTGGACTCCAGTTGTAAACGACTTACCTGTCTCCTCGTCTCCCTGTGTTGTTCCAGTTTGTGTGTGAGTGTCTCCAATCCTCCTCGTCAGCCATTCCAGCATCTCTCCACGGATCTTCACTTCTGCAAATCACCCAAAGGACAGTATTACTATTCATCATCACCTCAACACCCAACTTCATTCATCTTCACTCACCTGCATCACCATTACCTCTGCTGTGTGTGATAAATAAAGTCTGCTTTCTGTTATCTCTGCCTCTGCCCCGTCTGTATTGTAACATGAAGGGGGCTGTTGCTGTTAATGCTTTTGTTTCAATTATTAACTACAATGTTAATGAAGGTTGTGTTTTTTGTGGGTTAATAGAATTTTTTTTTCATTGTTTTCTCAAATGTATTAGGCTTAAACCTCTTTTTGTATTGTTAAAACAATTGTTTTTAGGCTTTAAGGAAAGTTTTACCCCTAAGGCTTTCATTTATGGGGCAGGATATACCCAGTTGATTAATTTTATGGTCGGCCAGGCAAAAATGGCCATATATATTCAAGAAAAAACAGGATTAAAAGTATACATGGCCAAGATTGTGTATTGTTGTTTAAGGCATTTATTAGGTCTAGGATCTCAGTTGAGTTTAAATATTATAAAGAGATGCGGGACTTGGATACCTTTGTAATGCAGTGGTGTTTTAAATGAGGTTTTTTGTACTGTGTTTGAGGAGGAGTTAATTTTTAGTCTTTTGTTGTGTTGATTGGTTTTGTGATAATGGTTTGATGTTTTTTTTTGTTATTGATTTAATAAAAGTATGGGTTGAAAAAAAAAAGTTCAATGTAAAACTGAGGCTCTTGGCCAAGAAGGAAAGTTTGTTTGATCTATTTGTCTATAAGAGTGGAATTGTTCTCTATACACCCACAGAGCATCACAACAGCCCAACCATCCCTCACCTCCATAAAACTACATAATCCTTCATGCTTATAATAGCTATAATTACTCTGTTCACTGTTTATTATTATTTAAGAGGGACAATAGCTACAGTTGGGGTTTTCAGAGATGCTTAGAGCAAGAGCCATTTAGCGGACAATAGAGAAAACAATGGATAAAGATTGGCTGTAATTTATGTTGCAGAACTTCATAATGCCACCGAACTGATGACCAATAAAAAAGGCCTTTGGTTAGTTTGAACGAATCTGAGTATATTGTTTGTTTTAATTCATTGTTTTAGACCTCATTAATCATTCATAACAGCATAGTCAACTGTGAGAAAAACAAAAGATAACATTGTGCTTTATCATAATATAGAAGAACATTTTGTGGGTACCTACTACCTAATGATTTTCATGTACTGAAAATTGTAATAATCAAAAAGGAGAATTTGATGACTAACACTGAAAAGTGCACATTCCAGCAGTGCATGGACAAGACAATTACAGTATAACAGCAGAAAGCACTAAAAGCAATGGTTGCCAACTAGTCGCAAGTTCTGTCATTACAAACATAGTTCAACGACTCTGTATTTCCCGAAACCGTGCTATCAATGAACATTAGCAAACAGCATCATGTAACTACAGCTATAGTGATTTGCATAATTTACTGTTAATACTATAATAAGTACATGTGTAACTATGTCCCCATAAAATAAAGTGTTACCATCTTTAATGTTGTTTCCAGTGTTTAATGTGGGTTAGCAAAACAGCCTTCAGTTTATTAGCACCACCAAATGCAAATACACAGATTGTATCTGCAGAGGTTTAAGACAAGTGACCCAAAGCTCAAATCTTTTTGGTTAGTTCATTTTCGTCGCCAGACAAAGAAAAAATCTGACACACTCACTGACCAAAGAAAAAACAACTTTGGTTTGTTACCAGATGGATATTTGTCGTCGGTGTGAAGAGGTTCATAGAAATAAAATGTTTCTATTCATAATCTTGTATGCAGCACATATTTCTGTTTAGTTAAAGCCAAGGCCTGTTCACACAGACAAAATGCAAGGCACTATGCAGTGGAGAGATCTATTTACACCAAGACACAAAACGTTCCGCCAGGCTAAAAGAAGATAAAATTCTCTCCATACGATAGGTGGTGCTGTTCGACAAACACACCTTCAGCAGGTCTACCATCCAGCTCTTATGATGAGAGAGAAGAAAAGAAATACAATGCCATTTGACAAAACAGCACAACATATGCAATGGAAATTTGTGGAACAGAAGCAGCAGGTCATGTACAGTAATATGCCTCATTAAGCAAGTTTACAGCAAGTTTTCTTAAAAATCAGAAGAAAAAAAGAGAATGAACTGAATGAGAGACTGAATGTGCAAGTATTAGCATTCAATGTGAATAGGTCTTGATAAACCCCTGCCCTAAGCCCATGATTTCCAGATGCATAATAAATACTTTAAGATAGTGTGTATAGTTGCCTTTAAAAATATTGTCTCACTGAGGGGTGAAAACATTAGTGCTTCTCAAACTTCAACTCACAGAGAAGAGGAGGTGAAAACTAGGGCAGAATTCTACTAATGTTTCTGAGCTTGTCATCTTTTCACAACTGATATTTACGGTGGCCCAGTAGTGCACAACACAACGAAATAAAAAAAAAAACAAACATACGTTCACAACACATCAGAAACAAGCCACAACACAACGAAATAAAGCCACAGCACAACGAAATAAAGCCACAGCACAACGAAATCGAGCCACAACACAACGAAATAAAGCCACAACACAACGAAATAAAGCCGCAGCACAACGAAATCAAGCCACAACACAACGGAAATGCTCCCGCCCATAGGGGGCTCTCAGAGCTCGGTAAAGTTAGTTTTCCTTGCCAATGTTCTATAGAGTCGACAGTGATATCAATACCACGATTAGTTTCAACAGTATGTAACCACTGTATATCAACATGAAATATTAATTTAAAATCAACTACGTGCTCAACAGCTTCATATTTATACCTGTGAATAATTTGATGCGCTACCACGGCGCATGATGAAGGGAACGTCTGCCAATTCCACCAAGTGGCTAAAACGTCATCATTTGTATTAATTAAAATTACTTTTAACATTTAAAAACAGACATGTTCAAATTCCAAAGCTTGTCAGTCTTACCAACAGGAAGTAACAAGCTTTGGAATTTGAACATGTCTGTCTTTAAATGTTAAACAAAGTAATTGCAATGAATACAAATGATTCGTTTTAACCACTTGGTGGAATTGGCAGACGTTCCCTTCATCATGCGCCGTGGTAGCGCGTCAAATCATTGTATAAATATGAAGCTATTGAGCATGTAGTTGATTTTGAATTAATATTTCATGTCGATATACAATGTTTACATAGGCTACTTAAAACTAATATGGTATCGATATCTTTGTAAGACTGTCGACTCTATAGAACATTGGCAAGGAAAACTAACTTTACCGAGCTCTGAGAGCCCCCTATGGGCGGGAGCATTTCCGTTGTGTTGTGGCTTTATTTCATTGTGTTGTGAACTACTGGGCCACCATAGATATTAGCTACCACAAATCAAATCAAACCAACAAACTGCACACAATAATCTTGTATTATGGCCAATTCACACCAAAAATATAAGCACACGCTGCCGTTATGTTGTCTGCAACTTTAAATGCTCAAGCTCTTTAAAGTCAAGAAGATTCTAATTGGCTATCAATGTTTTTATGTTTCATCAGCTGGAATAAAATCATTTTGAAAGTATCTCCAGCGATATTGTTTGTCTGTGTCATTATTGTTATAGCTGTGGTGTGGACTTCCCGATTTACTTTTGCCTGATAATTTGATTACATTCTGTTCTCCTATGAGTATGTCAAAAAACGTGGAAATTTAGACATGATCAGACTAGTCTAGTTAATATGAGACAGAACAACCCAGTGGAGACATCTCTCCAGTAATGAGCCCATTACTGTTCTTTTATGTGCCCTGACTAGAGAGTTAATGTGGAAAAAGGGGATACAGCACACAGAAAGGTTTCCTTTTGAAGTCCTGTAAACAAAGAAGCAATTAAAGTCCATAGACAGGGCCTAGTCCTGTCCCACTTAGGAAGGAGGTCTGCAGTGAGGGCAGAGCGATGTATTCGATGTCTAGTTTAAAGATATCGCAAAATAAAACAGAGAATTGTGAGATAAAAAGTCTGTGTATTTTTGCTAGGAAGAGTAATATGTATAAGTTGAAGTGTGAATTTTTTTCGATGTTAAACTTCTGTCAGCCTATATGCCAAGACAACTATAAGTAATCCATTGGTAAGTTGATTTTCTCCAAAAAGTGTGACTCATTGTGACAACATTGCTTTACTCGTATGAGCAGCCCAACATAGCAACACTGATGGGGTTGGGTAGTAAATACAAAAATGAAAATTTCAATGGAACAACAAAAGAAAGACACAAGGCAATCCACTTAGCCAATTTGAATAAGTACTTTAGTCCTGTGGCCCATTTACACAGAATACTGCTGTTTAATGCCAACAGAACTCATGACAGTGTCTCTATAGCAACATGTTGACATGGCTGATAGACAAAAGTAGGAATGTTAGGAGAGGTTTTAATCATTGTAACTGCTGTGAATTAACATTCTGGTATTCCATACAGTATCTATATTTTTTACTGCTTTAAGACTTTGGTCAGACACTGAGCATCTTAAGGGTAGTTGAGTTTCAATAGTTCTATATGCTTTTACTATGTCTTTGTTACGTAATTGATAATGATTGAATATGGTGAGTTTGTAGTTGATGCCTTAATCTAATTCAAACAGAGAGGAGGACTGACTTGTAAACTGTGAGGTAAAAAGTTTGTTTGTTTGTTTGTTTGTTTGTTTGCTTTGCTAGGCAGAGCGATATGTAAGGTGAAGTGTGTAATTTTTTTGATGTAAAACTCTCTCCTATCACTCACCTATCACCTCACCCACAAATAAAACAAAAAATTATTACAAGCATATACAGAGATACATGTACAAAATAGTGTTTGTAGCTGATGCCTTAATCTAATCTAAGCGATTCAAACAGGCTAAATAGGCTAACAACTAGGGTGGGTCTTATTCCTTGGAAGCATTCATGTTTATGTACAACTTTACAGACTCACATCAGCCTCTGTTGTCAGTTGGGGTTCTGTCCAAACTAGTGGGACACAGAGGCAAAAGAGAGCATGGTGGGAGGTATATGAACTGGGGCACCATCTTCTGTTACATCTGTATGTAGAAAAACATAATTTGGTCCATTCTGATAGCTTTTTATTCACCAACTGATTAATAACAACTTAATTATATGATACTAATAGGGCTACCTTTGTAAAACACAGCCAGATTACAAAAGACTAAATTAAGTAATAATGACTGTTGGTAAAAATGTTATGAAAACTACATATATCTGCAGAACTTTACCACAAAGTTGGCATTAACCTTTGATGCTGCCAAAATACTAACTGAATAACAAGAGAACACACACCACAAAAATAAACAAAGAGTGTCAATAGCCTGATGATCTTATGATGATCCTTTAAACAGTTCCTTTATTGCCTGGCAAATTCCTGCCCTGAGAAGGTGCACAGTGAGAATGAAAGAGATCATGACAGTTCAAAGTGTATCAGCAATGATGATTATATATTATCTCTTCAAAAGTTAATTCAAACCTGAGTAATTCCTGACATTCACCCTCAGTTATCAGTTTACCTAAAAATACAGCAAGAAATAAAGGTGAAATATCTTTCTTACTCCCTCCAAATTATCTGTGTTGTTAGGTTTAAATCCCTCTTCACTAACCCATAATCCTTTTGGCCCAGATTCTCTAGGGCGGGGTCTTAGGATGACATCACAGCAGCAGGCAAGCTGTTAATTCCCAAAGTTATGTGGTAAAGATCTCAATATATCCAGAAGCAATGCATAATTTTGATCACAATCGCAACAAAATCTTTGCCGTCACAAAATAGAAGCGGTTTATATGTTCCGTATGCTTGCTTTCTTTCGCATAGAGCTGCATGGCATTTATCTATAACCATTATGGAAACTAAACTTGAAGTTACCAGTTGTTACATAACAATAGTTATCACTATGAATTATGAATTATGATTGCTGTTATGAAATTTTGTCATTATTTACTTACCCCTATTCAAGACCCCTATGACTTCCTTTCTTCCATGGAACACATAAGGTCTTTTTTTTCTCCATATAATAAAAGTGCATGGTGACGTGTTATCATTGGGTTCTCATGCCATGTGACAGTAGTGCCCATAACTGTTACAGGATCACTTTCTACATAAGTCCAAACTATAAGTACAACCCGTACTAATACCCTTAAACAGTAGAACCCTTAAATGAGCTCATTTCAAATTTGATGCCTGCTACAGGTCTCAAAATAGTTGGGATGGGGGCATGTTTACCATGGTGTAGCATCTCCTCTTCTTTTCAAAACAGTTTGACGACATCTGGGCATCGAGGTTATGAGTTTCTGGAGTTTTGGTGTTGGAATTTGGTCCCATTCTTGCCTGATATAGGTTTCCAGCTGCTGAAGAGTTTGTGGTCATCTTTGACGTATTTTTCGTTTAATGATGCACCAAATGTTCTCTATAAGTGAAAGATCTGAACTGCAGGCAGGCCAAATCAGCACCCGGACTCTTCTATGATGAAGCCATGCTGTTGTAATAGCTGCAGTATGTGGTTTTGCATTGTCCTGCTGAAATAGACGCCGTCTGGAAGGGAGTATATGTTGCTCTAAAACCTTTATATACCTTTCAGCATCCATAGAGCTGTCCAAAACATGCAAGCTGCCCATACCGTATGCACTTATGCACCCCCATACCATCAGAGATGCTGGCTTTTTAACTGAGCGCTGATAACACGCTGGAAGGTCTCCCTCCTCTTTAGCCCAAAGGACACGGTGTCCGTGTGGACTCGTCTGACCATAGAACACTTTTCCAATTTGAAACAGTCCATTTTAAATGAGCCTTGGCCCACAGGACACGACGGCGCTTCTGGACCATGTTCACATATGGCTTCCTTTTTGCATGATAGAGCTTTAGTTGGCATCTGCAGGTGGCACAGCGGATTGTGTTTACCGACAGTGGTTTCTGGAAGTATTCCTGGGCTCATTTAGTAATGTTATTGACTTAATCATGCCGATGAGTGATGCAGTGTCGTCTGAGGGCCTGAAGACCACAGGCATCCAATAAAGGTCTTCGTCCTTGTCCATTATGTAGAGATTTCTACAGTTTCTCTGAATCTTTTGATGATGCACTGTAGATGATGAGATTTGAAAAGCCGTTGCAATTTGACATTGAGGAACATTGTTTTTAAAGTATTCCGCACTCTTTCACAGATTGGAGAGCCTCTGCCCATCTTTACTTCTGAGAGACTCTGCCTCTCTAAGACATTCCTTTTACAGCTAATCATGTTACAGACCTGATATCAATTAATTTAATTAGTTGCCAGATGTTCTCCCAGCTGAATCTTTTCAAAATTTCTTGCATTTTCAGCCATTTGTTGCCCCCGTGCCAACTTTTTTGAGACCTGTAGTAGGCATCAAATTTGAAATTAGCTCATTTAGTGGATAAAAGTGTAAACTTTCTCCCTTTAAACAATTGTAATGTTATCTATGTTCTATTGTGAATAAAATATTGACTCATGTGATTTGAAACTCTTTTAGTTTTCATTTTATTCAAATTTAAAAAACGTCCCAACTTTTCCGGAATTCGGGTTGTAAGATGGAAAAGCTGACTCTAGATAAAGGACAAATGTCCTACATTGTGCTTTTTGCTGTGTGCATTAAAGTCACCATGAAATCAAAATTGACAACTCTTATTTTGTTATGGAACATTGCAGTATTTATTATAAATACACATCATTATATTTCTAATTCATATACGTAATCTTTAATCAAAATAACTTCCCTTCCCTCTTGCAATGTCATCTCTTCTCTTCTTTGATGAAGTGTTTATTGGTGTGAGGGCAGGGCAACCTGTCATCTCACATGAGATCACAGCAATTCTTGTCCGAGAAGCCATTTTATTCAGATATACACCACAAAAGGGAAGAAAAGATTAACACAACATCCATTTCATGCCGGCTTTAAGCAATTTTGAATTATTGGTTTGTAAAGTATTGAATGTCTATTTGAATGTCTCTTAAAATTAGTTAGGTAAAATTTGTATAATGTTTATAACAATGCCTGCATGGATTATGATTACTCACAATGACTTGTATAACAATGCCTGGATAACAATCACATCAAGTCAAATTCATTTTGTATGCACTTTTCACAATACACATTGTTTCAAAGCAGCTGAAAGTCTTACTGTAATGTCTATAAGAGGTTTAAATGTTAGTTGGTTCTGTTCTAAGCAAGAGTAAACAATTCTCAAAAATTATTAATGAAAATATGACCTGTAGTTATAGGTGAAAAGTCAGAAAAGGTCTAAAAGTCTAATGCTTGGGCAATAGCCTGAGTGTTCAAAAGTAATTAAGGAATTTAGATAAGGGTTAGTTTTGTTCTAAGCGAAAGTAAACAATTCTCAAAAAGCATCAATGAAAATATGGTCAGCTGTCCATATCAGTGGTCAGTGAAAAATAGCTAATTGTCAAAGAGTCTGATGTGAGTTTAACATTTTCCAAACTTAATTAGAGCAATGATGTTGAGAAATTTAAGATATGACTTTAAAATATGGTTTCAGGCAGAATTACTATATTGTGATGTTGTTCCTTACTGTGGTTGTACAGTAAATTACTTTTACTGTGGTACAATGCCTGGATGATGATTCTCTAAATATTTTATTTTAATGTCTTTTAAAATTAGGCAAAGTTTGTATAATGTTTATATAACAATGCCTGGATGATGATTACTTCTGATTTGAGTGCTTAAATTATTACATGAGGTTGACATTTTTATTATAAGTATGCTTATCACAGTAGTGAAAACACATTTTATGGCAAATCCGACTGTGTGTGATATCAGGCCTTTGGAGTTTTTGTCTACCTGAATCTACCTGTTAAGGATTAGACCTGACAAAATTCTTGGATTAATGAAAAAGGCCATCTCCAAGAAATAAAGTCAGTTATTTCCCTTGATAACTGTAAATGTCACTGGAGTTTCTGTTTAAAATTTATTTTATAACTGTGGTGTTATCTACACTGACCTTTTCTTTTATGCTGCACAAAATGAGGCTTTACAATGGCCAAAAGGCACAGATCTGTAGTTATGGCAGAAGCAGTGCTTTGCATAATGGAAACAGAGGTGTTGCAGATAGGATAGACAAGCTGTCATTCATACAGGATGCATAAAAATGCAAGACAAAGTCAGCACACTGTTTCTCCCAAAAAAAAATAAATAAAAAAACCACCTATAATACTAAAACACCAGAATACTACAACATCACTTTTCGAGCAAATCAGCTCTTCATCAGACTCAATCATACAGAATGAGCTCCACGGTGGTGGCACAGGTCGGTGAGGTCTGAGGTGGATTTATGCGAGCAAGATTATGTAGAAAGGGATGCTGTTGCTGGGAAACGAATGCTGCAAAGTAGCTAAATGAAAGGTGACATTACTTTCACTGACTTCACTTAAGCTGCAGCTTTGGAGCTAAGCAGTACTCAGTTTAAAGGCCCATTCACAAGAATGATATTGATAAAAAGATAACACAGAGATAAGCACAAACAAATTCCTCACTTAATTTAAACCAGGGTCAGAAAAAGCAAGAATGTGATGGAAGCTGAGAAAATTTGCCGTCTCCAGGCTGTTTCCATGCAGTTGGCCTTTTACCGATAAAATGGCCGTCTCCAGGCTGTTTCCATCCAATTGGCCTTTTACCAATAAAATGGTGTGCGTAATGACGTCATCCCTAAAAAAATGCATTGTCGCATAAGTTGTTATGTAATGAGACAATTGAAATTCACCAGCAGGCCTACTGCTTATTTTCACATAATATTATGAAATAGGAAATATAAGAAGACGATGGCGAAGTCTTAACATGATTGTCTCTATTTTCCTCATCCTTGTGACGCACCTTTGAACTAGAGAAATGGTGCTTTAACAGGAGCACCATGAATGCGGACACTGCATGTAGGCTATAGGCTAATTCTGTCATGTGACACCACATTTATTTGCATTAAAGCCATTTTTCTCGACAAAAAGTGTTTCCGAAACAATTTTTGCGACATTTGAAGTTGACCAAAAATTCATGCGCTAAAAATAAAGATTGTGTCGACATTTGAGAAATTTTATAGACAAATGGCATTTCCATCAGGTATATCGCTAAACATTTTAAAGCGCTAAACCTTTTTTCACAAAAAAAGGAAACCCGACTACTGAGAGCAGAGCGATCCATATACAGAGATTTATTAGAAGCAAAAGGGTAAATCACAGAGTCATAAGCCACGCAATAAAGTCCAGGGTCAAAAACCAAGAAAACAGTCCAAACAGGCAATCAAATCCAAAAGAGTAAACAGTAGAACAAGGCAGATAATCCGAAATCAAGGCAAGACACAACAATGGGAAAACGCTTAGAATTGCAGAATTGCAGTGGCGGTTCTGTATAGGTTGCAGGGTAAGCAGGCTTGCGAAGAGAAACATGGAATGTAGGTGAGATCCTTTAAGAAGCAGGGAGTTGGAGACGATATGCAACAGGGTTCATCCTTTTGATGATTTTGAATGGGCCAATGAATTTAGGACTTAGTTTCTTACAGGGAAGGCAAAGCTTGAAATCTAGAAAACCAGACCATTTGACCAGGTTGAAATGACAGGGCTGCTTGTCGCCTGCGATCAGCATTGATCCGTTGTCATCAGATAGCTTGCTGAAGTTTTACATGGGCAGCATCCCTAATCTCTTCGCTGTGTCTTAACCAGGCATCCACTGCCGGAACATCAGATGGTTCTCCAGTCTAGGGAAACAATGGAGGTCAGTATCCTAATACACATTCAAAGGGAGTTAAGGAATGAATGACTGAATTCTGTGCATATTCTGCCCATGGTAGGAATTTGTTCCATTGGTTCTGTGATATATGGCAATACAAACGCTGATTTCTTTTTTATCTGCCAATTTCTTGATTCAATCTTTCCACCTGTCCATTGGAGGGTGGTAACCCGAGATTAAACTTATGTTGATGTTTAATTTTTGGCAGAAAGCTTTCCATACTTGGGAAGTAAATTGGGGTCCCCTGTCTGAGACAATGTCTTCAGGTAGGCCAAATATTCTGAATACATAGTTGAAGATTGTCTCAGCAGTGTCAATAGCACTGGGCAGTCCTTTAAGGGGTACCAACCTGCAACACTTAGAGAATCTGTCCATTATAACCATGACAGTGGTATAGCCGCTTGAGGAGGTCAGATCAGTAATTAAGTCTACAGCAATATGGGACCAAGGCCTTCTGGGAATGGGGAGGGGTTCTAGGAGTCCTGTGGGGAGTTTTCAAGGTGTGTGGGTTTGTGCATAAACTTGACATCCTTGGACATAATTGGTGACATCGGTGGCCAGGGTTAGCCACCAGAATCATTGTCTGACCATAGCACTAGTGCGGTTGATGCCAGGATGTCCAGAACTAGGTGAAGTGTGAATCCATTGATGACTTGGGTGCATTTGGTTTTCAGGCACAAAGAGTTTGTATGGGCAGGGCAGTCAGTGGGAATTATGCCAGGTTGTTGGGAGTTCTTGATGTCTGCCATGATATCCCACCTAATTGGTGCAACAATTATAGAAGGGTCTAGTATGTGGGAGTTAGAAAGGTTCACTTGAGCCTTTTTTATAAATATGTGTTAAGGCATCAGCCTTGTCATTCTTGCTTCCAGGTTGATATGTGACAGTAAAGTTGAATCTTGTGAAGAACAAAGACCGTCTTGCTTGACGAGGATTTAAACGTTTGGTGGAACGGATGTATTCTAAGTTCTTGTGATCAGTGAGTACAGTAAATGTGAATCTGGCCCCATCTAACCAGTGTCTCGATTCTTCTAATACGGATTTGATGGATAATAGTTCCTTGTCTCCGTCGTGGTAGTTCAGTTTGGCTGGGGACAGTTTGCAGGAATAGAAGGCACAGGGGTGAAGCGTGGCTGTATCACCATCTCTTTGTGAGAATATGGCTCTAATTCCAGTGTCAGAAGCATCAACTTCCACAATGAAAGGTTTGTTTGGGTCTGGATGATGAAGGATGTGAGCAGAAGTAAACTGGTTCTTGAGTGTTTGAAAGGCTGTATTAGCAGTGTGAGTTCACTGCAAAGTCTTGGGTTTGCCTTTTAGCATGGAAGTCAGAGGACTGGCAACAGAGGTGTAGTTGCATATGAATCGCCTGTAGAAGTTAGCGAATCCTAAGAAATGCTGTAATCATTTGATATTTTGAGGTTGTGGCCACTGCTGGATGGCATTGACTTTGGCTTGCTCCATTTCTACACAACTAGGTTTGTGAACATAACCCAGGAAAGCGATGGAATTTTTATAGAATTCTCTCTTGGATGATGCAGGTGAGAAAGGACACAAGCATGTTAAACAGTCACTTAGCTGAAGTAGTAATGGAGTTCTCTTTCAGACCAAGAGATGTCAGGATTGTGGAGGGCTAACCAAGTATAGCCAAGAACGATGGGGATTCTAGGAGACTTAACGATATAAAACCGTAACAGTTCTTTGTGCAGTAATCCCACTTGCAGTCGAATGGCAGCAGTGAAGGCTTAATTTAAGGCAGTTTCCAATGGGTTTTCATCAATAGCGGTAATATGGATGGGGGTTGACAGGGTAAAGTAGGAATCTTGAGTCTTTCTACTAATGAAGTTGACAACAGCTCCCAGGTTGACTAACGCTGAAGTAGTGAAGCAGAGAAATTGTAAAATAATTGTGACTGGTATCAGTAGAGAGTGATTTTCAATAGAGAGTAAACCATTACTCACCCAGGTCTGCTTTGCTGTTGGTCGTGTGGGACAGTTAGGGCAAGTAGCCAGCAAATTGATAGCTGAATAAACTTGATGAGCTCTAGGCCTTCATCCTTGCAGGCAAGTTCAGCTTGTAGTTCAGGATTCAGTCATTCTCTGTACACCATCTTGAGTGCTTTTTCATCCCAGCCACATTGAGATGCAACAATAAGGAAAGTCAGAGTGTATTCAGCTGCAGTCTGCTCACCTTGTTTCAGATGTAGTAACTGAACGGCAGTTTCTCGCCCTCCCGCTGGGTATTTAAAGACTTCTCTATATTTTTCAATGAATAAGCCATAATTGTTGCTAAGTCCTTCATCATTACTCCAAGATTGCAGTGGCCCAGTCTCGAGCTTTACCTGTGAGCAAGGCAATAATGAAAGCATTCTTCGGAATTTCATAAACATACTCTCTAGGATGTTGTGTCATGAAAAGGTCACACTGGCTGAGGAAACCCAGACACTGATCAGGTGATCCATCAGACTTTTCAGGTAGAGCCATTCTCAGTGAAGATTGAGTAGGTGGATTGTCTGTTGAGTGTCTGATGGTTGTAGGTGTGCTCTGAGGTAGGCATGCATTTCTTCATTATGAATTCTATTTCATGAATAAATTCTATGAGACATGGGATGCCATTCTATGGTAGTGGAATTTTATTGGCAAATCTCCTGACTTTGGTTCAGTGATATTAAAAATCCCAAATCAATTTGTGCACCCTATACAAAAGCCACTTATTTGAATTCAAACCACTTATTTTAATGCCACATGAATGCCTCAATGAAGCAAATTATTGCCAATTGTCACTGAATCTATCATATCTATTAGGGGTGTAACGGTACGCGTATTCGTACCGAACGGTTCACGGGGCAAATTCCAATGTCAGTGGTTCCCAAACTTTTTAGAGTGGAGTACCCCCTGAGGCATTTATCATCCTTCTGCGTCCCCTCTCTTCCACTTAGACTGCACCTTTTCCATTAAGGAACAATATTTGCCCCCTAAATTGACTTTCCAGTGCATTTTTTTTATCTTTATAAATACCTTTACAACATTACTAATGTTTTAATTGAAAAGTTCAATAGAGAAATATGCAATGATAAAACATGAAAAGTGATTCTTTTAAATACTAAAACCGCCAGTAGGCAGTAAGTCACTGTCTTGAGGCGTGAGTCATCGAGTCGTTCGTTCAAGGAAGCAAGTGGCTGTATTTATGAATGAATCATTGACTCACGAACAAATAGTTCGAAGCCGCAGATTCATTCACAAAACACGGCTGTGTGTTGTAGTTCTGCTGTGGCTTTCGTTGGAGCTTTTTTTTTCGTTGCAAAACAGAGTAAATACTGACAATATTTATATTTTCTGAATTACTTTCCTGCACTTTTCCTGACAACAATGAAATTGATGACGTGTTCTCTAGCCAACCCTTAACTAGTCTCGCGTAGCCAGACCTTCAGACTGACGGCAGAAGGTCTGGACTCTATCGCAGCTTTCATTGGTCAAGGACCGCCCAAGAAGACTTCACATACGTTTGAAAATCCAGCGTTTATTTGATCCTGATAAGCGCACATTGTCACAGTTGTAAACACAACGGCTTTCTTCTTGCACAAGGGACTTTGGCTTCATGGCATTTGTTTCCAGGTGGACAGTTAAAGAACGCAACACACATATCTCTCGGACATCCTGTAAAATTAAACCAACCAGATGACGACTTCAAAACTCCTGAAGTGTTTCCAGATAAGTGTGCCATATGCATCAGACGTTCAGCCAACGGTCCGTGGGTGTGACGTCTGAGGTTGAGACTACCCCTTAGTAGCCGGCGTACCTATGATGTCACCTGACTGCAGTAGCCAATAAAGATTGGCGTGTAGCACATGTGCTTCAGACACCAGTTCATGAGGAGCATTCCCATAGCGTCATCTTATCGATGCAGTGTTGAGTTCCACTTTGAAAAGGAACAGATACCTAATAAAGAGGGGGGGGGGGGGGGGGGCACTTTGGGCTCATACTATAAGCAGGGTTGCCAGGTTTTCACAACAAAACCCGCCCAATTGCTCCTCAAAACTGGCCCAAAACTAGCCCAAAGGCATTTCAGGGGGATCCCACGGTAAAAAATCGCGTTCCAGGGGGTGGGGTTAAATTCACGTTTTTAGCGGGGCTCCCCTGGTAAAATTTGCATTCCAGGGACTAAATATCATGTTATTTGGGTCGATTCTACCCGCGGACATGAAAAACAACCAGCGGTAAAAGTAAAAGTAGCCCAATTCCGCAGGGAAACTGCGGACTTGGCAACACTGACTACAATCACTATCCTGTTCCTCTAAAGAATTACATTCTTTTATCAAGGAATACAAAACTAATATTAATCTCTAGAGGGGAATTTGTACAGCAGAGATGTGCCAGTTAAGCTATTAAGCAGCAGTCTCGGTGGATGCAGACAGCTGGCAGAGAATGTGCTTTATAACTAACCATTCCAAGGACACAGCTGGGACAAATGAAAGAAGGAATTCTTTCCCATGAATTAGCTCTATTTTGCATGCTGGATAAGAGCAGGATAAACAAGCACACAGATTCATAGCAGAGCTCATTAATAGCACCCCAACTGATTTGATGCATTCAGAAATACACAAAGCAGAACTTGAAATAACTAAAATGAGATAAATATTGTTTTCTTATTATCCTCTTTGTCTATTTATTACTATTTATGTCTACTTCAGCTAAAACAAAACTCAGCAAAAAGAAAAAGAAAAAAAACCTAGGCCTAAATAAATATTACAAATATAAAATACTAGAAATTAAACAAACCTATAATTGTATACCTGTATAGCTAATAATATGGGCTAACAAATATCTGTTGTCATTAAATGTAAGACAATCTGTAAGAAGCCCTAAAAGTGGCTTTTAAACAGGCGTAAAATAAATGATAAAAAAGTAACATTATAAACTTAAGTTACACACTAACTGCATATGAACTCTATCAAACGTCCCATGCATGTTGAAATGTATAAGCAGCAGGAGTGTAACAAGAAAAACCAAAACGCGACTCAAAATGAGCAGAAAAGAAAGAAACGTTACAGCGGAGTAAACGAAAGTATGGAGAATGCACTGACCATCATTCACTCACCCATGTTGCGTTCTCTGCGTTCGGGGGGCGTTAGTGAAAGTTCGGCGAGTGTTTGGGGTGGAAAGAGTTTCGCTCAACTGAACAAATGTGTCGCTCCAGGTCGGGACCATTGCTGCTGTGACGTCACTAGTGTGGGGTACCAGCACGGGTCCACTCTTTCTTCCACCAGCACAAATGAACTTTGTATTGCTAGCACCAATTAGTCATTAGTGATAAACCGTGTTACTCTCGCAGTGTACACTACACACTGCATAGGCTACACTTAAATGTAACACGACTTAGCCTATTCACTACATGTTCCACTTTGAAAGGAAACAATGAAGGGAAAACGCAGTATTTTTTTCTTCTTCATTAGTAAAGAAAATTTACATTATATGCACACTAAACAGGCGCAATTTTTTAGCATTGCATGTTGTCGTAAACTTTGATACTGAACTTGGGTGGAGAGCCCAATGAGTACAACAGAATATAAATTGCGGATGCTCAGAGAAAACCACCATGACAACCAGAAAGCAGGCTGGGAACTCTATTCAGTTTTGGCCATTTGGCATTATGCCAGCACAGCCTCACTAAGTGGGCAAACAGAGAAGCTCCAAATTTCTCAGATCCTGATGCCTGTGGAGAAAATGTCGACACTTTTGCAAAGCTACATGTGGGGTTGTTTTTTAAAGCACTTTTCATGTTTTAATAGCTAATTTTGAGTGCCAGAGTTTACCATTGGCTATTTTTATTTATTTTTTTTTTAAGGACAATAACAGACAGTTTCTAGGTCAGGAGACCAATAGTTAGTTCTTGACCAGTGTTGGGTAAGTTACTCTAAAAAAAAAAGAAGAAAAAAGTAATTAATTGCTAGCTAGTAATTACATCTTCAACTGAGTAATTAATTAGATTATTGTACTAATTACTATCTTTCAAAAACTAATTACTTTCTAAATCCCATACAAACCTCATCAGTTGAATAATGCAAGGATAAACATGAAACTGCTCTTTTAATTATTTCAAATAAATAATATCAAACTTCATAAATTATTCTTGAACTGACCAGAGTTTTTAAAGGGAGAAGGTTACATTAAAAACATACATTGTAGCATTAGATTGAATTTTGAGGATAAATCCACTATTGTTTAATATAGAATTGCTCGTGGCTATACAGTATGTAATGCAATTACATCAGAAATAACTGTAATTAAATTACAGAACAATTAAGAGTGACTCCTTACTCTACTTTTTCAAGGGAAGAGTAATTAAATTACATGAAATAATTACTTAGTAATGAATTACATCTAACACTGTTTTTGGATAAGTTAAGAAGTTCTTGATTAATTTAAGAACCTAGTTCTTAACTAATGATTAACATTATGTGAAGTACAGTAAAGTTCTTGACAAAAATAATGAGCAAAACCTCAACCTCACAAAAAAATCATCCCAAAAAAAAAAAACAGCTTTAATTGATTTCGGAAGCAACCACATGTAAACTTTTATTACTTTTTGAACTTTATCAAAATGCAGTAACACTGACTTAAGTGATGTTTGTAGCCACAAAATCAGAGGCGCTTTCCTCAAAATCTATTCAAAAGTGGTCACAGGAAACAGCAAAAACGGCAATTTTTTTTATTTGATCTCCCGAGATGGATGTTAAAAACAAGTGTAAATGGGCAAGATCTGTTGTTTGTTTTTTATTTGAAAAACTGTCCGATACGAGTATCATCTCTAAAACACATCAAGCATTAAATACACCATACAAACTGCCACACCCACACATATTTAAATGCAACACATTTATTAATCAATCAAATCTCAAATAACAATGACATCTTTGCATTAAAAAAGAGAATTCTGCATGTAAA
The DNA here is from genome assembly GCA_037101425.1 of Elopichthys bambusa. Taxonomy (NCBI): domain Eukaryota; kingdom Metazoa; phylum Chordata; class Actinopteri; order Cypriniformes; family Xenocyprididae; genus Elopichthys; species Elopichthys bambusa. Next base: position 20,384,317 of record CM074436.1, read on the forward strand.
AACTGCACCAGAGAATAAGCCAGCAAGCACTCTCTCAAGTGCTCATCTGAGATGCAAAAAGAAGAGACAGACAAAACACATTAACCAAAGACTGTGGGGGAGGCAATGACCTAGTTAGGGAGAAATGACTACATGAGAAGAACGGTACTGAAACCTAAGTAGTGTCTCCATCGTTTACGTATATGAGAAACTTAAAGAAAATAGAACCGTGTCATCTGTGGATACCACTACATACAGACAAATGTACAGATACCTCAAAAGAAAGTGAGTGTAAATGACTTTCACTGATCATGTCTGAATATTTGAACCGAATTGCATATTTATTAAATGTACTCTCTAAGTGCTATATCTGTCTGTAAGGACCTAACAAGTGTTTGTGTTATAAATGAGAAAGTCCTCAAGGTCCTCAAGGATGCTGATGTGATACAACACTGCAGTACAGTCAGTACAATAGAATCTAAACGGTCTCTGATCAGTTCAGAAAACAGGTTCATCATCCTGTGATGTCATGTCAGGCATACTATTGATGGAGTCTGATCATCCTACAGGTTTAGTGGTATAACAGGCCAGTACTTGGGCTGCTTTTTGTCACAGTTGCGATCAAAGGTGAGCTGCATGGCTGTTTCCATCCCCTGAATCTTTGCTGCATCTTTACCATACAGCTTCTTCATTTCTGAGGTCCTCCTCTCTCCTGGACGCTCTGAGGGAGGCAGGCTGCTGCGCCAGGAAACTCTGTGCAAGTCTTGGTCAGCCAGTACATAAGAGTCATGCTGCTCTGCCTCCATCTGCTGTTGTTTCTCTACATAGCAGAGAAAGAAGTACTGTCATGACTAGGATCATTTAAAGGGATAGTTCACCCAAAAATGACATTTCTGTAATCATTTACTCACCCTCAATTTGTTCTAAAACCTGTATAAATGTCTTTATTCGGCTGAACACAAAGGAAGATATTTTGAAGAATATTTGTAACCAAACAGATGTGGGGCACTATTGACTTCCATAGTATTTTTTCCCCCATACTATGGATGTCGATGGTGCCCCACAACTGTCCTGTTACAAACATTCTTCAAAATATCTTAATAGCAGAACAAAGAAATTTATACAGTTCATTAATGATGACAGAATTTTCATTTTTGGCTGAACTATCTCTCTAAGGCTTGGTAACTCCTGACATTGTAGATTTTATATCAGACATTAAGTGGCAAAAAAACAAAACACTGAAACAGGAATAATAATAGGAAAACTGGCAAATTAGCAAAACTGGCAGCCAATAATTGGGGCACAAACCATGCTTATTTTAAGTGAACCCTTATTTAATGTGGACTAGTTTGTATGTTTATTTACCTTTTGTTTATCATTTCTGAGAATGAGGACACGTCACAAAACATGTTGGAATTAGCCTCGGTCAGTTCATCTCAATTGATTTTTTTTTTCCTTTTCTTTTTTTTTGAGTGATTACCTCTATGTATTCAATTAGGTCCCCTTTTGAAGTTCACAAAGGCCCCCTTGTGGCCCCCATCCTCCTGCTTTAGATATTGTTTTAGACCTCATTAGCTGGGTTAAATAATAATTTAAAAAAAAGCCAAATTAGCTGTGTTTCCATCAAGTTGTTCGAGCAGATTACGGTGGTATTGGTAACCTAGTAACCAACAGTAAATGAAACACTGTGACCGAGCGTTCATGAAGTGTTCGCCTAAACACTTATGAATAAGAAAACAATAAACAAAAGCTGTCCAGACAAGTAACTTTTTTACTTGGAAAAGCACATAATAAGGCTTAAAGGGTTAGTTCACCCTAAAATGAAATTTCTGTCATTAATCACTCACCCTCATGTCATTCCAAACCCATAAGACCTTCGTTCATCTTTGGAACACAAATTAAGATATTTTTGTTGAAATCAAAGAGGTTTTTTTATCCCCCATAGAAAGCAACATAATTATTGTCATTTAAGGTCCAGAAAAATAGTAAAGACATTGTTAAAATAGTCAACGTGACAACAGTGGTTCAACCTTAATGTTATGAAGAGATGAGAATACTTTTTGTGCGCAAAAACAAAACAAAAATAACTTTATTTAACAAATTCGTCTCTCCCTTGTCATTCTCCTATGCTCTTTGAGTTCAGCGCTTACAGGTTCTACGACAGAACGCCTGCTCAGTATACCATCAGTTCATACCATCAGTTCATTATTCAACAATGAATAATCCCACAATTATTGCAATGAATTATTAGGGCTCATCTCTCCTTTAAGCAGGCTTAGTGAGTAAAACAGATGGCCAGTGTGCAGAGACTGCATGACAGTGGGAACATTCTGGTATAATGAACCTGGCACAACACTACTGCTCTCTCAAGCTCTCATCCATTAGTTCCTCACATAAAAGAAACATCTAAGCAAATCAAATTTGAGAAGAGAAGACTTTGGGTTTTCTGTATCTTCAGTCTGTTTTTCTAATATTTTGCAATATTTTCTAATTTTTCACAAATGCACCACATAAACATGAATTATTATTATTATTCAATAATGTAGCTCAAAAGAGAGAACCCATAGTCAGTTTTAATAAAAGTTTCCACATATGCTGTTAAACACTTACTGAGCTCCTGCCTGTGTCGCTCTGTCTGGGCAAAGTATTGTCGCAGCTCTTCCGAGATGTCCATGTTGCTGACGTCACACTCAATCTGGCTCTCATCTGAACTCTCCTCCTCCATCTCACTGTCTGAATCGGTGGCCTCATTCTCCCTTTTTTCTTCTCTACCTGTCGCTCTATCTCTGTGATTGTTCCTCCATCTGTCATCTGCATGCCAGTCTGAGTAGCGCTGCATGGCAGGGGGGTACATGGAATACAGTGCCTGGAAGTAGCCAACCTCCAAAGCTTTCCTGTATGCCCGCTTGTGCCTCTGGTGCCAGTTCATGGCCTGCTGGTAGTGCTGCCAATAGCGGGCATAAACTGGATGGGCATACCACACCTCCCCATCACCCTGACTGGCCTGTAACATAACAAATGCTGTGAATGTTGACTTCTTATGAGTTAATAGAGTTCTTGGAATGGTCACTCTGTGTTAAATTTAGAATCAATCATACAGTCTTGAATGAATGTATCATAATATTGAAGAAATTCTGAAAAACTTTACAATAAGGTCTTATTTGGTAAAATTGGTTAATCCATTAACTAGCAAGAACTAACAATAAACAATATATTTTTTGCAGCACTTAACCTTTGTTAATGTTAGTTAAACGTTCATGTTAGTTCACAGTGCATTAACTAATGTTAACATATACAACTTTTAAGTAAATGCTGAGATTAACATTAGATTAATAAATGTTGTATAAGTATTGTTCGTTGTTAGTTCGTGTTAACTAATAACAAATGCAACCTTATTATAAAGTGTTACCTGAGATACTAGTAACACAGAAGTGTAAGACGTACCATTATGAAGCGGCGACTAGTTAATGGAATCTATTTCTGTACCTGTTAGGGAGAATGGTTTATTTCAATCACGAGTAAACATTTATGTATTCATATGCTTCAGTGAATAGGAAGTGAATAATTTAGCGATAATACATGTAAATGAAGTAAGTTATCTAGTAATTTCAAAGAAAGAAACATGAGTACTCTTTAAACAACAACATGTGTACTATAACCAATAATTAAACGTATTATGGATTAAAACGACAGCATAGTTTAGTTGCACTTCTCACCACTCATACCGTCCCCTAACATGAGCGTCAGTAGAATCAGAGATTGTTTTAAAGAGGAGATGGCAGTCTGTCGCGCAACAACTCGACCACGTGGCCCTTGTAAGCCAATCATATTATAAGACTCTGGTGCATCGAAGAGTTTTACTACAGTCAGCGATTGTTGGCAGAGAGTAACAGAAAACTATTCAATTGTACAGGCATTAATTTCCTCTCATGTCATTGTGTAATATTGTGTAGTCCATCTAGAAAATGTATTTATTTATTTTTCTTTTTGTTAAAACTCTTTATACATGGTTATATAGTTCATGTACTTGCTATTTCATAAAAACCATTGGCAGAGTCTGGATAGTGCCTAAATAATTCATAAATCATAACATATTCGTACTGAGGCATCTCCTTTACTGACTTCCACTGAAACAGAACAGCATCTGGTCTCCTGTTTGGATCTCGCTGTGCATTGCTGAGCAAGATTGAAGGCTCCCGTGTGTGGCAGTGGCTCTGGTAACATCTATCATTCTTCCAGTAGGTGTAGAAGAAAAACAACTGACAAATTAAGAGACATTTTAATGTAAGTGCAAATAAGATTGGATTATAGTAATAAACTGACGGCTGGGCAGATGGATGGTTTCTGAATAATGCTGAGCAATAATGTTATTTCTCGTGACATCTACAGGTGGACATGTGTGAGCGTTCGCGAAGCCGGAAGTTCATTCATAATGACGTAGATCGCAGATTCGTAGCCGAATTGGGCCGTTCAAGATGGCGGAGTATCTTGCGTCCATTTTTGGTACAGAAAAAGACAAGTAAGCTATATTGAATTATTTTGTTCCAGCAGTGCAGTATTAATTAATTTGTAATATAACACACCTATATGAACTGTCTGCTGAGTGTTTGCATACGTACTGAACACAAAACAATGTTTCTGTGTGAGATATAAAGCATCCGCAGTGCTCATGCTGCAGGTTAAAGCAGTAAAATCAGACACTGGCGCCAATTTCATAAAGCGTTCTTTAAATAAATATCTGATGTACAAACAACATTCATTGAATGGAAAAACTTGGTTTATGTAGGGTTTCAATAATTGGGATTGAAATATGAATATATGTGGCTTTTATAATGTTAGAATCTGACACTGTCTGATCTTGTGTCACATTTATGTCATTGTCGATACATGCATGTACGTGTCACAGTTTAAAACAGTCTGTCCCTTTTTTTATTTCCAGGGTCAATTGCTCATTTTATTTCAAAATTGGAGCTTGTCGTCATGGAGATCGGTGCTCTAGATTACACAATAAACCAACTTTCAGTCAGGTATGTTTATGCCTCAAACTTTTTTTTTATGTTAGTTTTCACCTCTGTAGAATTACTTTTGTTATGTTTAAAGTAAAACAATACTTTATTTGTTTCCAATGTAGAATGTTAGTATGAAAGAAATATATATTTGAACTTACGTGTTACATTTACATTACATTAAATATGTAAATGAATTAAAAATTACTCTCACAGGGCAGTTTCACCACGTGCTAAGTACATTTAAGCAGCTGAATACTGGTATTAAATAGTTTTCAAATATTATTTAAAAAAAATTTGTTCACAGAATTATAAGGAAAGGTTTACTAAATGCACATTTGTGTAACGAAAGGCATTAGTAGCCTATGTGATTTGTTTTTTTTATTAATTTAATTTACAGACCAGTGGTTTCACAGATAAAGCTAGTCCTAGACTAAAATGCATTTTTGAGCTGTTTCAACTGAAAGCAACTTGCACTGACATATCTTAAAATATGCCAGTGTTATTGTTTTGTCTCAAGATGCACACCAGTAAAGTTTTTTCCTAGGGTACGTTTATAAAAGCTACTAATTAAACTAAGGTCTAATCCTGGCTTAATCTAAGCCCTGTCTGTGAAACCGGACCTTAGAATGTCAAGTAATATTACAAAACAATAATTTAATATTGGGCTAATTTGAGTGTTATAATATTGCATGTTTACATTTCTTTGAAAAATAATAGGCTACTTTTGCATTGGGGATCTTGAATAGCGTGCTAAAATGGTCAGAAACCGCCCTGCTCACAGTCAATTCTTGGCACTCTTTTGATGCAAAGTTCAGTTTAACTGAAAGTAGCCCTGTATTTACATGTTCAGTTTTACATGTATGTTGTTCTTGATATTTGATATAGTGCTGCATTGTAATGCAACTGACACGTAATCAATTTTACTTTGCAGACTGCCTTTCAGTCACGCAACACATTCATGATATTTGGTGTACAGAGTAATTTGTAGTTCATAATTCATTCATGGTTTCAGAAGCATTTAGGACTGTGTTGAGATCTGATCTATGAATGTTGGGAAATCCATTGTAGTTTCTCAGACTTACCAAAGGGAGTGCATCTTGGCTTAATAATAAGATGACTATATCATCTCAATGGTCTGCTTTTTACCAGGCTTTTTTTTTTTCCTGGTTCCTCTCTCCAGTACACTGGTTGTAGTCAGCAGGATGTTTTCTGTTTTGTTTTTTGGGGGTGAATAGTGGTCCTTCCAAATTTCAGTCCATTGAATGCACAAAGACAACTGCCTCAGCCGTTTGCATGTGCAGCTCTTTTTTTTTTTAAATAGCTAATTGGGAATTATTTATATACATATTTTAATTTCTCCCTTTGCAGACCATCTTGATTCAAAACATCTACCGTAACCCCCAAAACAGTGCACAGACGGCCGACGCCTCTCGCTGTAAGTCCCGCTTTTCCATGAGATAATGCTAGCTTGTGGGGCAAGAAATCCCCATTTTAATCACAGACAATTGAGATAAAACTCTTGCGGTGTTGATGGAGAGGCAGCCTCAGCACTGATCCTCTGGACCACTACTGTACTTTAGTACATTACACACATAAGTAAAATCTTATTGAAAACCTCAGTGCTATTTCTATCAAACAGTAATTGTGTTTTGGATTTGCTGTTTTGTAAAAAGACCCTTAATCTGCGATTGTCCAGGCAACTGTTTGATGCCCCTTTTCCACCGACATGATTCCTGGACTGACATGATTCCCATTCTTGAACTGTTTTACACATTTCCACCAAAGGAAATGCAGTTCTGGTTTGGAAAAACTGGTACTGCACCATCCTTAAAAGCCTTCTGATCTGGAACCAGGGGTCTCATTATTAAAGATGTGCATAGAATGATCCTAAACCTGAATGTACAACAATTTTCTAAATAATCCTACAAATAACTTATTTCACATATATCCCTTTATAGTTCAGCAGAAGTATGGCACTCATCGTCATGGGCAAGCATATATACAGTGTTTTCTGTTAATTACCTAGACGGTGGCAGCCCTGCCATAGTCTAATCAATAAAACTTTATTATTATTATTATTATTATATTCAAATTGTTTTTGCTTCCTAAAAACACCAGTGTAAGTGTAATGTAGACTGAGTTCACTAAGTCCAGCTACAAATCAATCCAAATACTTTTTACTCTGTTCAATTTGGTCAGTGGAAATGGGATTAGGCTCTTAATATTTCTCTCAAAAAGTGCACCAGATTGATGTATTTGACTTTAAAATTCACAATATTTTCTTTCTGTGGGCCCGAATAGAGACCATAACTTTTTCAGGAAGTCATTTATAATTAAAGGATTAGTTCACTTTAAAATGAAAATATCCATATTTAACAAGTTAGGAAGTAAAATATCTAGCTTCCGCCAGACTGACTTCCATATTCAGTTTACGAAGAAAATGTAAATGTCTCGCAGTTCAAAATGCTTACACTACGTCCTACGGCTTCTCTTTTCAAATTATGAAAAAATACTTAATTATAAGCATTTTGAACTGCGAAATGTTACTTTTTTTCCAAGTTAAATACAGAAGGTGGTTATTTATTAATATAACTCCGATTGTGTTCTTCAGAAAGAAGAGAGTCATATACACCTAGGATGGCTTGAGGGTGAGTAAAGCTTGGGCTAATTTTCTTTTGAAAGTGAACTAATCATTTAATGAATTAATTTGTTTGACATAATTTACTACAAAGCAGCTGCTCATTTGTGTATATGCTTATTTTAATGCATATTGTAATTGTCTATTTAACTTTTTACATTTTTATATTTACATTTTAATAAACATTGTTGGACTTGGACTATATTAATTCCTTGTGTACATGCAAAAAGTTGTACACATTTTTTTGCCTTTATAAATCCCGACGTGTTCCTCACTTTTGACGTAGGATGAAAACCATGGAATTTAGGATCAAATCCGATTATACGTGTGTTTTATAAATGTTTTTTCATTAGGTAAAGTTTCCTAAACAACACAAAAACATCAATAAGTTGTCTAGTTACTGCGTTAATGCCTGCGGTATGTAGCAGCTTGTAATTGTGCATGCAATAAATAAACAAGAATGTCTGGTATCAAAAGCATTCAGCAGTGATTTGCGTAGGCGACGTGTGCTCTACCTGCAAGATGTTTTTCTACAGAGATACAAAGGAAATTAGAGAGTTTGCAAAGAAAAAAGAAAAAGTACAACCACATAAAACCCATTACGTCACATTTGATTTTTGGGCCAGTTTATGACAGGCTCCCAGATTACATGAAAACCAGCAACATATTGATGGAAAAGGGGTATAAGAGGTGCTGGGTTTGTGTTGATTCCTGCCTAGCAGAGCTGATTTTTTTTTTGTTGTTTAATGTCAAGGTAAGTATGAGTGCAGACTCCAGTGCCAACATATTTATTTCCCTCCAGAAAAGGACTCGGTACTTTGAAAAAAGCAGATGTCTTGTTTTTGTTTCGGACATTATAATAACTATAATTTAATGATCTGCATGAGCTTATTTAAAACCCTTGTTTAAAATGTTTTAAATAAGCTGTACATATTTACATTATTGTTTACAGAAGATACTCTTCTGCTTCATCAAAGACCTGAGACCTTTACGTACAGGTTCTCTTGGATGGATCTCTGACCTGTCCTGCTGACCCCACTCTTCCCAATTCACTTGTTTTCATTAATTGCCTAATTTATAATGTTGATATCCCATGTGGTCTATAGACCTGGATGCTAAACAGTCTTAGAGTTTGTTTTTCAAAAATGCACATTTTGTATTTCAGACTATTGTCCTCATGAACATATACCGTAACCCTCAAAACTCTGCCCAGTCTGCTGATGGTTTACACTGTAAGTTGTCCCCCCACTTGCTTGCAGGAGTCTGCGGCATTGATCATTTCTTTACGACTGGCACATATCAAAAGCATCCATAACAATGTGCAATTATTTAGTCCCTTTTCAGAAAATGCACTTTTCACAAATACTTCTAAAATACTGCAGTTGTTGTTCCATGGCCGTATGTTTAGACGTATAACGAAAGTGTATTTGGTTCAGGATTTAGATTTTGCAGACACTTTATATCCCCAAATATGCAACACACTTGAACACAATTATGAGTACTGTATAACAGTGCAATCTATAATCAGATGTAAAGTTGTTTATCAAGGGAACAAACTTGTCTTTGACCTATATTATGATTAATTAAAAACGAATAAATACAAAGGCTTACTGTGCCTGACATGGATTTGCTTCCTCTCTGAATTCTCAGTTCCACATGTTAATAAAAATAAATGTCATAGTAAATTCAATATCAAGTCTGATGATCAACAGATCATATATTATGTAATTTGTTGGTTTGTGTTTTAACACTATCCAGTTGTTTTATGGTGGGCCAGTTAATCTAGAATTCTTTTTTTTTTTTTTTCTTATTTGCATGCTATGGGGGCTATATATCAAAATATCTTACCCTGTCATACACTTTGCTGTGTTCTAATTGTATTTTAAAAATTGTTGCTAGGTGCTGTTAGTGATGTGGAAATGCAGGAACATTATGACGAGTTTTTTGAGGTGAGTTCTCATCATGGGTGAGCTTTTTGGCTTCATTAGACCGGTGGACCTGATTTAGAAATGACTTGATGTTCCAAGGGTCAAAATCCCACACATAAGTAAACAAACACATTTACTATTAATGTGCACATCTAACATCTACTTAATGCAATGTCCCAACAAGGACAAGGCTAATATTTACACTTAGATGAAGCCATTAAAAGCCATGCTGGTTGGCTGATGGAGAAGTCCTGGCAACACAAGGTTTTTAGTTGTGGAGATCTGAGTCGTGTATTTTACAGTAGCTCTTGCTCAGTTTTTTTTTTTTTTCCCCCCCAGATTCTTTTTACATAAAACATTTTTTTATTTTTTTATTTTATCAACATTCTTATGTTGTGTTTATAATATATTTTATAATACTTCGTAATACTTGATAAGAATCAGTAGTTAAATGAAAGCGAGAGTTCACCCAAAAATAAACTGTAATCATTTACTCACACTCATGTCCTTCCAAAACTGGAAAAAAGAAAGACTTTATTTCTTCTTTGGAACAAATAAAACTTTTTAAAGAATGTTAGATATCATCTTTTGTGCTACAAAGAAAAAAGTAACTCATACAGGTTTAAACAACATGAGAGCGAGTAAATGATGGCAGAATTTATTTTTTGAATTAACCAACCCTTTGAAGTAGTTACTCCTACATTTTGTAATGCTGATTGTTTATGATTTCAACAGGAAGTCTTTACAGAAATGGAGGAGAAGTATGGAGAGGTCGAAGAGATGAATGTGTGTGATAACCTTGGTGATCATTTGGTTGGAAATGTTTATGTGAAGGTAGACTTGAAAATGTGTTTATTAATGATTTGTGACATTTGCTTGATTGAAAGGACCACTTTATAGAATATTTAATTTCAGTATTTCAAACAATGGAACTGTAACAGCCTGTGTGCAAATTAGGCTTTGAAAGGTTAAACCATTTATTTCGTTTTATTGTCTGAACAGTTTCGGCGGGAAGAGGATGCTGAAAAAGCTGTATTGGACTTGAATAATCGCTGGTTTAATGGCCAGCCGATACATGCAGAGCTTTCTCCAGTTACAGACTTCAGAGAAGCCTGCTGCAGACAATATGAAATGGGGTCAGTGTCTCACAAAACATTTTAATATAATATGTCCCTTTTTAAGGCATGACTGATTGAATCTTTTTTTAAGACTGTGTATGAGTGTTGGGGGTCTTTATAAATTAAATAATTCAAAATTAAACCATTTAAGGGAAAATGGAACTGTACAGAACTACAATTTTCACAAAGCAATCAACTTGAACTTTCTGCAAAAATGTCTATGATGGTTGTGGTCCTGTTGTCATTCTCTCACTTTATGTGCCTAAGTGGGTACCTTAGTGATATAACTCTAGTGTTTTCCTCGACACGAAGCAAAACTGTCTACATGAATTCAATGAAATGGTAGAGGTTTCATGCTGTAATAACAATGTTTTGTGCTTCATCTCACCACAGGGAGTGCACTAGAGGCGGTTTCTGTAATTTCATGCACTTGAAACCCATTTCTCGAGAACTAAGGAGAGAGCTGTATGGACGTCGTAGGAAAAGGTACTGAAAACCTTCTTTATCAAAGACCAGACCAGTCCCTTTAATTGTAGTTTGCATTGTTGTTGTAATGTTTGTTGTTTTTTTTTTTTCAATTTTCTTTCCATTAGACATCGTTCTCGGTCAAGGTCTCGTGAAAGACGTTCTCGTTCACGGGATCGTAGCCGTGGAGGTCGTGAACGTGAGAGGAGGAGATCAAGAGATCGGGAACGTTCTGGAAGATTTTGAGCCATGACACAGTTTTGTTGCCTATGTTTTATTGCTTATTGTCTTCAATCAATGACCAGCACTTGTTTGAAACATAAGATGTCTTCTTGTTACGTGCTTGAAGCCCTTTTGTTTGTCACTTTCTTTACTCTTTTTTTTAAGTGTACAATTATACATTTTGTTTCTCAATAAAAGTGATTTTTTTTATAAATTGTGTTTACTGTGTATATAGTTTTTAGACTGTTAAAAGCTTAGTCATCATTATTCAGTCCTGCAGGCTGTCAGTGAATTGTTGTGGGTGTGAAGGGGTGTGTCACACTGAAGTTCATTATTCATTGGTTATGCGTTTGTCCATAAAATGCACAGGTATCAGTTTGGAGACAATGGCACTACATCAAGGTCAGGAATTATGTTTGTCTTTGTAGTATATGTAGGGATAATGTTGCAATCTTGCAGCTTACAGCTTAAGATAGTACTTAAAATCATGAGTGTATTGTTAAAAAAAGTTATTGGATTATCTCAAATCATAAAACCTGCTGCCATGATTCATGGTGACACTAGCTAGAATGCATTACATTTGAGTAAAAAAGAAAACAAGTTTTGAATTTATCATTCTCACGTGAGAGAAGTGTGTCTTAAAATGTAAGATATTTTGCATTTCAGGTGTTTTCACACACAGTGCTAACTTGTGTAATAAGTTGTTTCCAAATGTTTCACTCAAGATGTTTGTATAAAATGTTGGACATGTCCCAGCTTCTGATAGGAGAGCAAACGACAGACGCCCTCCTTCCAGCCAATCAGATTGAGCGCCAACACATGGCCAATTCCCAAATAAGTGATCAACCCACGTTCATATAAATGACGTGACACAGGTACTTCTGTATGTACAGCTGTTAAAGTGGGCGATCGGCGCGCTTATCGGCAAGGTAAATGTGTATTTTATTCGTTGAATAGCTGTAGTAGACTTGTGCAATATTCCATCAGCGATATATTTGTGACAAAGAGACAGAAAATAATTTTTATATTTGTGAATATGGTTTAATGTATATTAAAATTCTGTTTAAATTAGTTTTTTTTGTTGTTGTTGTTGTTTTTTAATTAGTATGTAATTATCAAAATCCCTTGTGCTTAGCAGACCAGGAAATGAAATTAACTGCGAAAATTTCTTTATAACTTAGTACGCCAGTTCAATCAAAACCGACAGTGTTTTACGAATTCACTAAAACATCACAAAAACAGTAACAATTATTAAAGGTCGAACGAGGTGCACGAGTTTATTTATTTATTTATTTATTTATTTATTTTGCAGGTAGCCTACATGAATGGCTGCCTCGTGCTCGAACAGATTTGTATTTAACGTTTTTTTTTTACCCCCCTGTAAGTCCTATAAGAGTGTTTTGTATAAAGAGAGTATATGCAAGAAACTCCGCCTGGATGGGGTCTGAAGTGAAAGTTTTTATTTGAAAGTGTTTCTAGGCTTATTTCTTAGAGCACATGGACACACTTTAAACTTCCCCATAGTCGTCGCTCGTGCGTCCTAGACTGGGTTGCCAGTTGTGTGACAAAAACAGCCCTGTGACATAAAATGGATTTGGGATTTTTTTTTTTTTACATTATTGTTATTAGTCTTTACACAATATTTCCATACAGGAAGGCATGGATTATATTATATACAGAACACTTTTTTTTTTATATTATTTATTTTTTTACTTTGTGTCCATTTCTGCTGACACACTTATGTAAATATTGTAATAATAAGCACGACTAATATTCCCATTAATCATAGTATCCAGCATACTTGACCAATGGCTTTTGGTTAAACCATTAAAAACAAAATCACTTAATTGAAATAATTTGTGCTCTTTCAAAATAGGGGAGGGCTGCACATTTGGCAACCCTAGTCCTGTAGCGTCATATTCTGCAATACCCAGGGACGTGCACAGACATTTTGGGGGGCAGGGGCTCAAGTGGAAAAAAGGGCACTTCTCAAAATCATTTATTTAAAAAAATAAAATAAACAAAATTGACGCAATTGTTTTATACTCAACAGATTTCTACAAAATAATCAGTTCGCACAGAGACCATGGTCTTTTTTTCGTATTCACTAGGTTTATCACAAGAGCAGGCAACAGCAAAGGAAATTATGCCACAATGTGCATGTTTTCTTTCTTTTTTTTCCCCCCAGAATTATTTATTGTACAAATTTCACATATATTCAACAGATATAAATGTTTCACAAATAATGCTTTTATGAGTTTCATATCCTCATGAATCAATAACACTTTTAACCTTAATTATATATTGAAGAGGGAAAAGGAAAAAGAAAGGAAGAAAAACAGAAATAGGTATACATGTATATTTAAATTAAAGAAGAGGAATTTAAGTCTTTGTAAACGTCCATAGTTCTGATTGCTTTGCGGTTTGAGAGTCCTTGTAAGGTTTCAAAATAAATCTTCATGACAGCCTTGAAATGGATGATCTTGGGTATCCTTTCAGACCAAGTAATATAATGAGATTTAACATAAACATATGACCCTTTTTTTTTTTTTTTCATTATAAAAAAATAACATCTCTTTTCTATATATTAATTTCGAGTGCATGTTTTCTACGCTACTATCCACAAGTTTCCTACGCCCCATGAGGCCTTGCGTCAAAAGTGGGAGTGTCTTCTCGTCTCACAACAGCTGACAGTCATTTAAGATTTAGTGATTCAAACTTGTGAACGTTTGGCTTTTACTTAAAGATTTAAGATTCCAGCATCAATATTTGAACAATGTTTTACAATAAAAAATGTTACAGTAACAGTAATTTATTAATTTATGCACATCAATCATGCTGAATCTAACTGATATTTATACTGACAGAAAGAAAACATACCTATTCAGTTGCCCCTGCTTCCATTTATTTACAATCACAAGAATGCACAAAACAACTCCATTAAGGCTTTTAAGTCCAAAGGCTTACACATTTAGAAATATATTGATAACATACCCTATGTTTGCGTCACTTTTCTGTGCATTTCTATTAATTTTCCTCTAAATTATGCGATGATTGCAATCCGAAGACGTTTGCGCGATCTCTCCCATCTATCTATCCTGATCCTTTCAACAGAGGGAGCTCATGAGAGGAAAAAGGGAATTATGAGTTATACGAGCTTTTTTTTTTTTTTTATGAGTTAACCGGAGTGTGTGGATCTGTGAAAGATATGCGTATGCATTTGTCCGGTATCAACAAAGGCACCGGGAAAAGACAGATAAAACATTAAACCAAATAAATACACGATTATAATCATATAAGAATTGTCTACGTTCCTCAGGCAGTCTCTGGTATTTTCCATAAACGTGTGTATTTATTATCCGTTTGTTTTAAGCCTACTACACTTTGCATCTGTAGATTGTTTTCTAAATTAATCAAAACAAGCTACTTCATATTTAAACCCATCAAGAGTCTATTCCCTTGAAATGTTATGTATTATAACAAATGCCTGCAGAGGGCGCCAAAAGCCTGGTGATTGTTGTTGTTACGCAGCATGATCAAATCCTTGTTTTTTGGCCAAACAGCATTTAATGGACTATATGCACGGTTACTTCCTGGTTGTCGTTAAGCCAGCTCGGGCGTTTCCGGTGAACTGCAGTCGCTGTACATCGACACAACACCATCAGTGGTTGATTTTTTTTTATTATTTTTTATTATGTTGTATTCATATTTTAATGCACTTATCACATTTACCTAATCTTCCAATAAACCCGTTTTATTGATTGCAATAAAGACGAAGCTATTGGGACCGTTTAAAAACGCTGTGTCTGTAATTAGACACGCACATGCATTTTTTCCCCCAGCACTTCAAATGTTATTTTTAATGTGATGACCACAAACATAATTTGTTCATCTTTCTGAGACTGTCCCCATTGTAAAACTGAACGTTTCAAAATGTAGGAAATTCAACATTTGATTACAAAAAAAAAAAAAATGCCTTATTTAAAAATAAAAAAAGACAATAATTACCACTGTAACCAGCAGGTGGCGGCAAAGTAGCATTTATTTGCGCATATATCAGCCATTTCCTCTAATCGTTTTTGACTAAATATTATAAAATAACTAGGTTTAAAAATACATTTTGTCAATGTGAAGTATGAAGTATTCAAAAAATCTTAAGAAAAACAATAACTTTTCTTGTGAATAAATGACACAGAAAGCGAGCATCATGCTTTCCCTTTGTAATCACAGCAGCTGTCAGTCAGTGCAGCGCAAGATCAATGATTTCAGCACACTTGTAAAAACACACATTTTATTCAATTAATCTATCTAAAGTGCACAATAAATATTTAATTTTTGAAGCTTTTTTTCCCACATAAAAGTGTGAAAACTGATGGTCGAATTGAATTTAGCCAAGGAGAAACACTGAGGTACGTCTTTATTTATTTATTTTTTTATGACGTGTTACGTTTGAATAACTAAATTAATGCCATGCCTGACTATTTAAGTGACTATATTCTGATTATAAACTAAGTATCACATTACTGATGATCAACACATCAGCAAATGACATTTCACCGGAAGTTTTCGAGCTGCATGATTTATATTAATGCGGAAGTTCTAAAGAACGCTCCGTGCATATAGCCCATTAAAAATACAATATTAATTTAAATAATAATAATAATAATCGGCCACTTCTTTATGACATAAATGCTACAGCCACTGTCATTTCTTGAGCAAGAATATGTGGACATCAAAACATGCAAACGCAGAGCAAGGGCTTAAACTTTTAGTGATGTAATCTTCTGTGTAAGCGTAGGTTTAAAAAGGATAGCACTATGCTATGCTGTATTATTTATTATTCTTTTTTTGATGGTTTTAATAAATCGAGCATACTTAAATCTGTCTAATAATGCGGTTCATGCGTTCGCGTCTGTGGAACACTTCCGGCATTGACACTTGACAGCCCTACAGTAGGGTGACCCGGTTTTTGGTGTTCTGTCCCCTGAAATGTGCCCGTTTTATAGCTCGTTCAAAACAACCCGCATATACATTGCAAAAAGCATTGCATACAGCAGCCTGCTGGAGAAATTGTGTAGTGATCATGTTCACCAACAGAGGGAGCTGTGCAGCTACACTTGGTCGCGCTATTTCATGAGGAACGTAATCTGGATCTGAATCTGGACCAAAATAAATCGTTTTCGGTTTCAAGGTAGTAACATACTAACTATTCATGTTAAATTAAAGTAATACTGTTTGTATGTTTTATAACAGGGCCTTAACAGGGTGCAAGATTGTTTTGCACAATTTTAAACGTCCACAAAAGTTCCGCAGTCACAGCAATTTCCACACACCGGTCTTAAATATATCACGTGGTGGTGAAGGAACACTCAGATTTGAATAAATAAAAAATAAAATAAAATAATATACGTACTTTGTGCTTAAAATTAGTCTAAAATGCAAAATAATAGTTAAAAATAGTTAAAAGTTAAAACAGTTGTAATTTCTGTATACAGTAGCCTAGTTTAAAACAGCTTGTGAAAATTAAAATATTAAATTTAATAATGTTAAAAAATATTTGTTAAATGACGTTTTATATTTTTCTTATATTTATGTTGTTTTATTTTTGTAATGTAATGTGCTTTTGTAAAGTTATACTATAACAGGCATATTGTTTTTAACTGCTTTTACAGTGGTTCCTATTATTCGTGTAAAGGTTTTTTTTTTTTTTTGGTGAATTGTATTAAAACCAGAGCAAAAATCCTAATAATCCCATAATTATTAATGTAATAATAGCCGGAACCCACAACAATTAAAAACAAAAACATTCAAAAATGTATTGTCCCTGTTTTTTAATAAATAGATAATAACAAATTTGGTGATATTTTGACTACTCAAATAGGAAATGTCCCCAGTTTCCATTTCAGAAATCTGGTCACCTTACCCTACAGATATCTTTACCATGGTTCAAAACGCACGGTATAGCACATTAAAATAATTGAAATTGTAATATGACATAAACTGCAGTAGTATCAAATTAGGCAGATGCGTTGCTGGTGGACAAATTAACGCGGTGTTTAATATGTATACATAATCTCACCCTTCAACAGCCAAAACTTTCATATGTTTGTGAACATACATAGGCATAGGCTATGTACTTTCCTATGTACTTACGTACATAGGCTACCTGAAAGTGATGCACGAGATTCACCTAGGGCTTTTTTACTTTTTGCGCTTCTCATTGCCAGACAGCTGTTATGTTTTCCCGGGAGTCAGCCAGCAGCAAACATGAGGTGGGGTGGGGCACGCATGCGGGAATAAATGGCTTGTGGCGTGCGTTCACCGTAAAATGCATTCATTTTTTTCTATTTATGTTTATGTTAATATTAATATAGAATGAAAGTGCTCTTTTTTTTCTTCTTCTTCTTCTTTTTTTTTAAAGCACCCCCCTGAATATGGCCCTGAATAAAAAATTACTGCACTTTTGTGTGAATGGGTCAACCTCAAACACATTTCTTTCTGGATACACAAAGACCATGTTTGCATGCATTGTATTGTGGTCATTTCGCATTTAAAGTATTCAAATTTTTAATCTTGAAGAGACTTACGTTTTAACAGCTGGTGTATTATATGCATGGCAAGGTTATCTATTAATGGTTCTCATACTCTGGAATTACCTGATGGTTAAGCTCTATGTATTCAAGGGGTCCTATTTGTTTGTTTCAAGTTCATGCTATAAACTGTTATGATTATCTGGGGAATTGGAGTGTATCAACATGCACTGTACCCCTTAAAGGCTGAAATCATCATGGCATTGTGGTGATGTTGCTTGATTAAAGTGATATAGGCCCTGTTTACACCTGGTATTAAGGTGCCTTTTGGTTGATCGCTTCACAAGTGAATGACGCTAAATACAGGTGTACATGGGGTCTAAAACATTTTGAGCTTGTCCACTTTTGCACTCACAATGTTCGGTGATGTCTTGCGGCTATTAAAGCAGAAATGAAAGCTGCTGCTTTCCGTGTGTTTTTCCGTCATTTTGCCTATTTAAAATATCCAGTCACGTTCATATGTAAATTGTGTGAGCTTATTTCGTGCATTAGATCAGAAGATCTGAAAAAGCCCATACATTTACCTGCCCACAGACCCTCCCCTTAAAGAAATCATGACAGAAGTGGTTGAAAGTAGACAGAAGAGACCGATTAAAACACCAGGTGTAGACAGGAATGTGTCTTTCTCATCTACTTATGATCCACTCGACCAAAACACATCTTAATACCAGGTGTAAACAGGGCCATATAGAGTGGTGCAGGAATCACGTATTTTTGTAGAGGCCAAAATCCTGAAACGATTTCCGGTTCTAATGTCAATAGTGTTTTTGAATGGGTTTTTGGTTAATTGAAATAAGGTCTGTGGTTAACACAAACTCAAGATATTTTCACATTTTATTCTACAACATAAAATACATCAGTAAAACCCCTTGTCTTAAAAAAGACAGTTGCTAATAAGTAGCTAAATGGGACTACAGAGGTTGTCAGGGAGATTAAATGTCATCACCTCGAACAGGAAAACTCACCTACTGACTAGTCCACTTTCACAGCCTCATTGTTTTTATAATCGTGCTCTTGCAAATTATTCTTACTCAAACTTTCAGATTTTTTTTTTTTTTAAATAAAGACTTAAAGAGTTAGTCAAGTCAAGTCACCTTTATTTATATAGAGCTTTTAACAATGCAGATTGTCAAATATATAATTTTGGCTGCACAGCAGCTCTTAAAGAAAATGGTGTCATTGTCCATCTTAAGTAAATTCGGTATTGATTCATTCCGTTGTAAGAATCAATAGTTATTATTTTAGTTAATTTATCTATATATCAGCACTGGAGTAAATAGTGATGTCATCATCCAGCTCAGTTCAGTTCGCATACAACGGTGTCAATGCAGGCAGATCAAAAAACTGTTGATTATCCAATGTCTAGTGTCCCCAACTAAGCAAGCTAAAGGCGACAGCGGCAAGGAACCCAAACTCCAACAGGCGACATCAGGTGGCAAACAGGTGTTAAAATTGAGAAAAAAAACTTTGGGAGAAACCAGGCTCAGTCGGGGGGCCAGTTCTCCAATCATAGTTCGCTATCGTAAGTCTGACTGGGATCGCAACAGTCAAACTATTTATTCCAGTTGAGGATCGTATTCATCACACCGGTATGGACGATTTTTTGAGGAACTGTGCCACTGGCTGTCGTGTCGATGAGGCCTTCACAGTGGATGATCTAGTTGACTCAATCTCTGCTGACACTTCAGGGCTGCGTTGTGGTTGTGTCAAGGCTGGATACGGCCCGCATCCGGCTGACTACGGTGAACCGCTGGATAAACAGAGAAACGAATATTAGCGTAGATGCCATTCTTCTTCTGATGTAACGAGTACATCTGGTGTTATAGGAAGTGTTCCTGGTTCCGGCTGACCTAATTTATGCAGCCTAACAATCCTTTAACGGATTTGAAAACATAAATTGATCATGTGTTATGTGTATGCCAGGTTAAATAGATGCATTTTTAGTCTAAATTTAAACTGACAGAGTGTGTTTGCTTCCCGAACAATGCTAGGAAGATTGTTCCAGAGTTTAGGTGCCAAATAGGAGAAGGATCTACCAGTTGATTTTGATATTTTAGGTATTATCAACTGGCCTGAATTTTCTTTTCTTCCATTTCTTTCTAAAAAGGAACATAGTTGTGATGATACTGCCTTTTCTAGTATTTTTCATAGAAAAGGAAGATCTGAGATCAGCCTGTAATTGACTAATTCTCTAGGATCAAGTTGTGTTTTTTTAATAAGTTTTTGGTACGTATCCTAGTGATAAAGATAAATTAACGATATTAAGAAGAGGAAGCATCTCTTTCAATAGCAACATACATGTTGTTAATTTTGATGATTTAACAAGTTTAGACAATTCTTCCTCTCCTAAAGCAGCGAATGAACTAAATTTTTCCTAGGGACACTACAATGCACTGTCTGACGCGATACTGCAGTAGACGTTGCATGGTTATAATTTTCTCTCTAATATTGTCAATCTTGCAAGTAAAAAAGTTCATAAAGTCATTACTGCTGTGCTTGTTTGGAAACATCAGAAGTTGAAGCTTATTTCTTGTTCATTTAGCCACTGTATCAAATAAATATCTAGGGTTGTGCTTATTTTAGATTTGAAAATTAAGCAGATCTAGCAGTTTTTAAGGCCTTTCTGTACTCAATCATTCTCTCTCTTCACAAAATGCAAAAAACTTTTAGTTTTGTTTTCTTCCAGCTGCGCTCCTTAATCTTTTTTAAGCGCAAAGGAGCATGTGCTAATGTGCTGGAAAAGACCGAGTCAGTAGTTTCTGTTGCAACATCGAGGTCTTCTAAGCTATCTGGTATGCTAAGGCGATAAAACTGATCAGGAAGATTGTTTATAAAGCAATCTTTAGTGGTATTGGTAGATGGTTCTACCATATTTATGGCAGGGAGGCAGTTTAGCAGCCTTGACTAAATGTAGTATACACAAGACTAGATAATGATCTGAGATGTCGTCACTCTGCTGCAGAATTTCAACGGCATCAATATCGATTCCATGTGACAATATTAGATCTAAAGTATGATTACGACAATGAGTGGGTCCTGACACGTGTTGTCTAACTCCAACAGAGTTTAGAATGTCTGTAAAGGCCAATCCCAATGCATCTTTTTCATTATCTACATGGATATTAAAATCACCAACAACAAGGACTTTATCTGCAGCTAGTACTAACTATAAATTACAGCAACATTTAAAACCATTTGCCTTTCTGATGAGGATTGTGTCGATGATCGTGAACTTGAGGGCTAGACTCATTTAAAGTAATGTAATCGTCCGGTTTTAGCCAAGTTTCTGTCAAACACAGCACATCTAAATTATTGTCTGTGATAATATAATTTACAATAAGTGCTTTTGAAGAAAGGGATCTAATATTCAGCAACCCAAGCTTTATCATTTGTTTATCAGTATTATCTTTGTTTTTTTTTTTTTTAATTTTTTATTGAACATCAATTCAATTTTTAACCTTAAATGGGTTTGTACGTTTTTTGTATTGACTAATTCGGGGTACAGACACAGTCTCTGTGATAATAACTAGGTGTAAGAGTTTTTATGTGTTGGGAATTATGACTTCTGTAATGTGAGGCAGCTAGCAGACGGTCGGTTTAGCTGGTCTGTCTGCTTCCTGACCTGGGCCACAGTTTGTCATGTTTCAGCTCTAAGACTATGTGCCATATTATTAGAGAGAAGAGCAGCACCATCCTGAGAGGGATGAAGACCATCTCTTTTCAACAGGTCAGGTCTGCCCCAAAAACCTTTTTTCAATTGTCTATGAAACCTATATTATTCTGCGGACACCACAGCCAGCCATTAAGTGATGATAATCTACTAACTATCTCATCACTCCGACGAACAGGAAGAGGGCCAGAGCAAATTATTGTTTCTGACATTGTACTTGCGAGTTCACACGCCTCTTTAATGTTATTTTAGTGATCTCTGACTGGCAAAGTCCAACATCATTAGTGCCGACGTGAATTATAATTTTAGAGTATTTGCGATTAGCATTAGCCAGCACTTTTAAATTTGCTTTGTTTTTGCTTTGCCCAGCAAATATGTGACTATGGTGGCTGGTGTCTCTATTTTCACGTTCCGTGTAATAGAATCGCCAATAACTAGGGCACTTTCAACAGGATTCTCAGTGGGTGCATCACTGAGTGGGGAGAACCTGTTTGATGTTCTTATTGGAACGGAAGAGTGGTGTTTTCCACGGCTAGGCCGCCTCACCGTTACCCAAGTGCCCTGCTGCACGGGCTCTACAGCTGGAACCGAACAATGTACAGAGTTCACTAAGCTAATCGCATCCAAAACAGTATGTAAAGCCCTTGCATTCTTGCTATCCTCAATTAAAGTTTGGATGCGTGTCTCTAATTCTGAGATTTTTCTCTGTCAGCCTGACTATTTCCCTACATTTATGACATGTAAATCCCTCGTTGCTGACAGAGAAAGCTATACTATGCATGTGACAGGCAGAGCAAGTAACAATAGAAGGAGAGGATGACATGACTCACCGTGTTTGTAGACTGATCTGACTTACCACAGCTGTTTGATGAACGCGTAGAAAAAGGAGCGTGCGAGAGAATGACGACAAGTTAACAAGCTAGCGAAATGCAAACGCGTTGTAATAGCGATTTAGATTAAAAGCTAGCGACGTCAGATTAATGTGATAGGCAATGTTAGATATATGGTAATGATAATATAAACTACAGTGAATGATAGTAAGAGATTTAAAACAAAGCTATACGGAGACTCAAACCACTCTGAGCAGCGAGGCACACAGGAGCAGCTGTCTGCCTCGCAGTTAGGAATAGTGAGGAAGTTCAGTGATTGTGGCGTTGAGGTCATGTGACCGTGGTGTTCATTTATAGCCTACATTTAACTTTTTAATTCTGGTGATTGTATTTAAGTTGTATTTATTTCTGAAGATTATCATGATGAACAAAATGTTGGCCACAGAGCTTATTTTCTGCAATAATCCAGAAACCAGTGGAGAAATCTTATTTGATTTACAAAAATACGTCATCACTGCATCAATCTGTTGCTTTCTTGTTAATTCTGTGGATTATGTACTTTATCATTGTGGGCTTTTATGTTTTGGTCATATTCCACAGCTTGGAAGTATGCCAGTTCCAAAGTCTTTGGACATTTGACTAAATAAATGGGTGATAATGTAGGAACTGTAGCTACTTTTGATTAAGATTAAATTATTATGTCTTTATCATGTATCTTGCGTATAATCACATTAATTATAATCATGTTCATTCCCCATGTGAAGACAGCAACATCGCTTAATCTGCAATATGTAAAATCTATTGTGAACAAATTATCCTCGGTTAAACGTTAAAACTCTTCACAGGGAACTATAGAGAAATCATGCCTTCAGTCCCCTCCAACAAAGAGAATGACACCCCTGCCTGCCCTTTTGCTGGCAAGAAGACCACTGGCAAGAATGGCGTAGAGAACAAGTTGGTTTCGAATGATGTAGACAGACCCATGCAGCTGAATAGAGAAACTGGGGCCGCCGACCCAAAATGGATTCGTCCTGACCTGCCAAGCAGATGTATCTGGAAACCGGGAATGTCTCATGAAAATTCTCCTCACACATACTTTCCCAGGTGATGATCACTCACTTGTGAATCTAATCTAAAATAACAAGATTTTTATTTTAAATCAAGTGACAGGGAAATGACAAGTGCTAGGAATTCAAGCCTAACAAATGTTACATAAATGCATCCACTGTAATGGACTTTGCAATATTCAATAAGCAATATATCTGTAACGGAAAAAAATATATATAATATTGTGTGTGTGTGTGTGTGTGTGTGTGTGTGTGAGGACATTCCATAGGCGTAATGGTTTTTATACTGTACAGACTATACATTCTATCCCTCTATACATACCCCTACCCCTAAACCTACCCATCACAGAAAACATTCTGCATTTTTACATTTTTAATAAAACATTGTTTAGTATGTTTTTAAAGCTATTTTGGTAACACTTTAGAATAATGGTCTGTCATTAATAAGTAACTATGTAGGAAGTAATGCAGGATTAATGAGTAGTACTACATTAACACTTCAGCTACTACTATTAACTAATATAGAAACAAGCTTAACTAATCAGTAAGTGATATCAAATTTAGAAGATAGTTCCTTCCCGTGTCCTCGTAAACCAAATGGCTTAAAAAAACATACAAAAACGGTGTAGACATTTTCCTGTGATGGGTAGGTTTAGGGGTAGGGGTAGTGTAGGGGGATAGAATATACAGTTTGTACAGGATAAAAACCATTACGTCTATCGAGAGTCCCCGTAAACCACATATACCGTGTGTGTGTGTGTGAGAGAGAGAGATCTTTATACCTCTCTATGGATATTTCAGGGAATCTATATTTTTTTAGGCTTTAGAACAGTGTCCACACAGTGAAGCAGATGCACTCTCATGCATGTATTCATAAGTAAACATAACTTTCTTTATTTTTTGAGATATATAGAAACTGTAATATTATTTCAAACATTATGTTCTTTTTATTATTATTATTTAGTAACAGTCTCATATTATACTTTTTTAACAGGCTCTAGATTTTAACCAGATGTCATAGAACTCACAACAGAAATTTGACAGCATACTCCTTTAAGATTTTTTAATTTACACAAAATTACTTTGTTGTGTTTATTTTTTCTTCAAGTGACCTTGAGTGTTTTTTGTTTGTTTGTTTTTGTTGTTTGTTTTTTACCATTGGAGGACAAAAGCTGAGACCATTCTGCCCAACATCCTGGACCGGATTGGAGACACACCCATGGTCCGCATAAACAAGATCTCTAAGACTTTTGGACTAAAGTGTGAACTTTGTAAGTGATTAATTCATATTTTTACTTTTAAAGTTGTAAATCAATTAAATTAAAAGTCAATACCATTTAATCACAGGAGTTTTACAAATGAGAAACTTAAAAAACTTGGAATCCTTGAAAGACAAAAAACTTGAAAGACAAGGGAGTATATAAACATACACTTGTGTCAACTGAAGTAGTTTCCCCTGCTATGTGGCTTTAATGTTACATAAAACAGCCATAAAGTTTAGTTTGTATATGTGTCTGCAGTGGCCAAGTGTGAGTACTTTAATGCTGGTGGTAGTGTGAAGGACCGTATCAGTCTGCGTATGGTGGAGGATGCAGAAAGGCAAGGCATCCTCAAACCTGGAGACACCATTATAGAGCCCACCTCTGGAAATACAGGTAATCACATTTTAATATACAGGCTTTTTATTACTTACAGACTGATGTTCTGTTTTGAGACTTCATGTTTTTTTTTAACTTCATTTTATGTTACCTTTTTTCAACATTTCTATTGCATTGCTCAATGTTACGTATGTATGTTTTCAAAATCTTTAACATTTGTTCGAACTCTAGTTCATAAATATGGTTAAAATATAAGAATTTTTATTTTGCTTCAGTCGTAGTGTCCATTGACATGAAAAAAAAAAAAGTCTAATAAAAATGAGTTGGCACAAATTTTGTTTTTTAGACTCATTTCTACATTGCAGAAGAGAAAATATTAAGTGGGTAAAAAAATGTTGCTCCGTTAAAAAAAAAAAAAAAAAAAAAATTCTTTGAATTTATGTGCAAACGTGTGCATTCTATGCAGGTATTGGTCTTGCACTGGCTGCAGCAGTGAAGGGTTATCGCTGCATAATTGTTATGCCTGAGAAAATGAGCATGGAGAAGGTAAGATTTATTCCAATTCAAATTAGTTTTCTTAGCCCACTAAAAATGTTAAATGTGATGAAGTTAAACAAGAGTCTCATTATAGGTTGACGTGTTGAGAGCTTTGGGTGCTGAGATAGTCCGAACTCCCACCAGTGCGCGGTTTGACTCCCCAGAATCCCATGTGGGTGTGGCTTGGCGCTTGAAGAATGAGATTCCTAACTCACACATCCTGGATCAGTACCGCAATCCCAGCAACCCCCTGGCTCATTATGACACCACTGCTGAGGAGATTCTGGAGCAGTGTGATGGTAGTAATTGTATAATTTCCCTCAAATATTCTGTGGGACTTTCTATTTCTAAGGAGACTTTAAAATAGTTTAACTGCATTTAAAAAAGTGTAACTGACGTTTTGTTCTTCTTTGGAACATAAATAAAAATACTTTTCTGTCCCTACATTGAACGTCCATTCACCCAAAACTATGATGATTCTAAACGTTCATAAAGAGATTGTAAAATAAATTCATATGAATCGAATGGTTTAATCCAAGTCTTTTGAAAAGTCTTTTGAATCGCTTGATCAACATATAATTTAATTTAATCATATAATTTAGGCTTTTATGCATGTACATAAAGCACTCAAATTTGATAAACGGAAGCTCAGCCGTACTTGCTTGACGCTTCTCATCAAAAGACTTGGATTAAACCACTCGATTCATATGGATTCATTTTACAATCTCTTTATATCTCTCAGATTTCATTAAAAATATATTAATTTGTGTTTCTATGATGAATGAAAGTCTTATGGGTTTGGAACAACATGAGAGTGAGTAACTGAGGTAAACTGTACCTTTAACTCTCTACCCATCTTACCTATGTCAACAGGAAAAGTAGATATGTTGGTGGCAGGAGCTGGCACAGGTGGCACCATTACTGGCGTTGCTCGCAAATTGAAGGAGAAATGCCCAAATGTTAAGGTAGAGACTGATTGTCCCTGAGACCTGATGCACAGCAATTTTTTTTTTTTTTTAAGTTCACCATTTTTGTAACAAAAAACAGAGTACTAGTTTATTTTAAAATGTCAAGAAGCCAGAAAAAGAATAACTGTAAGAGTAAACCACATCATGGGAATACCACTGAGTCTGCATGCATAAGAAATCATATAAATTGCAGTAACAAGACAACACTGAATATGAGTCTTCACTCGTCTGAAGTCTGTCTGTGATTTACCAGATTGTTGCAGTGGACCCAGAGGGCTCGATCCTCGCTGAACCTGATGAGCTGAACCGGACCGATAAAACCCAGTATGAGGTGGAGGGCATCGGATATGACTTTATACCCACCGTCCTGGACAGATCTGTGAGTGACTCTACATAAGTGTTAGATTATGTAGTGTTAAGTCTAATGTCCTTTAAAAATGAATGTATTTGTCCATCATAGGGCTCTTCAACTGGTGTCCAACAAGATCATGACCATCAATCATTTTTATGCAGCCTTCCAATATATTTTAGTTAAATCTCTGCACTGCTGCATACGTTAAAGCATTCTATGGGCAAAACCTAATGATGAGATCAACAGTGAGTGTATCGTGATCCATATTTGAGTTGTAGTGAGCATATTTAACCTCTGGCCATTGTTTAGTTACACACATCCAAACATGAACCAGCTCTGTTATAGGTGCACATATTCAATCATGTCATATCAGATGTGTTTATGTATGACTTGGAAAAAGACATAGAGATGAGGCACTACAGTTGATAGTGGAACATCAAGAAACAATGAAACCAATGATGAAAGCTCATCCTTCAAATTTAGACTTGCTGGTAAAACTTTACAATAAGGTTCCATTTGTTAACATTAATTAACATGAACTAACAATGAAAAATACTTCAAAAGCATTTTTAATATTAGTTAATGTTAAATTTAACATTTACTAATACACTATTAAAATCAAAAGTTGTATTTGTTAATAATATTTATTGGACCTGAGCTGAAACGAACTAACAAATGAGCTAACATGAAATTTTATTTTTATTAACAAAGATTAATAAATACTCTAACAAATGCTCATTGTTAGTTAATGTTTGTTAATACATTAACTAACTAAATAATGAAACCTCATTTTGTAAAGTGTTTTTGTTTCTAAACATTTGCTTTAGTTTTCTGTGCTTCAAGTGCATAGTGTTCGTTTAAAAAAAAAAAGAAAAAAAAAGGTGAGTGAGTTTCAGGCACCACTGAACATACATATACATGTAAACATCATGACTATTTGGGTTATACTGCTGTGAGTCAGCAGTCTCAATCCTGAACATCAAGTCAGGTTCTGCTTTCACCATTGATTATCTGCACAAATGTCTAACAATTGCACTGGCAACATTTTTGCCAGAATACTTTAAAGATGAGTAGAGGCACTCACTGAAATGAAGCTTTAAATACTTTATAAAGAAGAAAAATAGATATTCATTTATTATTAATGTATTTTTATGTAAATTGACAGTTTCTTTACTAGATAAACATTTCTAATGTGTAAAGCTCTGAATTATTTTATTTTCAAAGTAAAGTTTAACAAAAGCTACTTGTTAGTTATTGAATCTTTATATATATATATATATTATTACATTTATGTATCAAACACAATACAGTAGGCTTGATTACATACTTATTTGATTAATTTATTTTTCCTATTCAGATATAAATTAATACATTATCCAATGTATTTAGTTTTTTTTTTTTTTTTTTTTTCGTTAAACATGTTACTTGCAGTAAAAGTTCTAAGATCAAATATTATACAAATTATAATCCCCTCACATGTTCATCTGGATAATCTGACCCTGGAAAGGATGTTTCCACATGTTTGTTGCAATAGTCCACTCATTGGTTCCATTTGTTGCTATTTTGTCCTTTTACCACTAGACAGCAGTAGAAGTATAGAGTTGGTTTACCTATTGGTGGGAAGCAGTCATGTACAAATCATGCAGGACTACATTGAAACCCCTGTGTGTTTATTTCAGTTGGTTGACAAATGGTACAAATCCAAAGATGAGGAATCATTCGCCATGGCCCGAATGCTTATAAGAGACGAAGGGCTGTTATGTGGTAAACACATTATCTTTTATTAAATTGCACCTTTATATAAATGTCTATGAATTTTTCAACATGTTAAATTGTGGCTTAATGTTTATGAGAAGTAATATCATTAATGTAGTAGGTATATGCTACATTGTTTATTAGTGTAATGCTCTGTTTCTGTTGTCAGGTGGTAGCTCAGGTACTGCCATGGCAGCTGCAGTAAAGTTTGCCAAAGAGCTGAAGGAGGGCCAGCGCTGTGTTGTGATTCTACCAGACTCAATTCGAAACTACATGTATGAAGAAATCTGAGAAATTAACAAGATTTGGCTGCAAGCTTATTCAGTTTCAGTTTGTTTCTTCCAGGGAACACAAACTGATAAATTTGACCTTAAAGGATTAGTTCACTATAAAATGAACATTACCCCAAGCTTTACTCACGCTCAAGCCAACTTTCTTCTTTCTGATGAACACAATCTGAGTTATATTAATAAATATCCAGACACATCCAAGCTTTATAATGGCAGTGAACGGGAAACAACAAGTATGAAGCTGAAGAAAGTGCATCCATCCATTATAAACGCACTCCACAGCTCCGGGGGATTAATAAAGGGCTTCTAATGCGAAGCGATGTGTTTGTGTAAGAAAAATATCCATATTTAAACAAGTTATGAAGTCAAATATCTAGCTTCTGCCAGACCGTCTTCCATATTCAACTTAGGAAGAAAGTGTAAATATATCTCATACACCGCAGGTCCCCCCTCCATGTCAAGTCGTCATTATGTGCCGGCATTTTTCTACAGTAACCCTAAATGGACAAACTGCTCTACAGATTGCTCTACAGTTTCGTCACTATGTTCATTGGTGTTTTTAGAGGCAGCTTGCATCGTCACTACGCTGAATATGCACAAAGTAGTAGTAGTAGTAGCCGTCATCGTCTGGTTTATTAGAAGTAGAGACTGTTCGTTAGCAGTAAGAAGAAACCTCATTGCTTTACTGGCTGATGCACTCTCTGCTGTCTCAGAAGATGACATCTTTGTCATGTCGGCCAGACGGGGGTACGAGGGTGTACGCCGTTAGTTGCGGTTCGCAACTTCAATGCTAGATGCCGCTAAAAATTACACATTGCACCTTTAATATAACTCTGATTGTGTTCATCAGAAAGAAGAAAGTAATATACACCTAGGATGGCATGGGGTAATTTTCATTTTAAAGTGAACTAATCCTTTAAATGCACTTTAAGTTGTGTGTGTGTGTGTGTGTGTGTGTTCAGTTTTTGATATGAATGCAAATCATTTTGTGTTTAAAATTTACTCTAAAGGTCCAAGTTCTTGAGTGATAAGTGGATGTTCCAGAAGGGCTTTCTGAGGGTGGAGGACATCATGGTGAATAAACCTTGGTGAGGAGAGAATTGTTTTGTCAATTTAAGATTTAGTGGAGTGTATAGGTGAGACTAGGGCTATTTGTCATACTTTTTATTTGTTGAATATGAATATTTATTTATGTTCTAAATTTAAGTAAATTTCTCTATAGGCATATAAATTGTCTAGATATTGAACATTTCCACCATCATTGCCACAGAAAAAAAGATATACATATTGACCTTTTTTGACAACATGTCATAAAAACAGAACCTGATCTTGTTGTCAGAAAGTCAATATGTATATCTTTTATCACACTATATGGGGTAAGTTGTTTAAGTGTATTTTATTTTATTAAATGGTAAAATGATTATTAAAAACACAAAATAATTAATCTAACAGCAAAATATGTACAATTTAAAAACATCAAACCATTAATTAGAATAACAAATAATGATATTACTAAATGTGTAACATTTTAAACACAACTTGCCCTTGTCCTGTTAACACTTTTTAACTTTTGAGTTAAAATCTGTCTCAGCTATGACCCATAACTGAGGTTTTATTTTGATGATATTGGAACATTTAGTTTAGAGAACAAAATTATAATCTATTTATTACTAATTATTAATCTATAATCCCATTTAAAAGGGTTTGGAGCTACAGTAGGTGTTTGAAACCATAATAAAAAAAAAAACATTTCACTCCAAACTTTTTTTGAGATATTGTGGATATGACAACTTCTCTGTGTGAAAGCTAGAGCCATTTTTCACTATTTTAAATATATACTTTATTTATGAACATTTATACAAAGTTTAGGTATTCAGAATCTGGGCAGCCTCTCATTTGTTTTTGGTTTTGTGTTCATTCTTCATTTTTCTTCATAAATTTCTTCCAGGTGGTGGAATTTGAAATTGCAAAGTCTAAACCTCTCTGCTCCTCTTACTGTGTTGCCCACAGTCACATGCCAAAAAACTATTAAAATCTTGAAAGAAAAGGGATTTGACCAGGCACCTGTCGTAAATGAAGCTGGGTGAGTGAAAATGCAACAAAGAACATTTTAATTTGTCAGAATAAATTCATTTTAAAATGGTGACAACCGCACCATAATTTTCAGTTTTTATTAAAACATTTGTCAATGTAAATGACGCTGGTTAAAACTGTGTTTGGCTTCCTCTCTGCAGGTTGATTCTGGGTATGGTGACCCTGGGAAACATGCTTGCTTCTGTACTTGCAGGAAAGGTCAAGCCCTCTGACCCTGTCAGCAAAGTGCTCTACAAACAGTTCAAGCAGGTGGGTCTAGTGCAGGACTTTTAGAAAGGATGGTTCCCTTGCGATACTACATAAGTACTGCGTCATTCGTCTTCTTAATTAATATTGATCATAATAAGACAAGACGCAATGGGGAAAACTCCATTTTCTCCGATTTTGAAGCCTTTATACAATCAAGCAGTTTAAACTGCACGGCCATTGGTTTGTGAAGTTAGAGTAAACGTAGCAATGACAGCGCGGAGCGCGAGAGCCAATGGTGAGCGAACCCGCTCGAGCCCGCCAAAAGGGGCGAGGTCTTGGGCTATATAAGTGGCCATCTCACCATGGCAAATCGATTCATTCTCTTTTAGTGATGCAGATATCATCTCTTCGTTTCATCTACGAGACTTGAAGCTGCCTTCACCTGCAAGCAGCTGGATTTTGCCGCTGATCAACTCGCCGCTCTGCAGCAGCATGGTCAGCTTGCCGCTCTCTATTCTGCTCGCTGCTCTCATGCAGCCGGCGCCTCGAGCAGCCTGCAGCTCTCTCGCCGCTCTTTCAGCTCGCCGCTGATCTGGCTTCGTGGCAGCCAGATTATCTTGCAGCTCTCAAGCAGCTCTGTTCTCATGCCGCTTCCTAGCAGCCTGGTCAGCGCTTCGCCCCATAGCCGCCTGCAGTTTAGAGCGAGTGCACTTCGGTGTATCCTTTTATTTGTATCCCAGATATTGTCCTTCCTTCAAGACTTAATGGATAGAGGCCGTACTCCCTCTACCCTTAAGGTCTATGTCGCAGCTATAGCAGCTTCTCACGCGCCTATAGTCGATAGGGAGAAACAACCTTGTTGTTCGCTTCCTTAAGGGATCCAGGAGGTTGACCTTTCTGTGGTTCTTAGAGGCCTTAAAGGTCCACCCTTTGAACCAATCCAGATTGCCGACTTACGGCCCCTGTCGCTGAAAACTGCCTTACTGCTAGCTTTAGCATCGGTTAAGCATGTGGGAGATTTTACAGGCGCTCTCTGTGAGCCCCTCGTGTCTTGAATTCGGGCCTAACGACTCCAGTGTCATCCTGAAACCGAGACATGGGTATGTCCCGAAAGTCCTATCTACCCCCTTTAGGGCACAGATGGTCATTCTCTCCGCTCTTCCTCCTTCTCAGGATGAACAGGAGTTGAACCTAGTCTGTCCTGTCAGGGCCCTGAGGACTTACATTGACCGTTCCACCTCCTTTTGGCAGGCGGAACAGCTTTTTGTCTGCTTCGGTGGCCGCACAAAAGGTCTTCCGGTCACGAAGCCCAGGCTTTCCAGATGGATAGTCGACACTATAGCACTCGTTTACTCCTCCATAGGCCTTCAATGCCCTTTGGGTGTAAGAGAGCACTCCATGAGAGGTATGGCCTCCTCGGGGGCGTGGTCCTGTGGTGTTTCCATTGCTGACATCTGTGCGGTGGCCGGCTGGGCCTCACCGTCCACATTTGTCAGGTTTTATAATCTAGATGTTCCTGTGCTTCAGACGCAGGTCCTTTCTGCATGAGCCTCCCTGCTGTGTCCAGCTTATGGCTTTCCATTACGACCCCGACCACGTCTGGGCGTAACTATGTTCTGTACCCTCTATATACACCCTAGGCCCCTCTGGTGCCCTAGTTTATGGACTTGGGAGGATGACTACAGTGTTTCAGTCCCCGTTGTCTGGGCCATCCTGTCTTATGAGTATCTGTCACAAGCCCTTTTTCAAGTGCTCTGCCCCGATGCTTGGTCGTCCCCCTGCGTAGCACGCCGTGATTGTACTGTCCCCATTACGTCTTGTCTTACTAATAATCAGCATTAATTAATAAGACAAACGACACAGTATTCATGTAGTATCGCAAGGGAATGTACTCAGTTACTAACGTAACCTCGGTTCCCTTAGATACGGAACGAGTACTGTGTACTTTGCCACGCTATGCGCGAGACGTCCATGCCTTCGCTTCAATCGAATTAAATTGATTTGCCATGGTGAGACAACCGCTTATATAGCACGTTCCGCACCATCATTGGTTCATTTACTTTAACTTCACGAACCAATGGCCATGCAGTTTACACTGCGTGATTGTATAAAGGCTTTAGAATCTGAGAAAAAGGAGTTTTGCCCATTGCGTCTTGCCTTATTAATAATCAATATTAATTAATAAGACGAACAACGCAGTACTTGTTCTGTATCTAAGGGAACCGAGGTTACGTTAGTAACCGAGTACGTTTTTGCTCACTCAATCCATCTGTCATTACTTAACTATTTTGCCTGTTTTAGATTCGTCTAACTGACAATATGGGAAAGCTGTCTCGGATCTTGGAAACTGATCACTTTGCCCTGGTGGTCCATGAGCAGATTCAGTGTGAGTGTTTCTCATTGACAGACATATTGAGTAATAATTCTTCATTGCCTGGATAATGTGCTCTTATGTATTTTCTTTTTTTATTTTCTTTTTACAAAACCGCATTAGCTATGCATGCAATGTAACCCAGATTCTGAAATTCTGATTTACACTGCTTAAACTTTTGACTTTACATTAGTCTTCTTGTCAGGATTTGCAGACAACTCAAATACAGAACAACCAGGGAAACTCAAAAAGATATTTGACAAATAAAAGGCAATACAAAACAACTGGGCAAAGACAAACCCAGACATCAGTCAACCCTTACGCAAAGAAAATATATATGAATGATATGAATATATTAAATGATTTAACGGTAATTTGAAAATATACAGAATTATATGGGAACATGTATGTGCAATATATGTACACAATAAAGGATAAAACATTATGAATATTACATGTATTGCTATTTTTGTCTTCATTTCTAAATATTTTGTATGTATCAATATATGGTCAATGCATATTTTGCAGTATATTGAAAAATATAAGCACTAATTTTCCATATATGGAAATGTATTATGTAATATGTCGCATTATGTTTTGAAGTAACTAGTAATATATCATTCCTCCTGTTGTGACCCCTTTAAAGGACTTTTCTTCCATGTAAAAATGCTTTTGTCTTTTTGCTGTGACCTATCGTGAATGCAGCCAAAGGCATTTTTTTTAAACCTTGTATCTATGGGGTCTTATCCTCCTGATCCCATATAGCCACTGAGAGGATGATGAGCAGGTTTTTTTTTGTTTGTTTGTTTTTTTTTAATTGCATTTTCTTGTATTTTTTTTTTCTCTCTCAGATCTCACAGATGGATCCTCTACTCAAAAGCACATGGTGTTTGGAGTGGTGACAGCCATTGATCTTCTCAACTTTGTGACTGCTCGAGAGAAAAGAGAGAGATCTATGTCTGAATCAACAGATGAATCCTGAAGGCATTTGAGCACTTCCTGCCTCAATCTGAATGTGATGCACTACAAAGAATCATACTTTAAAGTTATAGATAAAGTATAGTTATTACATCTAAAACTTGGGCAGTAGGGTTGGGTGAAACTGCTTTTTACAATCATATTCTTTGCTTATCTTTTTTGCATTATGTACAGGTTCAGAAATGTATGTAAACAAATTTACAGTGATGTTAAAAGGCATCAGAACAGGGTTTAAAATAAAAAAAATTGCAAATGGTAAATTGGTAAATTGACTAAATTTACTGGCCAAAAATAGTTTGTACTGTTAGATTACTATGACAATGGAATTTTTGTGCTTTGTTTTCCTTGCATATTTCTGACAAACACTGCTGACAAAAAGTCATTGTTTCACTGTGTCCTTTGACTTGTCATGTTGCAGTTCCTAATAAAAGTACTGGCCAACTGGCTAGATTATTATTATTTTTTTCCACCAAATCCAGTTTTTGTTTGAATTTGCTGCTAGCTTGCTTGGTGGTATTTTGGTCCTTGCATCAGATTTTTCATCTGTCTTGGCACAAAGGGTTAAACCAAATGTTTCAGGATTTTGGTGTAGTAAAAATCAGCATCATTATTGTATGTTGTTTTTCAATTTTCTGTCATAGCTTTTTACTGTATTTTTATTTATTTATTTTTTAAAAGTTTGTATACTGGTATCGTCAGCTTAAACATACTCACAGACATATTAGCAAACCCAAACAGAGTAGTATATTGCACAGATGAAATAATGGGACAATGCAGGTGAGTAAATGGCAGATAGAGTGATGGACAACTTGTGGTTCTCTTTCTTGATAGGCAGGCAGTGGTGATGATGGCTGTATAATCTGGATGAAGCACACATCTCTGTCAAGCATGTTGAGTTTACACTTTTCCACATGTAATACAGTCAAAAAAACAAAGGCGATCAATGAAGGAGACATTCCGGATTTACAAGCTTCACCAACAAGGTAAGTAGAGCAGGTAAGGAGTCTGTTTGCACATTCAAGGCCAGACAATGAGTGACTGAGATGTGTATGCTTTTATACTAGTGCCGGGGGTAAAAACTATTGACGAAGATGTCCAAATTTTTCTTATTTTATTGAAATATAATTTTTTTTTTTCATTTAGTACTGCCCTTCGGAAGCAACAGAAGATACTTGCATGTTTCCCGGAAGACAAATTAATTACAATTTACCTTGATCTTCAAATTCAAAAAGTTTTCACCCCCAGGGTCTTAATGCATCGTGTTTCCTTCTAGAGCATCAAGAGCATCAGTGAATGTTTGAACCTTTTTTAATAATTGTGTTTGAGTCCCTCAATTGTCCTCGGTGTGAAAAGATGGATCTCAAAATCATACAGTCACTGCTGGAAAGGGTTCAAATATGCAAAACATCCTTGAAAACTGAAGAATCTGCAGGACCTGGAGGATTTTTCTGAAGAACAGAGCTCAGTTTTTTGTGTGCGCGTGTGTCTTGTGGGCTATATGCAAGAATCTTTTATGTAAAATATATCTTACTCAGGACAGTACTAAATAAAAAATAACATGCATTTTGTATGATCTCTTATTTTGTTAAAATTATTTACATTTTCACAGATTCTGCAAGTGGTTCACATACTTGTGTTCTTTATTTTACAGTTGCAAGAAAATCTGATAGCCAATGAGAATGTGAAGGGGGCATTTTGGACTTTTTTTTTTTTGAAGATACTGATGCTTGTAAGATGCAGATGTTTGCATCTTCTCTCCAGGCCTGACATAAAATATCCTTTCACCTCAAGCTCTTGTAATAGTTCTGTTCATGGTACAGTCCACTAAGAAAAGCTTCAGACAAAAGCTGCTGACTGAGCTGAAACCTGGCCAAAGATTACACCACCCATCCGGTGGCTTGGTCTCCCATCCTCACTCCATTGGCCAATGCACCCCTCCCATGGCTGGGGACTGTTTGCCAAGGCTGTTGAGTATGTGGTATGGAAAAAGGGCCTTGCTGGTGGTTTACAGTTAAGCCTCACCAGCGTGCCAGGTGAAAGCCCCTGGGGATTACCCTAATGCTGCCCCACAGACCAGAGGGGAAGTCATCACGTCTAGGATCGGAATTATGGATTCAAAGCTGCACTGGTCGGACAGATAGTAGATGAGTTAAATATTCCACACCTAAAGCCTTTGTTAAGTCATTTCACTGTACATGTGTATATGTGTCAATGCACTTACTATATGCAGTATTAAATTTATTTCCATGAAAAACAGCAGTTCTGCTACCACAAAAAGTGTACAGAATGTGCTTGTTGATAATAATTATGTTGAAATCATGTAATATTTAGTGAAGTTTGCATTATTTTGATATTTACTACTATTTTCTCTACAGTATTATCCTGAAAGGAATAGTTTGCCCAAATATAAAAATTGTCATCATTTACTCACCCTCATATCATTGAAAACTTGACTGATTTTCCTTCTTCTGCATAACACAAAAGATGATATAAATAATGTTTCAGCTGGAGCGTAAAAAATAATTCATACAAATCTGAATTTGAAGCGTTGACTCAATCTGAAATCAAATCTAATCAAATCACTGATCAACTCATGTATGTAGAGATCAAATATAATGACACTTCACTGTAGTAATGATATGAGCTAGTGACACAAACAGTTTTCACAAACACCTCTCAGAGCTTTTCAAACCTTATTAAAACATTTTGATCTATTTTTCAGTGTATGCAATATTCATCTTGTTTGTTTGCCCATGGTTCTGAATGCTTAACCCTATAAAGCCTGCTGTATCATATTTGATACGCAGATTTATAAGGCCTCTAAATTATCAATGGTCAAAAGAAACTTTGATGAAAAACATGTTGTATGCAATCTACTACATGCCTTCTGTCTGCTTTTGCCATAATTGTAAAAATGTCCACCTTTAGGTCGTGGTACTTTTTGCGGTCAAATTCTTTACTGATTTTTGTAAAGTAAATGTAAGAATAACTTTTTTCTTTTATTGTTAGTGATATTTCAAGATTAACACTGAATTGAAGCAACTTAGATTTACTTGATTATCCATACATTTTTGTATATATATAAAATAATGTTAAAATGTTATACAAATATGATACACCAGGCTTTTGAGGAATGTTTATTTGCACATCTGTCAATCATCATGTATTGCTTTACATTATATGTTTTGCCCCCCACAATAAAAAGCTTTGTTCACAAAACTAAGCTTTGATTATCATCTTTCTAAGACATATTATTGGGATTTATAGACTGACAAGTGGATTTTATGTGAATAGTCTGTTCCCTTTCAATGGAACTCGCGTTGCGTCGAGAAATTGACGCTTTGGGAACGCAACGCGTGATGTCGTCATGAAGCACGTGTGAAATCAGTCCAATGGTGTGTTGAGACGTCAGAAGCGGGTGACGTCACGGCCAGGAAGCTATAAAGCACGCTCAAACAAAGCAACGCTAGCTTCTGTGTCTTCAGTTGCGCTCTGTGTCTCATATGTCTTATTTGGTGTTGTCTGTCACACATATATTTATCTATTATGATCACAAATGGATCTGTCAGAGGGGTTTGAGACGGGCCCCGCCCTATCTCAGCCCTCACCTGACAGATCCAGTGCTTTTTCTCAGTGTTTGGAAGCACGCTTTGCGGTTCCTTCCACACTGGGTGAAGCACCGGT
Source organism: Elopichthys bambusa (assembly GCA_037101425.1). Lineage (NCBI taxonomy): Eukaryota > Metazoa > Chordata > Actinopteri > Cypriniformes > Xenocyprididae > Elopichthys > Elopichthys bambusa. The sequence goes on from CM074436.1 coordinate 20,422,649, forward strand.
GCTCAATGTATCCAGCTCCGAGGAGTTGGATGTGGAGAGCACCGATGTAGCAGAGAGTGAGGACTCGCCATCCCACTCTCCTGCTTATGAGGAGCTGGTGGAGGTCATAACTCGCGCCGTGGCCAAATTAAATATCGATTGGCCAGCGGAAAGGCAGGACGTTCGTCCTAAAAGTAAGCTGGATGAGCGCTTCCTGCCCTCGCGAGTGCAGCCTCCTCGTCAGGGTCTCCCTTTCTTTCCAGACCTCCACACTGAGGTGTCGAGGTCCTGGAAGAAACCGGCCTCCTATCGGGTGCATAGTGCTCAAACCACGCACTATGCATCGATAGTGGGGCTCAAGGAGCACGGTTATGGGACGATGCCAAAGGTGGAGGAGACGCTTGCTAGCTATCTCTCTTCTCAATCGGCATCGCCCCTAAAGGCCCCGACACTGCCCACCAAGCCTGTGAGGGTTACATCTAGCTTGGTGGGCAAAGCTTATCAGGCCTCGGGTCAGGCTGCGGCATGCCTTCACACCATGGGCGTGCTGCAGGCCTACCATGCTGAACTTCTGGGGGATATTGATGAGGGCGGGGGTATTACTCCCGACGTAGTCGACAAGCTACGTCGGGCAGCTGATTTATCTCTGCCGGGCTACCAAGGAGACGGCCAAGTCTGTCGGTTGTACTATGGCAGCCCTGGTGGCCACGGAGAGGCATTTATGGCTGAACCTCAGCACAATTAAAGACAAGGACAAGCATTTCCTGCTGGACGCCCCGCTTACGCCTCCTGGCCTCTTCGGCGACGCTGTCAATACGGTCGTTGAGAGGTTCCAGGAGGCTAGTAAACAAGCGGCGGCGTTCCAGAAGCTCCTCCCCCGCCGCTCTCATACCCCCGGGGCTGCTCAACAACACCAGCAGCCCCACACATCTAAAGCCAGCTCCTCACAACAACACCGTGCTGCCCAAAAGCAGAGCGTTACCACCCGTACTCCCCCTCAGCGACACGGGGGGACGGGTGGTCGTTCTCAACCGCAGCCTTCGAGGGGTAGGATGGATCTGCGATCCGTCCTTATCGCCAAGAAGGCTGTGGGGAAAAAGCCCTGACGCCAGCAGCGTCAGGACTTTGAGGGCAGTCCCCTCCGGAGAGAAGTGTTTTACCCCTCAGCGCACAGCGCTCACTCCTCTTCGGCGCCCTCAGGGGACCATTTTGCCAACCCTGCCATCTCGGGTATTCCAGGGCGCAGCGGCCCCCAGCGAACATTCACTCAAGCATCCGCCCGTAAGCGTAGCGGTGCTGGGGTGTTCGCTCCCTCCGAGGAGGGTCTCAGAGCGATCAGTTCGGTTGCCCCCTGCCGGTGCGCCACATCGGGGCACCGAGCTGGTTATTCAAGATATACCAGAGGCCAGTCTCGAGAGACTGGTTCCCTTAGTAGAATCTCTGACAGCGTGGAAGCTACTGTCAAATATTTCTCAATGGGTCCTGCGTACAATCGAAAAAGGTTATGCCATTCAGTTCGGGTCTCGCCCGCCCCGGTTTATGGGGGTCCTACCCACCGTGGTGGGCCCCGAGCAGGCTCTGGTTCTGGAACATGAAGTAAAAACTCTATTGGAGAAGGGAGCCATAGATTATGTACTTCCCTCCGATGCAGAGAGCGGTTTCTACAGCCGTTACTTTATTGTTCCAAAGAAGGATAGCGGGTTGCGTCCCATTCTAGATCTACGTCAACTGAACCAGTCCGTTATGAAACAAGTTCAAGATGTTGACACTGAGGCAGATCGTATCTCAGATCAGGTCCGAGGACTGGTTTGTTACGATCGACCTCAAGGACGCATACTTCCATATCTCCATCCTTCCACATCACAGGAAGTTCCTGAGGTTTGCTTTCGGGGGCAAAGCTTACCAATATCGGGTTCTTCCATTCGGCCTAGCGTTATCACCCCGCACATTCACCAAATGTATGGATGCAGCTCTCGCACCTCTACGTCTTCAGGGCATTCGCGTCCTCAATTATATAGACGATTGGTTGATTCTGGCTCATTCACAACAGTTAGTGGCTCGGCATCGAGATGTCGTCCTCGCTCACATGAAGAGCCTGGGGTTGAGGCTCAACGCCAAGAAGAGTATGCTTTCTCCAGTTCAGAGAACCACTTTTCTGGGCGTGGTTTGGGACTCTGTTGCGATGCAGGCGCGTCTTTCTCCTGCTCGCATCGAATCAATCCTTTCTACCGTAAGCCGGTTAAAGCTAGGCCAGTCACTCACTGTAAAACAGTTTCAGAGGCTGTTGGGGCTGATGGCAGCGGCATCCAACGTGATACCTTTTGGTCTGCTGCACATGAGACCCCTGCAGTGGTGGCTCAGAACCCGAGGGAAAATCCTTTTCGCATGATCAAGGTCACGCGGCGTTGTTTACGTGCCCTGGCCATTTGGAAGAAGCCCTGGTTCCTATCCCAAGGGCCCGTGCTGGGAGCTCCTTGTCGTCGCAAAACGCTAAAGACAGATGCTTCCCTCACGGGCTGGGGAGCGGTCCTAGACGGACGCTCGACTCAAGGTCTGTGGGGCGGTCACCACCTCTCCTGGCACATCAACTGCCTGGCTCTCAAGACTTTTCTCTCAGATCTCAGGGGCCACCATGTTCTTGTCCGGTCAGACAACACATCGGTAGTCACCTATATAAATCATCAGGGGGGTCTGCGGTCGCGCCCACTCTCCAAGTGGGTGCGCCGAATCCTCCTGTGGTCCCAGGGGAAATTTCTGTCACTCAGGGCAGCTTATATCCCCGGGGTCCAGAATGTTGGAGCAGACGTCCTGTCGAGGCAGGGGCTGAGGCCCGGGGAATGGAGGCTCCACCCCGAGGTGGTGAAGCAAATTTGGGAAAGGTTCGGCCAGGCTCAGGTGGATCTGTTTGCATCTCGAGAGACTTCTCACTGTCCACTCTGGTTCTCCCTCACGCATCCAGCTCCTCTCGGACTGGATGCTATGGTACAGACGTGATCGAGGCTTCGTCTGTACGCATTTCCCCCGATCGCTCTGCTCCCGGGAGTTCTAGAAAGAGTTCGCCGGGACCACGTCCGGCTCACCTTGATAGCCCCGCGCTGGCCGGGCAGAGTGTAGTTCTCGGACCTAGTATCTCTCCTGGACGGCTCTCCCTGGGAGATTCCGGTCAGGAGGGACCTTCTGTCCCAGGCAGGGGGCACGATTTTCCACCCCCGCCCAGAGCTCTGGAGCCTGTGGGCTTGGCCTCTGAGGGGGCCCAGCTCATAAATTCCGGTCTCTCAACCGAGGTTGTAGGGACCATTCTCCAATCTAGAGCTCCCTCCACGAGGAAGCTATACGCCCTGAAGTGGAAACTTTTCACTTCTTGGTGCAGTAGTCGTCAGTTTGACCCAGTTTCCTGTCCCGTTGGTACGGTCTTGGAATTTCTGCAGGAACGATTCACTGCAGGGTTATCTCCCTCCACGCTGAAGGTTTATGTGGCGGCCATTGCGGCTTACCACATACCCTTGGCTGGTTCTTCTCTTGGTAGAGACCCACTTATTACTCGCTTCCTCCGTGGCACCCTGAGGCTGAGGCCCGCGGTACGCACGAGGGTTCCGGCATGGGATTTGGCCGTGGTGCTCCAAGGCCTATCCCTAGCCCCCTTTGAACCAATTGAGGAGGTTCCAGTTAAGTTTTTGACCCTAAAAACACTGTTCCTCCTCGCCATATCTTCCTTGAAAAGAATAGGAGATCTTCAGGCCCTTTCGGTTGCCCCCTCGTGCCTGGAATTTGCACCTGGTATGGTGAAAGCCTTCCTTCATCCCAGACCTGGTTACATTCCTAAAGTTCCCACTAATGTGGCTAGGCCCATTGTACTGCAGGCCTTCTGTCCTCCTCCCTTCAGGACGTCAGACCAGGAACGCCTTAATTTGCTTTGCCCTGTTCGGGCCCTAGATGCTTACGTCCACAGAGCTGCACTGTGGCGTAAGACTGAGCAATTGTTTATCCTCTTCGGGTCCCCCAATAAAGGGGCCCCGGCGTCTAAGCAGAGGATGAATAAGTGGTTAGTCGAGGCTATCTCACTTGCTTACGAGTCGGCCGGACTGCCTTCACCTCTAGCAGTCCGAGCCCACTCTACCAGGAGTATGGCGGCCTCCAAAGCCCTCCTTTCGGGAGCCTCTCTACACGACGTCTGTGATGCGGCAGGCTGGTCCTCACCGCACACATTCGTCAGGTTTTATCAACTTGACCTCAGCTCCCCCGGGGCCCGGGTTCTCTCTGGCAACTGACGAGCCACACCAGACAGGCCCTTGTAACTATGGCGGCGTGGGTATTAACGTTCCCAAAGCGTCAATTTCTCGACGCAACGCGAGTTCCCTTGAAAGGGAATGTCTCGGTTACGACTGTAACCTTAGTTCCCTGAAGAGGGAACGAGACGTTGCGTCGCCCTGCCATACTTCCGGCATGCCTGTCAGCGCTTACCTCAGACACTTTAAGCTAGCGTTGCTTTGTTTGAGCGTGCTTTATAGCTTCCTGGCCGTGACGTCACCCGCTTCTGACGTCTCGACACACCATTGGACTGATTTCACACGTGCTTCATGACGACATCACGCGTTGCGTTCCCAAAGCGTCAATTTCTCAACGCAACGTCTCGTTCCCTCTTCAGGGAACTAAGGTTACAGTCGTAACCGAGACGTTATAAACATTAATTTACGTTAAAGAACTTCATCTTTTTGGCCATATAAATATAAGCAACTGCACCAAAGTATTGCACAAAATATTTTTGCATAATAAAACAAAACCTTTTAGTGTAAGCCTAATATTCTCCTATATATATGATATATATGACCCATAAAAGCCTGATGTATTAAATTATACTTATACTTTGTTAGGCTTTAAAGGTTTAAAAAATATGTACATGATACTTATGTTTAGTTTTATTCTGCAGAGCATGGAATTGCAGTCATTCACTATATTCCCTCCACTAATCCCTCTCTTTACTAACTGTAGTGCACATGCAATTCAGGATGTTATGTAATTTGTATTCTGAAGTAACGTGGTGTCAAAAGAGAGTATTTTAGCATTGGTTTCCATAGAATTTTGCAGACTAACAGCTTTTAAAATGAACTTTTTTTAGTGAAGCTTCAATTTTAAGGATGAAACATCTGGTGAACCAAGTGGCCATAACACACCATTAGTAAAGTTCCACAGCCACTCCACTTTATCTGTTTGGTCTGGTTTGTTTTGGCAGGAACTTATTTTCCGGTGATAGCTGGCCACCAGGGTACTGCCGGGAGCCATTCAGGCCTAGACTGTCATTCTCAGGTCAGTGTGCACCCCACAGATTCTGCTGACAGCACTGTTCCCACCATGAGATAATGCCATTCCAGAGGGATCCACTTGTAAGCCCCTCTTTCTGAAGCACAGGTATATAACCAGGGGGTTTTCTCCAATGAGGACGGCACACATCATTTGGGGATCTTTGTCTACTGTACCAGTCTCTATCAGCCTCCTACTCTCCTTCAGTCCACATCTTCTCCCTCAAAAATTTCCTCGACATCAGGAGCAAATAGTCACAGTCAGACTCAAATCGTTGAGATTTGCCAGTCCACTTTTAGCTAATCGAAGTTGAGAGTTTCCAAGCCTGACATTATGGATATTGCCATCCAACACCCCTGGATCAGACGCACCATGGGCTACCCTACCCGGCTCTTCGATCAGTTCTTTGGAGAAGGCCTGTTCGATTATGACCTCTTCCCCTTTGCTGCCTCAACTATCAGCCCTTACTATCGACACTCACTCTTCCGCAACTTACTGGACTCCTCTAACTCGGGAATCTCTGAGGTATGAATTGCTTTATTATATAATTATATAATGCCACTGTTGATGCTAAAACCTAATACAGGTTTGATTATCATTTCATCAGCTCAAAGTTTTTCTTTTTTGTTGGGCATATAGAATATACAGTATTAGCATCACCTCAAAGCAAGGTATATGCTGGATGTGAAACTTCTTTCCAGAAAATACATTTCAAGTCTTTTTCCTTACAGACTCCAGGAATGAAATCACAATTAAGACTAATAAAAAATAAGCAAAATTAAAACATAATCTCTGGAATTATGCACAAACTGACAGAATACAAAACAGAATCCGGCTAAAATTTAGAAATTAACAAAACTGATAAATACAATGCTGTAAGGGGAAAAAAATCAGTAGAAAAATGGATAATGTTCTACTACAAAATTATCTTTCCTTTAACCCAAAAACACTACACAATGCATAATTAAAAAATATCCTTTCAATTAAAAATACCTGTGAAAAATAAATGCAGAAAGTCCCATCATATTTATATGGTACATTGTGCCATATTTTACAGACTTAAGTGAAGAATTAAATTACATACTGTTCATTTAAGGTAGTGGCATGCTAAATTAATGAGAAATTATAAAGAGACACAAGGCCTTTCATATTCGTATTCCAGCATCACTCCACCAACCCAACTTCTGGGGGGGGACACTGGGGAGTACTTTGGGTTCGGGCCAAATTTCAAGCCTGGAGCCCTCCCCTCAGACAGCACACCACATTTGCATACTCTTTAGTCTATCTGATTATATGTAAGTGTGAACTTGTGAAACTGCAATTGACACCACATCAATGTAACCACTGCTTGACCTTTTCAGGTGAGGTCTGACAGAGACAAATTCACAGTGTACCTGGATGTGAAACACTTCTCTCCTGATGAGCTCAATGTCAAGGTGACAGATGACTATGTGGAGATCCAGGGCAAGCATGGAGAAAGACAGGTGAGGTCATTACTCATTATGACAGGACTGGGAATGTATTCTTCTCTTCTCAAGAAAGGTTAGCAATTAGAAACTCGCAATTAAATTAAATTAACCATCCAAATGTTCTCATCAATTGCTGTGCTGATTTTTCTGATAGTGGAAGAAAGTTGGTAGTTGTAGTTTAATCCAACTCTAAAGTTGAATGCTTCATTTACAATGATTTAGCTTGTATTCCAACAAATTGTTGAGTGTGTGGTGAACTATGAACAGTACAACAGTATAATACTAGTATACTAGTGCCTATGTACGTGTGTGTTCAACAGTCTGGAAGAATTAAATAGTGCAAATGCAGTAGCCAATGATAAATTCTACAGATTGTCAGTGGATCAGTCGGAATTCGTCAAAAATTAAGACTGCTCTCCAAAAATCACAACTAGCATCATATATATAACATAACATCTGGAACAACTATAGGACTGAGTGCAATTAAACAAGAACTGAGCTATTTTCAGACGTTAATGCATGGGAAAATATAATTCACGATTTCATGAAATCACATTGTCTAAAATAAATAAGACATAAATAATTCATACTGAGGTAGACTAATGCAGTACCATAGTGAAATGGTTTTAAGCAAAATAAATAATTTAAAAGTAATGAAGCAAGTAAATTTTTTATATGTGATAAATATGTATATAAATAAGAAATCTTTTGGATTATTTCAGCTTTTATGAGATAATTATTTCAAAGCTCATCAGCCATTCCAAGCACATTCATGTTTGCATTGCTCTCTTTTACCATCTCACATCTCCTCCCCTTTTCTTTCCCAGTTGTGTTTTTCTTTTCAGTTCCTTTTCTATTTTTATCTCCATCCTCCCATCCCCTTAGCCACTTTTTCGGCATGGTGGGTTTATTCATGTTTCAGTAGCCTTAAGGGAGGCACAGATGAGGAAAAAGTGAGCAGATCTCTCAGAATGCTTGTGTCAGATTGACGTCACTTCTGCGTCATAGCCAACCTCCCTATTTGGAGTCCCAAAAGCCAGTAAAGGGCTTGTGGGTAATCTTTTCAAGGCTTTACTGGTGGAGTGTGTGCTAAAATGCCTTAACCCTAAAGCTGTTGTTCTGTCTGACCTAATCAACAGCAGACGGTAAAGTCTGGTGTCTACTATGTTTCAGCAGTGCTTGTTGAACATATATATACACACAAGTATATATATATATATATATATATATATATATCATTGTGGTCTATTTTAAGCTTTCCTGGAAATATCTCTAAAAATTTAAACTCCGATGAATACAGCTTTACTTCAACAGAACAGGCACCTCTTCAGGTCAGCTAATACATGTTTGCTCAGGTCATCTCTAATGAGGTAAAGTGCTAATAATATCTGTGCATGATGGGTTTATGAACGTGGCCTTTTTTCTACATTTTTTTCTGTTTCTGTTGGTTGACTCCTTAGGATGATCATGGCTACATCTCCCGTGAGTTCCACCGTCGCTACCGTCTGCCTTCCAATGTGGACCAATCTGCCATCACCTGCACACTGTCTGCTGATGGCCTGCTCACTCTTTGCGGACCCAAGACTGGTGGCATAGACGCTGGCCGTGGAGACCGCACCATCCCCGTTACCCGCGAGGACAAGAGCAACTCAGGCTCCTCCTCCTAGACGGGCCGCACCCCACAGTCAGGTGGTGGTTTGGAGGTGTGAGTGGGGCTCACAGGGGGGGTCTAGGCTTTAATTTCAGAGGGCATCTAAAGGTGGATTTAAGCAAATCCTTTATTTGTTTGTCATTAAACAAGCCCTTCCTCCCACTTTCACCTCAAAGGGTGTCAGTGTATATCTGGCCTAATACCTTCTTTCATTAGACTACACTAGCTAAAAATCTCCATAATCCACTATGATTGTTTTCATTTTTTTCATTACATGCTACTCACACAGGAAATGGATCAGGATGATTGGCTGGGGGTCTTAAAGAAAGAGGTGAAAAGGTTTCTTCACTCAACCCTCTACCCTCCTCTCTAGTCAGATGTTAAGCGACAAGCAGTCATTGTCATACTGGCGATATATTATGGGAGTAATTATTATTTAAAAGCATAATCCTTTACTGTATGGGATCAACTGAAGAACTAAATGCTCTGAGGAAGGTGGAGAGCTTGGTTTAAAATCGCCCTGTTTGAAGATTTCTGATCCGAGAGAGATTCCATCACTGGCACCAGTCAGACCTCCGCTTCCTCTCTTACCTGTGTCAAGACCTCTTTTCTAGATCTCTCTTGTCATTGACTCTTTCCTGTATTGTAGGTTTTAGCCCTGTTCTACTGATTACAGACTCCTCAGGGGTCTACTAAAAAGTGATTAAAAAAAATAAAGTTGTACCATTAACCATTAGACATACCATGTTTGTCTTTTTTATGCTATGTAATACAATACAAGTCACACTATATATAATAGTAATTAAATGTCTAGCCTATGACTAGCCGATTTAGAATGATATTATTGTGGAGAAGTTGAATAATGCATAATATATGTAAATAACTTAAAATAAGACATATCCAAATTCTTAATGAACTGGTGAGAACTGGATCCAAAATGTTCTTTCTCTTTCTTAAACATTTTGCTATCTGCTCTTTGTCATAAGAGCTACTGATTGATTTTCTATTGACTACTGGTGTTTTCCTTCAATTGGGACTACAGTAAAAATGTTTTTAGTGTAAAACTGTGTTGCCTAATTCTTTAAATATAGAACATGTATGGTATAAATGGTACAGTATAAATGGTAACTAATGGTATCTAAATTAACTTGAGGATAATGAACTGACAATATGCAGGCAAATAATTTTTAAAATAAGTGATAAAAATATCTGAAAATGATTTGGTTTGAAATAAAATATGAAGATGTATAAGAAGTATAAGTAGACTCATAGCTCCATACATGAATTAGTATTCCACTATTAAAAACAGCAATGCCCCCTAAACTTCTGCATAATAAAGATCATGCTCTAACTAAACCAATCACAGTAGGAACCACAACTAAAGTAGTCTTCAATTATTAATACTTTTTGTATTAATAACAAATACAAGACATCCATCATAGTAAAATGTTTAATGGATGTATAATAATATGTATATACATACCACTTTCTGGATATTAACTAAGCAACTACAATCATGACAAAAATGTTCATGCAATATGATGTCTCAATAAAACTATTCTCCTCTATACAAACACACATCTAGCTAAACTAGATCTAAAGAGTTCATTAGTCAGGTCCAGTCGCTCGCTCAAATTCTTAAGCACTGCTCCATTGTGGCAAATACTAAATTATATGTTATTAATGATTAAAATCAGGGTCACTTCACCGAGGGTGATCCAATGTGAATCTCATCCTGAGGCAGAGGCTGAGATTGTGGACTAATCTGCAGTCGAGTCTCAAGAAGCTTTGTGGCTGGTTCCACAATGGAAGAAGAAGAGGAGAGAGAAAATTGAGAATGCAGAGGGTTCTGCGAGCAGACAGAGTGACTGATGGGATTCCTCTGATGCTGTGGGGGAAGAGGTGGAGTGAAAAAGCTCTGTGAGTCTAGGCCTGTGTTTTTTTTCAGTTGAACATAAGAAGTAGAGGCTACTGGGAGAAGCTGCTGCAGGCTCTGATGGTACTGAAGGGGAACAATCCTAAAATACAAAGATACAGAGGTTATTTGATTTCAGATTTTTGAAATTTACAAATAAATTTGTAATGGCTGAAAGTACACTTGTGAAAAAGTAATACACTTACTGAAAGAGTAGCTACTTATTACAAAAATAATGTACTTTAAAAGAATACTTAAGTGCAAACTGAATGTAATGTTTTTGGACACTTAATTTCATATTATTTCCAATTAAAGGAAAATGTATTATAGTTTACATTTATATTAAATGCAATTAGTTGAAATTAAGAGTGCTTTTTTGACTCACTTAAGTATATCTTTATATCTTTTCATAAATCGTCTTTGAAATATAAATGTACTGCTGAATGTACTGACAAGCATTTATGGTAAACTAAAAAATAATTTTTATTTCTACTGAAACTTGCATGTCACACACTGAAGTATATTTGTAATTACTCATTGCTAATGATACAGTTGCAATATAGTACAACTAAAATATATTAACTTTAAATGTAATATTGAATAACACTACTATACAATTAAAATTAGAATTAGAATCTGATCACTTATCTTTTTTTTTTTTACAAGTGTAAATCATTAATCACTGAATTATTTTCACCTTTTATTTTCTAAAACATTCTTCTGGACACCACTGTGGAGCCCCACTGGAGAGCATGGAGGGCTTGTTAAAACCGCCAAAGTACTGTTGTTTTGGGGACTGTCATCTAGGATCCACATGTGTCGCACAGGCCCCTCAAGTTTATTCCAACTCACCTGGCCCTTAATACGGACATTCTTTCTCAAATGAGTTGGGAAAGCCTTTACACCTTAATAAAAAAAGGAAATATTGTTTAATTCATGCTGTTTACTTTTACAATGATAGAATTTGCTATGTGCACAATGTACTGTTTCCCTGACCTTGTACAAGAGAGGTATCAGAGGATCTCCTTCCCTCCTGAAAGCTGGGTAAGGGCAGACAACTCTGGTGCCCAAGGGTGGATGAGTTAGTGCCAGAATTCCCTAGTAATATCTGTGAACGTGGATGTAATCCCTGAGTCATGCGGCCATAAGCGTCAGTGCCCATCTCTAATGGGGTGCAGAGGGTGGTGAAAGAAGAACTAGCAGAAGCAGAGGAAGAGGACCTGAGGCAGCAGTTTGAGGTGCCCCCATCTACATGATCTATGACTATACCTGAAGAAAAAGACAGGGAATACTAATAAAATAGAGCCAGACACTCTGAAACAATTTAACATCAATGTGTCACAGCATGTTTGTCCAGCATAAATGGACTAATCATAATAAATGAAATATCTATCCCTTACTTGGTAAGCAGGAAAAGTTCTGGGAGGCACAGGCATCTGAGGGAGTTTGTCTCGGTGTCTTTCTGGACCCCACAGAAGGATTGATCGTGCACTGATTGTCCTTCTCCTCCTCCTTTTTTAGATCCCCAGGCTGTGACTCTTGATATCCTGTAGTCTGTAGCTGGCAGGTAGCAGAAGCTGAGCATGTGTACTCCAGTGTGCTAAGATCGTCCTCCAGAGGCAACACTGCTGAAGGATTTTGCCCCGGTACTTTCAGCCAATCAGTTCCCAGTTTGTTTTGTTGTAGTGATTGACGCTTCAGCACTCTTTCTAACAGCAGGCAGTAGATAGCAGAAAAGTGGTTGAAGCTACTGTTCTGAAGAGACTGAATACAGAGGCATGTTTTAGTTAAAAAAATGAGGCACAGTAAGTACATTTACATGCGTATACCTGTTATAATCAAGCTACTGTACAGTGTCCAGCAACAGTCTTCATCTGTCTGCCCCAGTACACGACACAATAAATGTATAACCAAATATACGAAGGATTAAATACATGCATCACGTCACATCTGTCTTCAGAGCAAATGCACAATGCGGAGGTATTTTAGTCCAATTAATGTGTATGCATGCAGGACAAAGCCAAACTTATCAAGGTCTAAAAATCAGACTGGTAGTAAAACAGTACATGATATTTTACAAAGACAAAATATTGTTTTAGTCAGACTGAAATCAAAATGCAGCCAGAAACATTTAGGAATTAGAATTGTTTTAATGGCATGTTAAAAGAATTTTCTGAAATTTTCAAGAGGATATTCCTCAGATCTTTCTGTGCTTTTGTAAATAAGTTTGGGTTATCATTTAGACCAGGGCTGTGTCGAAATTGCCCCCTATACCCTTAAACAGGGCACTATTTGAGGGGACAGCCATTTGTAGTGATGTACGAAACCATAGCTGATGTTATTGAGTGCACTCATTCAATCCCATAAAGCACCACAGTAATGGGTGTACAACCGGTGCACACTCAACGGCTAGAGAATACCCATAATGCACTGATTAGCTTCTTCAGGTGTGTTTGATTAGGGTTGGAGCTGAACTCCGCTGGCAATGGCTCAATCAGTTCCCTAGTTCAGTAGTCAGGGAGTCTGCCATTGTCTCAATTGCAAAATCCTACCTGAAATGTTAACTCCCTAAAAAATCCCACAATGCATTGTGAAAACCAGGGAGCATCGATGCTCACTATGTTTCCTTAACGGAAGTTCTGAAGCACAGTCAGAACATAAATCATGTATGATAGATGTTTTTTTTTTTTTTTATCATAATGACACGTGATAGATGTTTTTTTTGTTTGTTTTTTTAAACAGTATTTAATTATATTTCAGCATAGATATACCACTAGGCAGGTAATGAACATAATCTAGATAACATTTATAACTTATTTACAGCTGAAATGTTGCATGTATATGTAACAAGCAAAGTATTCATCATAATGTACTTTAAATAACATTAAAAAATAATGTCAAAAAAACATCAGTGAGCCAGGGTCCTAACTGTCTTTACTAGTGCCTGAATTCATATACATGATATACTGATTCATGACTAAGGAAGCTAGAGAGCTGATTGAGCTGAACTCTTCAGGAGCAGGGTTGGAGACCCCTGATTTAGACTTGAAGGAATAGTCAGTTCTATCATAATTTACTCACCCTCATGTCATTTCAAACCTGTATAACTTTCTTCTGTGTAACATAAAAGAAAATGTTGAGAAATGTCTCAGTGTGTTTTTTCACCATATAATGGAAGTCAATATTACTTCCATTTGGTTACCAGCAATCCTCAAAATATTTTCTTTTGTGTTCCTCAGAACAACATGAGGGTGAGTAAATGATGACAGAATGTTCTTTTTAGGGTGAACTATCCCTTTGGCTTTTTCCCACACAGGCCTTGATCTCTGGGCTCCTCACCTCTATTGTTCTCTTCCTGTCAATGCCCACTGTCTGCATAATACTCAGAACTGCTTCGTTGTAAGTCCCTTGTTGGAGATGAGTCTCAAGGCAGGAAAGGGGAAAAGGGGAATGGCAGATAGCAGAGGGATCAGCCTGCATCCAACGATGCTGTTTGATTTGTGCCACACTGAATCTCTTGGCAGGGTCAACAGCCAACATCCTCCGTATAAGGCTTTCACAGTCTGTGGAACGATGGACAGCAAGGATGAAAGAAGGGCTAAAGACACCAGATTTTAGCACACCACACCATGAGAAAAGTCCAACTAAAATAATGAAAATGAATACACAGTTAAGACGACTATGAGAATGGTGTTTGAACTCTATATGTATGCAAAAAACATAGTTTCGGGGCCCCTGAATATATAGGAGGAACCTTTTATATTGAGGCATACCCTGTGACATGAAGAAGGGCACTCTGAAGCGTCCATCAGTGACTCTTCTTCTTAAGGCAAGGAGAGTGGTGCCATCAAAAGGTAGTGTTCCACAAACCAATACATACAACAATACTCCCAGACTCTAAGAAGCAGTAGGGAGACACAATTCAGATGTTTCCTTAATGTCAAAGAGGACATTCTGGAAATTTGAGGAGGGTCAGAACAGTTATACAAAAGCTGATTATACAAAATCTTACCCAGATATCCAAGGGTGGTCCCTCATATTCCTTCCCCTCAAAGACTTCTGGGGCGGCATAGGGAGGACTCCCACACCAGGTAGACAAAGATTTACCAGGCAGATAGAAGTTCCCAAAACCAAAGTCTAAAGGAATACAAATAGTACATTAGCCTTTAGGTGTATCTTAATATGGGCACTTTAAGTAACAATAAAGCTGATGATACACGGGGCAACTTTTTGAGCAATGTTGCCGGACAATGATGCTTGGGCAACTTTCTCATTGAGAATGGCCAACAAATTTCGATCTAAAATATCCAGATAGAAATTTGTTGCCCATTCTCAATGGGAAAGTGCCCAAGCATCATTGCTCAGCGACTTTGCTCCAATGCCCAGTGGGCAACTTTTTGAGCAATGTTGCAGGGCAATGTTGCCGTCAGCGGGCAACCTGGTGAGACACAAGGCAACTGATTAGGGCAACGGACAGCTGACAGCAACCAATCAGAGAGGAGCAAATCTATTGCCAACCCAATAAAAACTTTATTATAAACACTTGTTAGGCACTTTATTTCAACTTATTTTAATTTTCTTCGTTTTTATTAAATATAAATGTCTTTCTGATTTGATTTGTGATAGGAAAAGGGAGAAGAGTGAGCTTGGCAAAAGGCGGATTCGAACCAGAGTCGATCGCGTCAAAAGCTACTTTCGCGTGCCATTCTCCCTACAGCCTACGCCATGCTACATGACAACTTGCCAGCCTAAAAAGATGTAAGTTCACTCTCATTTTCTTCGCTCCACTGCTACTGAGAGGCCACCATCTTGTTTGAATTTTTTCTGAAATCTCCAAGCCGGTCACGTGATCGGCTGCTTGCATTCTGATTAGAGGATCTCAGAAAATTGCCCATGACCAATCTAAAGTATCGAAATTTGTTGCTCATTCTCAATGGAAAAGTGGCCAAGTGCCAAGAGTCCTGCAGCTGTACGTTCCTTTCGTATTGAAATCTCACTTATGCGAGATGGGGGGTGAAGAAATGGGATTGAGAACCACTGCATTAGTGTAATCTGTACATGACGCTAAACATTTTTGGGATAAAATGTCAGCCATAGTTTGCATTCCCAAAGACACAGTTAATTACTTTTTTCACACATTATGCATATTTTTGACAAAATTACAGCTTTAATTTGAAAATGGCTTACAATAAAAATCCTGTGATATCTACTGTATTTTCATCACTCATCACTTTCCACTTATCTCATATTTCATCTCAAACTTGCTTTTCCATGATATGATTGTCTCCTTGGTTACCATATACACCAACATATGGTTAATAGCTGTGGTGGAAATGACGCCACAACTCGTTGAAAAAAAGTTAAAATTTGTAATTATTTTTACACCATAAATAAAAAAAATGTGTATTTTTATAATGGAATTTCATATTTTAATAATAATAATAATAATAATAAAAGTAATAATAATGCCACTTGAGGAATTTACTTTTTTAAAATGTGTGAAAATAGAGATAGGTTACTTTTTTTCTTACCTGCCAGTTTTATATTCATGTTACTGTCCAGGAGTAAATTTTCTGCTTTCAGGTCTCTGTGTACAATGTGATGCTTGTGACAATATTCTACAGCATCAAGGAGTTGCCAGAACTTACTACGAGCTTCTGCTTCACTTAGATGACCAACTGAGGTAAGATAATCTTTGAAAGAGAAAGATAATAGCAGTATTAGTTACCAGCATGAGAGGCAATGACATAAAAAGCCTAAAAAATACAGATTTGCAAGTAATTAAAATATTTTCTTTAGGCTCACCAAACATCTCTCCATTTTTTGCATACTCTGTCACAATATACAGCATGTCTTTGGTCTCCATAACCTACATGATACACAAATTCCTCACACTAATGACAAGCAACCATAAAAAAGTCATTAAATGCATTTTTTATTTGATATAGATATTTATAAATAAAGTGATGAATCAAAATTAAAGTTACATCTTGGAGTCATGGCACAATAGGTAGTGCACATGCGTGACACAAAAGAGCTGCTTCTCAGGGGAACACAAATTGGAATCCTGCTCGATTAAAAAGGCTAAATGCCCAAACAAGTGATATCTCTAAATCAAATTACATGTGAATGTTTTGTCTAATTTTGTCTAGTTTCAACTCCGTTTACTTTTTATTTTTTTTAGAACATGGCTCATTGTTTTTTTCTTTCTTTTTTTCTTTTTCTTTCTGTTTTGCTTTCTTACCATGTCATGCATGGACTTGGAACACCAATATTAAACTCCAATTATTGAGAAAGCAGTTGTATCACGACCTTTCCATTGTGAGGTCATTATTTTCCCCCTTCCACATACTCCTGAGAGAGCAGTATAGAGGAAGTAGCAGCCATGGGAAAGTCATGGTGCATTAGAATAAACTCACTGTAAACTGGCTTTCAGCCAGCTTAGTGAAGTGAAAAGTCAAAGGTTATACAGATTTTAGCTGGTAGATATCATCTGATATCGGGGGTTGAGATTTAGAAAAATATAAGAAATATGAAACTCTAATTTAATCTAAGTAAACATGGATCAATAAGGGTATAACTGATTAATGTATATGTATATGGGTGGTAATTAACCCAATGACTGAAAAACACAAGCCTACCTGGTAAAGCTTGATTATGTATGGGTGCTTCAAAAGCTTCATAATCTGAACCTCTCGGTTAATCTTCTCTAAATCAGATTCATCCAGTCGAGTTTTATCAATGATTTTAATGGCAACCTGTTAAAGTACAACCAGAGAATATGTTTGTTTATTAAAAGAGGTTTCCACAGGTAAATTAATTAAACTTGTAATAAAAATAATTGAAATAAATAAAAATGTATTTATCATAAAATAAAATTAGCAATAATACCCCTTATATTTATCTCAATTTATGCTAAGTAATGTAATTGTAAATTGCAGGTGAATAGACTTTGTTAAACAATAACAAAAAAACATAACATACCTCTGTTTTGGTGACTTTGTGTCTAGCTAGTTTTACCACAGCAAAGTTTCCTTTGCCTAATGTTTTGATGATCTCGTAGAAACCCACTTGCAGTGGTCTCCCGGACTGCCTCGCTGCCTTTTCCTCCGATGAAATCACCATTGTGATAAAGGAGGACTGAAACAGTGGTCAAGATCAGGTAAACTGTAATCACATAATTTCCTAAGTATATAACACACGCATTACATACTAAAATAAAAAGTGTTTACTTTACATACATTTGACCTGAACAATGTGCGTCATTCAAGCGTATCATAGAGAACTGCCAAACCTAAACAGACAAATGAGCTTTTAAAACGTGCATTTCATGTGTAGATAAATAATAATAATAATGAATCAAAATAATTGTCCTTTGTTTCATATTTACAGCCAGAAAGAAAAACGTGATTCCTTTTGGCTGAATTAATTACCTCTTGGAGCTCCAAGCTTAATCCATTTTTAAGTTATCTTCGTATGCTAAAAATAATCAATAAAATCGGTAAACCTTTTTATTAAATCAGTAATTGAATCATTTTCTTGTTTATCTCACGAGTAGCCTGGTCAGTTAGAGTAGTCGTCTCGCGCTGTCATCTCTCCAACAACCGGTACACGTTTCGACCATGCATATTCCCCCCAGAGTTCGGGCGATGAAGTCGGTGAGATTGGTTCAGCCTCCGCCTCATGCAAACATACCATTGCAAACTCATTCTTACTTTATTAACGTCACTTTTGCGTCAGAGAGCTGATACGAAATTTCATGTTGCCCAGCAACTTAACACAGCATGCGTGTACACTGGATTGCAAGTTGCCATACAGTTACTTAGATTAACGGGGTGTAACACTAGCGTCCCTCCTAGGGAAGTGTTTACAAAGTAGTCTACTAGTTCAGTGCTCAATTATTTTGTCCAAGCACGTACTAATAACCAGACAAAATAATTAGCCTTCTCCCTAATCTGCCCTATTTACTGAGAGTTTCAGACTACGCCATGATACCTACGCCCCTACAAAAAAGAGTGTGTTAGTACACTTCTTTTAAACTAAAAATAAAGTATATTTTTTATGTACTTCTCAGAAATATACTTACTTAGAAATATATTTAAAAGTACACTTAAGTATATTTCAGTGTTTTGAAAATCAGTTTTTTCGTCATATAATCTACAATGTTGCACACAGTCACATGCCACTTCTCCTGTGAACTCAAAAAGGTTATTGGAGTGTATGATATGACATCATCACAGCTTTTTCTGACTTACTAGTGTATATAGGAAATTACTACAAATTTACTTAAAGTACAAGTATAAAAATTAACAACTAAATAGGAACAGTATACTTAAAGTGCAAAAATATATAAATAGTAAACTGATGTTAAGTTCACTTAAAGAAAACTAGTAGCCTATACATGCAGTATAAAACTACTAAACTAGTAGTTTACTGAGGGTATACTTCAAAGTTTACTTTCATAAACTAAAAAATGAGCTCCAAGTATTTAACTAAACTATAGTACCGTAGCCTATAGTCGTATACCTAAGTTCACTTGTAGTACAAACTAAAAATGTAGTTGTTAACTAGTTATGTACTCAAAGTTTACTGCTGTTACACTTAAACTTGATATTCAACGATGTTTTTGATCTGCCTGCATTGACACCATTGTATACGAACCGAACTGAGCTGGATGATGACATTACTGTTTTCTCCAGAGCCGATGTATAACTAAATTAACAACTATGTTTTTTTTTTGTTTTTTTTTTTACAAAGGAATGAATCAATACTGAATTTACTTAAGCTGGACAATGACACCATTTTCTTTTAGAGCTGCTGTGCAGCCAAAATTATTTGCCAGTTATCACTGTAAAGCTGCTTTGACACAATCTGCATTGTAAAAAGTGCTATATAAATAAAGGTGACTTGACTTGTATATTTTTATACATTAAAAGTGGGCCAATTTAGTCCCAAGTAGCATTAAAATAGTACACTTACAAGTATACTACTAGTACATTGATATTAGTATAATTACTACATAAAGTATACTTAAAAATATACTTGCACTTAAAGATAGCAAAACAAAGTTCCTTGCTATCTTAACTATGCACAATATATATATATATATATATATATATATATATATATATATATTTTTTTTTTTTTTTAAATAAATCAATCAGGCCCGGTTTCACGGACAAGGCTTAGCCTAAGCCAGGATTAGGCCTTAGTTCAAATAGGATATTTCAGTATCTTTTATAAACGTATACACTTGGAAAAAAACATTACAGGTGTGCATCTTGAGACAAAACAATGGCAGTGACATATTTTAAGAACATATTTTAAGTACAAGTTGCTTTTAGAACAGCTCAAACATGCATTTTAGTCTAGGACTAGCTTAAGCCTTGTCTGTGAAACCGGGGGTCTGTGTTTTTAGGCAATATTTAATGGACAAAGTACATGCTGTTATAGACTTATATAGACACCTATATGCCGATTTGCCTAGATTTTATTATTTTAACTTTGCAGTAACAAGAACCTGTGCAATATACATTGCACTTTATACTAACTTTATTAATTTACTAATTAATTTAATTTATACTACAATTAACTAATATATTCTGTCACTATGTGCTATAATCAATAAATTTATGAAAATCAAAGGTCAGTTTTCAAAATGTAATGAAATCTTGTGGGTGACAGTTTTGACAAACAGTTGCTTATTTATATAGCAGTGTTCAGTTATTAACTTAGTTGATACAACGTTAGCAGACAACAGCAAAGTGGGATAATTAATACATTCAGAAGTCTTGCACAATAAAAATAAATTTTAAGAAGAAAACAATTTTCACAACTCCATTGCTCAAATGATTCAGAGTACAGAAAAACTGTAATTCAAGTAATTCAAGTACATCTGCTTACATCAGTGAACACTAATACCACACATTTTTTGTGGATTTACTGGGTGGACTCTTACTTGGGCATGGGTGTGACCTCATACACCTCACAGGGGCAGGAAAAAATTGACGCAAGTAGAAAACTGTTGGGTGTCCCCCAATGAACTAGTCACATTTGTGCACTAAAATTGGACATTGCGGGCGGTAAGACACTCATGTGTGTTCTGGTTGCCAGAGAATAAAATTATTTGCAGAACTTCCACAAAATAGATATCAAAAAATAAAACAAATGAATTGTTATTCATCTTTTATACAAAAGCAAAAAGAACTACAAAAATATAAAATAAAAACAGGAGTAAGCACAGGCGGAGTGTGTGTAAGGCTAAAAAAGGCTTTGCCTTCCCCTGCTGCTTCTTATTACTTTTAGAGGGAAAAGCTGCCCATAACTGCTGTTCTAGGATCAGTTTTCTCTGTAATAGCATATTAGTGAAACAGATTTGGAAAGCTATCCAGTGGATATCTGTAAAATTTCATGGATACTGAAAAAAAAATTATACTTTTACCTGCGGGCTTTTGCGGGACAAAACATGAATGTTGCGGGTGGGAGTGGGACTGAAAATTGCGATAAAATGACGAAGTTCGGAGTACCCCTATCTGAAAGGAAGAACCTCAGTTTGCAGTCTTACACTCACGTCTAAGTGCGCATCCAGAATATCACTCCCCAACTCTCTCAGATTCCTCCACCCAGGCAGCCCTAACCAAAAATAAAATCACACATAATAGAAATAAGATAAAATGAAACACAATAAAGTAGATCCAAACTCTGTGCTAAGTTCCGAGTCCCCCGTCTTGTGAGTTACACTAGCAGCAACCCCTGGTTGCCTAGTGTCATTCCACCCTTACTGGAGTGGAGCATCCAAAAACACCTGTAGTCATACCGGTGTATACTAATACCAGCCTGCGTCCTCACACTCTCATCTGAGTATGCATCTAAAAATCACTCCCCAATTCTCTCAAACTCTTCCACCCAGACAGCCCTAACCAAAAATAAAATCACACAATAGAAATAAGATAATAAAATACAACAATAAAATAAATCAAGGAAAGGCCCTAGTGAACAAATGTGTTTGAGATACTTTTTAAAAGTGCATAGTGAGTCGATTGCTCGTAAATTGTCAATGACTAAAGGCTGACTCACCAATTTTTAGCTGTGTTCTTGGCACAACTAACAAATTACTATTTGCGAGGTGGAGCCGTGGTGAATCGAACTTGTTGGTCCAGCACATCCCACAGATGCTCAATTGAAATTTCAAACACCTTGAACTTGCACACATTGTGGCATTATCCTGCTGAAAGAGGCCACTTCCACCAGGGAACACCATTGTCATGAAGGGGTATACCTGGTCTGCAGCAATGTTTGGGTAGGTGGCACACCTCAAACTGGCATCCACATGAATGCCCATTGTAGGTGCTTTCGACGGTGGACAGGGGTCATCATAGGCACTTTGATTGGTCTGTGGCTATGCAACCCTATAAACATCAAAGTTTGATGCTCTGTGTGTTGTGACACATTCCTCCCACAACCATCATTAAAATGTTGTGTGACTTGTGCCACAGTAGACCTTCTGTTGGCTTAGACCAGACAGGATAACCTTCGTTGCCCTCATGCATCGATGAGACTTGGGAGCCCAACACCCTGTCACTGGTTTGTGGTTTGTCCCTCCTTGGGCCACGGTTGTTAAATTCTCACCACTGCTGACCAGGAGCAACCCACAAGCCTAGCTGTTTCAGAGATACTCTGACCTAGTTGCCTTGCCATATCAACTTGGCCCTTGTCAAAGTCGATCAGATCTTTATTCCTGCCCATTTCTCCTGCATCCAACAAATTGATTACGAGAACTGATTGTTTGCTTACCATCTAATCTACCTAGTACTTAATATGTGGCCTTGTTATGAGATGATCAACGATATTCTCTTCACGTGTAACTGTGTTTTGGCTCATCAGTGTACAACCACATAAAGATAGCACAGGATTAGTTGTACAGGTTGTTGAGTGTGTGATTATTGTGTACTATGTTTACAACTGGCTAAGCTGTTTTGTTACTATATTTGATACAACAAAACATCTGATCTCTGCCTAATTAATTATCAACATGGATGCATAATAACCTCAAAAATCATAAAAAACGGTCTAAATTCCATTTACGTTTTTTGCTGAACAATCCTAAAATGTCAAAAGAGACCAATGAGGCATGAATTTGCATGATAAAAGCAGAATACATACGTCAACGAAAGGGGCTTTCTCATCAAGCTTTCACTAAAGGGCTTTTATCTCATGATTTAGTTATTGTGTGTCATTTACTCCACTACTGCATAAAGTGACTACTGTACAAACAAATATCTTCAGGAAAAGACTGCTAATGGACTTACTGGACTTCATTATGAGTTGACTACAGTCAGTTTAAAACATGAAACATCACATTACATAGGTGTTATGAACCTGTTTTTTTTTTTTTTTTATCCTTTGAATCATATTTATTCAACGGTTTTTGAGTAACATTATATGGTCTGTTTATTATTTTAAGTAATAGCCAAGATGCATTCAGAGAGAGATCATTTTTGAGTCTGTATGTGCATCCTCTCCCGTTCATAAATACTTCCTAAGCGAACAACAGTAGGTAACAAAAGAAGTATGTCCAAATTCACAGTGCTCATAATAGAGTAGGCAAAAAGTACCCGGATGACCTACAACATCAAATGAGATTCTGAAGTGTGCATACAATATTTAAATAAGCACCTACTCAAGAAAATGCAGCCTGTGAATTCTGACATACTGCTTTTGTCACATTCTATTTTTATAGAGACGTATATCAAATACAGCCCTC
Source organism: Elopichthys bambusa (assembly GCA_037101425.1). NCBI lineage: Eukaryota > Metazoa > Chordata > Actinopteri > Cypriniformes > Xenocyprididae > Elopichthys > Elopichthys bambusa. Next base: position 20,445,724 of record CM074436.1, read on the forward strand.
ATGTTTTTGCTGGTTTAGCTGACTTACGTCAGCTTTTATCTCATCAAATTACCTCATTTTCCTCTTTCTGTTATCATAATCAGCCATTCAGCTTTAATGATTGGTCACAAAATTATATACCCAACAGGATTATGTAATTTATAAAAGCAACGCACATTGTAGGTTGTGAGAATGTAATAAAGTAAAGAGAAAGACATTGTGAAAACCTGGCTGATGGTCTTTTTTGATGCATTTCTCTGAGATGGACAAAGGAATATCTTACTAATTGGCTTCACTGACAAACACTTTTACAACAGAACAAATCATCAGAGTAAAAAAAAAAAAAAAACCCTTCTAAAATCATTTTATTGTAAAACCTGAAACATATCGTTGCGTTGCAAAATAAATATACAGATTAACAGTAAGGGGGAAAAGGAGAAAGACCACAAACAAAACAATAAATCAAAACTAGAACATTCTATTTGTCAAACATTGGGGGGGGGGGGGGGGGGGGGATTCAACCTAAAGTGCAACCTTAAAAAGCTCTGCATTTAGCTTTTTAGATAGACTGGGCACAATTATGTCTAACATTATTGCTGCTGACTTCCAAATAGCAATACTTCAATTGGTTCTGTGACATCTGACCCCTATCTGCTGATTATTCTGCTGCTGTCCTAACAGTGATACTAAGTTTATAATTCCACGTATGCTGGACAACAGAGATGGCTGATGGTGCTAGAAAGGGCAGCACACATTGATTTGATGATAATTTTATTCAGTGTATAAAGTGATGTAAAGGGCACAAAGAGTATGTAAGCATGTGGAACAGCTTCTCTGGCATTAAAAAAAAACATCTATCTATAGTGGTGGTTAGCATTTATGTCACAAAAAAGAAGTAGAAGTTTTTTTTTTTTACACATCTCCAGGGCCTGACAAAATAAAAGATGACTAAACTATGACTATAACTATATAACTATAATATATACATACATACATTATATATATATATATATATATATATATATATATATATATATATATATATATATATATATATATATATATATATATATATATATATATATATATATATATATATATATATATATATATATATATATATATATATATATATATATATATATAAAACCCTAAACTGTCAAATGAAAAATAATTCTTTGTGTACAAAAAAGTTTAACACTTGCTTCGGCATGACTTATGTTTGGAACTGTCTTCTTAGGTTTCTTAAGATGATTATGCCTAGAACATGGCAAAGTTTCAGAACTAGAACTAGTATGTGGTTTGCTGGACCTAGATTAAACCTAGACCTCTCAATATTTAAGGAAGTATGAAAGCTTGGGCTTCACTGCTCCTTCTCTGTGACTTTAGTCTGGGTGTTGGTAAAGCTAGCCAGATCTTCAAGTGTTTCCTGGGCTGTTTGTTTGAGAGCGGGGTGGCAGCTTGAAGCTAGATAGTGGATACGATTGAGTGGGAAAGAGCTGAGAAAATCAGTGGTCACGTGTGACATGACGTCTCTCTCTAGCAGTAAAGACTGTAGGAGCCTCAATGACTGGAGACACACTTCTGGGTCAGGGTCTGTGGGAGAGGGAGAGAGTTTGTTTCTTTGTATGTCATGGGGTTAGAGTCTGTAATCCTCTACACCAGGGGTTCCCAAACTTTTTTGTCAGATGAACCCCTTAGACACAAAATACACTAGATGGACAAAAGTATTGGTACACCTGACCATTACATCAACAGGGATTTAATGACATTGCATCTCTAAATATATAGACATTAATATGGAGTTGGCCCCCCTTTGCAGCTATAACAGCTTCCACTCTCCCGGGAAGGATTTCCACAAGATTTTGTAGTGTTTTTGTTGGAATTTTTACACATTCATCTAATAGATAATTAGTGAATTAGGCACAAGGAGGCCTGGCTTGTAATCTCTGTTACATTTCATCTCAAAGGTGTTAGATGGGTTTGAGGTCAGGGCTCTGTGCGGGCCAGTCAAGTTCTTCCACACTAAACTCATCCAATCATGACTTTATGGACCTTGCTTTGTGCACTGGGGCACAGTCATGCTGGAATACAAAAGGGCCTCACCAATTTGTTCCCACAAAGTTGGAAGCATAACATTGTCATAGTCTTTGTATGCTGATCCATTAATATTACCCTTCACTGGAAGTAAAGGGTCTTGCTCAACCCCTGAAAAACAGACCCATACCATTATCACTTCTCCACCAAACCTTACAGCTGGCACAATGCAGTCAGGTAGGTAACGTTTTCCTGGCATTCGCCAAACCCAGACTCGTCCATTAGACATAAATAGAGAAGCGTGATTTATCACTCCACAGAACAGCTCCAGAGTTCAGTGGCAGTGTGCTTTACACCACTCCATCCGACGTTGTGTTTGTCGACACATTTTTGGTTTTTGTCGACACACACTCCATGTTTGTAAATGCAGACTGCATGGCTAGATGCTTGATTTTATACACCCGTGGAAATCGGTCTGATTGAAACACCTGAATTCAAGAATTAATACTTTTGTCCATATTGTGTATTTGGGTCATTGACGAATAAGGTTTTTAAAAGTGTAAAAAAACACATGGAGATATAATTATTTTAAAGTTTTATTAAGTGTTAATAATGATATTATGTGATTTTTATAATCAATTAACACTTTTACAAGATGGACAAAATTTGTCACCAAAAAAGTGTTTTACCGAATGACACTTTTGGTTATACCGAATGACGATATTTTTAAACAATGCTAACAGGCTGATATCTAGCTAGCTAGCAAAAGGACAATCAAACATTTTATATTTAGTTAAAGTTTTTAAAATATTACAACATTTTCCATGTTTTATAGCGGTTGTACCGAATGACCTGATGTTTCGGGACATGAGTATTAGCAAGTGAAAACATGAATTTTTCAAATAGTTAAGGACCATGTGGCCCTTTGCAGGTATTTGAATGATGTCACATCCTGTCACATAATACTGACCGCATAACTTTATGTTGGTTACTCCGAATGACATCAATAAAATAAATTTTTCAGGATGTTCTTTTTCATAATAAAGCAACTACACATAAGTAGCACATAAGAAGTAGTGACTTCTACACATCATTTTAATACCACTTTGCACTATGTTGATATATAATGTTATAAAATCATGTCATAATAAAAAATATATACATTTATTACATTTTAAGATATTTTAATCACAAATGAAATGGCTGTATTGGCTTTTGGATGGTTAAACGAATGACCTTTTGACACTTCAAATACTGGAGAAATGTTGCAAAATTATATCCAAAAAATTGTGGAAATTGTGTAAATACAGTGAACTTAGCACACATTGCTTTCCCAAAATGCATGTTAAACTCACTGTACAAACAGAGATGGCATTTGTGAGAAGGCAAGGTGTAATCAAGGAATTTTGATTTCAGTTTTATTTTGACTAATTTTGCATTTATTTATTTTGTCAACTCCCAAACCCCGCCGTTCCCTCGCAAACACCCATTTGGGAAACCCTGGTCTTTACGAACAGCATTGTGATGGTGTCTGACTGGGATTATATGAACTCTAAAGTTTTGAGAGGCATCTCTCAGGAACTCACAAACATATACATACAAACCTTCCAGAAGGGTGCACAGAAGAGTTAGAAGTCCAGGACTCTCACTTATAAGCTTCAGTCCGTTCACACTGATAGTGATGTTATATAAAGCCATTAGCATCAATCTGCACACAAAAATATAAAGTTATTTATTAATTAAATACTAAAGTTATTAATTAAATACTTCAGGAAGAAGCACATACATCGACTTACAATATACATTACCATACAATAACAACAACAACTCAATTTCTTCTAGGAAACCTGCATGTGAAAGTAAGACTGCGTAGTGGGTCAATTACATGTGTCCACAATACAGAAAATGAAAAATCTAGTTAATGTGGTGTAACCATCATGTAAAAAAAGTCACATTTTCCTTAAACCACAACTTGATCATTATTTTCACAAATAAATCATTTATATCAAAAATATCAGTCATTTTCGGATGTGTATTTTAAAGTTGTGACATACACTTTGAGTTTTGGAAATACTCCTGGTTTCATTAGTCCCAGTAGCCGCATCAGAGTACCCAACAGGATATGGGCAGAAGAGGATAGGAAGTCTCGTCCACAAGACACAGCAGCTACATCTAAAACCAATGAATAGATGAAATGACCATTTCTCATGTTCTTGAGATGGTAATATATAAATATGTCATGACAGTTAGATGGACTGTATTTAGAACAAACTCTGTGCCCTCACTGGTAACAACACCAGCCAGCGCCAGCACGAAATGATGCTCATGTGAGTTGTAACTCTGTTGTGGCTTTGCATCTTCATCCAGAGACTTGATGAAAGACTCCAAGGTTTGACCTGCTATGCTCAGGAAGGGCTCCAGTTTACCCTGTGGACAAACATGTATGCAGAGTAAGCCTACCTGGTTGAGGTAAAGCTCTGGGCCCCAGATTCAACCCAGAAACAACCCAGATTCACTTTTACTGGAAGTCATCACTTAATAGTGTCCACTCTCAAACTGGTACAAACTTACATCAGTCAATATGTCTTTGATCGCTTCCTCCCTTTGGGATGCACTCCAGAGCAGGGTGCAAGACGCAGAGCCCAACTCGGTACAAAAGTCTTTCTGTTGTTGCAGCTGCTCTCTGCACTCCCACAACTGCTGCTTTAGAACCAGCTTCTCCTACAATTGTACAAATGTAAATCTACAACCTTCTTGACTGCAAAGGCCCATCATTGTCAAAGATAATATTCAATGGTCCCAAAAATATATCTGGTATATTTTCAGAAAATAACAAATGAATATATTAAAATGTATATGGGTCATTGACGAATACGGTTCTTAAAAGTTAAAAACAAAAACAAAACAAAAAACTAATGGAGATATAATTAATTTTTAAGTTTTATTAAGTGTTAACAATGAGATTATGTGGTTTTTATAATCGATTAACACTGCTTTTGTCATTTTTTACAAGATGGACAAAATTTGACACCAAAAAGTCATTCGGTTTAACCAAAATTTAAATTTTACCGAATGACACTTTTGGTTATACCGAATGACGATATTTTCAAACAATGCTAACAGGCTGATATCTAGCTAGCAAAAGGACAATCAAACATTTTATATTTAGTACAGGTTTTTAAAATATTATATACATTTCATATTTTATATATAATTATTATTATTTAACATTTAATAAAAAATATATACATTTATTACATTTTAAGATATTTTAATCACAAATAAAATGGCCGTATTCGCCTTTGGACGATTAAACCGAATGACTTTTGATCCTTCATAATCTTTAAAATACCTTTATTTGTGGCAAAATATAATTAAAACCTTTTGGATTCAATAAAAGTGATCCAAGTTGTACTACCTTACATACTTTGGATATCATACATTTGTTTTTTATTATTATTAAGGCCTTTGGACAAAAAAAATTACCTGTCACGTCATAGACCCAAATATTAATATGATTAAATAAAATAAATATAAATAATTTAAATAAATTTCATAATACTAGAAGTTTCTATGACTCAGTGTTCTTCAGGGTTTACACTTTCTATTATAAATTAATTTACACAAATGTTCTAGTTTTCTATTTTTTTTTTCCTCACAAATTTCTAAGCAATTTCTACCTTATAACATTTTAGAGTTTGACATAAATGTATATACATTGGGTTAGGGTTTCCATTTCCATTTCCATTTCCAACACACACACACACACACACACACACACACACACACACACTTTGTTTTTACTTATTTTAAAGGTGACTTATTATTTTAGATCATTGTAAGCTGCACTTTAGTCTCTTTGGAAGTGTGATGAGGCACTCTAGTGAGAGCCACTGCACTAGTTAATAGATATACAGTATATTAATAAAAAACAATTTGTGCAGATGCTTTCCTAGAATCTTCCTATAAATCATAAGGTTTCTTTTCAGTGTGATCTCATACATTTCTTCTCCGGTCTATTTTAGTACCTGTCTCTCTCTTTGACAGTCACTGAGTGCAGCTTCTAGTCTGGAGCGGATGTGCAGACAATCGTCTCTCTGTTGCTTCTGCTCACGTTCACTGCGTTCTTTAACTATAGAACAATCAAGAACTTTTTAATAAGTCAAGAGTCAGAATTAATAGATAACAACATTAGATTCGCCATTTAGTAGTGTTATAAATGCTGTTAAACAGGGCTGTGCACCATTCAGAACTGAATTGAGACAGTCTTAAATTTTGGTTTAGTTTCAGAATTTGCACTAATTTTGAATTGATCCATGGAAAAGAATGCCTAATTGCAATTTGAATTTAAATGCAAGTAGTAGAAATGAATGGAATAATAACTGGAATTTTTAACTAGAATAGTTAAAAATTAGAAGAGATTGTCTTTGCTAAGACAAACTTTGATTGTTGGCTTAAATCTATGTTCATATTGTATAAGTGATATATATTGTATAAGTACTGTAACTTCTGTCAGCCACTGAATGAAAGCGAGGCTGAGGAATAGACATCTTTTCAGTGGATTGTGCTGTCGTTTAATGTGTTTTTGGATTGTTCTGCTGACGAAACACTGCAAAAATATCTTTCCAAGGAAAAAAAAAAAAAAAAAAAAACTCCAGACAACATGAGCTATGGAAAATTAAAAGTGATCTGGGAACTTTATACAGCGGATGCCATTGAAAACACGGCAAGTCTATCCCTCACAGCCTCGCTTTCATACAATAATGCTTTATTTTTATTTTATTTTTTTTCATCTGTGTTGGTTTCTTTTAAATTGCAATTCAGTAGATTCCTCTTCCTGTTATTCCAGTTCAAATTTCAATTCAACTTCCTATGTGGCCAATTTCATTCAAATTCCAGCTCTTGAATTAAAAGCTTCAGTTCAGCTGAATCTATAGATGTCTATAGTACAAAGCCCATATTGTTTCTATATTAGTGCATATTCTTTTATGTCATAACTGAGCACAGATACTATAAAGAGTTTTTGCTTACATGCGTCCAGAGACCGTCCTTTATGGATAGTATCAATAAAGTCACTATTGATTACTTTTGGCATAAACTCTCGTAGTGTTCGGACTTCTGCCTCCAATTTCTCGAAGTCTCGCTTTCTGACTCGAACGAAGCAATCTGATCCCACATCCTTTAAACACACAGGATCGTTTTTGTTTACTTTTAGAGGTAGACAAACGTTACAGGGTAAGTTTGACATTGGACAGGGCCATCTGCTGTATGCACGGTACCAAATTACCCCTCAAGTGTATTATTACTGAACGTGTGTTAATGGTGGAACACTGACATCTTGCGGTAATGCTGTCGCTTATATAGTCTTGAGAAGAGTTGGTCTTGGAAAGCGATTAAAATGCTTTTGTGTTGACAACATGTATTTGAAAAGTCTTGATATGGTTACAGGAGTATAGAAATATCAAACAAATACTGAATTAGCTAACTAGCTAAACACTTGCACAGACGCTTTGATCCAATTTAACTTAAACTATTTTGTCAACAACAAGCTTGAACTTGTAAAAATAGTAAAGTTACCTCTCCTGCAGATGACAAAGACGAAACATTAACTGTATTGGTTGTTTTCATTTCAAAAAGTACAAATTTGACAACGTTGGACGAAAGACCTTTGACCTATTAAAATGTTTAAAAGATGTCTTTAGCGCCCTCCGCTGTTCATCGCAAAACAAGTCATCTCCTTGTCACCCATCCCCCAAATCGAGAACAGACATTGGCGCCTCCGATAACTTTTTTAATGGTGTTGCCAGATGGGCAGAGTAAAAATCAGTCACCGTGATTTTGCCAAGACAATTTTGTAGAACAACATATTTTCATCAACATTCCTGTCCAAAATATACTTCTAACCCGCTCCCCACCCCTAAACCACCTTATTCTATCCACAAATTATCCCTAAAATCAGAGGGAAATGACAACACTGACTGTTGTAAGCCTAAACTTGACATAAACTGTAAACTTGTCTCTCAAACAAGTTGATTGAAATGTTGTTCCAGTTAACTTGGTGTTGTGCCACTTTATGATTTTTACCTGTAACGGTTACTTAAATGATTTATTTGTATGATCCAGGCAGACTATATGATATAGTCAAATTAAACAACATTTTTGACTTGCATGAAACCAGATAATTTAGATGTTACCATATATAAAGCATACTATTCAATTCACATTTAGGCCACCTCGCATTAGTATATTACTTTTATTAATTATTTCCGCCATGCAATCAAATGTTCTGTGAAACGCGTCTTTTGCTTTCAAACCGAGTTCATGAACACGCCTGGTGAGAGTCCATGACGGGTTTTTCCACACATCATTTATATTGTCTGGGTCAAACCCGATGCCCAGCCCCAGAAGAACTCCAGCACGGGATTTCCAAACAACCACTCAAGATACACTTTGAGAGAGTGAGCTCTGCTCGCTCGCAGTTTAGTCTCACTGCCTCCTTTGTGTGAGTGGACGGTGCTATCAGAGCACACAACGCCTTGCTCAACTGTAGGGCGTTCTGAAGCCAAATAATTCGGGGTTTCCGCGACACAGGAGAACTGCCGGAGCATGTCTATAGAACTGGAGCCCGGTTTCTCTAACGACGAGGTGCTGAACGTACGTTACCCGCTTCACCGCGCATGTAGGGATGGAGACGTCGGCGCACTGTGCTCGCTGCTTCAGTGCTCCACTAACCAGGCGGACCTGGTCGCCGAAGACTCGTTTTACGGCTGGACCCCCATCCATTGGGCAGCGCACTTCGGGAAGGTAATAAAAATACATTATTCTCATAAATGTATGTTTTCTTCTGCAGTTCTTTTCCAGGCTTCCGGAGACAGATGTGTATGCGCGATGATTTAGGGAATAACAAGGGTGTAACATCATTAGTTAGGCGTGCTGTCATCAAGAACTGAACTACAGCATGTGCACATACAAAGAAAAATAAATACGTTAACAAACATCTCATCAATAAGAAATGGGTTGCCGTATCGGCTGGACGATAAGGCCATTGGCAGAAAACAGGTCATATCCGCAGCGGCTGAGTGCAAACTCGTATGCTGGGGGCAGAGATTAATCACTTAATACATGTTTGAACTGAGAGTGAGAGCATTATGATTTCTATCTGAGATGAAGCAGACTACAGCGTCAATGGCACTTATGTCGTCTATCTAAAGTGTGTAACGTGTATGTTGTAACGGATAAACCTTGCTAGTTAAGTTGAATAGAAGAAATCAAGACGAGTATAGACATTACTGGTTCTTTCTTTGTTTCTGGATCACATTACTTGGAAAAATCAACTTTCATGGACAGTGGCCAACGAAGCAGCAACATCAGGCGCCAGCACGCACTGGCGCGAGCTCACTAATTCATTCATTGGCTGAGTGAAGACCAATAAAGCACCACGCGCCAAAACCGTGAATTTAAAATCCAAACTGTTTTTGCGAGTTGTTGTATTGATGTCTCTTACTAGTATCGAGAGAAATTATTGCTCGACTGCTTTGATAAATTTATAAGAGTTCGGTGCCATGCATTTAGAATTATTGAATTCATTTAAACAAGATGATTAAGACTGTACAACAAACGTCAGTAATGTCCAATGACTGTCTCCGATCAGCGTGCCCTTATTATGCCTAAAGTGTCATTACGTTGTTTATAGTCTAGTTTACAAATGCAAACCAAAATGACTTCATCAGCAAAATCCAAATTCACTGAGGAGTGGAAGTGTTTACTGACATTCTGTCAAATGTCTACAAATAATATTGATGTTATTTCAAATACATTATCTCATTATTTTTCAATGCCAGCATTCATTATGGAAAAAAGGAAAAGCCTTAGTGGTGTGTAACTATTTTTAGCATTATTCCTAATGGAAGTTTCCACAGAAACTCTGAGCAAAGAACAAGTCCTGTAAAATGTGCTGTTTTCCACACTTCAACACATTTGTCACTAGTTTTTTATTTGTCATTAGAATTTTGTCAAATTCTAAATCAGCTATAGTACATTTCTAGTTTCTCTGCGATGACATTCTTAGTATCTTTTTCAGTGGTGTGTTGCCATAAGTTTTAGTTGTTTTAACTCCCTCCTCCCTTTTTCTAAGTTCCCAAATATTAGATGAGGAGAGGAGTGTAAGTGTTTCTGCTTCTAATATCTGCTGATTATGCACATTTCAAATATATTTTGGCCATGATGCAGTTTCAAACCGAGGTGGTGGGACTTGAAAATGATTAAAAGATTTACTATATTTTTCCATGTGTTGGAGAGTCTGATTAATGTCAAGAAGGGAGAGCAGAGCCAGAGAACAGGGTAATGAGTTGCCCCATTGTAAATGGTGTTGTCTGCATTTTTGATGTAATAAATAGATGGACATCAACTGACAAAATATAAAGCAGTCTTTTTCTTTTTTTTGCAATTAGCTTGAACTCAAAGTTAGCTGATTAGGCAAAAAAACTTAAAGTGAAAACATCAAAATAATCAAACATATTTAATTTTTTCAAATCAATTATGAAATTAGATTAGTTAGAGTTTAATATAAGCCTACTTATAAACCTTCCTCTCCCATACAGACAATGCAGAAAAAGAAAAGGTGGAGCAAAGACAGGAAATTATCATGATTTGTGCAGTCAGAAAATTAAAGGGAAAGATGCATACATTTATAGACAAGCACATCAGGTGTACATTTGAACATTTTGTGTAATTCTAACTGTGATACATGTAGGGCTATAATACAGTAAACTTGCCATGTTGAAACTGCAACACAGCTGCTGGCCTCTAAAAGCAAAGCAGAGAACATGAGCCTCAAATAGCTGGTCAGAGATATCAGCAGTCTGGCTCAAACTATTTGATTTCTGAAGCCCTGTTTGAATGGGAGTAGTTTTCATGGAGGACTTTAGAGAAATTTGTGTTTCACAGGTGTACTTTGTGATTTTAATCCTGTCCGAATCTGCCATGTCTGTGCTTTTCTCACACAACCGCGGTAAAAATTATTACCCAGGGCAAATTACCTTCTGTTTTTAGGAAAACTCCACAGTCTTCTGAGAAATCTAATCCTGTTCGAATGTGAATGTCTGTGATTGCCGATTGTATTATATTTTTTGTTTTTGTATAAAAATTGTATTTTTATTTTTCTCTGTGTCACAAACAGCTGGAGTGTGTTATAAGGCTGGTGCAGGTGGGATGTGAAGTTAATGCACTGACGACACGGTTCGCCCAGACCCCGGCTCACATTGCTGCATTTGGAGGACATCCAGAATGCCTGCTGTGGCTCTTACACACTGGGGCTGAAATAAACAGACAGGTTGGTCCACGTACAATAATAACTGGCATTATAGTGATGAAGGTAGTACTTTACTATACTGATTTGACACTATAATGTGGAATGCCAGATCGCTGTTGCGCCTCAGTTTAAGCAGCAGCGCATATCACACTTTAACCGATCCATCTCTTCCTCTTTACTACTAGTTACAGCACAAAATAAACATGAACGAACATCAGAATATATGTTAAACGAAACAGGACAACTGTATCAAGTGTTTCTACGTCGCTCAGTCGGTGTCAAAAAGATGTCAAAACACAACAGCTTGTAAACAGTATATCACGTAATGTTACATTTACCACTGGTAAATGTCCATAGCTCATTAGTTAGCTAGAAAAAATTAAATCTAGAGAGGAGCATTTTGAAAATGTATGCATTATATTGCATATTTATTATATTTTTACTTAACCTGTTGTCTTCATTAATGTATGTTTGAATAAATCTAAAGTTATTACAGCCACTTTTTAATTTTCTTTTTTTTTATATTTAAAGATCAAATTAGAGTAGAAACATAATTATAACATTAAAATGTTGATATAAAAACTTCCTTGTTTGCAGTTTAAATGATTGCATACAACTCTATATATAATATATATTTATAAAAAATAAATTGGTTTTGTTGCATTACTAGTTACAGTCAGTTAATTAATCTATGAGCCCTTTCCTCTTATCAGTTGCCCTAACTTATCATCCCTACTTCCACTTCCTTTATTTCTCTATCCTCTCTCCGGTGTCCTGGTGCACAAATCTCTGCTAAACTGATCCTATTGCTAGGGATGATCCTGCCTGTGATGGACAGATCTTTGAATGGTGACGTCTTTCCCCAAGGGTTGAGCACTGTAGCCTGTGATTTAGCCCAAAGGGCACTGGAGGTTACTCACCCTTTAACAACAGATGAAGGCAAGCAGACTGAGGAAAAAAAGGAGACATGCATATCAGATTGTCATTTTCGGTAATACTTTATTGTTAACGTTAGTTGACTACATTAGTTGACATGAACTAACAATAAACAATAATTCTACAGCATTTATTAATCGTATTCAACTCACGATTCGATATTCACGATATTGGTTTCACGATATGATTTTCTCACAATTTCTTTTTTAACAAAATTAGTTTTAAATGTTAAAAGTGTCTAATGTGAGTTTGAATATCATTCTGTGTTTCCAGCTTTTTAGCTGTAATGAAAACAACACTGGCTAATTTACCTCAGATCCTGAAAATAAATAAAGGCACAAGAACGTTCAAACTGTCAACTCAATGCGAAAAACAAGTGTATTCTATGACAAAGATTGGTTCAGTCACTCTGTATGTACTTTAAACAATGTTTAAATGGTGCAATATTTATGAATTTTACTATATACATGCCTATTTCATTGTGTCTGCTGTGCTCTTGCTGAGAGAGCCCACTCACTCTTCTGATTGGCTTTAATCGCTTCTCATTTTCGCATCGCGTCTAGTGTGGACAGTCAAATTGCTCGCCGCTGGAATCTTATCGCATCGCATCTGGTTAGGACACGGTGTTAGAGGCAACCACTGCATTTAAATCACGATCCCAACAAAGATGCTACATACGTGAGCAGCATGAGCAGTTTTTAATTTAAATTAGATTGTATACTTTTTAACATTTTTGAAGAAAAAAAAAGACTTCCATAAATAGGAAAAAAATAGAGATTGATAATTTAACTGTCATTCCCATAGCTGCTGTAATTTGATGCAAAGGTAATATATTGTTATAAATGTACATAAGTTTTTTTTTTTTTTTTTTTTTTTTTTTTTTTAAATGAAAATTTTAAAAACTTTGCAGGATTTACGATATTGATGAACATTAAAATGCGTCATCACAGTCCGTGAAAAGGGTCTATACTATCTAAACTTTTCTGAATCCAGTTAGCTCTCCTCAGATATACATTCATATAAACCCTGCCACCAAGTGTATCGTAGTTCATTTAGCATCTCAACAGACTTGAATTGTCACATATTTTATGCTTCTGCAGTAATTGTGTGGTTTGACCTACATTTTGTGGTATTATCTGGGTTATTTAGGAGCAAATTATCATCTGTGCTTCAGTTTACCACCTTTAGGGGGAGCTGTTGTCTTAGGGTGAAGAGTTCAATGTCTTTCTTATGACTCACTGGCTAAGTTTTTCTGTTAGATTCTCTTCTTCAGATTTATATCTACCAGAGCTGCAGACATAGACCTTTAAACAGCATTGTAGATCCACGTTGTTTTAAACCATGCTGATGGCTGTACCCATTAAAGCTTTTGAATGATAAATAAATTGATGTACAGAATGTAGTCAGCCTGTTTGTTGCATGGTAAGTGTGAAGAACTGTTCAATTAATGTTGTGAAAGCCTATCAAAATGTTGCATTTCCCATATGGTTTCAGGATTATGTGGGTGAAGCACCCATTCACAAAGCAGCACGGGCCGGTAACATGGAGTGTATTAATGCCTTGTTGGTCCAGGGAGCCAAGCCAGGGTAAGTTGCTGTCTAACTGTGTTTTTTTTTTTTTTTATGTTTTATTATGTGACTTTATGAGGTGCTTTTTATGTGATATCACAGTGTGAAAGAATCTCCATAAATAAAAAAGCTCTGCCATAGAGCCTGCATTTTGATTTTGAACCTTGAGAAAGCCTTGACACAAATTCACATTTAGACCTGATTAGCTCAGAAAAGCTTTAAAATCTTTGGAAGATATGTATTAGTTTAGTCCTGAAAAATCATTTGACATTATGCAACAATTATTTTGCACACAATTAGTAATTATGTCACCACTGTAATGCAGGGTCTATACTTATAAAATTTGGAAAAAAATGGAAAAAGATTCCTAGAGTTTGCTTTTAAAACGCATTCAATTCTAAGTACAATGGCAAATGTACAGCTATTTAAATTTTATTAATTCAATTAATGGGATAGTTCACCCCAAAATAAAAAAATTGTCATTTACTCACCTTCATGTTGTTTCAACCCCTTAAGACTTCTGTTCATCTTCAAAACACAAATGAAGGTATTAATAATATTATTTAATCATTTTTGTCCATCCATTGAAAGTCTACACAACCAACACTTTGACGCATCAAGAAGTAAAAAAAAAAACAAAAAAAAAAACAAGACATTGTAAAGTAATCCATGTGAATGGAGAGGTTTCATTTAGGCTTATATTCACATAAAAAAAGCAAATACATTGAGCACATCAAATATGGTAAACAGAAGCTCAACAGTTATTGATGCTCTAGAACAAACTTCATTGGTTTTCATGGAAGCTTGAATGTGCTTGTGTGACACTTGAGAACCAATAAGGCTTGTTCTTGTGCTTCAAGTATTTACAATATTTGATGTGCTTTATGTATTTTCTTTGATCAATGTTTAAATGTAAATAAAAGCCTAAATCAAATCTGTTGATCATATTAAATGATCATGTCTCTTCATTAGACTTAAATTAAATTGGTTGATTCATAGGGATACTTTTGATGAGTCGAAGTTTTGGTTGCGACTATGGATGGACAAAAATTATGAGAGAATATAAAAGCATCTTCATTTGTGTTCTGAAGACTGACGGCAGTCTTATGGGTTTGGAACGACATGAGGGTGAGTAAATGACAGAATTTTCACTTTTGGGTGAACTATCCCTTTAAATGTACTGCTCTGTTTCATTGGATACAGCTACAGTCAGCAGTAGGCCAGCAGAGCTCTTTTAGTGGAGTTTTTCTTACTTTAATTAACGTGTCTGCCTAAACCTGTTGTCCTCTTTTAGCTTAAAGGTGAATGTTTGTGTTTAGTGATTCAATTTGAGGTTAAGATGAAATTCACACAAAACAAATGCACATTTCCTCATTCCCCTCCCCCAACAGATCAGAGGTCTTTTAGTAATCTTGGCACAGAACGTGTCGTGAACTGCAATTTGGAAAATTCTATAAGAAGTTTTTAATTTTTCAAATTGTCTTGTTAGTATGCAGATTCTCATATTGGCTGTGCAGAATTACTTGAGACCTCTTGCAGTGCAATTACATTTTGTTTTAGTGAATGAGTTCTTAAAGTAAATACTGGTCTTTAAAAAAATGCTTATATGTGAGGGTTGAAAGATGGGTGGATGTTTGAGTAATTGTGCATTTGTTTTTAAATACCTACTTTTGTAAGTAACCTTAAAAGCATGTTGCCTTGTGTTTGTGTGTTTAATGACATGTAATGTTTATTATATTGTCTTAAAGAAATTACTTTTCTCTCCAGATTATCTTAAAACTAAAATTTAATTGAGTTCTCTTTAAAGGGATATTTCACCCAAAGATGAAAATTCTGTCTTCATTTACTCCCCCTCAAGTTGTTCCAAGCCTGTATGAATTTCTTTGTTCTGCTGTACACAAAGGAAGATATTTGGAAGAATGTTTGTAACCAAGCAGATTTCGCCCTATATTGACTACCATAGTACTACGGTAGTCAATGTAGGGTGAAATCTGCTTGGTTACAAACATTCTTCCAAATATCTTCCTTTGTGTACAGCAGAACAAAGAAATTAATACAAGCTTGGAACAACTTGAGGGGGAGTAAATGATGACAATTTTCATTTTTGGGTGAATCATCCCCTTAAGTCTTACAAAAATTTCTAATGAGTTAATGGCACACTCAAACAGGTACTGTTCATAGATACGTCAGTCAGTCAGTATATACCAGCACATGCCACAGAAAAGATCACAAACTTGCATTAACAATCTGACAAGTATTAGTAATAAAGAGGCAAATCTCTTTCTCTATTGTGAAATAAGTTCTTATGTTTTCTAGTTTGCCTGTCCTTTTCCATTGAAATCATTTTCTCTTGAGTAAAAATTTGGCAGTGATTTAAGTCCGTCATATTTAGCATCAAGGACCCTCCTGTAGACCAGACTGAGATGAGTGAATTTAGCTGGATCTGGGTTAGATATCCTTGGCAAGTTGGTGTGAAAACTGGTTTGGCACATGTTGTAAAGTTTTTCTCATTTTTAAAAACCCAACCACAAAATTATACAGTTGTGTAGTTTGTGGCAAAATTGAAGCACTGCTTTTCTTTAGTATAGACATTTAAATTAAGAAAAAAATAAAATAATTACAACAACTGAAATTAATTACGTGATGAACCTTGTAAAGCTTAATTCTAAAAAGATTCATAGATTTTTTTTTTTTCCTTCAAAACATGTTTATACATGTTTTTGAAAAGCAAAACCCAAAATAATCTAAATTCTCAAAATATCTGTCAAATTGTAGACACATTTGCTAACATACCAAAAGCAGTTTGAAGTTTGATTTATCTGTTGATTTTCTTTGTCGAATACAGCCTTGTCTGGAATGGATTTCTTTGTTTGCTTATATATTTTAAATGGCCTAGTTCTTCAAAACTTATTAGAGTTTCAATCAAAACATATATTACAATATATATTGTGATAATTGTCCTTAAAACCGTAAATAAGACTGGTTGGAATAATTGTCCATAGAATTGTCTATAGCATCAATGTGTAGCATAGCAGTGCTTCATTTTGTTGTAATTGAGATTTTAACACTTTCTTACTACAGAGCCAAAGTGAGTGACACCATTTACCAAACAAAAAAGTTTTCAAGCTGTTACATCAAAAATGTGTTATCACTAAGGCTGTCAAAGTCAATGTATTAAATGTTTAAAGGGTTAGTTCACCCAAAAATGTATTACTCACCCTCATGTCATTCCACACCTGTAAGACCTTCATTCATCTTTAGAACACCAACTAAGATTTTTGATAAAATCCGATGGCTCAGTGAGGCCTGCATTGACAGCAAGTTAATTTACACTTTCAAATGCTCAGAAAGGTACTAAAGATGTATTTAAAGGAACACTCCACGTTTTTTGAAAATAGGCTCATTCTCCAACTCCTCTAGAGATAAACAGTTGAGTTTTACCATTTTGGAATCCGTTCAGCCGATCTCCGGTTCTGGCGGTACCACTTTTAGCATAGTTCATTGATTCTGATTAGACCGTTAGCATCACGCTCAAAAATGACCAAAGAGTTTAGATATTTTTCCTATTTAAAACTTTACTCTTCTGTAGTTACATTGTGTACTAAGACCGACGGAAAATGAAACGTTGCGATCTTCTAGGCCGATATTGCAAGGAACTATACTCTCATTCCGGTGTAATAATCAAGGAACTTTGATATTAAAATGATAAAATGATATTACGCAGCGCCTGTGACCCCCTGCTTGCACAGGGAGCGTGCCTTGCAACCACGGAGACATTTTTGTGAGATGCTGCGTAATATCATTGCGCCTGCTACACCCATGGTACGGCAGCAAAGTCCCTTGATTATTATGTCAGAATGAGAGCATATAACTATGCTAAGCTATGCTAAAAGTGGTACCGCCAGAACCGGAGATCGGCTGAACGGATTTCAAAACGGTAAAACTTAACTGTTTAACTCTAGAGGAATTAGAAAATGAGCCTACTTTCAAAAAAAGTGGAGTGTTCCTTTAAAACGGTTTATGTGACAACAGTGGTTCAACCTTAATGTTATGAAGCGACAAGAATGCTTTTTGTGCACCAAAAAAAAATTAAATAAGGACTTTATTCAACAATATCTAGTGATGGGCAATTTCAAAACACTGCATTGTGAAGCTTCGAAGCTTTACAAATCTTTTGTTTCGAATCAGTGGTTCGGAGCACATATCAAACTGCCAAAGTCACGTGAACCATTGGTTCATGTGACTTTGGCAGTTTGACATTGAATAAAGTTTTTTTTGTTTTGTTTTAAGGTTGAACCACTGTAGTCATATGAACTGTTTTAAATATAACTTTAGTACCTTTCTGGGCATTTGATAGTGTAAATTAACTTGCTGTCAATGCAGGCCTCTCTGAGCCATTGGATTTTATTAAAAATATCTTAATTTGTGTTCCGAAGATGAATGAAGGTCTTACAGGTGTGGAACGACATGAGGGTGAGTAATTAATGACAGAATTTTCATTTTTGGGTGAACTAACAGTTTAAGTCTAAAGAGATTTAAATCTGTTAAACACACACAAAAAAAAATCTGTTGTATTTAGCAAAAATTACAATTTTCCCAATTTGATATTAAAATGGTTTTGTTCTCTTCTGCTTGACTTCTACATTTGGAGTCTATATATTTCTCAAGAGCATTGTTGCAGGTTTTATTACTAAAACACAGAAAGCCCATAGTTGGGATCATGATTATTTTAAAAGTTTATTAGTAAATTCAGAGACTTCCTCAACGGTAAATTCATTTATGAATAAACTCCAAACTTGGAACAAAAAATAAATTTGCTGCCACTGCAAGTTGTAATACAGTTGTATAGTATACAGTTATATAGTTGAGTAAGCCAGAAAGATGAACTGAATGCATTAAAACAGATTAAAAGATTAATTGTGAATATTTTAATGTGACATCCTTAGTTGTGTCCCAACTGACTTTAATATATAGGCCATGGATTTTTTTTTTAAATGTTTGTGTCCATCTTTCTAATGAGCTTATAACCTTCTGAAAATGCAAGAGTTCTAGGTAGTGGAACTTACTTTCAGTCAGATCTGCATAAAATCGGTCCTTAAGAAAGATGGTATAAGGTTTACAGTAGCTAGTGCAGCAGAACACAGGATACTTAAAAGCAAGGATGTGTCAACACTTTATATAGATAAGTTTCATGAATGTCTGCTTGTTTTTATGCCTCTTAGATGTGTACATTATCATTTGTTTGAAATATCTGTTACCTTTCTGATTAAAGTAGCATGTTTGCAAAAAAATATTGAAGATCCATTGTGAACCGTTACAGAGAAGGAAAATCCCTACACATCTCAATGTTTTGCAGCGGTTGAATTTGAACATGACTTGATTTTCTCAAGTAAAGCCCAGAAAAGGGGGGGAAGCATTCCAAAAACTGCTGCCACACGTTCTTCAGCGAACACCCTTACATTGAGTGTTCTCACTATCGCTTCCTTCAGTATCTACACACTGGCAATCTGTCGAGGTATTTCTTGTGGTGATTGGTTTTGATTCTAGGAGAACAGTCATGATAGCATTTAGACCTGCATGCTTTGCCTAGACAGCAATATCTTGTTACTTATTCTGCAAGATTTTTTTACTTTTTCTTATTTGTTCTCAACTAACAAGACTAAGGGGAGGCTCAATAATAAATGGTAATCATACAGTAATAAGCTTGAATTTAGCTTGAATAGGAGTACATTTGTAAGCAAAAGTAGGAAGCTATGTTAAGATTACAAAACAAAATGTTTTAAAACGTTAAATGCTTCCTTGAGCAAATATTCTCAAGTGTAGGACCTCTTCATTTTCAGTGCCAGACAATTTATTGTAGCATTGTGTCTTTCATGCCAAGCCAGTCTTTATTAAGAACTTCATTCTATGTGCAGACTACCTTCTTAATGACCTTTAGAGGGTTTAGCTTAATACCCTGTCACCATTGTGTTTCCACCAAGTAAATGCTTGTCATTTTATTTGTAATGAATTTGCAGGCATAATTTGACAACTTTTTGATTACGTTGTAATCTTTATCTAAAGATTTAGATAAATGATTTAACAAATACTGATGATGGAAAAAAAAGAAAGTGTTTTAAATGAACAAGTACATTTTTGGCAATCAGACAGCTTCTGTAAATGAGTGTGATGAAGGTTAAAGATTAAAAGCAAACCATATTCAGGGCTCCAGATGGCGCTAGAGAAAAATGTATTATAAAGTTAAATTAATCCTAACATTACTATTGTTTTGCATTAATAAGTGCAGTTACTAATAATATTACGTTTGTTTATTGGTCATTTTAAAGGGTTAGTTCACCCAAAAATGAAAATTCTATCATTAATTACTCACCCTCATGTCGTTCCACACCTGTAAGACCTTCGTTCAGAACACAAATTAAGATATTTTTGATGAAATCCTAGAGCACTCTGACTCCTCAATAGACAGCAATTTAACCACCACTTTCAAGTTCCGGAAAGGTACTATAGATGTCGTTAAAATAGTCCACATGACTGCAGTGGTTCTACCTTAATTTTATGAAGTGACGAGAATACTTTTTGTGTTCAAAAACTAAACAAAAATAACTACTTTATTGAACAATCTTCTCTTGTGTGTCATTCTCTTACGCTTTTTACGTCCAGCACTTCCAGGTTCTTTGTCAGAACGCCAGCTCCGTATTGGCAGATGCTGTTCACGTGAGCAGCACGACACATGCGCATTCTGACGTAGAACCTGGAAGTGCTAGACTTAAACAGCATATGAGAATGACACCGAAGAGAAGATATTGTTAAATAAAGTCATTATTTGTATGTTTTTACACACAAAAAGTATTTTTGTCGCTTTATAAAAAAAAGATTGAACCAGTGCAGTCATGTTGACTATTTTAACGCTGTCTATTGAGTCAGAGAGCTCTTGGATTTCATCAAAAATATCTTAATTTGTGTTCCGAAGATGAACAAAGGTCTTAAGGGTGTGGAACAACATGAGAGTGAGTAATTAATGACAGAATTTTCATTTTTGGGCGAATTAACCCAAGTTAGTTAACAGTGAAGCTCTGAGCTTGAATCGATATGCAGATAAAATGTTACTGTTGTTAATAAAAGTACATGCAAAAACCTAATTTTTATAGGAAAAATTAAATATTGTACTCTTATTAAATGTACAATTGTTGTTTTACAGTATCATAGGCCACGTTCGCACAGCAGCAGAATACCGTTGTCAGTCCTGTATTTGAGTCCTTAATACGGTTACGTTCACACACGGTACGGTTATTTACGGGAGTGACAACCGCATTCTATAACAACTCACACCCGTAAATTTTCAGGACTCACAACCACATTCTCAAATTCTGCGCTGTGTGAACGGAACAGGACTGGACAACTAGTTGTCTGTCACGTCATACAGTGCGAGAGAGCTGCTCTTTTATTTTCGCTTTGTGTGTGGTTTCGCTTTCGGTAACTTGCAGCGACAGACATATGAGCTGTGCGTCATCTAAAGGTGTTAGAGCCACTGTTCTCCACCGGAGCGGCTCCCGTCAGTTTTGTGTTTCTTTTCCAAATTCAAATGCCGTGTCATGCGCGAGATGTCACAGAGGATGCGACGGTTAAAGACTCCGGTTAGCGCATGTTTACATTCTGCTGTTGGTTAATGAAGTTTGAATGTATAGACTCGCAGTTCAATTGGTCTCTTGTCATGTCAAAAGTAATGAGACTTTTCAGTTTTATGGACGTCGCCATCTTTAATATTATGTTGGTCACTGTCGTTGTGGTTATTAGTAAGAGAATACAGGCTTGACTCTCGTTGCACGTTCATACGGTCAGTGTTCCAGACGCTAAGTTGCTGTGCTCAAAAGTTTACATACCCCTTGCAGAGTCTGCAAAATGTTATTTTAACAAAATAAGAAGGATCATGCAAAATGTGTTGTTTTTTTATTTAGCACTGTGCTGAATAAGATATTTTGCATTAAAGATGTATACATATAGTCAAAAAATAGCTGAATTTATAAAAATTACCCGTTCAGAAATTGACATACCCTTGATTCTTAATTCTGTGTGTGATTACCTGGATGATTCACGACTGTTTTTATGTTTTGTGATGGTTGTTCATGAGTCCCTTGTTTGTCCTGAACAGTTAAACTGCCCAACATTCTTCAGAAAAATCCTTCAGGTCCTGCAAATTCTTCAGTTTTCCAGCATCCAAAACTTCTGAAGAAGATGTCCAAATTTGTCTTATTTTCTTTAAATATCTAATTTTTTCATTTAGTACTGCCCATTGGAAGCTACAGAAGATACTTGCATGTTTCCCCGGAAGACAAATGCATCGTGTTTCCTTCTAGAGCATCAAGAGCATCAGTGAATGTTTGAACCTTTTTTAATAATTGTGTTTGAGTCCCTCAATTGTCCTCAGTGTGAAAAGACGGATCTCAAAATCATTCAGTCACTGCTGTAAAGTGTTTCAAATATGCAAAAAAAGCAGGAAAACTGAAGAATATGCAGGACCTGAAGGATTTTTCTGAAGAATGTTGGGCAGTTTAACTGTTCAGGACAAACAAGAGACTCATGAACAACAATCACAAAACATAAAAACAGTCATGGATCATTCAGGTAATCACACACAGTTAAAATTATTATTAATTATTCTGTTAAAATAATTAACATTTTGCAGATTCTGCAAGGGGTATATAAACTTTTGAGCACAACTGTAAGTTGCTGTGTGAATGGGACATTTTGAGACTCGCACCTGTAAGTAAATCGGTTGTCGATCCCAAAAACTGACAGAGTAAACGTGGCCATAACGAACTGACCGACAGCTTCAGTGATTATAAAAGAAGCCCTCCTTACTTACTTTTTGTGTAATTCAGTCACAATTTGAAGAAAAGTTTTTGCTTTTCATGAGACTGACTTTTTCTACTTTTCCATATATTAGAGAGTGAAAATGGCTAATAAGCCAAAAAATGCTCCTCAGCTGCCATCTACTAGTTATCGTGGTAATTTCATGTCTTTTTAAAAAATAAGTGTTTATTTGCCACCAATTTTTTTTTTTTTTTTTTTTAAACTTTTAGTTCTACAAATATTAAAAATAACATTAAAATGAGATAATTAGGGGTTTGAAGTGCTGGTAAAAGTGTGAAAAGTGCTTGAATTTTACTTTCAAAAAGTTGTACGAACCCTGAAATGGATAATGAATAATGTGGGGGAAAAAAAAAAAATTACATCCAAACACACTACATTAAATCCATGATGAATGTTGGTGATTTGTGAACTGAAACGTCTGATATGTGTGCTTTATAACAGAGAATTCTGTGCCTAATGCTTTCCACTAGATCTCGCAGCATTGGTATTAATACTGCGATGAATTCAAATGCTTTCTTACTGGTTCTCCCAGCGCTGTGTAGTAATGGTGTTGCATGCGTGATCGAGATCGTTCTGCGAGTAAACCTGTTCTGAGCTTGCGTATCGCTGTCTTTATTGCTTAGAGTTAATAAACGGTCCGTGCAGCACAGCTCAAAACGGTTTTGTTTCATTTGCCGTTTAATGTGTCTCATATGCAACGTAAAAACCAGCTCTTATCAGTTTGGCACCAGTGTGACCTCTGACAAATTTTAGTCACACAGACAGGAAAAAGGGTCGCAGTCTGGAGCCCTGATATTAAAGTGTTAGTTCACCCAAAAATGAAAACAATGTCATTTATTACTCACCCTCATGTCGTTCTCCACCCCAAGACCTTTGTTCATCTTCGGAACACAAATTAAGATATTTTTGATCAAATCCGATGGCTCAGTTGCCAGCAGGCCTTTATTGCCAGCAGTGGTACATCCTCTCTCAAGATCCATAAAGGTACTAAAACATATTTAAAACAGTTCATGTAAGTACAGTGGTTCTACCTTAATATTAGAAAGTGACAAAAATATTTTTTATCTAGTAATGGCTGATTTCAAAACACTGCTTCATGAAGCTTTGGAGCTTTACGAATGAAATCAGTGGTTCGGAGTGCCAAAGTCACGTGATTTCAGCAGTTTGGCGGTTTGATACGCGATCCAAATCACTGATTCGACTCAAAGTATTCATAACGCTCCGAAGCAGTGTTTTGAAATCGGCCATCACTAGACATTGTTAAAACGTCATTATTTTGTTTTTGTTTTTTTTGGCGCAAAAAAAAAAAAAAAAAAAAAAAATATATATATATATATATATATATATAATATATTCTTGTCGCTTTATAATATTAAGGTAGAACCACTGAACTCACATGAACTGATTTAAATATGTTTTTAGTACCTTTATGGATCTTGAGGAAGTACCATTGCTGTCTATGAAGGCCTCGCTGAGCCATCAATTTGATCAAAAAATATCTTAATTTGTGTTCCGAAGATGAACGGTCTTACAGGTGTAGAACGATAGTAAACAACATAATAAATGACATTATTTTCATTTTTGGGTGAACTAACCCTTTAAACTGTTTTAGAAATAACTTGACTTAATTGTTATAGTTTCTTTGTCACAATTCCAACATTTCAGTATAATAGCAAATATTCAATAGCAAAAGGTAATTTGCTATTAAACACTCCTTTTTAAGTGTTTAATCTTATTTAACAATTTAAATATTGAATTTATTATAACTAATAATTGTAAATAAATGCATTAAACAATGCCACATAGCCTTTGACTACTATTTTTTTTATTAAGCATTGTTTTAAAACGAGTAAACAGTAATACAATGAATATCAGACAGATGCTCATCCAAGAGAACATGCAAAAATATCTACAAGTAAGCATTTGAAAGAAGCTTTTTTGTCAGCCTAGTGTACAGAAGTTTATATACTATTGTAGAAAGTCTAGTATTGTTACATTTTGATTGAATTTTGATACTGAAGTACCAATACTTTTGACATTTCTACTTTGGACATAGAAATGGTTATTTTTAACTCCAGTTCAGTGAATTTCTAGCCTTAAGAATTGTCTGGCATTGTCTGATGTTTTGATGGAATGTTTCCAGAAGATTAAAATATTCAGTCTGACATACTTGGAAGCATTTAATATTTTATTTGATAGTAAAGAGATGTTTAGGCAGGAATGTGTGAATGCAAGCCAATCATATAACTTTGAAAAATTGTCTTAACTTGTCTTCCTTATATTATGAGGCATTGTCATGTATTTTTTTTTTTCTACTTGTTTTTCATGTAAAACCATTTTAAAATGCAAAGGGAGAGACAGATAGGTAAAACCGAATTCATAACTGAACCAACTGCTGACCCAAATGTTATTCCTTCTCATTACTTTGCAGATATTTGAAAAAAGATTAAAATGGTCACGAGTGTGTTAGATTTGGTGGTGGTTTTCCAAATGCCAATTAAAAACTGTTCAAGACAAAAAGGAATTTAAAGGGATAGTTCACCCAAAACTGAAAATTATCATTTACTCGCCCTCAAGTAGTTCTTGTATGAATTTCTTTGTTCTGCTGAACACAAAGGAAGATATTCGGAAGAATGTCAGTAACCGATTGATCTGAATGTCGATCTGATGGTTACTGACATTCTTTCAAATATCTTCCTTTGTGTACAGCAGAACAAAGAGATTCATACAGGTTTTGAACTACTTGAGAGTGAGTAAATGATGACAGAATTTTCATTTTTGGTTGAACTACCCCTTTAAAAGGATCGTTTTAAAATTTTAACACCATTCAAAGGCTGTATCTTTGAATATCAGTGTCTCGGACTGGGCTTAATCTTATGTCCATTTGGCAAAATGGCAAACATTTTACTTTAAAACAATGTAGAATGTAATCTGATTAATATTACTGTCTAAACATCTTTTATTCATTTAACATGTTGGTTCATGTCTGAATTCTCATTTAAGTGCACACTGCATTTGGAGATAAATATGCTCTGAGCATTTCTGTAACTGTCTAATGAACTATGGTCCATTTGTTCTGGTTTTAGCTACCTCTTGAAACAAAGATTGACTGCCTTTGGTACTTTTAACATTACAATTCTCCAAATCATCATGTTAGTATTAAACTTGTATCATATTTTGTTCACAAAAATGTTAATGTAATGTAAGAGGCAGATATTTTAAGGTAAAAAAAAAAAATTGATTCAGAACAATATTATTTCTTGCTGCAGTGTGTGAATAATTAACTTTTTGGGCCTTTCCAAAATTAGCTTATAGAATAAAAGGGAAAGTCTTTGCAGCCTTAAATTAAAAATGGTAGCATAACATTAGCTTAACAGTGCTAGTTAGACAATTCCAGATCCAACTAATCATCTTTTTTTTTTAATCACTGTGCAGCTTGAGGAATGCAAATGGTTTGACTGCAGCCGACCTGGCCCAAGCTCAAGGCTTCCATGATTGTGCTCAGCTCCTCTCTAATGCACACAACCAGCTAAATCAGCTAAATGGATTTGCCCATAATGGGACTGACCACACGCATATCCAGGGCCGCAGTCTTCTGAATGGGACAGCCAATAGGAAAAGATTTCTTGATTGCACAGAGCCAAACCATGTGAAAAAAGCAAAAACTGAGAGTATGTATAAAAAAAAAAAAAGAAGAAGAAATTTGTGTGTGTGTGTGTGTGTGTGTGTGTGCAAAACATCAATTGTAAATCAAGGAAAAACAGATTTTTTTTTTTACTATATTGTATGCTTTCCTTTCAGGCATGAATTTGTCAGTGAAGACAAACAATGGAATTGGAGAGGAGCTTGAGAGTATGAATGTGGAATCAACTGCTGAAAACCAATCAGGTGGGACTGGACCTTCTCCACCAATGTCTATTGACCTTGAACATCATGAAGACAGTGTTTCTTTGAGGAACCCCTCTCCCACCCAAAAAATGTTGGAGCCCACATCCATGACTTCTGTTCCTGGCCCCTGGCTATGGACAAACTCTTATGCTTATTTATGATGGCCAAGTTATCAGCAAGTTTCCCCAGGCTTATCAACAAGCTGTCAGGGCAGATGACTGGGATAATATATTCTTATTTGATGTATTTGGGCTTCTGAAATACCTGCAATATAATGGTAGTTGGGATGATTTTTCCAAATCTAAAAGAGCTTTAAGTATGCACACACAGGGAATTTGACTTTTATAATAGAAGTTCCAAGTACTTGCAAAGACAAAACTGCTAGAATAATACAGAAAGACACGTACAGAAGAGTTGCTAGTTTTCTTGGCTTTATTTCCATGAACTTTTGCCATATACTCTGTATATGGTCATTCTAAATCAATTTTGTAAAAGTTGATTAGTTTACTGTTATCTTAAATACAAGCTTGTATGTAATAGTTAATTATATATATATTTTCTGAAACTTCCAGCAATATATATTTCACAATGAAAGCATTTACTGATTTTAGGATATTTCATAGAGATGTGTCCTATTTATAAATGAATGAATGCATAGTGCAGTCTTTTACGTTAATTGTGCTTCCATTTTCTGGCTGTTTATTATTCAATCATTTTAAAGATTCACATATTTAAAGATTTCAGTGATTTCTTGAATTCTGTTGAATTGTTACAAAGGTTTTTTTTTTTTTTTTTTAAACATTTAAGGCACCTTTTGTTATGTTTTTTTTTTTTTTTTTTTGATAGTGGTTATGATTTCTCAGAGTAAAAGGAAAAACATCCTGGAGTTTCTCTGCTGACTTTTGCAGTTAGGTGTTCCAGTGCACTCCAAAAAAAAAAAAAGAAGCTACCTCTCTTTCCCTTGTGACTATTTGGAAGAGAACTGTCTGCTTGATGACTTATCTTGTTATTATCTTGTTACTAATTTTTTCTAGGGATGTCTAATCAGGTTTTTTGTGCCCCCAATCTGCTAAAACAGAGTACCGATCCGATACTTATGTTTTCCTAGTGCTTGGTGTACACTTCAAATACATTAAAGTTATTTAAATCAATACGTGTATACAGGGACGTTGTCCTGAGTTTTGAAGGGGCTCAAATTTAAAAAAGGGGCATCTATCACTATGGAGTATTGTATTTGACAATAAGCAGAATAATTGTAACAATATGAAAAAAAAAAAAAAAGTGTATTTAAGGTTAGAAAGCATAAAGCTCCCTGCAGCAGAATGCCAATCGGTCAGTCAGATCCAAAGCAAGACGCAGCTCCTAGCAATGTGTTATGACAACAATGTCTCAGACAATCTGACGGCGGATAAAAATAACCGTGAATTACGTTTGAGTGATTTGTTACAAAAGTGTGCATCAAATATGCTATACATGGAAGTTCATGGAAGCACATTCTCACGTGTCACGCACACACATTTGAGCTGCTTCTTTTCCTTTTAATGGCAGTTGACAAACCCACTTGAAGGTGCATACATTACCCCATTATCGATCTTTGAGATCGGCTCAGGACATCCTTAACTATTACATACTGTACACTTTATATATGAGTAAAAAAAAGTGCTCATACTGAAAATATTTTTTCAACTACAATGTATTAATAAAATGTTTTTTTCTCTGTTCTGACCCAAGTTCATGTGTAATCAAGACCATTTGTTCATCATCACTTTCTGACGCATGTCTTGTTTTGAATGACAGATGAAGCCATAGCCACAGGTTTGAGGAATGGTCATGGGCAGCAGAACAGTTTCACTGTCAACAGCTTCGCCACAAACGGGCAATGCTATCAGTCCCCTTTCATTCCAGCTGAATCAAGAAACGACATGTGTGGCTCACTGCACCTCAATGGTAGCCCAAGCAGCTGTGTATCTCACCGGCCTGCATGGGGTGCGTTTCTGCCTGATTCCGGTGAACATCTTCGCTATGGACATTACCATGGCTTCGGAGATACGGCAGAAGACCTGGAAGATGCAAGCAGCTGTCACGAGCACACTACAACCGTGAAAGTAGAGCAGCACTATGACCAAGAGGTTCTCGGTGCTGTGCAGCTGTTCCATGGATCATAAAAGTGAAAATTATATCCGTCCATTTGATCTAGAAATGGTCACGTTGGTGGCAGCACTATCCGCCTTAATTAAACTAATTAAATCTTGCACCTTAATGCAGGCTATAACAAAAGTTTTTTGTTGTTTTTGATAAAGGGGAAAATCTTTCTACCAAAGGGGAGACATTGTATTGCATTTTGTATCTGACCTAATGAATTTATTTTATTATACGTATGTGTTTGAACTATCTTTTCCCCCTTTAATGCAAGTTTAGAATGTAAAAGGAGTTGATTTTTATGTGGATTTGAGTTTGTAGTTTTGTGCCAATGAAAACCAGCTTTTTTGGAAAAGGATAATTTTGTATATAGTTTTTGTTGTATGCTTGTCAGTTGTTTTTTTTTCACCCTGAAGCAAAGCTGACATGTTGACTGTAAAACAGTGTTGTTTTTTTGAAAAAGAAAGCTGAAAGATGTATGACATTCCTTTGTTTATATTTCTACCCTGTGTTCTGATTAAAAAAAAAACTGTAAAATACAAAAGAAGCCCCTTTCATTGCCACCTTCTGTTAAACTGCAGAAAATGTATTTTATTTTAAGGTAGGCCCAGAGAAGAGAAGCTCACCTTGCCATAATTGGCTGATTTTCTTTTTCTTACATCTACTACTTTAATGCACTTTATCTCTGACATACATTTTGTACAAAATGCTCTCAGAAAAGCAAGTATACTTTGAAAGTGAAAAGTTAATTTAAAAAACTGCTATAAATTAATTTATTAAAATAAAGTGTGAACTTATTCCTTAAATATTAACGCTGCATATATTTTAAAAGTTATTTTGTTTTGAAATACATCGTGCTGTATCTAAAATAAAGACTGGTCGACGTGAATAACAAAAGGTGAAATTTGATTAGCAAACTGTTCCCATGGGAAGCTGATACGCCCACCTCGGTTTCCTGCCTCACGTGTTTGGACACACGGGTGTCACCTGTCGTCTGCGTAGACCTTTACTGCGATGCCTACAACGTCATTAGCGCTCCGCCTTCGACAGATGGATCTTCGATTTTATACTTTGTAAAAGGGGGAAACAGTTGTAATAACATGTGGCTGAGCTTATATAATGAATATAACATGATACATTTAACAAATTAAATTACAAATATTGCATTTGTAGATTATTTAAATAGTACAAGTTTCTTTTGAACTACAATCTCTACATTATTAACGAAGGTCTATAGACGGTTAATAATGTACCACTCCCACACATAGGAAAGTGGTATCGTCTGCAATTCCGTGTTGAAATCCTTCAAGCTGAGCCGAAAAGCAAATTTGAGTCGAGGACCTTTCAAGTGGAGAAAAGGCACATATTATTATCACAATTTTTTTTTTTTATCTTACACTTGTACAGTTTAGGCAATGTCTACTCCCGCACGAAGGCGACTCATGAGGGATTTTAAAAGGTGAATGATGAAAGAAAAATATGAGAGGAGCTGTTGTTTACTGCGCCCGGATGTACCTTATAAAGACCGGATAATGAGGAGAAATATTTAGAAGGGAACTATTTTGATGGATTGTAGCAAATGTAAAAAAGTTCATTTTCATATCCGACATTCTTTTTTAAGTAGAAATGAAGATCTGTTAAATATAGTCTTAAAAGGGAATTAATTTGTTTTGTGTTTATTTGGACCTTAGTTTCCTAAAACTGGCCTGACTCCCTTGTTTGTTTTGATACAAACCCAACAGACTTCAAGAGGATCCTCCAGCCGGTGTTAGCGGTGCACCCTCAGAAAACAATATCATGGTATGGAATGCAGTGATATTTGGGTAAGTACTTATTGTGAAAAGGTTTGTGCTGTGAACTAAACCAAGTTCATTATCTTTTTAGATTCACGTTGCTTTGTTCTGAAATCCGAGCATTTTTATGTCATTCATGAACACTTCTCCAAATGGCATAAACAAAGACCGTCCTTTTATAAAGTTCACAAATTTTGTGTTTGTCACTTGAGCATTTGTTGTAATCCACCTGTGCCTGTTTTGACATACTGAAACTGAAAGCAAATTATTACGTGTCGTGGTTACAATATTATGGTTCTCCAAATGTTACCAATTTAAATGTTTCATTTTTTTTTTTTTTCAGACCAGAAGGAACTCCCTTTGAAGATGGTAAATATAAACATGCACTTCTTAAAATGTATGATGCCACATATTTTCTATTCATGCTTTAAGTTTTTGTTGTTGTTGTTTTAGGTACATTTAAATTGACAGTAGAATTCACAGAAGAATACCCAAACAAACCACCCACAGTTAGATTCATCTCAAAAATGTTTCATCCTAATGGTAAGGTTTTTTTTTTTTTCTGTCATTCAGAATGATATATAGTATGAAGGCTTGTTTCCACTACAGAATAAATAATATATATATATATATATATAACTGCAACTTCTCTTCACAGTTGTGACTTTTCTTTAAAGTTTATATCTTCCAATTTGGACTTTATAATGCATGATTGCAAGTTTATATCTTGCAATTCAGACTTTTTTTCCTCAGAATTGTGAGATATGAACTCACAATTGCAAAGAAAAAAATCCAGAATTGTAAAAAGTCGCAATTAACTTCTTTATTTTTTATTCTGTGGCAGCAACAGAGCTTCCATAATATAGCAGTTTAATTCCGCCACCCTACGAAGGCTACCGTCTCCTTGACGTGACTTAACCACCCCTTTCTCTTTCAATGATACTTTAGTATATGCAGATGGAAGCATATGTCTTGACATCCTACAAAACCGTTGGAGTCCAACTTACGACGTGTCATCAATTCTTACCTCAATCCAGGTAAAACATTGTAGTGGTGAGGCTTTTTACCATTAATCAAAATCAAAACACAGCTTGATCAGCTTTTTTTCTCTGTTGATTTTTCTCAGTCTTTGCTTGATGAACCGAACCCCAACAGTCCAGCTAACAGCCAAGCAGCTCAACTTTACCAGGAGAACAAACGGGAGTATGAGAAGCGTGTGTCCGCTATTGTCGAGCAGAGCTGGAGGGACAGCTGACCTTACACTGCAGAGCATGGGACTTTGTGTGGTTATAGTTTAGTTGAGTGAATTGTGAGGAAATTTTTTCTCTCTCTCTCTTTCTTTTTCCTCTCTCTGTATCCCAGACAACTCTCATACTGTTAAAATGCACTTTACTCAAAATCCATCCCTTTTTCCCTTGGAAAAATTGTGCTCAGCCAATATCACCTGGTCATTTTCTGTCCAAAAAGTGATTATACATTGTGTTAGCCTGGACTATATGATGATATATGCAAGGGCCATTTTTTTTTTTCAAGAAGAGGAATCAAACACCTCTGAACGGACACAGTGCCGGCCTGCCATCATTGATTTGTTCATGCCTCAGTCGGAACTGACCTTCAAGTGATCCTGCTGTGCTGTTTTTGTGTGTTCTGTTACATGCCTGGAAGTGTGTGTGTGTGTGTGGTTTTTTTTTTCTATTCCATGTGTTATTGAATGCCTCTTAT
Organism: Elopichthys bambusa; assembly: GCA_037101425.1. Taxonomy (NCBI): domain Eukaryota; kingdom Metazoa; phylum Chordata; class Actinopteri; order Cypriniformes; family Xenocyprididae; genus Elopichthys; species Elopichthys bambusa. The sequence goes on from CM074436.1 coordinate 20,477,967, forward strand.
GTACTATATTATAATAATACACTTTGAATTTTGTGTATGATCAGTGTCTGTATTCTTTAATTTGCTTGTTTTTTTGTTTCAAAAAAACAAATCAACAAAAAAGATAATTGTAAATACATTAAAAGAGAATGAAGAGTAAGGCATAATAGGGATTTTTTTCAATGTCTAAAGAGCAGGAAGTAAATTATTCAAAGAAGTTTATTGTATGTGAAAGCTTTTTATAACTAGCTTCTCATACATTAGCCACATGCTGCATGCGACTAACAAAGAGTGGTTATTCACAAAAACAATATAACCTACTACATGACTAAAGACTTGTTCAGTCTTCAAATGAAAAATCCATATCTCGATTAAATGCTTTTTGAAAAAAAGGAAGTATCATCCAAGTGGTTGAAATCCTAAGCGATTATCTGATAGGTGTCTCCAGATGAAACGAAAAATAAAGCATAAATCTGAGCAGTTCTTATGAGGTCAGCCATTACGGGTTACCTATTATATGCCCTCTCCTTTTTTGCTTTTTCCAAGGCTTTGTCCATGGTTTTCTCTGTGTCTCCCCTACATTTTGGACAGTACCACTTTCCTTTGGGTTTGTGATTAAGCCCAACACATGAAAAATGGAACCATTCAATTGGACATTCATCATTATCACAACCAATCATCTCTCCAAATGACACCTGCTCACATAAGCAGTAAGTAGGCTCATTCGGATCAATAGGTAGATCTGTAAGTGAAGGCTCTCTATCAGCTTTGGACCGTTTTTTCTTCTTTGAGGTTTTGTTCCGCTTCTCCCTGGCAATGCCACCGGTGATCCCTTCATCATGGTGAACTGTGGCGATGTTCTCCAGAGTTTCATTATTGTTTTTCTGACGTCTGCAGCGTTTGTTAGCCCCAGAAAGCCTATCTATGGAACCTTTCTCCTCCTCCCTTCTCTTGCTGGGAATAATAGAAGATGTGGTAGTAGCCATCACACTTTCATGGGATTCATGTCGGGCTTCCAGAAGCTCAGAAAGATTGTCCACTTGCCGGATACGATTCTCCACCATCTCCACCATCTGACTAGCGAGTTGGATCTTCTCATCGCCCAGCTCCTGACTTTGGATAAGGGCTCTTTGGATAAAGTGCAGCAAACGCCTTTGCTGGATGGGGTCTTCTTCCAGGCCATGTTTCTCATAGGCCTCATCTAACTCTTTGAGGAGCTCTGGAATTATACAAAATATTTATTGTGAATATATTTTAATATTCAAACTTATGTTTACTATTCTGAAGGTGTGGTCACATTTCACAGTGTAGTGCTGTATGAAGCACAGCTCACACAGAAGTCTCTTTCAAACCAAGCAGCTTTCTGTTGGTCAGCACTGCAAATAAAAGAATATTTATAGTAATATTAATATTACAGAAAGAATATTTGACAAACAACGGTAAATGTGACCACACCTTAAAAATCAGGGGTTTTGAATGGTAAGATTTTTTTAATGTTTTTAAAAGAAGTCTCTTCTGCTCACCAAGGCTTCATGTATTTGATCCAAAATACAGCAAAAACAGTGATATTGTGAAATATTTTTTACAATTAAAATAACAGTTTTCTATTTGAATATATTTTAAAACATTTTTATTTCTGTGTTGGCAAAGCTGAATTTTCAGCATCATTACTCCAGTCTTCAATCACATGATCCTTCAGAAATCATTCTAATGTGCCGAAAGCTTTTTGTAACAGTTTGGGGTCAGTAAGAGTTTTTTTTTTGTTTTGTTTTGTTTTTTTTGGAAAGAAATGAAAGAAATGAATACTTTTATTCAGCAAGGATGCATTAAATTGATTAAAAGTGACAGTATAGACATTTATAATTTTGCAAAAGCTTATTAGCTATATATATATATATATATATATATATATATATTAGAGAGAGAGAGAGAGAGAGAGAGAGAGAAAGAGATAGATCAAAGGGCATAGTTCAACCAAACATGATCTATAATCATCTATCATCATTACCCATAAGACTTTTCAAAAAGCTCAAAGGCATCGTAAAATAAATACTTGTAAACAAAAGACTATCATATAAAGCAATCGTATCTTCACAACACTTGGATTAAACAACTCAAATCATATGGATTTATTTTTAAGTACCATTATGACCATTTGGATTTTCTAAGTTTTGGTTACTAGACTTTTAATAGAGGAACAAAAATATCTTGGGTTTCATTAAAATCAAAATTGTGCTTTAAAGATTATTATATTAACCTCGACGTTGAACACGGAGTGTGAAATCTGGCTACACTGCCAGGTAAACACCAATCCCTGCTAAGCAACAAAAACAGATCCGTCATTGTAATATTCAAAAACCAATCACACTCTATGAACTCGCCCAAATGCGACCAAAATGGGCAGATTCAATATGAATTGACAGTTTCTTCCCGCCAACTGCAGCGCTCTCAAACCCGAAATGTTGCTTTACATTTATATCTACATGCTTAAATCTAATCCAAAAGCAAAGGAGGTGGAGTATGCGTGCTACTGTAATAAAAAGCAGTTGTGTGTACGTTACACGCGCATTTCTACCCAACGAGCTACGCACTTCATCTTACAACAACCAAATGAACACATGCACGAATACTCACAGCGAGTATGAAAGGAGTATGACCCCCGAAAATTGTTTTACACAAGAGCATCTGACAATACAGCCGACAGTGGGGTGTGTGTCGAATAGGCGTTATTGGCAGCAAGTAACTGTAAAAAGTGCAAGCACGAATCGATTAGTTTTCCTTTATTTATTTTTTAATTTTTAAAGTGGATTTAACTATTGGAGACTTTCGTATAAATATGTATAACGTATAAATATGACGACACCAGTAGCTGCGAATATGACAAATTCCTCAAGATCTGACAAAACAAGCCTAAGTTACATGAGACCAGGGACGGACTCAAAACGACCTACAAACAAAGTAAAAAATAAATAAATAAAATGAAGAGGCCGGTCTCCATTTTCCCGAAATTGTTGCGATTTATGGCACGAACGAGTAGCCTACATCAAATATACATTACATCGTAATCTTAATAATGGCAAGTGAATGAAAACGAGTCACTGACTTCAAGATGCTGTTGTTTCACCCAGCATTTCATACATAAAGCGAACATATTTCCACAATTGAAGAGTGAAACGTTACCTTGGTATTTGGAGTCCATTTCTCTCATAAGAGACACGTTTCTTTGTAGGTCGAAAGGCAAAGACTCACTCAACCAACTCCAAGTGCTCTCCCACATAGTTTGTGATGTGTAGTGGGTCCCAACTGGCAGTATTCGGCATTTTAACTACGACTTTGTACTTTAAATTTGTGAGGGGAAACTCATTAAATGGCCAAAAACAAAACGCATCTAAACGGTCAGAATACGCTCCTCCTCTCTGCACGCCCAGCCCAGCCCACGTCCCCCAGGAGGACTCTCTATATGTAATCTGGGCGTAATAAGTGGAGCTGGAAGGTCCAACCCATAACCATATCTCTCCACCAATTAGAATAGATCAACAGAGGTGGAGCTGGACTAGGTCAAGCTTCACCCATGACGCCACTTGTTTGGAAATACATCTTGCTGGGTGGGAGGTGCTTTTTGCGTCACACACTGACCCCTCCCACTTAAAAATACAGTCCCATCACAAATACATTCCAAATACATTCACTAGGAGAAAGTTACTAAATTTGTGTTACAATTTGTTATTTGGGTTGGTGGAGCATATTCGAGAACACTGCCGTAATTGCATAGTTTTTCATGTTACTGTCTTCAATGTCCTTTGCCCCGGTATGATATTCAGTGCGCGGCCATCTTGAACCCACGAAAGAGAGATCCGTGTGTCGGCGTGACAGTTTGCTGATGTCTATATGAGATGAGTGATGGAACCTCACCGGTAGTAGACCGACGAAGCTGAACTTTCAATGTGATGACACTGAAAATAAACTGATCGTGTTTACATATCGAGGAATTGGGAAAGAACATGTCACCAGTCCAATTGGAAAATCGCGTTTAAACGTCTAGAGATAAATTATACGTAAACGCATTGTCGCAGTCTTTTAACCACCACATGGACTCTGTTCAAATGTTTTGGGTTATATTTATGTAGTAGAATGAAAATGAGGCTGCCTTTAGCATTCGTTACAAGTGTAAAACGGTTTAATTCTGGCTTTAGAATCAGGCATGGGATTCATAACCAAGTTACAAAAACGTTATTGCTGTCCAGTTGTAATATATGCAGCGGGACGGAGAGAAAATGGATAAAACCAGTGGGCTATGACACCGGTGTAATGACTTATAACAGTCTTACCAAGCAGAAAGAACCTCTGGTTTTGGCACAAGAAAGAATTGCTTCCTGGTAAGGCGTGTGCCACAGTGGTCCATTACGTTAACTGAGATTTCCTTACATGTTATAGAAGTTCTTCTTTCTATAACATTTTTCTTTTGTCACTTCCAGGTATAGCTGTGGACCCACTGTTTATGACCATGCCCATCTCGGCCATGCGTGGTAAGTTTGTCTGCTTGATGACTAGTACCGGAATAGTTGCAGTTACGTTGAAAGAAACATCATTTGTTTAGGTTGTTGCAGTGTTATTTTAAATATCAATTGATATACTGTTTTAGTTTTTACTAACATTTCCCGTTTACTGTTAAATTTGAGTACATTTTAGTTTTAGCAATTTAGTTGTGTTTTTATCATTTTCATTAGGTTTTTCTTTTTAATATGTCTATAGTTTTTTAAAATTATTTTTTATATTATATTATTATAAAATATTTTATTATATATTATTTTTAAACATTAAGTAGAACAAATGAAAATGAGAAATGTTGCCTTGGCAGCTAGCTGAAATAAAATAATTTTAAGTTCTTTTATATTTCCGTTAACATTTATTTGATTTCAAGAATCAAAAATGTTTTTATTTATGGTTTTAGTTTTAGTTTACTATAATAACCCTGGGTTGTTGCTTGGTCAGCAGTGAATACATTTCTCTGCCAGCCTTTTCAGCCTATTTTCTTCTTTTTCTTACTTGCATGCAGCTCATATGTCAGATTTGACATTCTGCAAAGGATCTTATCCAAACTTTTTGGAATCAATGTCATCCATGTAATGGTCATCACTGACATTGATGATAAAATCATACAAAGAAGCCTTGAGGTAAGTGTCAACTTATACTCTTTCACCCCTGTTTTAGTACATACAAGATTAGTGATTTATGTGGAAGGATATTATGGTTTCATTTCTTTTGCAGGAGAACATCTCACCCACCGTCCTTGCAAGAATGCATGAGGAAGAGTTTAAGAAGGACATGCAAGCACTGCGGGTAAATCACATTTTTTTGTGGTGATTTGACTAAAATGACCAAAACATTAATACATATTTGACTGGTCTTTGTTCATTTGTCCAGGTTCTTCCTCCAGCAGTATACATGAGGGTAACAGACAACATACCCCAGATTGTAGCTTTCATAGAGCGCATTATCAGAAATGGACATGCCTATGTTACAAATCAAGGTACCTCTCTCTCTCTCTTCTTTTTATTGACAGTAGGTCAAGTCTTTTCCTTCTACATGTGAAGAGAAGATGAAACTGAATATCCAGTATGATTTGTTGACCCAGGGAATGTCTACTTCAACACTCAGTCCATTGGTAGCCGTTATGGCAAGCTTGTGAATCTTGGAGGCATTGTTGGGGAGCAAGGTATGTTTATGACATCTGTTTTTTTTTGTTTTTTTTTGTTTTTTGTCTTCATCAATAAAAGTAAATGTGGGTAGTATTCTCAATCTTTAAGCACACATGATTTGTCATTATAATAATTTTCTGTGTTATCGGGCTAAAAAACCTACGGGTAATATTTACAAATATTACTGATAATAGATCAAAGAAGTTCATTTTTTTGGGATAATTGATATGCTGTAGACACCATGACCTAAATCGTAGAGTATTTTATAGTTTCTTGTATTTTAGGGGTTCAGGATAAAAGGGATCCAAGGGACTTTGCTCTGTGGAAAGCACCCAAACCACATGAACCTTACTGGGATTCACCTTGGGGACAAGGAAGACCTGGGTGGCACATTGAATGTTCTACAATTGCTAGGTAAATGCTCTGCCTTAAAGGTCCCATGGCATGAAAATTTCACTTTATGAGGTTTTTTAACATTAATATGAGTTCCCCTAGCCTGCCTATGGTCCCCCAGTGGCTAGAAAAGGCGATAGGTGTAAACCAAGCCCTGGGTATCCTGCTTCGCCTTTGAGAAAATGAAAGCTCAGATGGCCCAATCTGGAATCTTCCCTATATGTCGTCATACGGGGAAAGGTTACCTCCCCTTTCTCTGCTTTGCCCGCCCATGAGAAAATGAGCTACTACCGTGAGAGGCAAGCGCAATTTTTTTTTTTTTCCCTCGAGAGACAACATGGCTTGCAAACGAGCAAAGTAAATCAGAGCAACATGAAAAGCCAACAACGTAGGCTAGCGTTAGCTACATGATAATAACAGAATACATAAACAAACTAACTAAAGTACCATATCCAGACACAATATTTTAAACTAACCATTCGGAGATGTCCTTCTGTAGCCGCTGAGTTGCAACTTCTTCATCCGGTGCTTCTCCATCCGGATCAGATTCTGGGTCAAACTGAAAAGCTTGAATGACTAAAACTGACTGGCCCAAACTAAAAGATTTTTAAAATCATATCAGATTTTAGTAAGTGGAAGTTGTTAAGAAAAAAGAAAACAAAATCATGACAACAAAAACATTTGGAATGGGCCATTATTATGGCAGCAATAGATATGAAATAACCTGAATTGTATTCATATAAATTAGGACTTGCATTGACTAATCATATTACTAGTTTACCAAATAGATACATGTTTACCTTCTGCATATAGGAGGTTGTGTTAACTTGTTTCTGGTAATTTACCATATTTTTAAAATGAGAGCTATCATTTTGAAAGATAAAATGCAAGACAAAACCATTTAAACCATAGCGTATTCATTTTCCTGTTATTAAATAGGACATTTAAAGAAATTAACAATAATTATATAGGATATTATTTTCCTATTGTATTAAATTCATCATCAAGTTGAACATGTGAAGTGCATTTCCATGTTCGTAGGATCACAGAACTCACCATGAATAAATCGTAATCCAATGAAGATAAAAAAAACTGTATTTAAAAAAAATGCAATAATAATGTTAATTTTAGTAATATCATAAGACATCCCCTTCAGCCAATAAAATTAAAATGTGCTTGACATTTTTGGCAACAAGGAAGTGAAGGAGACATTAGCGCTGTCAAGGCACCATAGTGAGTTCATTTTAGAGTAGAATATATACATAAATTCTTTTTTTTTTTTTTTTTTTTTTAATTCATTGTACATCCAAATGTGTTTTCTAAAGTTTTTGGTCATTTCTTTATGCACATATTGTAAAAATGAAAACTCAAAGACCAAAAAGTCCTTTCAGGGGATAAATATTTTCTATGTAGCTGGCACTATTATTCAGTACTAGCAGGAAGTGTGATAGCCTTTTTGCCTGTTTTTTAGGTTGATGTTAGTAAGTTTTATAGAAGACAGAGAGAAAAAGCTCTACCTCTTCCAGAAAGTACTGATGATAGTGACTGCAGTGCATCAAAAAATTAGGTCATCGTAAGAAAGGAAGAAGTTGAGGATCAAGGAGGATGGAAGAAGTGAGGGTGATGACAGAGATGAAGAATATAAGACAAATTTTTGTGGAAGTCAGGCATTTGGGTACATTATCCTATGCCAGTTTGGAAGATGTAATCCATACTACAACCAAAGGTCAGATACCATTGCCTATTGGCCTTACTACACTGACAAGCAGAGATGCTCCAAAAATGATGACTAAACAGGTCAAAATGTGGAAAGTGTGGAAAGGGGTATAGTGAAAAAGAGGTTGTTGATTTTCACTTGTACTTTGATTTGGAATTCCAAGAAAGAAAGTTTTTCAAGATTTTATTTTTTTTTTAATGCTTTTTGAAACATTTAGTTTTGGCTTCACTATCTCTGCCTTCACTATCCAGGCAGTTACATCTGAATTAGTTTGACTTTTTTTTTTTTTTTTTTTTTTTTTACATTTGAGTTCCAAATTAAATATAGTAGCACAAGACAAAACTAAGACATTTTCATTACTTTTCAGATAGTGAAAATGCATTTGAATATGTGTGAAGTTTCAGATAATTCATCAAAAATAATTTCATTTATAACTGACAAAGTCGGTTATAAATGACAGCACCCTAAAAAAAGGTCAAAGGTCAGATGTAGAAAACTAATGTTGGAAAATGATTTTAGTCTTAAATATATGTAAAAATATATATATATATATATTTTTTTTTTTTTCACAATTTCACAATTCGTCCCAGAGAGGGTTAAATTAAAGCTTTTAAAAAGGTTGATTCTCTAGGAATGGATGAGGTTTGTAGCAGAATTACAAAATCATATTTTCATATGAAATGGTACACTGTTTGCTTTTCTTGTCTGTAGCTCAGTGTTTGGAAGTCAGTTGGACATCCACTCCGGAGGGATTGACCTTGCCTTCCCTCATCATGAGAATGAGATTGCCCAGTCTGAGGCATATCATCAGTGTGAACAATGGGGAAACTACTTCCTGCACTCCGGTAATGCCCTCAGTCTTCTGGTTTAAGAAGTAGTATTGGGTAGTAATATTTTAACAAGCATACTGTATTTTGTTGCATAGGTTCTGTGAAATTTTAGCTTTACTGCTCAAAGTATCTATTTAATGAAAACTTTGTTTTCCAGGGCACCTTCATTTGAAAGGAAGTGTAGAGAAGATGTCAAAATCCTTGAAGAATTATATAACTATAAAGGTAACAAATTATAATAATAAAATTGTAAATGATGTGTTCTGTATGTGTTTAATAGATAATATCATCTTTTAAATCAAACTCTCTTCATAATCTAGGATTTTCTGGCGTCTTACACTGCTAATGAGTTTCGACTTTTTTGCCTTCTGACCAAATACAGATCAGGTATGTGTTACATGCTGAAAGAAACTCCTGAAGTTTACTGTAACATTTACTGTACATTTTTTGTGGGTCTTTTAACCTTTCCAGCAATTGACTATAGTGATGCTAGCATAAATGAAGCCCGATCTACCTTGTCCACCATCTCTGCCTTCTGCCACAACGCACAGGCCTACATGCAGGGACACTTACAGTGCCAGCCTATAGATGAGGGAATTCTCTGGGAGAGGTAAAGACAGACCACCCTCAGGCTCTGATATATATTTTGAAGAGTAGAATGACATCAGTAAGGCCAGGTTCACACACTTTTCCTGTGTGTTTTCTGTCTTGTCATGAAAAGGTTTTATATCCAGTCACTGCTCCCATCAGTTTTGTGTTCTGGATGTGATCCAAATCAATGTGCCTTACACTCATTTAAAAATAGAGCTCAAAACTGGTTTGGCAGATAAACACATCCCTAAATTTATAGTTACTTCAGACACTGTCACTATGGTTATAAGTGTTAAGGCCTATTCACGCCAAGGACGATAACTATAACAAATAAAGATATAGTTCTAAAAATCATTATCAATGAAAAAGAATAGCAGAGTTCAAACCACCACTATAACGATAAAGGCACAGAGAAACAACATTGCTGTGATCACTTTCAGAACTATCTTTTTTCCAGTTGATGAACAATAAAAACATTGACAGCCAATCAGAATACATCCTGCTTTAAAGTGCTCAAGCATTTAAAGCCGCAGATGACAAAACTGCAGCTTGTGCTTACAATAACCAGAACGTTATCGACCGTTGGTGTAGATGCTAATATAGTTATTAAATAGTTATTGTGCTTGGTGTGAAAGGGCCTTTATTTACAGCTATCGCCAGAATAGAAAAAAGGGCTTTACTGTCATTCAGTCTGTAATTGAGTTGCTCCTGTAAGCTGTTGTATGAACAGAACAATTCAGAATTACACCTAATAGTTAATACGGTTATCAATCCCAAACATTTACTGTGTGAACGAGCTGATTATGTCTCCCAACTCCGTTTTGTCTTCACTGTCTTTGTTTGGTCAAGGTTGTGTGCTACACAGATTAATGTTCAGAAAGTACTCGCTGATGATTTTGACACCCCAAAAGCTGTGGATGCCATTATGAGCCTCATCCACCATGGCAACTGTCAGCTTCAGCCTGTTACTAAGGTAACAATATAGGGTAGTTCACTGAGGCCTCACATTCTTTATATACTCATTATAAAATATTATATTAAACCTTAATTTATATTTATTTGTCAGTAACTCATTTTACTGTCTTTTTGTGTTTGAAGGTTCATGGGCCTAGGAGTCCTGTTGTATTTGGAGCCATGCTGTCCTATGTCAGGGAAATCATGGGTGTTTTTGGAGTTGATCTACTGGACACAAAGGTGAGAGATCAAACATTAAAGCTAATGTATTTTTTTTTTTCAGTGTTAAAATCCTTCACCATTTCCTAGTAATGTTCACTGATGTACAGAGGCAGGACTACCTGCTTGACCGAACAATGGCACATGAGTGAAGTATTTGACATTGGCCTACTCCTTTCCTTCTGAGCAACTTTTTGGAATTTTTGTTATACATGTGCGTGTAGAAATCTGTGATATGGCCTTATATTTTTTCCCCCACCTTAATGACCATGCAAAGCAATCATCAGACTTTGCCTGCGACCATATTTAACAGTTGGCAATATATATTATTGGTTACAAAATACTTTTAATAATCATTTTTGTTTTTGGATTTTTTTGTTTAATGTGCACCTGGGGCAAAAATGTCACAAAAATGCCCCTCAAATTCAAGATACACAATTAAACTAAAAAATTACAACTGTCTCGAAAGTGAAATGTGAAAATGAATGAAAAATGTTAACTATCACTGGCGTGTCAGTTCACCTCATGAATGCAATCAGAGGCATTTAAAGGATTAGTTCACCTTAAAATAAAAATTACTCCAAGCTTTACTCACCCTCAAGCCATCCTAAATGTATATGACTTTCTTCTTTCTGATGAACACAATCAGAGTTATATTAATAAATATCCTGACGCATCCATCCAAAGCAAAACGTATTCCGGGGGGTAAATAAAGGCCTTCTGAAGCGAAGCGATGCGTTTGTGTATGAAAAATATCCATATTTAAAAAGTAAAATATCTAGCTTCCGCCAGACCGCCTTCCGTTTCAACTTATGAAGAAAGTGTAATGCCTCGGGCAGTTCAAAACACTTATGCTACATCCTACGCCTTCCGTATTCAACGTATGAAAAAAGCTTAACTGACACAGTCAGCTAGATATTTTACTTTATAACTTTTTAAATATGAATATTTTTCATACACAAACGCATCGCTTCGCTTTAGAAGTCCTTTATATAACTCTTTCGTAAACCAAAATAAAAAGCAAATTAAACACATGGCATTTCTTCCTTGGCTTTTTCATAAATGGGAGAAAACGTGTTATAAAAGAAATTGGCACCCTGCTCCCTACAAAGTTAGTGCCCTTAAAAGACATACAGTAATTCAATTCAGTTCAGTCACCCGTTTACACCGTTTTGACTTCACACAAGAAGCGTTAGTTAAATAAACATAGCACATTACACAAGAGATAAGAGATCACACAGCAACACATTTGAAGCAGGAGAGAGAAACCTGAGGAATGGAGATCCTCACACCGCTTCCATCTGGTGCAGTGTATCCGCCGAGCCACTCTAATCTGCCCATATAATCGAGATGGTCCTCACTGCAGAACACGAGATCCAGGGGGAGAGGATGGATCCATATCCAACTCCGATCCAACTCCTCCCACTTTACATATCCCTAAACCTACGCGTCTCCGCCCCCTGGATCTAAACCTACCCATCTCCACCCCCTGAATCTGTATCCAACTCCTCCCATTTTACATATCCCTAAACCTACCCATCTCTGCCCTCTGGATCTGGTGCTCTGCAGTGAGGGGCTACTATAATCAGCAAGCCTGTCAAACACTGATGAGCACAGAGAACAGAAGGAAGCAAATATACATGCACTGCACACACATATACACTCCCACACAATAAAACAGACATATTATACTTAGAGTTATGTCCCAGAACATAACACCTAGTGTTTGGTTTATTTTGTACTCTAGTAGATGCCCCATATTTATTTTATAGCTCGCATTATTATCAACATTATTTCCTTTTGACCAAAAACCACAGTTTTCATCTGAGCCAAGACATACACTAATTATTTTCTTCCTTGTAGACATAGACGTCCTTTTTCTTTTATTTATTGCAATACTTTTTCACTGTGTCCCTTAGGAAATCCATGATTCTTCCGGAGTTTTGAATAATGTGGTGGAGGAGTTGGTGCATTTTCGGAGTGAGGTTCGTAAATTTGCACTTTCTATGCAAGACCAAGCTCCACAAGACCCCCAGCCTGGCAGTGAAATTCCGAAAAGTCATCCACAGCCAAACAGAGTAGCCTTGCTGAAGGCCTGTGATGCCTTAAGGAATAATCTAGCACCCCTTGGAGTCCACATAAAGGTAAGATTTCATCCTGTTAGACTAAGTGCAGCAGAGCCTTTTTTATAAGAGAAAACCTTTCTGTCAAAGCACATTGCAAGGCTCATTATGGTTTACAGTGCTAATATTTTTTATTTTGGTTTCAGGATAGAAGCACAGTCTCCACTTGGGAAATTACAAGAAGAGGAGAGACAAGGAAGAATTAACCACTTACTAAACTGGACCAAACCTTTATCTGTTAGAACTCTGACATGCTGTTTGTAACATCTCTGTGGTGACTGTTCAAGCTTTTCCTTCAAAGAAATTACAGTTCAACTAAAGACAATTGCAAAAAAAAAAAAAATCCCAATTATTACTTCTATTGTGCAACTAAAGTTGAAACAAAACCAGTAATCATAACCACATATTGAATCTCATGATAAAGACTGAAAATGTTAAACTATGAACAGAGTTGTTTTTATTATTATCCTTAAGTAGCACTTAACCCTTTCTCAACCATACTTGTACAGAAATAACTAAAGTGAAGGACCCTTATCGAACTCCACTGGCTGATGAGAATCAGAATGGAATATGGTACACTAACAGTGTTGCCAATTTAGGGATTTTGTCACTAGATTTAGTGACTTCCCCACCCTTTTTGAGACTTTTTTCAAAAGTTTAGGGACAAATCTAGCAACTTCTAGATTCTTATTTTGCCTGCTTATCTCTATTCATATTTATATAGATCAATGAATTTGCCATTGTGATGTCATCTAGTGACATTTAGCTACCAGTTTAGCTACTTTCAATTGAAAGCAGTTGGCAACACTGTACACTAACCATAGCAATGTTACAAGTTAAGGCAAAGTTATTCATATTAGGGTACTTGATGTTTGACTGGTGGAAGACTTGTGTACAGTGTCTATTTTCACAACAGATCTCATGGTTTTTCTGGAAGGTTTTGCCATTTGATATTAGAACACATTCTGTAGTGGCTTTCTAAAGACCTCCGTACATTCATTGAAATTATACCACTGTTTTAGCAAGACAGAATTTTTCAACACTATGAACTATCATAATGTCTGAATATGTTACAATACTATTTGGAAACAACAACAGTGTTTTAGTTTGCTCATTTGTGAGTCATGCTCATTTATCAACATGGTAAGCAGTAGCCTATAACATTTGGTGTTTGGTTATTGAAAAACAAAATGGACTACTGTCATAAGTTTCCTCCTTAAAAGGGGAAGAATAAGAGTAAAATATTTCAAAATAAAACAATAAAAAGACTGTCGGAATATTTCATATAAACTCAAAGGTCTGGGAAGCAGTTGTTCTAATGTCATACTAATAGTCTAATGTCTAAATAGACATAAATAACATGGGGACAATAAAGATTCATTCAAATTATTTTTTTTAAATAAAAAAATTGTCTTTTGATGACATTTGTAGTTTAAATCTGGAATCGGGACTTTTTTGCATTGTGCCATTGGTCTTGAGTTTCCTGTTTCGTCATTGTTAGAAGTTAACTTTAAGTGCTCATTTACATGGACCGCGTTTTAAGCACAAACAAGACCATTTCAAAACACTTAAATAGCTTGGAAGACCTGGTGAGAATCTGCTCCTTAAAATTTTTCTACAGTTCAAGCCAAAAGATATTACCACCAGACAGTAAGAGAAAACCGAGGAAACTTGGACGGCACGCATTTGTTATGGAAGGCGAAGTTGGAAGTTTAATATCATTTTGAGTGTCCTCACCGTTAAAATCATGCCTCCACCCGGGAAAATGAGAAAGCCCGTTATTAAAATGGTCGTCTTAGGAGACGTGAATGTAGGGAAAACTTCCCTGCTGCACAGGTACATAGAGAGAAACTTCAAGGACACTTTAAGCACAATTGGTGGAGCATTTTTCTTGAAGCAGTGGGGTCCATACAACATCTCCATCTGGGATACAGCGGGTAAGATGAATATTATTTATAGTAATCACCTATTTAATTTAAATATTTTTAATTTGAACAAAAGAGTAACATGAATGAGCAAAATAAATACATATACAAGTTTGTTTTTTACTATCAAAGTGAGGACATTCCAATGGTTTTTATACTGTACAAACTGTACATTCCATCCCCCTACACTACCCCTAACGTTACTCCTAAACCTACCCATCACACACAAAAAAAAAAAACATTCTGCATTTTTACATTTTTCACATAACATTGTTTAGTATGTTTTTTTTAGAGCTATTTTAAATATGAGGACTCACTGGTACATAGTCCTCATATTTCATGTGTGTGTGTGTGTGTGTGTATACCACTCAATGTAAGGTTTGTGCCACAGCTGCCCTAAACTAACAGTATTGGTGATTACCAAAATAATTTTTTTATGTTTCTGTAATGCTTAATCCACACCATTATGTGCAAGCTCTTTAGTCACAGTAGTGTTTGTAATGTAATTGTTGGGATTTAATATCAAAGATAGATCGTTCAAAAGTTTAATCAAAAGTAAGTCTTTGGGAACAACAACTAGAAACTATTTGGAAGTCAATAACCGAGACTGTGGAAAAGTCCATAAAACAATTCCAGCAAGAATGCAAGATGTAATCAAAGCCAAAGGAAGCCATACAAAATAAAAATAAAATGTATATATTTTTTTTGGTTATGTGTGAATAAACAGTTTGTTATTTGCTTAATAATGACAATAAAATGTTTAGTTTTAAACAGGTTTTTTAACAGATTCATAAAATATTCATGTTTCTCTTTATTATGACAGGTGGTCTAATACATTTGTTAAGTACTATTTATGTTATATTTAATTTAACTGTAGCCCTATTTAAAAACATTTCACATTTAAGTTTTAGAATTTTACAGCACTAGTTGTTTTATTCTTTTAAATGTGAGATCGTGATATTTAGATTTGGACAAGAGTTGATCCACATGTGATTGTGATGAAATCAAGTGACCTTACTAGTCATGTGTTATTTCCTGATCCATCCTATGCCGCCATGATCCTGAGATATCGATTCCTTTTATCAATCTAAATAAATCTGCTTGAGTAATTATACATGATCTCATCGATCTGCCAAAATGAACTATAGTTGTGTAGTGGGGGAGGGAGGGGGGGGGGGGAATCTTTGTTTATTTTTTAAATCTTTTGCTATTTTCTAAAAGCAGCATGTGAGTGACAAAAAAAAAAGGGAAAGACTTGCTCTGTCATTGCATCAATGACTGCAGTTACCTCGTGTTCTTTACAGGATTTTGCAATCTTAAAAGTTTCCAAAAAAAATTCCACATTCATTTTCACAGGATTTTAGTAGTCATTGATAGCCTGCCCTGTAATATCAACCCATATGTTTTGATGTAACATAACATAAATCTGTTGCTTCCATTAAGTAAATGTGCACCATTTACTGAATGGAATCAACAGATCTATGTTATGTTCCATCAAAACATTTAACAATGTTAAAAAAAAAAAAAACACGTTTGAAAGATTAAGTCAAAAGGATATTTGACCTTTTTGTCTTTAGTCTAAACAAGTCAATCAGGTATACATGTTTCTTCAACTGTGATAGTAATGCTCAGCTGATGGCTATGTTGTTAGCCATGTTGCCTGTAGCTCATTGATTTTTGAAGTTGTTTTCACTTATTGCATATATAGCACATCTAATTTTAACTTCTGGAGGAAAACAAACAAAGAAAAAGTCTTTACAAAATGTTTAGAATATTAGAATTAGGTATTTTAAAGGAGTATTCTCTTTTTCATAATATAATATAATATAATATACATATTTAACCATTTTGTGTGTATTGTAAAACTGTAAAAACAAAAATTACATTAGTAATGCACTTACAATGAAAGTCTATGAGGCAAGGCATTTAAAAGCAGAAATGTGAAGCTTGTAAAGAGGTAGTTTCCTCAAAAATGAAAGATCTGTCATAATTTACTCAACCTCATGTTTTTTCCAAACCCCAATAATTTTCCTTATTGTGTGAAACACAAAAATTAGACAATGACATAAGGCGAAATGTTTATACTGCTCTTTTCTATACAATGAAAGCGAATGGTCTTCTGAAGTCATAGCTGAAGCGATAGCTTTGAGTGAGGAATGGAAATTTCACAGCTTTGTCAAAATATTCCACTGACTGACCCCATAAATGATCAGAAAAAATCTTGGAAACTTGAGCTGGACCTTGAGATGGGTTGGAAAAAGGAACATTATTTGATTTAATTGTTAGTAGTATTGCTAAATGAACTGACCCCAGTGTTTTTACCTCATTGATGAAGGAAGGAGGGAAAAGAATAGGTTACCAAAACATGAACATTTTGTCATTATTCACTTAGTACATTATTGATATTTTTTCCATGTCATACAAATTTTAAAGAGTCACAAATTGGACTGACAGTATACAGGCTTACAGACTCAGCTATCCTGTAACAACAGTTCTCAAGTTGACAGTTCATTGGAGGGCAAGATTATTAAATAACGTACTTATCTTATGCATGTGTGTGTGTATTAATTTATTTATATAGAAATATATATTATGCTACTCTTGGACTGTAGCCAGCTTTTAATATATGTGATTTATTCATCTGTGTATTTCTGTGCTTCTGATTTCATCAGGTCGTGAACAGTTCCATGGTCTGGGCTCCATGTATTGTCGTGGTGCTGCAGCCATCATTCTTACGTATGATGTCACAAACTGGCAGAGCTTTGTAGAGCTTGAAGATCGCTTCCTCTCTCTCACTGACTTTGCCAATAATGATAGCATATTTGCCATAGTGGGCAACAAAGCAGACCTCACTGACCCTCAAGCCCAAGTTATGACCCCAGAAGAAGTCAGGGCAGAAGAGGGAAGTGTACTTCCCCTTTCATCCTGCCCCACACCCCCAGACTTTCCTGTGCACAAACAGGTGAATCAGGATGATGCCATAGCACTTTACAACCGCATAATTCACTATAAGGCACTAGAGGGCATCAGTCCACCAGCAGAGAAGATGTGCTTCGAGACAAGTGCTAAGACTGGGTTTAATGTAGATGTTATGTTCGAGACACTCTTTGATCTGGTGTTGCCATCCATCATTCAAAAACACTCCCAAAATGATTTGTCCACAGTGTGTTTGGAGGACTATGATGAAAAGGGAAGGAAGAGCAAAGGGGACTGTTGCACATGAGAATATTTGCTGAAGAGTGTTTGGAGTCATACATGAACATCTATCGGTTTATGGACAGTTACTTGTTCTGTTACAGAACTGTTTACTCCAGTAAATCTTGTACGTTGTCACAGTAAACAGTGGCTCATTGGTCAGTGTGTGTGTGTGAGAGAGAGAGAGAGAGTGTCTCTTTATATCTTTGAGATAATCTTGTTTTTTTATAGATAGAGCACAAGGACTTTGAACTTAAGTTACTCAGTGTTTTGGCCCTCAAGTTGTTTATGTTCTTCTGAACACGATAAATAGTCTGCCTTTTTACAAAGGTGTGTCAAAGAAATCCAAATATACATTTAGTTTACAGTACCAATCATACTTTTTGATATATATTTTTTTAAAAAGTGTTTGAATTAACACTGTTAAAATTCTTAAAAAATTGGTATTTATATTATTTTTATTGACTTGTCATTTACTAAAGGTTTATGAATACAATTATCACTCAACAACAGAGTGTGCTTTGAAGTTGTTAATAGGTTTGTTTTTTACTTTCACTCTTTTCTACTTTTACAGTCTGCTGTCATTACAATTCTTTGCACTCATTTAAAACTGGGTCATCCTTGTTTTTTGTGCAATAATGTTACTACAATGTCTCCCCGCTAGAGGTCGCATTACACTGAGAAAAGGCTAAAGGTTAAAAAGCATGCATGTTTTCATGGCATGCTTATGTGTAATTATAGAAGCAAGAATCTAACAGAAGTTGTAGAATAGAACACACTGAATCCTAAACATTCATTGGAAATTGAAATATGGGCTTACTGCATTATGACACACTAATTGCAATTGTAATCAATCAGTAGGTGCCCTTTATTTATTTTGTGTTGTTTGTCAAGTCACATTCATTTGTTTGTGCCATACTTATGAAACAATCATATATATACCCTATCATTTCCAAGAAAGTAGAATTGTTGTGTTGTTCATTATCTAGGTTTGTCTCCTGCCCAGATTTATCTGTGATGTAACATTTGTGCTGAATTAAACACATTTATTAACTTGAGAAGCAGAGCCTGCAATGTGCATAGACCACGCTTCACTTCTCAGGTGAAAAAAAAAAAAGTGCAGTAAAATACACTTTATTTTAGTACACTTCCATAATGTACTTAAAGTGCTCTATTTTCGTGCACTTATTTTGTACTTAATGTACTAAAAGCACTTCTTAAGATAATCTTAAGAACATCTAAGTGTACTCAACTGTGCTATTTTGAGACACCATGAATTTGAACTAAAATGTACTTTTAACATGAACATGAATTTTAACATTAAAAAATGTATTTAGTAACCTCTTGTAGTACACTTGAACCCATCTTTCATACACTTTTAAATGTACTCATCAGATATAGGAAATACACTTAAGAATTATTTAAAATATAAGAATAATATATACAAAATGTATTCATAATGTTGTTGGCAATAAATTATAAATACATTTTGTATATATTCATTATATATTAATCTTATATTTGAAATACATTGGATATGTGCATTAGGACAACAGCAGGTGTAGGCTACCTGCTGCTGTCCGTGCCATTAATCAAACAACCAAAGACAAAATAAAATTCCCTTACTGCTCTTGACCAAATAACTTAGTAGCTTTAATAAGAATCAGTCGATGTATATTTCATTCACACAGTGAAGACTATGCAGTGTCATAGCCTCTTCTAAGCAACAAACTGAAGATCTTACAAAGCAGGGTAAGGCTATGAATGCTTCTGTAAAGGCTAAGAATGCTAGGAAGGCTAAATGTTTCCTACTAGCAATTTCTATTGAAACGTAACTAAAGAACAAGAAACCCAGAAACTCGTGGGAGTATGGCATAAATCGGTAAAAATATGTAACAGAACATTTCCTAAAAATGCATTCAGATAAGTTTGTACATGTCTCAAATCTCAAATGTATAATTGTTACTTTGTATTAATCTTCTTTGGCTGTAAAGGGCTGTGTTGTAGTCTTTGCTGGGTGCAAGTCCATCTGGCCTGCATACAGACTGGACCTGCAGGAATATAGTAGACCACAGGAGTAGTGGTACACAAGTCTGAACACTGTTGCTTGCATAAACATGATCTGTATGGAAGGGCCATCAGAAAGAAACTTTACTAGCTATTTAACACTTAGTCCTTTAGGAACCAAGTGCCGTGGTCTGGCTAGTCACCAAAGGAATGTTTGGAGAAAAGATTCAAGCATTTGATAAGAATACCTTGCAAACTGTTAAACATGAGGGTAGATCTGTTATGCTTTGGAGTTGTGTGGCTGTCAGTGGCACAGACAATGTTTTGAAAATAGAAGGAAGAACACATTCTAAATACCAACAAATCCTGAAAAGTAAAATGAGAGGTTGGGCAATTCAACAAGACACAAGGCTATACAAAAAAAGTTTAGCTTTGATTTCTTCCAAAGGTGGCTTACTAAGTAGCAGACTTGGGATGTGACCGAAGCTGAATATCTTATTCTGAAAAACAGATAATGACTTCAAAATGAATAAATTCAAACGAAAAGTATTCATTAGATGCAGTCACTGGATAACAGGTGACATAACAATAAACCGCAACAGTCCATTTATCCAATCAATTCCAGATGGATAAAATCAAGTTTTTTTTTTAAGACTATATAAAAAGATGAAAATGTATATCCTGTATGGATCAGGTCACACACCAGCATAAGAGCAAAGAATACTGTAAAGACTGACTATAAGAAAGTCCATTAGAAGGGTGTCTGTTTAAAAATAACTTTTCGTTTAAAATTAATATTTCATTTAAAAATAATAGCTAGTTTTACATGTGATGAACCTCACACCACTCCGCAATGTGATGCCAGCTGAACTGTGGCTCAATTATGCTCTCTAAAACACTCAAACAACCCCAAAGACAAGACAAAACTAGTCAAAGAAGTTTGCATGCCTTCAAATTTATTTACTCAAAGTACAAATGTTCTTCTCATCTTCTTCATCCTCCCCACAGTCCTCAGTGGAATCAGCAGCACCAACCTCCTCTTAGTCTTTCTCAAGGGCAGCCATGTCCTCCATGTCGCACATCTGAGAACTCACCTTCCTCCATCCCTTCTTTCACGTACCAGTGCACGAAAGCTCTCTTTGCATACATCAAGTCAAACTTGTGGTCCAGGCAGCCATGCCTCTGAAATGAAACAGACGGCACTCTGCACCTTGGCCAGATCCCCTCCCTGCACAACGGTGGGTGACTGGTAGTTGATACCGACTTTAAACCCTGTGGGACACCAGTCTACAAACTGGATGGAGCGCAGTGTCTTGATGTTGGCCATGGCGGCATTGACATCTTTGGTGGTGGAATGGGTACCGATTACGGTAAAAAAGTCTACACTGGTCTGCCTAGAAAGGAATCAGAGGAAAGAGGGGAGTTCAAATGCGGCCAAAAATTTAAAGGGCTTTAAAGGGTCCATAAACTCACCATGTTGCACATCTGGTCGACTCAGTTTGCATGGAGTGTACAATCTCTTTGCCGATTTTATATTTTTGGCTGCGCCCTCCTTGCCACTGATGAGCTGCTCAGGGTGGTGAAATTATCGATAGTTTCCATATCTCGTCTGCATTTCAAATAAAACATAAGGACATACATATACTATACACCAGATTTACAGGAACAAGAGTCTTGAATATGCGTAAAATAAAAATTCTAAACAGAGTTCAGTCTTGCCAACAATAGTTGGCTCCAGATCAATGAAGACTGCCCGAGGAACATACTTCCCAGCACCTAGAAAGCTCCAAAAGAGGAGTCGACCAATGAGCTGCCATTACCAACAATGGTTCTATCTGGCTGGAAGCCATGCTCCAAACATGCTCCCAGCAAGAGTAACCCATCTGGATATACCTGCTTGACCAATGTATATGGAAATGCACTCCCTCTGGATTGACCAAGAAAAATGAAACAAAAAACACAAGCACACACAACAGCCCAACTGCAGTGAACCAGAAGACTTCATTACTAGCACTAGTTTCAGTAGGAAAGGTGTCATTTAAGCGGCCCCTAAAGTAATAATGAACAATTTTTGCAACGGAAGTGCATTCAATCAAAAACCAACTTTAGCTCGATAATATTCCTATTGTCACTGTGAAGCTGCTTTGAAACAATATGTATTGTGAAAAGCGCTATATAAATAAAGATGACTTGACTCGCTAACTTCCCTTCATCTCGTGGACTTGGATGTGTGTCATTGCTTGCTTGAGCCCTTGATCACTTAGAATTCACTATGGAGCTGATTTATTTTGTACTTATAATTCTTAATTTTTTATGCACCATTCTATATGCTTATAAGTAGTTGGAGAAAATATATAAAATTCTATGTAGCTTATATGAACTGTGAGAAAAAAATTATACAAATGAAAAAATATCAATAGTATAAACTTTGACTGTGAACATAAGGTAGCTACAAGTATTATGCAAATGAATCGCAACATAATTAATATATTATACACTACTATGTGATTAATTCTCAAAAAAAATATACACTTCAGTTAAGTGACGTCTGCTGTGACGTCACAATCAAGTTGAATTGTGGGATATAGAGCTGCTTGAAGTGTACATCAGAATAGACTCACTCCTTCGGTCAAAATCGAGAGGATGAGGGTCTGTCCATATAAACTTCCCTCGTCCACTTCACGAAGTGGAACGCACTTCAAAATGGCGGCAGAGATTTCCCTGAGGGGAAGTGCTATAGAAGTTCGCGATTGCGTGTTTAAAATTGGAGTGGAATGCAGCCCAAATCACTTCCACAACTATACCAAGCAATCTACCTGATCTTGATTTGTATTGATCTCAAATCAGAAGGGTGTGGCTCTTAATTAACTCTAGTTGAAATAATGCTAATGAAGGGAACTAGCCCTGCAGATTCTAAACCGAATAAGCTTTATCCCACTTGTGTTTTTTTAAAGCCAAGTTTAAAAAAATATTAATTTACAAGCATATCCTCAAAGTGCATAGTTACTTGATTTAATTTGCTCCTGTGTCAGGATCCAGATGCCCATGCTCCATGTCTGTGTGTTTTTGTGCACATGGTGAGGGTTATTTTCTTTGCCATGTGTTTCTTTGTTGAGCAATTGGCTTATGACTTTGTTTGCCATATGCTCTTTGTTTTTGTGAGCAATTGGTGTTGGATGTTGTTTTATTCACCGTGTGCTTTTGTCAAGTCTTGTGCTGTTTTGTTTGTGCACATGGTTTGTGATGTGTTTATTGGTCATGTACTTGTTTTGTCATGTTTTGTATGAGCACATGGCTTCTGTCATGTTTGTTTGTGCAATGTGCATGTTCTGTCATACGCCATGTGCTCTCCCGTCTAATGTCTTGACCCCACCCCATTCTTAACCCATTTTTGGTTAATTTGCTTCACCTGTCCTTCCTTGTTACCTGCCTCTTTTTCTTCCAAAGCAAAGGCTGTTTTTTTTTTTTTACTTATTTGAAATACTTTTTTTCCCCAGCCCTGTAAACTTATGAAATATTGCTGCCTTTGCTGCCTGACTGTTTTGTTGAATTTGGATGCATGCTGTTCCAAATTGCCACAGTACACTGACTTCCTATAAATTTAGGAGGTTCCTTGCAAGATATTACCAATACTTTTTTTCTGTTTATTTAAAATACTGGTCTGTAAGAGCATTTTGTTGAACATCAGAACCACTTGCCTCAAAACTACATACAGAAGCTTCTGGCACTGGAGATAAACAGTGGCGCCTCCACATCCACCAAAACCTACATAGGACAAGCAGTTTGGAGAATGAACGGATGGATGGAGAAATTTCCTTGTAGGAGTCAGTAGTAGAGAATTTCAAAACTGAAATGGCATGACAATTTATTAAAAAAATATATATATAATATAATATAATATAATATAAATGCACACACACAAAAAAAAAAACAGCCTATTTTTACAGGTTATACTGCATACACAGCGATTCATGTGAACAATCATCAGAAGCGAGCCAGGACATTTTCACAGGGAATGTGAAATGTTAATTATTCATTCATCAAAAAAAATGAGTTTGTCTATGAAGTACTGGACTGATTTAGTGCAATCAACACAACAGTATTTTAAATTAATTGTACTTGAATTGATTGTAATTGAAGTAGTGGTGATGTAGGTCAAGAAATAGGCTACTGAATGAATTTGACAATTTTTTTTTTTATTTCTCACCTCCTGGCATATTAATAGTAAGGCAGCTCACCCTACAGCTTCAACTCGCTGCAGTCAGCTCATGGTTCTCAACAGTTTTGCAACTGAAAAATTAAACATTGAGTGACTGACATTCAATTATTGTCAAAATAAATAAACGGCAACAGTTCTATGATACCTAAATTGAACTACAAAGTAAAAAAAAAAAAAGTTATTTTGAATCCCAATGTGCAACAATGCGATATGATAAGGGCGGTAGCAGTGCACAATTAAATGTGATCCATTTGTATTTGTTCTTTGATTTTCATTGACTTAACACTGTCAAGTGCTCCTCTGAGTTATGATTTCTCTCAGATCTGTGGCCTGTACTTGAGTTTACAGCTTCAGCTTACAGCTGTTTGATTAAACAGAAGATCATATGTGAAATTGGGTACCAGTACAAATGTCATTTCTGACAAAGAATCAAAGGTTCCCTTTCGAATGGAAACTCAACACTGCGTTTGACACGCTATGGGGAACGCCTGCTCATGAACCGGTGTCTGAAAACAATTATTAAATAACGACAATCCTATTGGCCGGCAACAGCCTATGACGTCATCATAGTGTGACCCAGAAGTATATAAGGAGCGCCTAGAGAAGCAGTCAGTATCTTTTCGTCTTCAGGGACTGTTTTGTTTGAAAGCAAGTGATATCAAACCGGTACCAAGGTAAGACAAATTATGTCTGACAAACGTTTCAGGAAGTGTGTGCATCTGTGTCCCATAAGTGTTGACATCTGATCACACACATAACTTATAACGTTGTCTTTTATGAGAACAAAAGAGTATGTACAGGCAGTTCTTTTGGGATCTGTCTGTTGTTATGGTGAATGCTCCACTCTCTTCTGGTCTTTTCTTCGAGAGGAAAAGGACAGGCAGCTGCACCTAATGGTTCGGGTCTTACTCTTGCTGAGGCACAGTAGAGACTGGATCATGGGGTTCTCAGCTGGAGCTTGTTGAAGTGTTGAGAAGGGTGAAATTCCCTGCGACCGTCGATGGCTGACGGGAGAGATGCAGGATTATGATGATGTGTCGTCTTTGACATCATTAGATTCAGCAGCAATTGCTCTTCTTGTTCTAAGCCAAACAAGAGAGCAGATGATTATTCCTAATGAGGATGAAGATGGTGAGCCTCCTGAATCCTCAAAGCCACCCTGCCCCCGTGTATATACAGCTGTGTGAGATTATGGAACGTGCCTCTGGCAGACTGCAGCTGCCATTGGAGCAGGTTAAGAAAGAAACCGATCGCGGATTGTTCAACGAACGGATCCTTTTTGGCCATAATCCTCCAGCCACTGTAAGCTTTCCATTCCTCCTTGATCTTCATACTGAGATCAAGAAGGCATGGAAGGACCTGTATTCAGCGCATTCATCAGCAAAATAATCTTAATCCAAACTGAAAACAAGATTATATATCTTACTTTTGGTTTGATATAAGATTTTGCTTGTTTTAAGGAAAAACTCACTTAATTTGACTTATTTTTTCTGAAAACAAGAAAATAATTTTTACTTGTCAAGAAAATGCTTCTTGATTTAAGAACTTTAAGATATTTTGACTAGAAACAAGACAAAAACTCTAAGAACAGCATTTTTTGCAGCGTACTGACGAGATGGGTGCAACCATCTCGTGACATAGGCAGGCTCCAACGCTCTATACGCAGCAGCAGGTCAGGCTGGTGTTGCTTTACACACATTGTCTGTTGGGTCTGCTGAAATTGGCTCGTTAGGTCTTTTATGTTTATAAAAACCTCGGTTTCCTGTTAGGATGAGGTTTAAGGGTCCTGAAGTTCCATTAGGTTGGCTGGAACGATATATTATTAAGGGTAGTACTTTGTATTCCCCTTTATGGACGTGTTGGCTTCATTCTTTGCAGAATTCAAGTCAAGTCAAGTCACCATTATTTATATAGCGCTTTTTACAATGTAGATTGTGTCAAAGCAGCTTTACAGTGATAGCTGGTACATTATTTTGGCTGCACAGCAGCTCGTAAGGAATAGTGTCAATGCAGGCAGATCAAAGCACTGTTGAATATCAAATGTCAATTGTCAAGTGTCCCCAACTAAGCAAGCCAAAGGCGACAGCGGCAAGGAACCCAAACTCCAACAGGTGACATCAGGTGGCAAACAGGTGTTAAAATGGAGAAAAAACCTTGGGAGAAACCAGGCTTAGTCGGGGGGCCAGTTCTCCTCTGGCGAACAGTGCTTTGTTACGACTCAGGTTGCTATCATAAGTCAGATATGATCGCAACATTCAAAGTGTTTAATTCAGTTCCATCCAGTTGAGGATCGTATTCATCACACCGGTATGGACGGTTGTTTAGGAGATGTGCCACTGGTTGTCATGTTGATGAGGCCTTCATAGTGGATGATCTAGTTGACTCAATCTCTGCTGATACTTCAGGGCTGTGTTGTGGTCGTGTCATGGTGCAGGTCCTCGATCTCACCCGGATACGGCCCGGATCCGGCTGACTACGGTAAACCTCGGGATAAACAGAAAGACTAATATTAGCGTAGATGCTATTCTTCTTCTGATGTAACGAGTACATCTGGTGTTATTGGAAGTGTTCCCGGTTCCGGCTGACCTAATTTATGCAGCCTAATAATCCTTTAACGGATTTGAAAAAATAAATTGATAATGTGTTATGTGTATGCCAGGTTAAAGAGATGTGTTTTTAGTTTAGATTTAAACTGACAGAGTGTGTCTGCTTCCCGAACAATGCTAGGAAGATTGTTCCAGAGTTTAGGTGCCAAATAGGAGAAGGATCTACCACCTGCAGTTGATTTTGATATTCTAGGTATTATTAGCTGGCCTGAATTCTGAGATCGTAATAGACGCGAAGGACTATAATGCATTAAGAGCTCGCTCAGGTACTGGGGAGCTAAACCATTTAGTGCTTTGCAGGTAATTAGCAAGATTTTAAAATCTATACGATGTTTAACAGGAAGCCAATGCAGTGTTGACAGAACCGGGCTGATATGGTCATATTTCCTAGTTCTAGTAAGAGCTCTAGCTGCTGCATTTTGTACGAGCTGTAGTTTATTTATCAGGCGAGCAGAACAACCACCTAGTAGAGCGTTACAGTAATCTAGCCTTGAGGTCATGAACGCATGAACTAACTGTTCTGCATTTGTCATCGAGAGCATATGTCGTAATTTAGATATATTTTTAAGATGGAAGAATGCGGTTTTACAGATGCTAGAAACATGGCCTTCAAATGAAAGATTGGTATCAAAGAGCACACCCAGGTTCCTAACTGACGACGAAGACTTAACAGAGCAGCCATCAAGTGTTAGACAGTATTCTAGGTTATTACGTGAGGAAGTTTTTGGTCCAAAAATTAGAATATCTGTTTTTTCTGAATTTAGTAGTAGGAAATTACTGGTCATCCAATTTTTTATATCAGCTATGCATTCCGTTAATTTTGTGAATTGGTAAGTTTCGTCAGGGCGCGAAGAAATATAGAGCTGAGTATCATCAGCGTAACAGTGAAAACTAACACCATGCTTCCTGATGATATCTCCTAAGGGTAGCATGTACAGAATGAAAAGCAATGGTCCTAGTACCGAGCCTTGCGGTACTCCATATTCAACTTGTGATCGATATGACCTCTCTTCATTTACTTCTACAAACTGATAACGGTCAGATAAGTATGATTTGAACCATGACAATGCAATTCCACTAATGCCAACATAATTTTCGAGTCTATTTAAAAGAATATTGTGATCAATAGTGTCAAATGCAGCACTAAGATCCAGTAACACTAATAGAGAGATACAACCACGATCTGATGATAAGAGCAAATCATTAGTAACTCTAATGAGAGCAGTTTCAGTACTATGGTATGGTCTAAATCCTGACTGGAAATCCTCATAGATACTATTTCTTTCTAAAAAGGAACATAGTTGTGATGATACTGCCTTTTCTAGTATTTTTGACAGAAAAGTGAGATTTGAGATTGGCCTGTAATTGACTAATTCTCTAGGATCAAGTTGTGGTTTTTTAATAAGAGGTTTAATAATAGCCAACTTAAAAGTTTTTGGTACGTATCCTAGTGATAAAGATGAATTAACGATATTAAGAAGAGGATCTATGACCTCTGGAAGCATCTCTTTCAATAGCTTAGTTGGTATAGGGTCTAACATACATGTTGTCGATTTTGACGATTTAACAAGTTTAGACAGTTCTTCCTCTCTTAAAGGAGTAAATGAATTGAATTTTTCCTCAGGGATACTACAATGCACCGTCTGACGCAATACTGTAGTAGACGGTTGCGTGGTTATAATTTTTTTTCTAATATTATCAATCTTGCAAGTAAAGAAGTTCATGAAGTCATCACTGCTGTGCTCTTTGGAAACATCAGAAGTTGAAGTTTTATTTCTTGTTAATTTAGCCACTGTATCAAATAAATACCTAGGGTTTTGTTTATTTTCTTCTAAAAGTTTTGAAAAATAGGCAGATCTAGCAGATTTTAAGGCCTTTCTGTACTCAACCATTCTCTCCCTCCACAAAATGCGAAACACTTCTAGTTTTGTTTTCTTCCAGCTGCGTTCCATTTTTCTGGCTGCTACCTTTAGGGCCTGAGTGTGCTCGTTGTACCATGGCGTTGGATTAATTTCCTTAATCTTTTTTAAACGCAAAGGAGCAACTGAGTCTAATGTGCTTGAAAAGACAGAGGCAATAGTTTCCGTTGCAACATCGAGGTCTTCTAAGCTGTCTGGCATGCTAAGGCGATGAAACTGATCAGGAAGATTATTTATAAAGCGTTCTTTAGTGGTAGAAGTGATGGTTCTACCAAATTTATGGCAGGGAGGCAGTTTAGCTGTTTTGACTAAATGTAGTATACACGAGACTAGGTAATGATCTGAGATGTCGTCACTCTGCTGCAGAATTTCAACGGCATCAATATCAATTCCATATGACAATATTAGATCTAAGGTATGGTTACGACAATGAGTGGGTCCTGACACGTGTTGTCTAACACCAATAGAGTTTAGAATATCTGCAAATGCCAATCCCAATGAGTCTTTTTCATTATCTACATGGATATTAAAGTCACCAACAACAAGTACTTTATCTGCTGCTAGTACTAACTCCGACAGAAAATCAGCAAATTCTTTGATAAAGTCTGTATGGTGTCCTGGTGGCCTGTATACAGTAGCCAACACAAATGTCAACTTACATAATGTTACGTAAAGTACCATCACTTCGAAAGAATTATATTTGAGAGACTTTTGACTAATACTATAAATATTACTATAAATTACAGCAACACCTCCTCCTTTGCCTTTCTGACGAGGATTGTGTCGATAATCATAACCTTGAGGGCTAGACTCATTTAAAGTAATGTAATCGTCCGGTTTTAGCCAAGTTTCTGTCAAACACAGCATATCTAGATTATTGTCTGTGATAATATCATTTACAATAAGTGATTTTGATGAAAGGGATCTAATATTTAACAACCCAAGCTTTATCATTTGTTTATCATTACTATCTCTATTTTTTATTTGTTGAACATCAATTAAATTTTTACCATTAAATGGGTTTGGAAGTTTTTTGTTTTTACTAATTCGGGGTACAGACACAGTCTCTATGTGATAATATCTAGGTGTAAGAGTTTCTATGTGTTGGGAATTATCTGACTTCTGTAACGTGAGGCAGCTAGCAGACGGTCGGTTTAGCCAGTATGTCTGCTTCCTGACCTGGGCCACAGTTTGTCATGTTTCAGCTCTAAGACTAAGTGCCATATTACTAGAGAGAAGAGCAGCACCATCCCGAGAGGGATGAATACCATCTTTTTTCAACAGGTCAGGTCTGCCCCAAAAACTTTTCCAATTGTCTATAAAACCTATATTATTTTGCGGACACCACTTAGACAGCCAGCCATTGAGTGATGATAATCTGCTAACTATCTCATCACTCCGACGAACAGGAAGGGGACCAGAGCAAATTACTTCTCCTGACATTGTATTTGCGAGTTCACACACCTCTTTAATGTTAATTTTAGTGATCTCCGACTGGCGAAGTCGAACATCATTAGTGCCGACGTGAATAATAATTTTAGAGTATTTACGATTAGCATTAGCCAGCACTTTTAAATTTGCTTTGATGTCAGGTGCTCTGGCTCCCGGCAAACATGTGACTATGGTGGCTGGTGTCTCTATTTTCACGTTCCGTGTAATAGAATCGGCAATAACTAGGGCACTTTCAACAGGATTCTCAGTGGGTGCATCACTGAGTGGGGAGAACCTGTTTGATGTTATTATTGGAACGGAAAAGTGGTGTTTTCCGCGGCTAGGCCGCCTCACCGTTACCCAAGTGCCCTGCTGCACGGGCTCTACAGCCGGAACCGAACAATGTACAGAGTTCACTAAGCTAATCGCATCCAAAACAGTATCTGAAGCCCTTGCGTTCTTACTATCCTCGATTAAAGTTTGGATGCGTGTCTCTAATTCTGAGATTCTCTCTGTCAGCCTGACTATTTCCCTACATTTATGACATGTAAATCCCTCGTCGCTGACAGAGAGAGCTATACTGAACATGTGGCAAATGGAACAGGTAACAATGCTAGGAGAGGATGACATGACTCACCGTGTTTGTAGACTGATCCGAGTTACCACAGCTGTTTGATGAGCGCGTTGAAAAGGAGCGCGCGAGAGACTGATGACAAGTTAACAAGCTAGCGAGATGCAAACGCGTTGTAACAGCGATTTAGATTCAAAGATTTAAAGCTAGCGACGTCAGATTAATGTAGTAGGCAATATTAAATATAAGGTACTAGTAATATAAGCAACAATGAATAAAAGTAAGAGATTCAAATCGAAGCTATACGGAGTTACAGACGCAAACCACTCTGAGCAGCGAGGCAGACAGGAGCAATCGACCAATCGACCAACGTAGCGGTGCAACCTTTGTGTATAGTTAACTGTATAGTTATAATTCACTGAAGACACTGAAGCTACTGTTCCTATGTATTCAGATGTGGGGTTTAACTAAGCCGCACTGGTAGCCACCTTATGGTAAATTTAGTTTTCTCCTCTGGTAAATGCTAGAGTTTTGAGATTAGCTTTCACTAACTTCAGATAAATCTATGTTCAGCGTTAGCCTTACAGGCCACCTGACATTGTGTGCTTGGGTTGAGCTCTGCTCCTCTGAGCTTTATTGTAGAAATATAGTATTCTCAGAGTTTGCCTTCTCGTAATTGAGAGTCTGTTGCTTCTTAGCCCCAGGCAGATCTATGCTTATGTGTTGGCCTTATATGCCCACAGTTATAGCTGGCCTAGGCTAGAACTAGGGTTTAGGCGGTCTGCTAAAAGCTTTTTACGCCCTTTTTATACTACCCCTGTTATGTGAGTGTAGTTTTCCTAGTTCTGGCCTCCTCTTATGAGAGTTGTCAGGCCAAGGCCCATTATCCCCTTGGTGTAGGTGCAAAATAGATAGCAGCTAAGGTAGCAGACTATTGCTAAGTCTCCCTGGTGCCATTGCCTCAGGCGGTGTAGGCCCCTTTTTTCACTATGTGAATAGAAACTTTGCTGTGGCCCCGCTCCCCCAGAACTATCTGGTGGTGCTTTGACTTCAGTTTTCCCCCTGAACCCCTTGAAATATGTTCAAGCTTGAGTGATATGGTTGTAGCTTTTTATGAAAGTTCCTGTTCCCTAGGATTCAGTACAGATTGTATCTGTTTTTGGTGAGAATTTCTGTTGTGACGTACCCACCCTGTATTTTTAACGGGTTGGATTAAAAGTACTCCCTTGTTATTCAAGGTTGTTGTACTTTATTACTTTAGTTATGATTCCTTCCCTACACTATGTGAGCTCAGTGAACTCTATACTGCCACAGGCTAGCACTCGTGTGTTCTGAAGTAGTAGGCCTGACTTTGGCCTCCTTAAGATTATGGTGACGTAGATTGTACTCCCCTTGCTAAAGGGTAAAAGTGTTTTTACCTAGTATATTGCCTGTTGGAATGTATAAGCTCAGGTTGAGTTTAATAAAGTTAACCTTACTACATAGTTTGGTTTCATATATAGAGCTTAGAGCTTGAACACTGCCACAAGCTGACACTTGTGTTGTTTGAAGTAGAAGGCTCCTTTTGAGCACAATAGCTTGTTGTATACAAGGCTTCTTGGTAGGTGTTTTAGTTAGTTTTCTCACTTGGAAACTAGCACTGCCACAGGTTCATGCCTGTGATCGTTTGAAGTAGTAAGCCTGTTTTTTGGCCTCCCTCAGAACATGGTAGCGTAATATTCGTCGTAATCCCCCTTATTTTAAGGGTTTTTACTGAGTACATTGCCTGTTGGAACGTGTGGATAAAATTAAGCTCCGGTTGAGTTAAACTAGTTAACCTTACTGAATAGTTTGGTTCTCATATAGATCCCTTAGAGCTTAGGCACTGCCACTAGCTGACACCCGTGTCATTCTGAAGTCGCAGGTCCTATTTGGACCTCCTTCAGAGCATGATGACTAGGTTTGTACTCCTCTTGCTTAAAGAGTAAAAAGTGTTTTTACTGAGTACATTGCCTGGTGGAATGTGTGAATAGAGTTAAGCTCAGGTTGAGTTAAATAGTTAACCTCACTGGATAGTTTGGTTCTTAGATTTGGCTCCCTTAGAGCTTAGACACTACCACTAGCTGACACTTGTGTCATTCTGAAGTTGCAGGTCCACAGCCGGTTATGTCTCAAGTGAAAGTAAACAGTTGGGTGTAAACCGGATGTGTATCAGTATAATTGATCAGTGCGTTTGGTCTTAAAGTGACAGCAGCCTAATGCTACTGCTGTGTCATTAATGAGAAGCAAACAAAAGAGAAAATAACTTACTGCTCTTGACTGAATAACTTTTTAGCTTTAAATAAGTATAAATTTATATTTACTTCATACAGTAAAGACTATGCAATATTTTATTTTTTACATTTGATTATTACATTTCTGTACTAATTCTAACTACATTTTAAATAAACATTGTACCAGAAAAACTTAATTTGTTTAATTCTTTAAAAAAACTTGACTTAATGTTTTTAATTTGCTTACTATTTTTAATAACAGAAATGAGATAAAATAACACAACTTTAACGTGATATATATCATTATCATGAAATAAGAATTTGGTCATATCGCCCACCCCTATTTTGACCCTTACCTATAATTAAATATGACTGTTCTCTTATGTGTAATGTTTTCATTTATAATGAAAGAGGTGATATACATTTACCTTTATTTATTTATTTTTTAAAAAGAACAGATGCAAAATGTTCTTAAAATACATAATTTTAGGGGAAACACTTGGTAATGACTATTCTATTATTCTGAAGAAAAGAAAATTTAAATACATGTTTAATTTATTGAGGGAAAAAAAAAAAAGCAAACAAAAGCCTAAATGAAATCTGTTATCACAAAGTGATCATGTCTCTTAAGAAGACTTGGATTAAACTGCTTAATTCATATTGATTAATTTTATGATGTCTTTTTGAAGGTCAAAGTTTAGGTGGAATGGACTTTCAATGCAGGGAGAGATTTCGCTGAGGTTTCATTTAAAAAAAATCTTTATTTTGAAGATAAATGTGGGTCTAGAATGACATGAGGGTAATTTCAAATTTGGGTAAACTACCCCTTTAAAAACTATCAAATGTCAAAAAAAAAATCATATTAATAGAATATTAATATGAACATTTTTAATCATCACTACTCACAGAAGTGTCTTTAGATTATAATGCCAATCATTCTTCAGAACAAAAAGCAGATTTACGTCTGACATTCCAAGAAAATTTCCAGTCAGATCGAGTTTGCTTAGGTGCAAGGGGTTTGATCTCAGAGCTGAAGCCAGAGCAGAACAACCTTTATGTGTGACACTACAATCCATCAACCTGTAGAAATCAATGACACCGCTCAGATAAGCAGAATATTCACAACCAAAAAGAGAGACTTAATATATGTCATGATTACTAGGCTTAGTCTAATCTGGGTCCATTCTTCGTACCTCGCTTAATACATCTGAGATACAGATAACTGATCTCTGGCTAATTCGCAGATTTTATTAAAATATCTTAAATTGTCCGAGATTACTGCGCATTCTTGGAAAGGGCAGATATCGATACTTGCGATACTCAGCAATGCAGCAATTGGCTGACGGCAAAACAGCAACATAATGACATCATATTAAAAAAAAAAAAACATCACACACCTGATGAAAACATTTCTGGACCTTTATAAGGAAACTGTACATCATTTGTGAAAGACTCCAATAAAATTATTAAGTAATTATTTCCTCACAAATAAATCTCTCAGTGGTTTAATAGGGTGCTCTTGTAAGCAAGTAGCAGTGGCTGGGACAGACTTTAAATATCACTTCCACTTAAAAAGATGCAATCTAATCATGTTTAAATGAAACAAGCTGCTCCCGTGCAGGTTTAGCTTATGGATCTGTTGCTATGACAGCAACTCCGGGATGAGCTTCGAAGAACCAAACAATCCTGGATCATGTCAAATTGTCAACAGTAAAATCCAGGTAACAGAGCAATCCATGTACGAAGAACAGGCCCCTGGCTCTACATGACTGTTTGAGGGAGTTAATATCATAAAAAAAGTAAGAAACCTTAACTTAATTTCCTAATCACGTCTGATTCATATGAGAACAGTCTATACTTGCAAAATATCAACACTAAAATTATGTCAGACACTTATGTCAGAATCTAATGAAGATTAAAGGCCCCTATACACTTCAAACAAAATTGAAGAACAAACTGATGACATCATTTGAACAAAATCAGGTCAAAACGAAGTTTGTTTATTTTGGGAGTTCAAAACGGCTTGCCAAAGCGAAACATACGCTACAGTTATTTGACAGGACACTTGAGTCTTTTAAGACCATAAGAGGAAAACTGCAACCTTACCACAATGTTTCTAGTTCACATTTAGGTTCCTTCAGTCCAGCAGAGAGCATTTCCACTCCTTTGTCTTGTAGTTTATTTCCAGACAGATTGAGATGTCATGTACTTAAAATGTCAGTAAGATATGAAATATATACATGTTGATAATTACTTGTATATAAATGTATTTAATTGACCGTTGACACAGGCTACAAATGTCCTACATAGCTAAGCTATTTTTTTAATTGAATAATATAATTTACATTGAAATCAATGTTTCATGTCCATTTATTATTTATCTGCTGTATTTAATGGATATGTCTCTCCTTCTCTCTCTATATATAGATCATTTTGTCAAGGTAAGGACATCTTTATGTTTTGGCCACGTGATGTGAAGCTCTGTGGAATATTGAGTCATTAATGAGGCAATTTTTTTTTTTTGTAACACAGATTTGCCTCTCCTTTTTACAATTGGTACATTTTCTGACATGTGGTTAAAACTCTATAGGTGGATCCTACATCCTTGTCAGAACTGCTATTAACTATTAATTCTTTGTGAATATTTCTTAGTGTGTAACAGTGTG
This sequence comes from Elopichthys bambusa, assembly GCA_037101425.1. Classification (NCBI taxonomy): domain Eukaryota; kingdom Metazoa; phylum Chordata; class Actinopteri; order Cypriniformes; family Xenocyprididae; genus Elopichthys; species Elopichthys bambusa. The sequence continues at coordinate 20,513,263 of CM074436.1, forward strand.
TGTGATTCTGAGAGACATGATTTACCACAGTATCTTCAAATTACAGTGAGGATCCTCTAGTCCATTAGAGAGCAGATTCACTCCCGATCCAGACAGATTTAGTTCTTTCAGGTTGGAGTGGTTTGATCTCAGAGCGGAAGCCAGAACAGCACAACCCTTATCTGTAATACCACAATCAATCAACCTGCAGAAAACAATGACAATCTTCACTCTCTCAGTTCAGGATACACAGCACAGATAAGCAGGTATTTTAAATTCAAAATGAGGATGAGGATTTTGACACATTTTATATAATCTTACTGCAGTGTTTTCAGGTTACATTGAGGATCCTCCAGTACAGCACAGATCAGATTCATTCCTATATCTTTTAGCTTATTTCCAGTCAGATCCAGAAAATTTAGGTATGAAGGATTTGAACTCAGAGCTGAAGCGAGAGCAGCACAACCTTCTTCTGTGACACCACAATCACTCAACCTGTAGAAAACAATGATTCTCTTCACTCTCTCAGCTCAGGATGTACAGCTCAGATAAGCAGGAACTTCACAATAAAAATAATAAAAAAAGACTTAATCCACTGCACAATCAACAGGTCCAGTCTAAGGTCCAGAATTGCACCGTAAACTGGACCTAACTGGATTAAGTGGTCTCTCATTTTTCAGCACGGATACTTGAGTGTTAACTGTGGGCGCTTGTTTCCACCATTAAATAAAAAAATAAAAAAGGTAATTGCAACTTTGTATCTCACAATTCTGACTTTTTTTTTTTCAGAATTATGAGATATAAACCCGCAATTCTGACTTTTTTGCACAGAATAACACAATTGCGAGTTTATAACACACAATTCTGACTTTACAACTTGCGATTGTGAGAAAAGAAGTCAGAATTGTGAGATAAAAGGTCGCAATTACCTTTTTTTAATTTATTTAGTGACTGAAACAAGCTTCTATAGTTAACTTCAATATCAGCATAATAAATGTCTGATTTCTTTTTCGTCAGATTATTTTTATGCATTATTCAATCATGTTTATACTATTATAAAGATAGTATGTAAAATAATGTCAGACACATTGAAAAGGACCTAATATCTGACAGGACAATTTTTAGACTTCTTAAATTTTTCGTTTTTCAAATGAATTTTATTGCATATCATTCATTAATCCCAGTAGGTGGGGAATGAGGATGATTTTTTAAAAACAAACTTACCAAAGTGATTCCAAGTTACAGTAAGGATTCTCACTTTGCATTGCATCTGAGACCAGCTTTACTCCTGCATCTTGTAGTTTATTTCCAGACAGATTCGGTTCTTTCAGGCGTGAGGGGTTTGATGTCAGAGCTGAAGCCAGAACAGCACAACCTGTGACACCACACCTACACAACCTGTATAAATGAATGTGAGTGATGAATTGACACCAGCTGAAGAAAATCATGTGAAAACTTTGCTAAATGCAAATGTAATTCATACATACAGTAAAATATATTCTTAGACCCAGTTTACAACAGACATTAATAGGATACTCCACATAAAAATGAATTTACTTACCCTTATGCCATCCCAAATATATGACTTTGATTCTTCTACAAACTGTAGAAGAAGTACTGTATATTTAAGTAAAGTTCAAGTATATTTTTAAGTATACTTTATGTAGTAAGTATATTAATATCAATGTACTAGAAGTATACTTGTAGGTGTTCTCTTTCAATACTACTTGGGACTAAATTGGCCCACTTTTTAGTGTATAAAAGTATACTTTAAATGTAACAGTAGTAATCTTTGAGTACACAACTAGTTTAAAACTAAGTTTTTCGTTTAATAAAAAAAGCAACATTTAGCTGAGAAAATGGCATTTTTGTCAAACACTACGTCCGGATCGGATTCAGAACGATAATCAAAACACATGAGTATATCAAGTCCATCAACACCCCCAAAGCTTACACTCTAAAAAATGCTGGGTTTAAAAACAACCCAAGTCTTTTTTAGAGAGTAGCCATAAAATTCAGTCAGTGGCAGGGAAAGAGTAATTTACCACTGACCACTTGTAGTCATCCAATTAAAAAACAAACAAACAAACAAACAAACAAAAAAAACATGAATGTTAATGCCAGGTGTAAAAGGGGTCATAAACATCATTAGAGGACAAGCAGTCCAAATCATACAGTATCAAAATATAGAAAATGGCACTGTTAAAGACACTGTTGCTGTTTGCTGCCATTTTTGATCCCTCTCAAATTCAATCCTTTATCACATCTGACAAATTGACCTCTATCACCCAGCTTCCACACAGACCACTTAAAAACTTCCTCTGTTGGTAACTGCCAGTAATTTGGGATTTTATGAAAATTCCCCCCTTTTGTCGCTTTGGTAAGAAAGCACAAGCTAAAATAATAAATGTTTTAATGTGTAGTGATTGTTTACAGATTTACTTACTGAGCTGATCTGGATTCTTTAATCACAGGCAGCAGTTTCTCAAGAACTTCATCTGCTGTATTTTGTCCTCCGATAAACTTTTTTAGATCAAACTCTTCCAACCTCTGCTCCGATGTCAGCAACACAAAAACCAGAGCTGACCACTGTGAAGAAGTAAGTTTGGCTTGACTTATTTTTCCAGATCTCCGATAATCTTGGATCTCCTGCACCAGTGAATTATCATCCAGTTCATTCAGACAGTGGAACAGATTAATGGATCTCTCTGGAGAGGGATTCTCTCTGATCTTCTGTTTGATGTACTGAACTGTTTCCTCTTTGTTGTAGGAGCAGCTTGCTGTCTGTGTCAGTAGTTCTTGTAAGAGTGTCTGATTGGACTCCAGTGAGAGACCCAGCAGGAAACGCAAGAAAAGTACCATCAAAGATGAAGAAAACTTTATATTCATCACTACATATGCAAATTACTTTTGCTTCAGGAAACAAAACCTGAAGATCTCAGGTTACGTATGGAACCATGGTTCCCTGAGAACAGGGAACAAGACACTGTGTTTGAACGCATATAGGGAACGTCATCACATGAACCGGTGTCTGAAAGCAATTATTAAATCTCACCAATCCTATTGGCTGGCAACAGCCTATGATGTCATAATAGATGTGACCCGAAAGTATAAAAGGAGCGCCAAGAAAAGCAGCCAGTACTTTATCGTCTGAAGGGACTGTTCAGCAGGCAGCCCCGATGCATAGCAAGTAACGCAGTGTCTCGTTCCCTGTTCTCAGGGAACCATGGTTACATACATAACCTGAGACGTTCCCTTTCGAAAGGGAACTCAACACTGCGTTTGAATGCATATGGGGAACAATATACCCACGCCGCCATGCTTGAGGGGAGTGCATGCCAAAAAATGGCTAGACAAATGTCAGAACTAGCAGTTTCAACTGAAATGCCAGAACCACTCCCCCTACGGGTCATACAGAGGCTGTCAGTGACAGCATTCCCTATGGCCAACAGCCCAAGCTATAAGCCCTTAAAGAGGCCTTCCAATATTGGCTGACCGGCCAATAGGATTGGTGAGATTTGATAATTGCTTTTAGACACCAGTACACGTGATGACGTTCCCCATATGCGTTAAAATACAGTGTTGAGTTCCCTTTCGAAAGGGAACCCTCTACAGCATAACCTATTTGTGCTGCATTGCAGTTATAGTTCATATGCACTACAGTTGAAAAAACCATATATCTGTCTATCTGTTCGTCCTGTTGATTTTGACAGAAATGTACCTCAGATCAGCTGATGTGTGTCTTCCCTAAAATTATATTGGCTTGCCTTGTGGAAAGCCTTCCCGGAAGAGTTGAGGCTGTTAGAGCTGCAAAGGGTGGGCCAACTCCATATTAAACCCTACGGATTAAGAACAGGATGTCATTAAATTTCATGTGCACATAATGGCAGGCGTCCCACAACTTTTGGTACTATAGTGTAGTATCTGTCTGTCTGTCTGTCTGTCCGTCCATCCTGTTGATTTTGACAGAAATGTACCTCCGATCAGATGATGTGTGTCTTCCCTTAAATTGTATTGGCTTGCCCATAGACTGGTCACTCTTTATGGACACACAGCTGGAGTCCCGTGGGTTTGATCTCTCCCTGTGCAATAGAGGCTAGAATTCATATAGCTGAATTAACATGTAGTAGGTAAACTGTTTTTACCAGAACAACATAGACAACCAAGCTGAGAATGGAGTGGCTTGTTTGGCAGACCAGTTAGTATATCTTTTCAAGGATGTGTGGGAACACTGTATCTATCTATCTGTATCACACTTAATTCACCAAAACAGTCACTGCAAAGATCCATACCTACGCTGTTGAAAAGCATACAATGCATTTTCATTAAGATCATATGCAGATGTACCTGCATCCTGGAGGAAAATGTCTGTCGCTGAATGTTTGTGTGTTCTCCATGAATTCATAGAGCTGCATGTGTAAATTATGTTAAAACTTTTGTGTCCTTATGAATACTAACTGAATGTAGTATTCATAAGGACTAAATCATGGTTTTAATACAGCTGCCCATTTTGCCACTTTATAGTAACCCTATAGGAGCAATTATCAAGAGCAGGGATGGGGGAAAAGTGGAACTGAGTACTAGGGGGCCCAGAGCTCCATGCCCTTAGTCTGTTGTCTTCAGCAAACTGTTTGCGGGCTTTCTTGTGCATCATCTTTAGAAGAGACTTTCTTCTGGGACGACAGCCATACAGACCAATTTGATGCAGTGTGCGGCGTATGGTCTGAGCACTGACAGGCTGACCCCCCCACCCCTTCAACCTCTGCAGCAATGCTGGCAGCACTCGTACGTCTATTACCCAAACACAACCTCTGGATATGACGCTGAGCATGTGCACTCAACTTCTTTGGTCGACCATGGCAAGGCCTGAACTGAGTGGAACCTGTCCTGTTAAACCATTGTATGGTCTTGGCCATCGTGCTGCAGCTCAGTTTCAGGGTCTTCGCAATCTTCTTATAGCCTACACCATCTTTATGTAGAGCAAATTTAACAGACCTGCTCCCCATTCACACCTGAGTCCTTGTAACACTAACGAGAAACATGACACCGGGGAGAGAAAATGGCTAATTGGGCACAATTTGGACATTTTCACTTAGGGGTGTACTCACTTTTGTGGCCAGCAGTTTAGACATTAATGGCTGTGCTTATTTTGACTTTTATACAAGCTGTACACTCACTACTTTACATTGTAGCAAAGTGTCATTTCTTCAGTGTTGTCACATGAAAAGATATAAAATATTTACTCACTTCTGTGAGATACTGTGTATAATTATATATATATATATATATATATATATATATATATATATATATATATATATATATATATATATATATATATATATATATATAACATGTTAATACGGAACGGTTAATACATGCAAATATATAACATGTTAATACAGAACGATTAATTACAAAATACGCAGCATTAAGCAGACACACACAGCAACAGAATGTAAGAGATGTGTTTTGAAAAAAAAAGTTGAATTTTTTTCAGACTTGAAATTAAGGTTTATTGATGTCCTATGAACGCGATGCTCAGGTGCGAGACGCTGAATTCTGCAGAGACCTCACTAAAATGGTCAAAGAAATCCGACTAACGCATTTCACAGAAACTATAAAAAAGCAGCTCAGTGGAACAAAAAATTACCTGTACATTTTAATTTTTTATTTAGCCTTTGTCTCAAAAATCATTTTACATCATTTACATACACAAAAATTTTACATAATGTTTACCGGCCTATAGTCCACAAAAATCTTAATTTACAGCTAACCCCATTAAAAAGTTATGTCTTTCGCTTGATAATATCCCACAGTGTGTCGTCAACTTGATGATCCACAACATTTTTGTTTTGTAATGAGTTGGTTCCCTTGTTTGTCCTGAGCCTCATCATCCTTAAAGCATTTTTCCAACAGTGCATGCATGATTTTGAGATCCATCTTTTAGTACATGGGGACAACTGAAGGACTCATATAGGCTATCACAGAAGATTCATACCTTAATTGATGCTCTAAAAGGCAAAGTGCATTAAGAGCCAGAGGTTGTAAACTGAACAAATAGCCTACCGTTAAGCTAAAGTGTGTATGATTAAAGAAGATTAAATTGTTTCGTTACCTCATGTTTAACTTAGTTTTTCCCATTAAATAGACCTAGGTAGGCTACATGTTAAATCCTTCATACGCAAAAAACAGTAGGCCTGTTATAAAAATGGTATTATAAAAAGTGTTAGCCTATACAAAATTATAGCCTACGCTCAGTTTTTTTCCAATCAAAAGAAAATTCACTTTCACTTCATTCTGGCCGCAAGGTTGCAGTCCTGTTTATAAAAGAGTCTAGCATTTCATGCAGGAGAGTGATACAGCACAATTAAAAATGTACATGGCAAAGGATTAGGACATTTTATAAAAGACAAATGTTGGTAGTGGTTAGGCATATCAAAACTTTATGGCATCCTTTAGATCCGGGACAAAGGCTAAGCCTAATATTTGCTAATTTCAAAGTCAAAACGTGAATATTAGAGATGTCCAGAAAGTATTTCATTGTATTGCACGTCAAGTTGTATTGTCGACATAGGCTAAAACAATCTAATGTTACTCACTGCAGTAATTTTAGCAATCATTCAAGTTTTCATAACTTATGTAATAGGCTATATTTAAATGCACACAATTACCATGTTTGATTGTATGTTTGTCTGTAGGTATAGCTACTTAAACACATCGATCAACATTTACAAAAACATTTATAGCCTAAGCTATAGGCTACATTTAGATTTATATACAATTTGCATTTTTTTTTTTATTATTATAATTATCGCTGTATTTAGTATCCTAGGTCTGGTTTGGAGACACAAATTAATCTAATTTTGTTTTTAAGTAACTTCAAGCTATGCAGTTCTCTCTGTGCAGCAGTGTGTCTTTTACTGCCGCCACTGACAATAACCAGCGACATTCCTGGCATTCAGGTCTCATAAACAAAATGAAAACTCCTGCTAGACAAACTCAAAAAAAAAAAAAAACATGTGGTTAGCACATTACCCGTGTCTACAGTACATGCGTTGTTGTCGTCTGTAAGCAGAATTTTCCACAACTTTCTGTTACTTTAGTTATCCTCCCAGTGTCATGCGCACACTTTAAAAAACCTGTGCCGCTCTTGCATTTATAGTAGCCTACAGTAGCTATATGACCATAAACCATGTCAGAAAGGTGTGTTTAAATTATCCTAATCCTTTACGGCGTACGGAAACGGTGTTCGCGTTTAACAACCCGGGAATAAGCCGCTTTAAGTTCATTCAAACGCGGTCTGATGCTAACAGGCAAAATTTTCCTTCTGATTTGACGTTTCATTCTTATAGTTGTAGCTTTCTGTTTAACCGCTACAGTAGCTGGCTGCATTTTGCTTAGATACATTTTGCCCGATACCCCGCCCCAAAAGGGATATTAATATTATTAATATCGATTATTAATAAGACAAGACTCAATGGGGACAGTACAATCACCCCGTGCTACGCAGGGGGACGACCGAGCATCGGGGCAGAGCACTAGAAAAAGGGCTCGCGACAGATACTCATAAGACAGGATGGCCCAGACAACGGGGACTGAAACACTGTAGTCATCCTCCTAAGCCCATAAACTAGAGCACCAGAGGGGCCTAGGGTATATATAGAGGGCACAGAACATAGTTACGCCCAGACGTGGTCGGGGTCGTAATGGAAAGCCATAAGCTGGACGCAGCAGGAAGGCTCATGCAGAAAGGACATCTAGATTATAAAACCTGACAAATGTGGACGGTGAGCACAGATGTCAGCAATGGATATTGCTTGGGCGCTAGAAAAGGCCCTCTGCGTGCAATAAACACATTTTCCCAGCACCTGGAATTGAACGGGGCGACTGGGAACACAAGGCTACTTGGGTCAGTGAATGCGGCTTGCGGGGCCAGCAAGCGAAGCCCACAGTGATTCACAGCATTTGATAACAAACACCAGAGAAATCTGCTTTCTCAGAATTAATATACTTCCATGAGTCAGGGGAAAGCGTCATGTTATATTCAGCTGAGCGCTGTCAGCATTGAGCTTGTTCTAGCACTCTTGTAGTGAGAGCACACTCCCTCAATGAACGCGGCTTGCGGGGGCGGGCCGGCAAGTGAAGTGCTCAGAGAGATAACAAATAACAAACACTAGAGAGATATGCTCTTTCAGTGTTGATATACATCATGAGTCTCACCTGAGTCAGGGGAGAGCATCACGTCAAATCCAGCTGAGCACTGTCAGCATTGAACTCGTTTTCCTGCTCTTTGTAGTGAGAGCATGTGCCCTCAATGAACGCGTCTCGCGGGGGCGTGGCTAGCAAACGACACGCTCAGAGATTGAGCATTTTACAACAAACGCTGGAGAAACATGCTCTTTCAGAGTGAATAGATACCATGAGTCTCACCTGAGTCAGGGGAGAACGTCATGTCATGTTCAGCTGAGCGCTGTCAATGAACGCAACGAACCTTTTTTAATGAACTCGGCTTGCGGGGGTGTGGCCGGCAAGCAACAAGCTCAAATATTTTGCATTTTGCAACAACAAAAAAAAAAGTCGAGAAAAGCGCTCTTTCAGAGAGAATATATACCATGAGTCTCGCCTGAGTCAGGAAAGAATGCCATGTCATATTCAATTGAGCACAGTAGTAAAAAACACAGTGAGCGCGGCTTCTGCATGGGACTTCCCCAGACATCGCACGCACTCACTGTGCCTATCATCATCGTGCAGAGAGGCTCTACACATGCCACAGCCGTGGCGCGACGTTTGCAACAACGTCGCAGAAATGTGCTCTTTAGAAAGCTCTTATATTTATGATGCAACTACGCTGCAAAAGGCGTCTCGGGGGCGAAGCACTGACCAGGCTGCTTGGGAGCTGCGTGGGAGCAGCGCTACACGAGAGCGGCGATCTGGCAGGGCGGTGAGAGAGCTGCAGGCTGCTTGCGGTCGGCGGCTGCTAGAGAGTAGCGAGCTGCTTGAAAGCAGCGAGCAGAGGAAAGGCGAGCTGATCAGCAGCGAATTCCAGCTGCTTGCAGGTGAAGGCGGCTTCAAGTCTCGTAGATCAAGCGGGCTCGAGAGGGCTCGCTCACCATTGGCTCACGCGATTCCGCGCTGTCATTGGTTCCTTAACTTTAACTTCAGGAACCAATGGCCGTGCAGTTAACGCTGCATGATTGTATAAAGGCTTCAGAATTGGAGAAAAATGAGTTTTCGCATTGCATAATGTCTTATCATCAATATTAATTAATAAGACGAACGACGCAGTACTTGTGTAGTATTGCAAGGGAACTATAAAAAGCTATATGTGACTGTGAGATGAAAACTAGGAGGTATACAAAAATGTACCTCCCTTGCACATAAAGATTACTCAGGATGATGCAATAAAGCACTTCACTAGGCCACCAGCAGAGAAGAAGTGCTTTTGAGAAACTGAGACAGTGCTAAGACTGGGTATACAGAAGCACGTGAACAACTTGAGGGCAAAAACACTACTTAGACAACAAGAAACTAATTCAAAATCTTTGTGTGCTCTATTTGTGGAAAAAAAAGAAAAAGAGATCATCTTGAAAATAACACACACACACACGAAGTGACATACTGTAAGAACCAACAATGGAGACAGTACTTGTTTACTGTGACAGTAAACAGTTTTGTAACAGATCGGTTAACAGTGTCCCTAAACTAATTCAGGCATGACTCCAAACACTCTTCAGCAAATATGCTAATGTGCAACAGCCCCTGTCCATTTTACTCTCTTTTTTCCATCTTTATTATATTATCGAAACATAATGTGAGCAACACATAGCCTAGTCAACCTTTTTAACCTACAAATAAGTGTCAAAGATCACACTGTTTATAGTACAAACTACACTACACCAACTAATTACATTATGAAAATTAGTTTTTTTGTCTGCTAAATTTGTTTTCGTAATTTGTTCAGTTATTTCCATCGTTTACAGTCTGCTGCTTGTTTTTCTGCAAAAATGTTACTACAATGTTCCACCACTAGATGTCGCTTTATACCTTGTAATACGACTAAAGCACGTTTGCATGACATGCATAGTATAATAACAGAATAAAACCTAAAAGAAGCAGCACCAGTTGGAGAATAGGACACATTGAATCTTACAAATTCATTATAAATGGAAATATGGGCTCCCTGAATTATGACACAGTTAAGATTTAATAACCAGCACTAACAACTTTAAGTAAAAAAAATAGTTTTCAAAATATATAAGCTTCTGTAGATAGTGCTAAGGTCAAACAGATATTAATTAAAGAACGTTTAAAGGGATAGTTCACCCAAAAATGAAGTGATGTAAGTGATTCATTTTTGTAAATTTTCATTTTTGATTGAAATATCCCTTTAAGTCAATTCATTTATTGTCCACATTGCAATGGAATTCTATTCAGCAGTAGTGATTAATGTATCTGGTCAACTCTAACAGCATGAAGAAAAGTGCATCATTGCTTTTGAAATAGGATTTCCACTGCTTTTTCTAATTTCTGCCAAAACCTGTTAGGATAATAACATACATATTTGTCAACCTGTTAACCTAACAGGGAATTTTCCTTGCTTTTGCTGAGAGGGCAGTACTCATACTAAACCCTGAGCTTTTGCACCATATAATTAGTTTGGACATCAAAAATGTCATCCACAAAACTATCCAATATTCATCCAGTCTTTTTATTAAATTCAGCTACAATGGCAATGGATTTCTGCATTGATTACTCATAAAATGTGGTCTGACCTTCATCTACAGTGAGTCACAGTTATAGACAAACAAAATCTGACTAAACTAATAATACACAAACAATTTCCAAAATTTTGTTCAAGACATTGAGTCATCATTGACAGTGCTGGACAAAGTGTTGTGTGTGTTATCATTTATCCGAAAGATAATTGGAATCAATTAAGGAGATGAGATTGGAAGTGTGGGTTGCACAGGCGCCCTGCCCTTTAAATAAAAGCACAAAGCCTGGCGCTGACAAATCTGGTCTTCTCAAGAAAGATTGGTTAGTGTGAACCATGCCTCAATCCCAAAAGCTTAAAAACACATTACAGAGATGTACAAAGCAAAGGCAAAGGCAAAGGCAAAAAAAAAAAAAAAGACTTGTTCCTTGGTAAGATACCCCTTCTACTAATGTAGAAAATTATGGACTGTTGATACTCTTGCTAGGAGAGGGCTTCATGCAAAGATCACTCTAAGAACACAACAGACAATCCTAAAAGAGGTGTGAAGCAATTCCTACAGAAAACTCTACAAACAGCCTTTGTTAAACAATCCACTATCAGAAAAACAATGAACAAGAATAGTGTTCATGAAAGCATAACAAATAGGAAAACTATTCAGGCATGTCTAACATTTGCCCACAACCACTTGGATGTTCCACTGTGCTTCTGGAAAAACATTCTGTGGATCAGTTGAGAAAAAAAAAAAATACTGTATTTAGAGCAGGGGTCTCCAACCCTGCTCCTGTAGAGTAGATTTCAGGTCCAGCCTTGCTCCAACACATCTGTCCGTAATTATCAAGTTTGACTTGGGTTGGAGCTAAACTCTATAGGACGGTAGCTCTGCAGGAGCAGGGTTGGAGACCCTGGTTTAGAAGAAAAAGGGCACTGTACACCAACACCAAAACCTCATGTAAACTGTGAAGCATGGTGGAAGGAGCATTATGGTTTAGCGCTGCTTTAGGATGTTGCTAAAGGATGACATATACAAGTTCCTAAATTCAAGGGTTCACTTACTTTTTCATACATTGCATTTTAAATGATTAGCTCAATATATTCAACAAAAATGTATAAAGTAAAATTGTTTGTTATTACCAGGCTTGGGAGAGTTACAGCCTCCTCCTCTATGCTTTTCCCCCGATCGCTCTGATCCCTCAGGTCATCAGACGAATCAGGGAGGTCAAACACAAAGTTCTCCTGGTGGCCCCGCTCTGGAGGAACCAGGATTGTTCCTCAGAGCTGTTCAAGCTTTCAACGAAAGCCCTGTGGCCGATCTCCCTGAGACGGGACCTCCTTTCTCAGGAGAACAGGATGATTTGGCACCCCCAGCCAGAGCTGTGGGCCCTGCATCTTTGGTCCCTCGATGGGAGCCTGTTGACCTCCCTGAGGACGTGCTAAATATCATTTCTTAGGCCAGAGCCCCATCTACTAGGCGCCTCTATGCCCAAAAATGGTCAGTCTTCGTCGACTGGTGTACAGCTCGAAACGAAGATCCGGTTGAATGTGACATATCTCTGATATTGTCATTTCTCCAAGAGCGTCTGGACAAGGGTCTTACGCCTTCCACGCTCAAAGTGTACGTGGCAGCCATAGCAGCGTTCCATGCCCCTATTGCTGGCCAGTCGGTGGGGAGAAACAGCCTAGTAGTGTGTTTCTTGAGAGGTCAGCTGACCTTCAGCCCCTGTCGCTTAAGCTATTGGCTCTAGCATCGATCAAGCGTGTAGGCGACCTGCAGGCCCTCTCCGTGAGCCCTGCGTGCCTCGAATTTGGGCTTAATGACTTGAAGGTCGTCCTGAAACTCAGGCATGGCTATGTTCCTAAGGTGCTCTCGTAATTACCCTCTCAGCGCTACCTCCCTCAGGGGACGAGCGTGAGCTGGACTTACTCTGCCCCGTTAGGACATTAAGAACTTACATCTGCCTTTCTGGCAGTCGGACCAGCTCTTTGTGTGCTTTGGTGGCCGTACCAAAGGGCTTCCGGTCACAAAGCAGAGACTTTGGATAGTGGACGCTATCACTTTTTGTTACTCCTCTATGGGCCTGGATTGCCCCATAGGAGTACGAGCCCACTCCACTAGAGCTATGCCCTTTTTGTGGGCCTGGTCTAGTGGTGTGTCCATCAAAGACATCTGTGAGGCGGCCGGCTGGTCCTCGCTGTCCACATTTGTCAGGTTCTATAACTTAGACGTTCCGGCGTTGCACGCTCTGGTCCTTTTAGCGTGATTTGATGGCCTCTACGTAACCCGTCGGTCATGCTTATTATCTTATGCCAGCTCCCTTTTAGCATGTGTAACATGAGGGTACGACAAGTTTTGCCTCGCTACTTATCCCCTGGGCCTTGGATTGTATTCGTTCCCCATACGCAGTATGAGTGAAGTTTCTAAAGGGAACGTACTCGGTTATGTACGTAATCTCGGTTCCCTAAGATACGGAACGAGTACTGCATTTGCTGCCGTGCCATGGAGCTGTACGACTGTCGTCGCTTCAGTCGATTGATCTATGGCGAAATGCTCACTTATATAGCCAGATGCCCCGCCTATTTTGGCGGGCTTTGGCGCGCTGCATCGCCATAGGCTTGCGCAGCTCCGCTGTGCCATCATTGGTTCAAAAAGTTTCCCAGTTTGAACCAATGGCCATGCAGTAACACTGTGTTATTGAAAAAGGCTTCAGTGTCAAGGAAAAAGGAGTTTTTCCTCGTACGCAGTACTCGTTCCGTATCTCAGGGAACCGAGGTTACGTATGTAACCGAGTACGTTTTTCCTCATGAAAATTAAAATCACAGTCAAATGCCCAATGGCTGTATCCAGTATTTTAATTTGTGTGATAATGCTGCATATTTTATTGCATTAAAAGAAAGGGTATGGTCCAGGACATAAAGTGGCATATTTTTTCTCCTTCTTAGCACCAGATTTGACAGAAGAAGGTCCAATTATAGTGACCTTCAGGCTAATATCAGGCTGTTTGTCATGCAAGCTCATTGTACACAATCACAGAACAAACTTAATTAGTGAACAAACCATGTACACACTGTCAGTGTTTCTCTTTGGCTTATATAAGTCAATATCAGAGGATTAATGAGTAGTGCTGAGTGTAATTTTCATTATAGTGACACAAATATCAGGTTTAAAACGTTCTTGAAAGCCAAAATACATTTACCCTAACATTTGCAAGAATGTCAAATAGTGGTTTCTTGCTCCTACAGGTTTTTGATATAACATTTGCCCTGAACTAAGTGCAAATACACACACACACACACACACACACACACACGCACACACACTTACCTCATTTTACAGATATCATGTCATAAACAATCCCAGTCAGAATATGCATACAGTAGGCCACATTTCACCTTCTTCTCAGGACCGAATTCGATTCGACCATCAGTTTTCACACTTTCGTGAGAAAAAAGCGTCAAAAATTAAATATTTATTGTGCACTTTCGTTAGATTAATTGAATAAAATGTGTTTTCACAAGTGTGCTTGTTTTTAATAAAATTTTGTGAGTACTTCCTACTTCACATAGACAAAATGTATTTTTAAACCTAGTTATTTTATAATGTTTAATATTTAGTCAAAACCGAAACTATTAGAGGAAATCTGGGCTGCGTTCAGCCCTGACAAAACGTTGCAAAACGTTTTTTAAATGGAAACGGTGGTGCGTTGAACACCCCGTTCTGATGACGCAAGAGTTGCAACTATGGCAGCTGAGAAGACCATTCTTTATGTTCTTTTTGAAGAATTTTCAGAGCCTGATGAAATCGGTATAAATACGTGTTTAACACTACAAAATACGCTCGATAAAGTCAGTGCCCTTGCCGTCCAGAAAAGAGATAATCCAAATTGAAGAAACTGTGGTTCCTAATTATTGTGATCCAACATTTGCCTTTAGGTTTATGAAAGTTTATGAAAGTATCACTCCACAATATGTTACATTAATCAGTGTCTAGCACACCTTCCTAAGGAAAGGATATGGACCAGAAGACATTGCTATTACTAAATGATATTTAGACAGACTTAAGTTCCAGATCTATAAGTGTGCTCTTATTATTTAAGTTATTTTGCCATTAATGTAAATAAACATGTGCAAACAATATACTTGCTCTTGTGAATTTATTTTGATGTTAATTACATTTACGAGCTGTCTCTTTAATACCGCGTGGCTTATATGCATGTTGATGCTGATTGGGCTCACATTTTTGACACACCCACCAAACAAGAGAAAAGGTATCTCAAACCCGTTGCACACCGTTTCCAGGAAACATGTCGTTCAACCCGGAAACCGTAGCAAAACGTTGCACAGCGGTTTGAGCCTGAACGTGCCCCTGATATATGCGCAAATAAATGCTACTCTGCCACCACCCGCTGGTTATAGTGGGAATTATCTTTTTTATTTTTTAAATAAATGTTTTCTATCAAATGTTTAATTTCAGTTCGGTTTTACAAATCGGGACCATTTCAGAAGGATGAACAAGTAATGTTTGTGGTCATATGACATTAAAAATAACATCTGAAGTGCTGTAAAAAATAATGCGTGTGCGTGTACAGACACGGCGTTTTTAAGCGTACCCAATATATTCGTTTTTGCAATCAATAAAACTGGTTTATTGGCAAATTAAGTAAATGTGATAACTGCATTAAAATATGAATACAACATTAAAAATATAATCACAGCAGCTGTCAGTCAGTGCAGCGCAAGACCAATGATTTTTGCACACTTGTGAAAACACATTTTATTCAATTAATCTAACTAAAGTGTACAATATTTAATGTTTGACGAAAGTGTGAAAACTGATGGTCAAATTGAATTTAGCCCAGGAGGAGCACTGAGGTAGGCCTATGTCTTTATTTGTTTATTTTTTTATGCCGTCTTACATTTGAATAACTAAATTAATGCTATGCCTGACTATTTAAGTGACTATTCTGATTATAAACTAAGTATTACTACTGATGGTTCAACTCATACTTATCTGACCGTTATCAGTTTGTAGTAGTAAACGAAGAGATGTCATATCGATCACAAGTTCAATATGGAGTACCGCAAGGCTCAGTACTAGGACCGTTGCTTTTCACTCTGTACATGATACCCTTGGGAGATATCATTAGGAAGCATGGCGTTAGTTTTCACTGTTACACTGATGATACTCAGCTCTATATTTCTTAGTGTCCTGACGAAACTTACCAATTCACAAAATTAACGGAATGCATAGCTGATATAAAAAATTGGATGACCAGTAATTTCCTACTACTAAATTCAGAAAAAACAGATTCTAATTTTTGCGTAATAACACGTAATAACCTAGAATACTGTCTAACACTTGATGGCTGCTCTGTTAAGTCTTCGTCATCAGTTAGGAACCTGGGTGTGCTCTTTGATACCAATCTTTCATTTGAAGGCCATGTTTCTAGCATCTGTAAAACCGCATTCTTCCATCTTAAAAATATATCTAAACTACGACATATGCTCTCGATGACAAATGCAGAACAGTTAGTTCATGCATTCATGACCTCAAGGCTAGATTACTGTAACGCTCTACTGGGTGGTTGCCCTGCTCGCCTGATAAATAAACTACAGCTCGTACAAAATGCAGCAGCTAGAGCTCTTACTAGAACTAGGAAGTATGACCATATTAGCCCAGTTCTGTCAACACTGCATTGGCTTCCTGTTAAACATCGTATAGATTTTAAAATCTTGCTAATTACTTACAAAGCACTAAATTGTTTAGCTCCCCAGGACCTGAGCGAGCTCTTAATGCATTATAGTCCTTCACGTCTATTGCGATCTCCGAATTCAGGCCAGCTGATAATACCTAGGATATCGAAATCAACTGCAGGCGGTAGATCCTTCTCCTATTTGGCACCTAAACTCTGGAACAATCTTCCTAGCATTGTTCGGGAAGCAGACACACTCGCATCTATTTAACCTGGCATACACATAACACATTATCAATTTATTTTTTCAAATCCGTTAAAGGATTGTTAGGCTGCATAAATTAGGTCAGCCGGAAATGGGAACACTTCTTATAACACCAGATGTAGTCGTTACATCAGAAGAAGAATGGCATCTACGCTAATATTAGTCTTTTTGTTTATCCCGAGGTTTACCATAGTCGTATCCAGGTGAGATTGAGGACCTACGCCTTGACACGACCACAATACACCCCTGAAGTATCAGCAGAGACTGAGTCAACTAGATCATCCACTGTGAAAGCCTCATCGACACAACAGCCAGTGGCACAGCTCCTCAACAAACCGTCCATACCGGCGTGATGAATACGATCCTCAACTGGATTGAACTGGAATAAATACTTTGAATGTTGCAATCCGGGCTTATGATAGCTACCTGAATCGTAACAAAGCACTGTTTGCCAGAGAAGAACTGGTGCCCGACTAAGCCTGGTTTCTTCCAAGGTTTTTTTTCTCCATTTTAACACTTATTTGCCACCTGATATCACCTGTTGGAGTTTGGGTTCCTTGCCGCTGTCGCCTTTGGCTTGCTTAGTTGGGGACACTTGACATTTGATATTCAACAATGCTTTGCATCTGGCTGCATTGATACCATTTTCTTTAAGAGCTGCCGTGCAGCCAAAATAATGTACCAGTTATCACTGTAAAGCTGCTTTGACACAATCTGCATTGTAAAAAGCGCTATATAAATAAAGGTGACTTGACTTGACTTGCTCAACACACCAACAAATGACATCTCACTGGAAGTTTTTGAGCTGGGGCACGTTCAAGCTTAAACCGGTGCGCAACGTTTTGCTATACGGTTTCCAGGTTGAACGTATAACGTATATTTATCGTATTTTGGTGACTTGGTTGTAAACAAATAAGACAAATAAATAAATAGTCTTAAAAAAGAATATTTTGGTCTATATAGTCAGTTTTTTCATTGAACCAAAGAGAAACATTGAGCATAATGGCACAGTCTCCATGCTACACTAATAATAGTAGAAAGGTTTTCTTCTGTGTAACATTACATATATCCTATATAAGTAAAATTATTTGTGTCCCCTTCAAAAATTGCTCTTGAGAAATGTTATGTTTATTGTCCCCCCCAACTGTCAGATTAAATTTACACCCCTGCCAACACCCATCTACCTCGGCCATCTAACAGTCTTGGCTTCACATATATCATTCATTTGCTTGTGAAAAGAATAATTTGTTTTCAGATGTATTATCAGATTGTTTTGTTATGTTGCTTAATAAAATAAAATAATGAAAAAAAATAATTAAAGAATCCTCATAGAGCTGTCCTCCCCACCTTACTGAATGTTATTGTTTGTGTCTTGTCCTTTATTAGGGACCATGTAACACAAAAACAACCATCTGACAGTTACAGATTATTGTTTTGAATGTAAAGGACATTAAACACAGGGCAGTAATTCTAAGCAAATTCATAAATATGAAAATGTTATTTTTTTCTCAGTCTTTGGCCTGTATGAAACAAACTAGCTGTAGCTGAGAGCTTATAAAGATATTTGCATTAACTGATTGTTTATTACATCTCAGGGCTTAAGTATAGTTCATTGTTTATTTTTATCAGAAACATAGGAGGTTTTAAAGGAAAACATTGAGTATACGACTAGTTTACAACTTAGTTTTATTTATTTTTTTGTACTGCAATAATACAAGTTAACTTATGTATGCTGATAGTTTACTAGGTAAATACTTGTAGCACATTTTATAGTTTATGAAAGTACACTTTGAAGTACCCTAAGCAAACTACTAGCTTAGTAGTTGTATATGGCAGTTATACTTGTACATTTTTTAAGTGAACTTAACATAAGTGTTATTTTAAGTTTATTTCTGAGAAGAACATTTAGTATATTTCTGAAAATGACATAAAAAGTAGACTGAAATACTTATTTTTTTAATTTAAAAGAAGTATACTAATAGCACACTTGAATAAACTTATTTTTTGTGAAGAACAACAAATACAAAAAAAAAAAAAAAAAAAAGAAATTAATTATCATGTGCATATCCACTTGGTAAGAGTGCATTTTATAATAACACAATAAGCCTAAAAAAGCTGTGGTTTAAAGTGACCGTTGTAAGGCATGATGCATAGCAGAACCTCCTGTTTTAAAATCACTGCAAACCATGGCTTCATAGCCTTAATGTTTACTATTTACCTGGCAAGGCTTCATAATATAAACACACAAATGTATGCTACAAAAATGTAATAGTTCATTGATAACAAATAATAAGCTACACAGAGACACAGCAACACATACATAGCATTGAGGTCACAGTGTTTAAAGAGTATTTTATAACAGCTTTGAAAACAGCTGAGCCAATTATAATCAAGGAATGGAACTATCCATTTCATTCTCAGCATGGAGATAATTAAACCAATACACACTGTGGATTTTCTCAATATGAGTGTATACAAGTACGTCTTGCTACACCAAAAGGATGTTCTGTCAAAGTGTACAAACTTTTGGTCTCCAGGCTATTATCTCAAAGTGGACAAATACAACAAGTCTTGGATTACAAACACATCCAGCATCCTAATCTGCCTTTGGTAGGTCCATAATCTATGCTTGGATAATTAGCCTAATTAGTGGACCGTAAACAAATTAGAGGAAGAGGAAATCACCTTTGGTCAACATAAATGAGCAGGAGCATATAAGGTAGGGTTGACAGTACTTTGGATAATTCCATAAAAGGACATTTTAATGTGTGTGTGTGTGTATAGATGGCTTGCTGCTTAAGTTTTTTGGGGGATATTCAAATTTTCAAATTTATTTAAAGTTATTGATGTGTTATTACATGCAGCAATTGGTGTAAAGGGATCCACTACAGTTGTAACAAAATGATCTTTAATATTCAGATCATCGACATCAGTGAAGTAAAGCAAGCAAAACAATTATTAAAAAGCTTGTTATACCTAATAAACCACCCCATGCCCAGTTACAATATGTTTTTGTTTTTCTATACATACCTGAATTTAGGATGTTTCAAATCAATTATCATGATTTAATTTATTTGACAAAAAAAAAAACAAAAAAAAAACAGTGATGAAGCGAAACAAAACAATTATTTTTACTTTATTCATTCATATTTAAATAATTTGAATTTAATGTATTTAGATTTATTTATTTTTCTTTGTGTATTGCTGCTGCTGCTATTTAAGTAATGTTGTTTAAGAGGTCTTGTTTGTCATATCAGTAGTCAGATATCCAGGCTAAATATAAACATATATAAACAAGATAAATGATTCCTAAAATAAATGCTGGATTTACACCACAGGTTATTGTTACAAATGAAATGTTAATATTAATTTTCCTCTTTAATATATTTAATTTGTAAAACTCATTTGTTAATTTGAAAAAAGAAATAGAATTTATATGCAATATTAGATCATGCATCTTTTTAAAATACATCAGTATAAGTAATGCAACAACGTAGGACCATGTAAATACAAAAAGTCATGTTGTTACACTGTTTTTCAAATGTTTCCATTTTCTTGGCCCTACATCAGCTCACCCCCATCACACAGAGGCCTGCAGTCTTGCCTAAGTAGATTTGTTGTGGATAAGCTTTGATCAATGGGCTTTATTTACTTTATTTCATTGTTGTGTAAGATTAGAGATGCCTAATGCCTCAAAACACATGCTATTGTGTGACGCAAAATCATCAGATCAGATCAACAAACAACAGCACAACAGAATCTGAGGAAAATGCAACATGACCGCAATCATTCATCTGAAGCTCATTTAATCCATAGGATTGTTTGCATGCGCGTGTGACAGAAAGTATTAACAATAGACAGCTGCTCTTTTCAGAATTGGGGTATAAAGGCCACAGATCTTTCCTAGGTAGATCAGCCATGCTGTTAGTATACCATAATCTTCTTTAAGGGACAGATTATGAAACCAATTACAGAGCTGCATCCAGTAGCCAGTGAACTGCTGGATAAACGGGTACTGGTACAATGAGTTGTACCATTGTATCATTGTATTATAAATGCAGTGCCATGTTTGGCAAATAGCCTCCAGTTGCATCTAGATGTTAAATCCCTGGATTACACACACATTCATTAATAATAACGAATCCACAGACTGAAATGTTGTGCTGCTTTTATTTTATGACCTGATTTGGGCTGCATCACTGGGAGAGAAAAAACAATCAAGCTGCTGCGAAGAACAAAATGCTCATTCTTGTCAAGGAAGAACTATCGAGAAAAGTGTTATGCAACAGATATAGCAAGACGTTGATGTTTTTAAAACATATCTCAGTGGTCTTTGATGTGACACAATTTCCTGGGAGCAGAAAAACAGCAGAGTCATAACACATTATTATTATGTAGCCCATAATTAAAGTAAATACGGCTACAGTATCCTTTAATATTTCCTACTGAAGTAAGCTGCCATGCCACTGGATAAGATTTGGTAGCCTACTTAACTTATATCACACGGTATTTTAAATGCTCATTAGATTATTTATGAAATGCAGTTAGACCAATATAACAAAACTAAAGGAGTTGGTACAGGCATTTCCATGCTCAAGAGTAGAAATATTAAGACCACAAAAACAATTGTCTGCGGTTTGTAGGCATATGTGTAGCTACATCTACAAACGTGTTGGTCTCACAGCAATGCTTGCATAATCTAATTAAATACAAAGGTCAATTTTAAACTTGAACTATAAACTATGATGCAAGGACTTCAATGTATGCTATTTAGATTCTTGTGTTGTTACAAATGACCAAGAGGTGGCGTATTTTTACTTCTACGTGCTGTCCAGTTAATTTGGTTCTGGAACAAACAGATTAATTTCTGCCATTCCAGAAAGTTCCTATTCTCCCTAAAGTAAGGCTCTAATATCAAAACCAAAGAGGAGTCTATTTAACAAACCACCTTTTCGTTGGTTTCAAACTAAATTATTCCACGCTGAAAATCCATATGTCTGGCACAACACGAGATACATTCATTAAAAAAAACCCATAACTAGATGGAATGTTTTAGTCCAAACCTCTATGTTTCCATATTTTACAATGTGTAACGCACGCGCTAGTTCGCAGGCACGGTTGCTGGACAGGGACACCTGAGTGTGTAAAAATAGACCATCATATGCGTTATGTAACACGCAGCACGCGCACTACGACTTCACGCTTGTTTACAAGTTAAAATGGACTCCATGCCTCGAACTTAATAAATGACATATGCGCTTTCTCACTCCCTCAAGTATGTATTTTCACAGCCTGACACGTTTTTAAAATGAACATTGGGTCTGACTAAATTATAATTCTGCTATTTCTGTCGCCATCGCATTATGATGTTTAGAAAGACTCGTTTATAGAATGTGTTTGGACTCTGTGGGTTTGATTAACCGGAAGGCCTATATTATATTCGAAACTAGTTTATCTGCGACATAAAAACACGTTTTAACCAGACGCAAAGTCTCTGCAGCACTGAAGTGCGTATGTACAGTAGATGTGTCATCCACACAGAGCTGTTTGTTTTAGGAGGAGGGGAGAACAGCTTGTGTGAAGGGGGATTTGCCTGTACTACGTCACGGATTTGTCAAAGTACTGTCAATCTTTTCGCCTGGCCAATGAATCCAATGAGCAACTCCATTCGTTGGCTTGGCAGGCACGCCTCTTAAAGATCGCGCCGCCTTATATGACTGTTTTTTCTTCACTGTTCCAAGATGGGCTGTGTATAACGTGACATGTTGTTTTTTTCTTAAGCTCAGTCATTCTGAGTGAGGAGTTATTTGCTGTGAACAAATAGACGTCGCGTGGTGAAACAGCGCTGAAATCTCCATTTCTCGGATATTTAAGTTTACATCTCTTTTACTACGGATGGATAACAAGTTCTAGAAACTTAAGTAAATAAATTGTAAACGCAAGTATGGCAAGTCCGCCTCTTAAAGGGGGATCCTCGTTATCAAATGACAACAACATTCATTCAAACAACATCAAAAAATGTGGATACCTCAAGAAGCAAAAACATGGACATCGGCGCTATTTTGTTTTGAAAGATCAGAGTGACGGACTCCCTGCGCGGCTGGAGTACTATGAGAATGAAAAGAAATGGAAAAACAAGTCCGCTGCAAAAAGAGTAATTTTTCTCGACTCTTGTTTGAGCATAAACAAGCGCGCTGACGCGAAACACAGATATTTGATAGCCCTATATACCAAGGACGAGTATTTTGCTGTTGCTGCGGAGAATGAGCACGAACAGGAGAGTTGGCACGGAGATTTAACTGATTTATTAAGTAAGGGAAAAATGTGTGACAGCTCCGTTTCCAGTTCGGCATCATCCCTGGTGGGCTTCGACGAGGGAAATTACGGCATGATTACACCGGTGAATGCTGCGTATAAGGAGGTATGGCAAGTTAATCTGAAAGCAAAGGGACTTGGGCAGAGCAGAAACATCACTGGAGTTTACAGACTGTGCTTATCAAGTCGGACAATTAGCTTTGTGAAACTTAACTCGGAGGTGGCATCTGTGACTCTGCAGTTGATGAATATACGCAGATGTGGGCACTCTGATAGCTTTTTCTTCATTGAGGTGGGAAGATCTGCCTCTACTGGACCTGGAGAGCTGTGGATGCAAGCAGACGATTCTGTGGTAGCACAAAATATACACGAGACCATTTTAGAAGCTATGAAAGCGATGAAAGAGCTGTCAGAGTTCAGACCACGCAGCAAAAGCCAGTCGTCAGGATCAAATCCCATATCTGTACCCACTCGGCGGAACCTAAACAATTTACCTCCTAGTCAGACAGGGTTGGTGAGGAGGTCAAGGACGGACAGTACAGCAGCCACATCTCCTGTCACCAAGTTTTCTTCTTGTCGAATACGGACAGCGAGCGAAGGGGAAGGTACCATGACCAGGCCAGTCTCCATATCGATATCTGAGAATGGAAGCCCGACGACTGTCGGCCGGAACCACATAAGCAGATCTAACACGGTGTCTGTGGGCTGCCGGACATCAGAACCATCACTTCTTCATCACAGCAGGTCCATGTCAACAACAATGTCCCACTCGCCTCCATCTGCTGTAAGCCCACTAAGTTTGTCCTCAAATAGTATGAATGGTTCCATCTCATCCACAGTACACAGACCCTCCAGCTGCAGTGGTTCTGTTTCTGGGTCACCTAATGATACTGGCTTCCTCTCGTGTGACGATTACAGTTCTAGCCCAGGGGATGTGAGGTACAACCTAGTAAACAGGAGTGACACACCTTCTTCTCTTTCCAGCACACCACCCTCAAGAGAAGCCAGTGAGCTCCATGGTTATATGGTGATGGACAGGCCATCCAACTCCCAGAACAAGATGTGGCCAACTAGCAGAGATATGTTGGAGGTGGAGACATACAGGAAGAGGACATATTCTCTGACAACCCCGCGACAACAGGTAGCACACTCCCAGCTATCCTCAGCGTCACTTGATGAATACATGCTGATGAGGGCTGCAAACAGCCACTCTGGACGGAGCGCAAATTCTGCATCTCCTAAGGTCTCATACCCGGAAGATTATGGGAACATTGACATTGGCTCTAACAGTAATGTGGCTGATGATGGCTACATGCCCATGACACCAGGCATGGCACCTCAGTGTGCCAAAAATGAGCACTACATGCCCATGAGTCCCATGAGTGTTTCAGCACCCAAGCAGATCATTAACCCAAGGTCACATCCTCAGCCCACAGGCAGTGGCTGCACTACTAACTCACCCAGCAGTGGATCTCTAGAGGATAGCGGGTACATGAAGATGTGGTCTGGATCTAAGTTTTCACTGGAGAGCTCTGATGGGAGAGCAGTGAATGGAGAATACATGAATATGTCACCGACTGACACATACGTCTCGCCCACACCAACAGATTATTTCCTGGGTCAATGTGAAACAACACAACGATCCTCCCCATCTCTAAGACAGGCACCTAAACGGGCAGAGGATGACCAGTATGTTTTGATGAGTCCCCAGAGCCAAAATCCAATAGAAGAGGCCAACAGGGTTTCTGCCCTGCCCCCTCTCCGTCGCCCTGATGGCATGGCACAGAGAGCAAGAGTCAACAGACCCAATAGGTTATCTTTAGACACTCTGAGGATGCTTCCCAGCATGACTGAACACCCTCTCCCTTGTGAGCCTAAAAGCCCTGGTGAGTACATCAACATAGACTTTGCTGCTGCTACACAGTGCTCTTCTCCCTCTATGGTTTCTGTGGAAAGCCAGGGCTCACTATCCAACCTCAGACAGGGATCCCCCCTCTCATACTACATGAACCTCAATCCAAATTCACACTCTCATAAACTGAGAGAAGCACTCAGCAGTCCCCTGGATAGAATGCCAGAGCTGGCTGAATGCCCATGCCCAGCTGATGAGGGGGCTTATTTCCTTAATGAACGAAGAAACTCACCATGCCCATCTGGCACAGGTAAAGACAATTACACTGAGATGAGTTTCAACAATGGTCCCGTCTCACCTCCATTCCTGTCTGAGAATGATAAGAGTGCTTCAGTCAGCCCCACTAGCAGGGTTCAAAGGCTGAACCTGAGTGACCAGGGAGTGTCAAAAGGAATTGGTGCTTTCTTGTTGGCTGCCTCCTCTGTAGACCCAAACGGAGGAGCGAAGGTGATCCGAGCAGATCCTCAGGGCCGGAGACGGCATAGCTCTGAGACTTTTTCATCCACCACCACAGTTGCACCTGTCTTTCCTTCCTTTGCACACAATGTTAAGCGACACAGCTCTGCCTCAGTAGAGAACATCTCTGTCCGAAGCAGTGAAGGTTCTGATGAGGAGTACGGGTCTCCCATGTGCAGAGAGACTTCAGCCGGTTATCAGAATGGACTTAACTACATCGCCTTAAACCTCATGGAGAAACAAGAGATGGGCAATTGTGAAAATCTTGTGGGCTTCAAGACTGGTGGTTGCTGTAAAGCAGGAATAAATGGATTACATGCAACTCCATATGTGTGTCTGGGATTCAAAGAGACTGCAACCACTGTACAAGGTGAGTTCAGATGACGTGATCAGCTGTTATGATTGAAAAGAAGACTGGCATAAATTGGTAATAGATGAAATGATGATGCAGCATGTTGCAAATTAAATTTCTTATATATATATATATATATATATATATATATACATACACACACACACACACAGGCCATGTTTCTATTAGCATAAATGTTTTTTGTGTGTTTATTATAACTGTAAATGTGAATATTACAGGATATTTAGGACAACTGTATCGAAATTATACTCACATAGTACATAAAGTAATTAAACAAAACACTAGGGCGGAACGATATAAGTATGTAACTCAAAATATTTATTGAGGTTTGGACTTCTGGCTATTTGTGACATTATATGGGGCGTTTATGGCGTTGATAAGGTGTTTTCCATTAAGAGGAATTCCTGAGAAATTTGAAGCACGAGAGACGTGACTATCTTGAGTGCCCGCGCGCGGTAAACAACCCAACTGCGCAGGCACTATGACGCTGCAGTATAGAGGGGTACGCGCACGCTTGTTTATTTACCCCAAACTAGATCTAAGCTGGCTTTTTACAGACTGAAGTGCGTTAGTGGTTAAACATTGATTTAAGGTTTGTGTATAACGGAGCTATTAAATAGAGCTGTTATCAGGGGATAGAGCATGAGGAGAGAGAAATGTTGTTTTGAGGCTCATTTGGCTCACATGCGCAGCAGTGTTTTCGTTCAAGACTATAGCCTGGTCGGCCCTTTCCAAGAAACTAATCTCCTTTTACTTTGGGTGCTCTAAGTCAGATCTGTTATCATTTCACATTGTATCCCCTGTTTATGCCCTGTTTACTCTATTCAGTCAAACCTCATGAAGCCAAATTTTATGAAATTTCCCATTAACAGGGACACTTATATAACGTTACGAATTATTTCCATGTTAGATACTCCTCACACATGACATAGACCCTATTTCCTGCAAAAGTGCATGTGATAATTTGCCTACTTGAATCATATGTAGGCGTGTGTGAGATCAAACTCCTGTCACAAGCCGGAAAAATATGCTGCTCTTAATAAAGTGCGGTGCCTGGGGCTTATTCCTGTGCACTGTTTTTGCATAGCACACAGAAGATTGAACATACTATGTTCTGAGGCACGTAGTGCACATCATCTGGTTCTCCCATATTTCCATAACGCCTCAACTGGAGGCAGTGTTGTGGGCCAAAATTATCCCCACTGGTTAAAAGGCTGTTCATGGCTGGTAGTTTTCATTTCAGGCAGCCTGCAGTGTAAACATCAGACAGATGAGGAATAGTGGACAGCACAGTGAGTATTGAGCCTTGAGAAAAGAGTAGGCAGAAGGAGGTGGGGTAAGAGCTTGTTTGCATTTTGTCTCTGAAATGAACATGTGCAGCCATGTCCACGGGTTGGCTAAGCAGAAGAGGGAGGGCCTGATGGAGGCTAAGCCATGGGCCTCAATCAGGAGGAAAAACAAGCCAGGTGGTTGTTCGTGGGTCGTTGTCAGGTAACGATGATGTTTCACGCTTGGAATGCCTGACTGGGTAAAGGTTGCTGGAAGAGAGGTGAATACTCACTTTTTTTCGTTTCACCTTCAGCTTTAGTATTGTTCTCTCTCTCTCTACTCACTTCCAGGCCACATAATAGTATACAGTGTGTTGACAAGAACCTGTTTTGATGTGTTTTAAATCAAAGAATGGCAGATGCTGTCCAACATAATGATTCTTTCATTTCTGTTTGTCCATTAACTCTGAAGCAGTTGAAGCATGTGTTTGTTTTTTATGTGGAAAAAAATTCAAACAGCTTCAGCGAAAACATAGTGTATTAATTAAAAATTAGTATCATAGTTAGTAGTGAAAGAGAAACCACATATAGAAAGAGAACAGGTGCTTCATTTCACAAAAGTACCTTTAAAAAAAGCAGCCTGCTGTGGCATGATATAGCATGGTATCACATTTGTGTACTGATAGTTTTGATTCTCTTTTGGATTTAGCAGTAAAAATTTACTTGAGCACAGGAAATTTTACTAGGGCTTGCAGTGGAATTGGCTTGGTTAATAAGTACCCCCAATTCAAGAGATTGCACCGTAGGTGGTTGTCTGTCTCTTCTAATGGGTTTATTATGTTGCCCCTGCATGCACATTACTGTGCAGAATTACTAAATGTGAATGGCAATAAATGGAAAGAGTATTTCCACAAAAGAATAACAGGAAAAGAACACGCACAGTGCTTGTTTATTCATATATACAGCAATATTTCAATAGCTGTGAAGCATGTAAACATATTTTTTTAAAGGCTTAACCAGAATATGGAAAATGACTTGCATATAAACAAGGTCAATGTATATCATTACCTGTTGCTTCCCATACACTAAAACACACACATAGATCCTAGTATGGCGTGGCATTTACAACTGACCTTTTAGTATATTGACATTTTTAAGACCTTTGAAAATAAACATCAGAAGAAAATTAAACATTGTTCAAGAATTCACAAATTCATCTGTCAATAGGGATTCTTTTCAGTTCTTAACAGTCTTCTCAGATATTCTTGCCAAAAGTGGATTGTTTCGTAATTATTTGTTAACATTGATGATTATATGTAGAACGGTCTTATTGCTCTTGTGGTTTAAGATGAGGTGGGTTACTTTGGACCCCTCAATTAACACCATGCTATGCAAAATAAATTTTGCTAAAGGAAACTTATCTTTACCTCAAGAAGCTGTTTTCAGACATTTAGTTCATAAGAAACTTTGATATCACTTTACTTTAAGCCTTTATATATAATGCCTTATAAAAGCATTTTTAATGCATTAATTATGCCTTGTAATGCACCATATAATGCATTGTATGGTCTCATGAATTATTGTAACCACAGTTATAATAGCATAATAATACTTATCTATTCATTTTTAGTTACACCTTTAGAAAGCATAATGACAAACAACCAGTTTCAGATGTCACAAGAAATCTGCAAATATTATGATGCGTTGGTTACAATTATTTATAAAAATATATAATGCATTATTATGTACATTATGAATATCTTTATAATACATTATACACAAAGTAAGTTAAGTGTTACCAAAACTTTTTTCTCTCTCTTTTGCCTACTCACTCTCTCCTTCTCTCTGGAATCATACTCCTTGAGGAGTTTGTGTGCATTTGCGTGTGTGGCAGATGGCTGAGCAGAGAAGGGTGTGGGGCTGTGTGTGTGTGTGTGTGTGTGTGTGCACCTGCCGCTCCACTCACTGCAGGTCTGTTATCAGGCATGGCAGCAGCACAGACAATACACTAATGACAGCAGGCCATCTGCTTCTGCCCCAGGACAGTGGCTAGTGCTTGTCCCTTCAGCCAGAGCGGGGCGGGGGTGGGGGAATGGAGAGCTAGAGAAACAGTGATAGAGAGATAAAGATCAGCAGCAGTTTGCAGAGAGAAAAGAAAATGTGAGTGTTTTGTTTTTAAATTCAGACAAACCTGCACATTTTAAGTACCGATGCACCCAATTAATTTTTTTTACAGAAACACTGAAACCAAAATAGTACTTTATGCTATTCCGCGTGTCTTGTTCTCAGGTAAATTATACTAGTCATAGTGAAGTTCTTCAGCAATGAGCTGCCTCTCGATATTTCAGTCAAACATATTTTACATATTGCTACTCTAATATCATTTTTGGTCACAGGGAAGTGCATCCATCCTGCTCACATGTTTACCTATTGTAGCTTATCCACATTGTGTACACAAAACACTGCCACAGTCAAAGTGTGTCATCCGAGAAGAGCTAATTAAACATCATTGTTTTTGTGGTTTTGTTTTTTATGCTGTTTGCTGTTTGCTGAATAATTTTGGTTGCTGAAATTTTTTGTTGCTTCACTATTTTTAAGGTGTAAAATGGTACAGTTTATATTTCAGACTGACTGTGAATGTGTATGAACAGCAGAAAAGATCACACTTGCACACAAAAGTTTTTGTGTAACTTTAGCACAAGGACAGTGAGTGTGCATTTTCAGAGAATTTAGTTACTATTCTACTACTCTTTCGAAACTAGACTCTCTCTGTCTCTCTCTCCCTCACACTGCCAGTTTATAGAATAATTTCTTACTATTTCACAGTATGTTGTTGTTACTTTCCCGTCCCACATTTAGCTACTTAAAGAAACATTCTGGGTTAATTACATCTTTACAGCTTAATACCACAACAACATAAACACCAGTCAGTTACCATAGAAAGTATTTATTTTTTATTTATCAAAAATGATAAAGCATGTATTATAACAATACACTAACAGAAGAAGACTAGAATGCCTACTCTTTCTGTTCACTTCATTTATGATTTATTTCTTAATTTCTTTAAAATTAGGGGGTGCTTAATGTCAGCTCCCAAGACTTTGCAACTCTAATCTGAGCTCTAACTTTAACCACGCTGAGATTTAAGAAACAAAAATTGTTAACCCAAGCAGTTCTCTCAGATTCTCCACCTCTGCAGAGCTGGCTAAACTAGGCCGGGATGTTCCTGCCTGAGATAGCCATGTCAACACTGTCAATGTTACCCACATTTAGCCAGGAGCGAGAGGAGATTACTCTTAGGGGAGAGTGGGGGATTAGACATTGTTCAGCGGCTTGTTTTGAGAATCGGATGAAAGGAGCATTGACTCAGACATAGACAGTCATTCATGCAGGTTCACAACAACCATGTCCTCACGCAGACGTCACAGCATTTCCGGGATGGTTTTGCACAGCCTCATTAGTTTTTGGGTCTCTGACGATTATAGGCCTAGATTTTAACCCATTGCAGTGGAAAGTTTTTTAACCCTTATTAAATCCACAGCTTAGACACTTTCTTAAAGGACGCAGTTGCTGTCTTGTTCCACAGTTGGAGGTGCTGTGACATCTCTATCCAGTGATGCGCAAGCTAGCAGAGATGCTATGTCATGCGTGTATTAAATCAGCATTGCGTGACTATTTCCCTGTTCCAAGCATCACTCACTGCTGCCTAGAGCTTTCAGCATTACACACTGAATTATAGACTGCGGACATGGTTGTTGGTACCGTTATCACGCAAACCCTAAATCTCATCATCTGAATAAAAAGGGAGGGTGACCATCCAGTTCATCTACTTGGATGCAAGCCTGAGCCTTTTGGTCTTTAATGGCATCCTTGCTACTCATTAGCCCTGAAACATATTGGAATTTGTGTAAATTACTCAGGATTAAATGAACCAAAGTTTTAAGATTTAAAGGATTAGTTCACTTTCAAATGAAAATTACCCCAAGCTTTACTCACCCTCAAGCCATCCAAGGTGTATATGACTTTCTTCTTTCTGATGAACACAATCTGAGATATTTTAATAAATATCCTGAGCTTTATAATGGCAGTGAACAGGGTTCATGAGTATGAGCTGAAGAAAGTGCATCCATCCACATCCATCCATCATAAACGTGTACTCCACACGGCTCCGGGAGGTTAATAAAGCGCTTCTGAAGCAAAGTGATGCGTTTGTAGAAAAAAAATATATCCATATTTAGTTATGAAGTAAAATATCTAGCTTCTGCCAGACTGCCTTCCATATTCAAGTCACTAAGAAAGTGTAAACTGGCGGCGTTTTACACTTTCTTCGTTCGTTGTATACGGAATGTGGTCTAGCGGAAGCTAGATATTTTACTTCATAACTTGTTAAATGTGGATTTTTTTTACACAAACGCATCACTTCACTTCAGAAGGCCTTTATTAACCCCCCAGAGCCGTGTGCAGTACACGTTTATGATGGATGGATGTGGATGGATGCACTTTCTTCAGCTCATACCCTGTTCACTGCCATTATAAAGCTCGGATGTGTCAGGATATCTATTAAATATCTCAAGATTGTGTTCATCAGAAAGAAGAAAGTCATATACACCTAATGGTTTGAGGGTGAGTAAAGCTTGGGCTAATTTTCATTTGAAAGTGAACTAATCCTTTAACTATTGTTCTTTCAGGCAATCACATAAGTATACCCTCAGACAATGCTTGGTTGATGCCTTACATTCAACTTTAAATTGCAGTTATTTATATTGTGTGCTACAATTTTAATTCAAATTAAATTCAAATTCAGGAATTGAACTGGAATAAAAAAAGCATTCTCAATTCAATGTTGAATGGTGCACAACACTGCTGCATTGACAAAGTTGCATCATGACCTCACAATTACTTTCATTTACAAGTTAGGAAATCTGGAAATTTATTCTTTTTTAGTCGTTTTATCTAACAGATTCCACCTCTCTATCCTTGACTATATGAACTCACTCCACATTGTCTTAAAGCAAGTATATTATGAAGAGGACAGTCCACGTGAGAAGTCCACTTTATTCTTGAAGGATTATTGACTAATGTTCTATTTTGCTTCAAGAAACAAATATTAAATGTTACACAAATTTTAATGTGCAATCATTTTTTCTCCCGCCATTATCACTGGCTGCATCTTATCTCCCATTCTCCATCTCTTTCATGTAGAATAAAATTCTAAAGTGCTTTGCCATCATTTTACCCTTCATTTGTTAGATTATGTAATTCATACCCTTCAGGATCACCCCAGACCTAGCAAAGACAGACCCTGAGATTTCCCCCATTTCTTTGGTCTGTGACTATAATTCCAATGAGATTATCAGGGAATTATATCAGGATTAGCCCATCTGTGGACAGTAGATGGTTAAGACTGCTGCTAGCTCCATCCCTCCTGACATGGTACACTTTCCCTCGCTTATCTGAGAGAGGTTTAAATATGACTGTGCATCATGGGTTAATCCCTCATGCTAGTCAGGAACTGTCGTTAAAAAAAACTGATCATGATATGAGGTCATGATATGACGTAGAAACAAGATATGAGAAGTCTTTTTTTTTTTCTTCTGTGTATGCATGTTGTTTTATTTTAGAAAACAAGTGTCAGAAGGTATTTTGTACTGAGCGAAGAAAGAAATCTTTGTTGTGAGTTGGGGCGTTAATCGTGTTTTGGCTGTAACTGCTCTAACCCAGTTTTTTTTTAATGGGTTCAGTTCATAAAAAAGGATTTGTAAGAGGCTGCTGGATGACGTTTAAGATGCTTTAACATGGTTTGACTTCAGGGGTTCTACAGTTTTTTCTCAACACACTTTTTCATTTTCTGTGTTCCTGTGTTGTTCAAATAGAGCTTTAAAGATATCTTCTCTTTTTTCTCTCTCTTTCAGATTGAGCAAGAAGCAGAGTCCTGGTACTGAGGGAAAGTGGAAGCTCAACCAGTAACTAGACTTGACTGGTCTGGACTATGCTGCTGTAAATGAACTGTGACCTTTGCACCTCATCCTAACGCTGAACGTCAGGCGGCTGGGTTGTGATTATTCTAGCGAGGCCACTTTAACATGCTACTCCTGTTTCTACCATCTGCACCATTTTTCAGGATCTGCAAAGCTGCTGCTCTGTTGGTAACAAGAGTCACGAAACGTACATGCCATTGTATTTTTGAACTTTTATTATTGTTTTGATGTGAACACTGTTTTGGGTTTGTTTGAATTCAGAACATTGATTGGAATATAGTTTACCCTGAAATCTGTAATCTTCATTTACCTGACATAGACAACTGTAAGGTACTTATTTCCCTATCCTAAGAATAGCTACAATTGTGGCATTTTAGTCATTTTAAATGATGACTAAAAGATTTCCACAAGTCCTTTCTCAGGAAAAGACTTGTACTGATGTACGCAATTTAGAAGAGATAAAGAATTCTTATTTTTTCCTCCAAAATTGAATGTTCTCACATGACCAATCCAAAGCCTTACTCTCTCTGTCGGCAAAATTGCGACTACTTATCTGGACCTAAACAATGAGAAAATATCAAAATATGTGATATTTATTGTATTCACTCTATTTTTCTAAATATCTAGTTTATTAAACAATTACATAGTAAGTTGCTATATAAGAGTTCACTTTTGATATGCAGAGTGTCTTACCACTTAATCAGAGGTGGTTATTGCACATAATATTTAATAACTACTCAAGAAGATATTATATTAATGACCAAATATGGTCAACCTTTCACTCCTGTTTCCTCAGATTCATTGTCACTTTCTCACCTTGTTGCGTAAATCATGGCCATTCCCTGTTCCTCTGCCTGAAGAATTGCATTCAACAGTAATATAATATAAGATAACAATGACTAGTTCCCATTTGCGTAGAAATAGCATGGATAAAGACACATGCACTGTACTAGATGGTATCGATGCACAGAAATTTTGACCACAGAAAATACCATAAGACACTACCATCACTTAAAAAATATTATTAACAGAACTGATAGTTTTTTTCCAGACAAAAGCTAATTTACAATGGGAACTTTGGGAAGATTTGTGGGTCCAGAATTTGGACTATTTCTGTTCCTTTCTGTGCATCACTACTTGAAAACAGTTTAATAGTTGGTGACTGTCTTAATCCACACTGGCTCTCTGTTGATAATATTGCAGTGATGTCTCATTCAACTAGATTGTAACACACGACGTGTCTGAATGTAGAGCACAAATCCACTTATACAGTATGAGTGAACAGATTAGTGGGGCAGAAAAAATGATCACAACAGGAGTAATTTTAGCCATTGTCTGCTTTTCCCTGAATGTTGTGAACTAAATACAAAAATGTGATCTGCTTAACATTTTCATGACATTTAAAATACTTCTCCTCCTACGCAATAGTGTCTTATATAAAAATACTAAGCAAATAAACTGCTAAGCAAATAACAAAATGCAAGATACTACGCATTGCATTGATGAAACATGATTTGTTCAAAACGTAATAAATCCCTTATCTAAAAACACATGTATAGCACTGATGTAGACGTGTTAATGCTTTTTTTCTTTTTTTTTTCTTTTTTATGTTTAAAGTCCTAAAAAAGAGTGACACAATGCCACTTTTATTGTGTAATTTCTTGAGGTAATGGTACTCATTCTACTTGATTCTTAGGAAGGTCTTGCTTCTTGGGTAGCATTCATTCACCCTTTGTATATGCAATACTTACAAATCAGATTAGTTTACAAAGTGGAACCAAATGTATAAATATTATGTTAATATATTTGTTAAAAAGATTTTACAGAGATATTGAATTTATGCTGTTTGTACATTTCTTTCTGCCAACTTTTAAAGCTTGTTTTATTTTGCTTTATGAAAAAAAAATATATATATATATATATATATATTCAACAGTGTTCTTGAAGATCTTGAGTCTAAGTATAAAAAATAAATATCTATTGTTTGTATGTATCAAAAGGTTAATATATTTTCAATATTTGCCAGGTTTAATTGAACAAGCTGTGTCTTCCATTGTACAAATGTCACATACTGTTCATTGTTATGCTGTTGAGAGATCATTTAAAATATCCTAGATGAATATTGCTTTTGTTTGTGTTGCAAAAGATAGTCACATGCAATAATACAAATAAATATTGTTATTTAAGGAAAATAAAATATCAGTTTTATTTTTATTTCTTATATCCTTTCTACAAAACTTGTGAAATAATAATAATAAAACAAACCCTAATAGAACATTTAATGATGCAAACGTATTATATAAACATACAATATTTTGCAATAATTCCCACCTCTTTACTGACACTGTGTCCCTAAGCTTGAGGGCAATAGAGGAAGGAACACACAGTTCATTCATAGACAAGTCGACAAATTGCTTCCTGTTGAATGAGCAGGACAGAGGCGAGTGTTTTCCTGTTCATATCATGATTCCCAGGCTCTCATTGATAGAACAGGATGCTAATGAATCACAATATTTCAGTCTGTGCTGGACTCTTGAGGTCCAGGCCAGCTCCACATGCCTCATTTCCTATGCTACCTATGTCTGCAGGATGCTAATAGAGTTGTAAGACATCCTTCTTCTTTTCACTTTACGTTATACAGTATCTGTATCATTCCTTAAGAGTACTTTTTGAGCTCTTTAAACTAATTATACAGTTATTCAAGTGCTGTGATTTATGAAAGTATTTCTGGAAAGCGAATACTTGACTTTCAGGATTATGCTCCAGCACTTTATTAATCATAGATTATTTATGGCAGAAACATTAACAGGATGGACCCAAAGGGTTGGAAATAAAGAGTTAAAAGTTAGCTATATATGTGACCCTGGATCACAAAACCAGTCATAAGTCGCATGGATATATTTGTAGCAATAGCCAGCAATAAATTGTATGGGTTAAAATGATCGATTTTTCTTTTATGCAAAAATCATTAGGATATTAAGAAAAAAAATCATGTTTCATGAAGATATTTTGCTAATTTTCTACTGTAAATATATCCAAAATTTATTTTTGTGAGTGGATATGCATGGCTAAGGACTTCATCTGGACAACTTTAAAGACCAAAATTCCAAATTTTGTCTCGATCAAATATTGTCCTATTCCAACAAACCATACATCAATGGAAAGCTTATTTATTCAGCTTTCAGATTATGTATAAATCTCAATTTAAAAAAGTGACCCTTATGACTGGTTTTGTGGTCCAGGGTCACATATAGCTCAGTGTGGGATTGGCAATTTGCTTGAATTAGAGTGTTAGCTTTTGAATAACATCTGTAATTTGTGTAAATTTATTAAACAACTTGCTGTTTGATTTCCCACCGTTGAACTTCATGGTAAATTATGCTATTAAAGGTCTGGCTTTTGTTAAGAAGATATGATAAGACAAATGAACAGAATGCAAAATGATATTGGCAATACATTTTTCTTATGATGCACACTACTAAATACTTAAGACAGTGATTTAGGTAAGATCATTTCAGAAAATTAATGT
Organism: Elopichthys bambusa; assembly: GCA_037101425.1. Lineage (NCBI taxonomy): Eukaryota > Metazoa > Chordata > Actinopteri > Cypriniformes > Xenocyprididae > Elopichthys > Elopichthys bambusa. The sequence continues at coordinate 20,549,745 of CM074436.1, forward strand.
GTCCTGACTCATGCACAAGGGTAGACCAAACACTTTGAAAAAAAAAAAAAAAAAGATTTGCACTCACACAATGAAACACAAGGGCAGCAGGACCTCTGTTAGATCACAGTGACTAGAGGGAAGAGGCAAGGGCACCGCGTTATGCAATAATCCATGTCAGTGTATAGAGAACACACTGTGCCGGAACTGCAATTTCCCCTGCCTCTGTCCCAGGGCCTGTTTCTGAAATATTTGCAAAAGACCTCCCACATAGAGACAAAATGAATATGAAAAGAGTCAATCAAAGTCATTAAAATTTGCAGAGTGTTGCTAAGAAAATGCTGTGTTTAGGAAAAAGTGGACACTTTGATTAGCAGAGTCACAGACTGCATGATTTTCTCGCAAACCAGTTAAACACAAACCCAGCCCTGCAGCCGTTTTCATTGGTCAACTCAATCATGCAGTCACCTGTCAAGAAGAGTTCAGAAAAAATATGGATGTGTCCACTGATTAGTGATCAGTGACTGGATCCGATCATGACAAACAGCAATCTATCTGTCAGGATGACCAAAACTAAACACTTGCAATTCAATGCAAATTGATGCATTCATAGGTTCTTTCAACTATTGTCTTAAAAATTGTCCTACTTTTTTTTGTCAGTTTAAATTTGTTCACAGACCTCAACATTTGACGCAAACCTCAGGAATGGTGACAATCAACAAATGTAAAAATATGAGCTCACAATGAAATTAAAATGGACAATTCTTGTTTTATGGAATATTGCAAATTTATCTGTTATTCTTGCAGTGACATCTCTTCTCTGATGACATGTTCACCGTGGCAAGGGCAGGACAACCTGTCACTCACATGAGATCGCAGCAATAGCAAACCACAACCATCCAGTGATCCAAACAATTCCCCATGGACAAAATCAAGTTCCGCCCTACATTTGTTCCAGGAGCTGTTACACTTGGATATATGTCAGGGAAGTAAAGACTATCGCATCTTCTGTTGCATGCCAACTTTAGCATCGCAATACAACAAAACCACATAATTTATTCATGCTGCAGTGCTTGTTGGGATCTCACAAACCCTTAACATTTTAGTAATATTGTTAAAATTACAATATTCATCCAACTAGTTGGGACAACATGGCGGAAAATCACACACTTTGCATACAACAGCAAATTGTATTTTGAGACCATGTTTAATATTTAATATGTTTCCAGTAAAGTAGATCTGAAAATGCTGAATGGGACAGAGTTACCACATCACTTTCTCATGACCATGTACAATTTTTTTAGTCTGGTTTTCCAGTAATAAAAGAGAAAAGAACAGAAAAAGTCTTATAACACAATAAGAAGTAAAGTTGTTTAAGATAACACAAGGACATAGTTTTTCTCTGGGACAGTACTGGCAGTAAATGGGAAAGTACTGGGATTCCCGAGATGTCAGACAGGCTATCACCTGTCTTTCCAGAACAATAAGCCAGTGGTGCATGGAATAGCCTGTACACTGCCTAAATAATGATGTGGTGGGATGTAAAAGAGAGCAGGGTTGAACTACTACAGCTAAAAATAACAAGGGGTGAGGCCACAGAAAGTCCCCGTGTCTGAATGAAATCATGGGGTCCAGAAAATTAGGTAAAATCATTTGATATTTAGAATAGCGGGATGTTAGTGAGGATATTTAAGAAGAGGATGAAGGATATAAATATACATGTATCTTCACATTCTGCTTGTGTTTAAGCAGTGTTGGGGAAAGTTTAAATGTAATGCATTACAATATTGTGTTACTCTCTAAAAAAGTAAATAATTACGTTACTTACAGTGGGGAAAATAATTATTTGATCCCCTGCTGATTTTGTAAGTTTGCCCACTTACAAAGAAATGAGGAGTCTATCATTTTTATGGTCGGTATATTTTAATGGATAAAGACAGAATATCCACCAAAAAATCCAGAAAAAACACATTATATAAATGTTATAAATTGATTTGCATTTGATCAAGTGAAATAAGTATTTGATCAACTACCAACCAGTAAGAATTCTGCCTCCTACAGATTGTTTATGTGTCCATGTCGAACACAGTTTAGTCCCGTCACTTAAAGAAAGTACTCCTAGTGTTGGCCCGTTATGTGTATAAAAGACACCTGTCCAAAGAATCTGTATCTTCCATTCAAACCTCTCCACCACAATGGGCAAGATCAAAGAGCTGTCAAAGGAAGTCAGAGACAAGATTGTAGACCTACACAAGGCTGGAATGGGCTACAGGACCATCAGCAAGACGCTTGGTGAGAAGAAGACAACTGTTGGTGCAATTATTCAGAAATGGAAGAAATACAAAATAACCCTCAATCGCCCTCAGTCTGGAGCTCCATGCAAGAGCTCAACACATAGGGTAAGGATGATGATGAGAAAGGTGAGGGATCCGCTCAGAACTACACAGGAGGAGCTTGTAAATGATCTCAAGGCAGTTGGGACCGCAGTGACCAAGAAAACCATTGGTAACACACTACGTAGCAATGGATTGAAATCCTGCAGTGCCCGCATGGTCCCCCTGCTCAAGAAGGTACATGTAAAGGCCCATCTGAAGTTTGCCAATGAACATCTAAATGATTCAGAGAAGGCTTGGGAGAAAGTGTTGTGGTCAGATGAGACCAAAATTTAGCTCTTTGGCATCAACTCAACTCGCTATGTTTGGAGGGAGAGAAATGCTGACTATGACCCCAAGAACACCATCCCTACAGTCAAGCATGGCGGTGGAAACATCATGCTTTGGGGCTGTTTCTCTGCTAAGGGTACAAGTTGACTTCACTGCATTGAGGGGCTGATGAACAAAGCCATATGTTCCGTAAAATCTTGGACGAGAACCTCCTTCCCTCAGCCAGAACACTGAAGATGGGTCATAGATGGGTTTTCCAGCATGACAATGACCCAAAATATTCCACAGCGGCCTAGCCAGTCTCCAGACCTTAATCCTATACAAAATCTGTGGAGTGAGCTGAAACTTTGAGTAGCCAAGAAACCTTAAAGATTTAAAGAGGATCTGTAAAGAGGAATGGACCAAAATCCCTCCTGAGATGTGTGCAAACCTGGTGACCAACATTGACCAGTGGGAATAACATCTTACCTCTGTACCTGCCAACAAGGGTTTCTCCACCATGTACTAAGTCATGTTTTGTTTGGGGATCAAATACTTATTTCACTCACTGAAATGCAAATCAATTATAACCTTTATATAATGTGTTTTTTTCTGGATTTTTTTTGTTTGATATTCTGTCTCTATCCATTAAAATAAACCTACCATAAAAATTATAGACTCCTCATTTCTTTATAAGTGGGCAAAATAACAAATTCAGCAGGGGATCAAATAATTATTTTCCCCACTGTAGTTACTTTTTATGAAAAGTAATGCATTACATTACCTTTGCGTTACTTTTTCTCATCTGGGCTGGGCTTGCTTGTTTGTTTTTTAATAAGAACAAAAAAGGTTTTTGGCAAATGTTAAGGCCCTTTCACACCAAAAGTTAAATGAATAAGCCTCAGGCTGAAGGAAAGGCATATTTATGCCTGTACAGTAAAGGGCGCAGCTCAAACAAACCGTTCAGTTGTGCTAATTAAAGAAGAATAGGATACAGATACAACACTCTTATTTCTAAATCTAATCTAAAGTAATTTTTGCTTATTAGCATGGCTGAATTAGATCACTGAAGGTCAGCAGCAAAGACATTGGTTAATAAAGTGAGATTAAATACATAAAGTATATTTGTGTAATTTAATATAGTTAATTATTACAGGTTTGCATAAAATTCTGAGATTGCATTTCACTGTTTTTATTTATTTTGAGGAATACTGAATGTTTTTGTGCAAGTGAGATGAGTAAATGCATGTTCACATTTAGTCTAGACTTAGCTACAGTAACCATCATGTTTACGCACACAACACCTCTGCACTTTATTTCTCTCAGCATGGGGATAGGAGAGCGGTCATTCAATAAATGTGAAAAAGATATTTTGTTGTAAATTGAAAAAGTAATGCATCACTTTACTAGAAAAAGTAATCTGATTACATAACCCAAGTTACTTGTAATGAGTTACCCCCAACACTGACAACAAGATATTACTTAAATATTCTCACATGCACAGTCTTGGTCCTGTTTTACTCACCTAATAAAAGCTATTCATCTTCATTACAAACAACATACCTACAAACTAAACTAAATGTTTTATAATTAATATCTGCCATCCTGAACATCAAACGTGGTTGTGAGTGCACAATGTGCCCAGAGTGTACATGCACATTTGTGCAACCACATAAACACAAACACCACTGCAATCAAGAGTAACCATTACTCAACTAGAACATTGCCCTGTTTATGAAGGACCCATTAGTAGTCATGGTGGCAAACAAGCACACACATCTATCTATTATGCAAACACACATTATTTCCAGACAACATGGCTTATTATACTGCCCTCAGGGAAACTACTTTAGTTTCAGTATTCTCACATTCAGCTGACATGCAACTCAGCATTAGCATCTTAAACATTAAAGTTAAAGTAAATATTTTCTGAATGAATGAGCACTGAAACAAATGACAAAGAAAGCCAAGAAGACAACAAATAACAGTCATGATTATTTTTATTTATTCATCAAGACTGATTCACTTATCTATTTAATACAAACAACAGCAAGTACTACAATCATTTGACCAGAGTACAATGCTTATAGTGTCTGTTTGTGTGTATGCCAGTACCAACAATTAATTATTGATTAAGTCACATTTATTTATATAGTGCTTTAAATAATACAGATTGTTTCAAAGCAGCCTCTTAGTAATAAACAGGAAAATAATGGTCATTGTTGCAAACTTCATTACAACTACAGAAATGTCATTATGCAGCTCAAATCAGTTCAATGTTGACCCAATTCAGTTTAATAACAGTGCAAAATGAGTCAATTATGCATCTAAATTGACTGTAATTAATTGTATTGGAGTTATACAGTATGCATTGCCTGGATCCATGGTTCATGTTTATGATTACCAGAGAATAAAATTTGAAACTGTAGTTGCTTGAAATTCCCAGAGACATTTCTCATGGCAGTTTTCTTTTAATAGTACACGTGAATATACGCTTCAGTTGTGATGCTTTCACATGGTGCATTTATAGAGCCATTACAGCAGGATAATTATACAAGTCTTGACACTAACAGAACAGAGGAAATGGGTGAGAACAGATAATAGTGTTTGACAGCATGTTAATCTAATTGCTGGTAATACCCCGAGTTGTTCCAATGACTGCAGGACATTTAGAATTTTAAAATGCATTTGGATGGATCCACTTAATGGCTTCATCCAACACACATGCATTTCCCCTCTTTTCCTTAGGGACTCCTGAGTAGCAGAAATATATGTGTTAGGAATTTGGTTGAGAATTTGGTTTATTTTATTATATAATTACCAACAAAACCCGATTCAGCATGAAAGGGGAGATGCTGGCATTATCATTGTAAAAAAAACAAAAACAAAACAAAAAACCCTTGCACTCTGGGAGTCCCTTTGGACCGTCACATGCAACAGATCATGTAAACAAACTGTAGCTCACGTGCTCAGTGTCAGGGACCGCAGCTGATGGCGTGTAACCTGATCTTTCCTTTCTACTCCCTACTTCTATTCTCTTTCTTTCTAAACTATAAATTAACTTTATAACATTCCATCAAAGGCAAGTAACATGCTTTGAGGAACCATGAATGGGCTTAGTACTAATCGCACAAGAGAACAGAACACAGACAGTGTCAAGTAATCGCGAGCTTGTAAACAAGTCCACGTGCTTGCTGCTGCTGCAGGGCTAGAGCCACGCCCCCTCCCCCAAAGTCTGTTTGAAGCTGTCTGAAATCACTTGTATGGGCTAAATATTAAACTCAGTTGCCATTTCGTTAATTTTTTCCTGTGAATTAAAACATATAGCGAAAGTAAAAGAGCAGATTTGTTGCAGAATATGTAAGATATGTCTGTAATAATTTGTAATGTTTTTCAAATATAAAATTCTAATTCAAATGTTCTATTTAAATTTATGAATTTTTACAATTTACCCTATTTTAGCCTACCAAAAATGTGAAAAATAAGTAACAATTTACCTTTTCACAAAATGAAATATTAGAGACAAGGGGAAGTTGATGCACTTCTTACTCCAGACAGTGAATATTTCTCAAGTTAGGTTTATTCTTGAAAGTCTTTCAATAGCTTTTACAAAAAAGATATATGACAAACATCAGATATATGACTGATGTTTGATAGCCTATGAAATAAATTTGAACCGAAATAACTAAAAAACATTGATTACGTTAAACTAAAAATATATGTTTAAAATAAAGGTGAATTAATTTTATGTAACCACTTGACTTGATAAATTGAGTACAATCAAAAAGCCTTGAAAACATTACACCAAAATCACCATTACACCTTATTTTAGGTCATTGTTATACACCCTTGTCACCTATTCTCTAAATCCTTAGTAACTGAGGTCAGATTCCTCTTAAGAATGATTTTAAATTACAGTTTAAATGGAAAGGTCATGTGTGGCCTCTGGCAGGGAAATTCATTTGGGTGAAATATATACTGTCAAGCCTGTAATGTCCACAGAATAGCCATATAGCCTACTGTACAGTAGCGTATAAACCATTTTTAGTTTAACTCTTTTTATTGATGCTTTTCAATCAGAGTTTCTAAAAGAAAGACAATACAGCATTTGTTTTTCGACATATTGACCAAGAAATCAAGATGAGATTAAATAAAAGCATTCCTTACACTCTGAGAAAAAAAAAAAAAAAGGATTATTAATGCTAGCTCCAAAACATATAGTACTAGTATATCACAATACAAGTAAAATAATATTAAATTAAAATATATACGTATTATATATTCAGTTACTGCCAGCTGGCGGGAAAACCAAATACAATTTATTTTCCGTTTTTTTTAATGTATTCTCTGCAAAAGCAGAGGAAGGGTTACATATAAGGTTACTTATAACAAAAAATTATTTTATTAATATAAAATATTATTTTTTAAAGTACAAAAGGAAAGGTTGCCAAATCATGTGAAATGGTTCTGTTCTGCCAAGCACTGTAAATCTAATTTGTATAAACTCTCTATTTGAATAAACTGCAAATAACTGGGTGGGGAAGGGGTTTTCCAGTTCATTAGTATAAGCCTTTTAGCAATTATCAAGCAAAAAGATTTGACTGTAAAGATGATAAAGACACTTTTGCGGGAAAAATCTGACAGTTTATATAAAATTTAACCAATTTCTTGCTTAAAAGGTGCATGAGGAAAGTGAGAAAATCTGTTTCTTATGAATTCATGAGTCTGAAGATACTGAAAGATTTTGGAAGATTCCGTTTTCTGATAGATATGAAAAAGTTACAAAAGTATTATCATGGAAAAGGTCATTAATATTTAAAAAGCCCCTTCAAAACCATAATGCGAAAGCTCCATCTGAAATGGAAGATAAAAAAGAAGGATTTTTATATATAGGAGACAGACCCGACATTGCCTGAAAGCTAAAGTGTTTTCTGAATTGTTGCCAAATTTTTAGGCTATGTAAAGGGTTGGAAAAATAATGGGAAAATTTCATAAGTATCAAAGAACATAACAAAGCACGTAAAAAGACTCAGCTTCAAAAATCACATTCCATTTCAACCCATGCTAGAACCCATTGACAAAGATCACAACCGACTCAAATATAAAATGCTATGAATGTTTGCCGCCCAGTAATAAAATAACAAACAAGGAGCCTATACAACATTTTAAAGTTTTTTAATTGACCGATGCTTCTGTAACCTAGCATATTTCTTAACTATTTTAAAATACTGTCTCTGGTTACTCATGTAACCTAGGTTCCCTGAGATGAGGGTTCGGACATTGCATCAGTAGCTGATATGGGGGACACCTTTCTCTGAAATTCAATAATGCTAGTGTAAAACACTGGTCAATTGCATTCAATTGCGTAATTGATGGCGGGCTTTCTGTCTATATAATGTGGTGCTAAATGTAAGTTGTAAGGTTAGTAATGTGGCCAGCTTACACTACCTGTATGTCTTGTATTAGTGTAAGCTAGTCAGTATTAAGCGAGGACCATCCTGCCACGAGGCAAATGTCCTGGATGGACACACCATTCGCCCATGCCCAGGAGAAACCCATTCCTCTGGTAGATTGGGCTCCTATTTTAATAGAGAAGTGCAAGCTCTGAGAGACATAATTCATGAGAGCTTTAGCGTAAGTTCTACTAGCAAGACTCTAATGCCACATCATTCATTCATACTAATAGGTCTGGCCAATCACTGCTTGACACTTGGAGTATATAAGCACTGTTCATCCACTGCTAAAAAAATCCATAATTGCTTGTCACCAGTATAAGGTATGTTTTGCATGCTGGGACCAAATCACTCAAATGTGCTGATTAAGATACCTTTTGATTCATAGCTGAAATGTGTTGTGCTACTCAATCAAGTGTGGTAGCGGCAAAGTGTGAACTGACGAAATAAGTCATTAGTATTTCCATTATTACTTCCGTAGCTTAACAATGTAAAAATTTGTATAATCTCCACCTATGGTTTTCATTGGCTGCATGGGAACAACATCTACTTTGACCCTCCCTCAAACACTGTAGCTGGTTTGTGTTGTGTACATGTCGAGAAGACATGTTTTCTCCTCTGCAAAAGCAAATTCTCTTTGTAAACACTTCCAAAGGATGAGGATGTGAAGAGTCAGTGGTTAAAATTATCACAGCGATACAACAGCAGTATAACCTTTTGATGATTGCTTCTCAAATCTCTGTGAGGTCTAAATGTGATTTACAAAATGCTTATTCATTAAAGATGGGACAGCTCCTCAGAATCACAACCTGTAAGTATGATTAATAACTGATGTATAATATATGTAGTTTATATTGTGTAGGCTAATCGGCTAACTCACATGATTACTGTCTTAATAGTTCTGCTAACCAGCTGTGGGCCCAATATTATCTAAAATTGTGTCCATTAATGCAGATTGTCTGTTGTTCTTACTACTTTGTGTAATGATAAAGAATGGAGCAAGACTTGTTTTACAAAGTTTATTGTTACATCAGTCTTTTACGTTAGTGCTCAGCTAACGTATGCACTGTTATTGATACAGTTAATGATAGAGTTCCCACATGTGCACAGCAATAAATTAGAAATATACTAATTGGTTTGTAGATGGACATACACTTGTTAATGCTGATGGTCAGGAATTACATTTGCAATTATATTGTACGACAAACTTTCATAATGTACGACAAACTGAGTAGCATATCACTCAGAAACGTCCTGCTCAAGTCGTTGAGTTTCGAGTTGAATAACTAGTTCTTATAATAGTTCATCATCGGACACGCTCGGATTGATATGGTCAAATCGATGCCATCATTAGTGTGTACAATCACGGAGCTTTAGGAAGCCTCCGGAGCTTAAATTCAGTTATAGTAGTAAGCGTTTTGTTTCCGACACAAAAATATTGTGATGTGCAATGTATATTATGAAAAAATTAAAGTGTTTTTCGACCTTTGATGCATGTAAACCTGTTGTAGGAGACCTCCAAAACAAAACTGGGAACCTTTAAGATAGCATAATAAGGGCACTTTAATAGTAGAGGTCAAACGAAAATGACCAGGGGTGCGTTTCCTGAACAACGATGTAACTCGCTGCTGAACTACCATAGTACGATGCATCGCTGATCAAATCAACTAGCTAGTCATGACTGTTTCCCCGAAAACGTATTGTCGCAAACCTGTCGTTCAACCACGTTGGTGAATGACGTCATGCAGGTGGTGAGTGATAATTTCTTTAAATGAATCCGTTTGAGATTGAATTAATGCTAGATTTTTTGCTATAAATTACGGACATGGCATTAGTGGACTAATTCTCATTTTCCTCAGTTATTTTGCTTTATTTCCAGATTAAATCAAATGCTTGTTCTTACGTACTAGAGCAAAAAACGGTGCTTTAAATCGGTTGACAAACTACAATATGTAAATGACATTTGTATATATTCTAAATAAAAGATATACATTGTACTTAATGTCAGCTTATTTTGCTCAAAATAACGATTTATTAAGTCCACGTCATAAAAACAAGAAACTATGCTTCTAACCACAGCTCGAGAGTTGTTGTTTCAACCACACAAGTTTGCGATGCAGTTTGCAAATGTTCGTTTGAGCGATGGTTTCGGAAAACACCAAATTGTTGAACTATGTTAGTAACGATGGAAGTTGGCTAATGATGCTTTTGGCAAACGCACCCCAGGCTAGTTCAGGCTTATCTCCAGAGATGGGCAGTATTTTAATTAAATGTATTTAAAATACGTATTTAATTACTTTTGAGTATTTTTTAATTTGTATTTTCTTTAACCAAGAAAAAAATCAAATGTAATTTGTAATTAAATACTTTGAGAGAAAGTATTTTGTATTTAAAATACTAAAAATACACTCAAATATGTTATTTTATTCTCGCATATAATAACTTTCATTACCGGGCTTAAAGGTAGGGTAGGTCATTTTCGGAGAGGTTAGCAATAGTGAACTAGCTTTGAAAGCATAAGATCCCACCCTCCCTTCAGAGCATCTTCAAAGCCACACCTCCTTTAAAACACATGAACGCGCACAGCAGGGAGTTAAATTACCTCATGTCTCAAAGCACATAACATTACAGTATTAATGAACATAAACAACTTAAAGAGCTCTGCTGCAGATTCATTTTGGCTCCTAGTATAACGTCACAGGTTGCCATCTCTTAATTAAGGTATTTATGGCGTGAGCGCAGCATAAACTCATTGTTTTGGTTCAGAAAGAACTGTAATGGTGCATTCACATGAGGAGTTGGCATCAACGCTTGATGGAGGGCAGATGACTCTTTATGCTTTTGAATCGCTCTCGCTGTACTTTGATTTCATACGCCGATCGGTCTGCGCAGTGCTGATGCATCTCGAACAAGCCTTTTAACTTCTGCCACAAGCAACGCGAGTAAAGCGACCCACAATTCAGTTCGGCAACGCATGACGTCACCCATTCAAAGTAAATGAGAAGCATTAACACAGAAGCCCCATGTGAATGCACTGGCTGCTGTTTTGGTTGCTGAGCTCGTGACCGACGACTGTCTTACTTTGCATAGGAAGGTCAGAAGCAGGCAAAGAAGCTGCTCAGTCAAACTGCTTTAAGATAAAGTATCTAGTAAAATATACTATCAGATATTATTCACTAAATGTCTTTATAGGACAGAAGATTAACGCAAATGGCTAAACTTGTGAATTGACTTGCTAGCTAAAGCATGACGTGCGCTGTCTAGTAATGTGCAGATCGCAGTTATATTCGCGGGCGCTGCAGATAATCCGTGGACGGGTAGGTCAAGTAATAAAAAAATAACATTGATTAATTGAAAACACAGTCGTTGTGTCTTAAATTAAAGAAACCATAAGTATATTTGGTCTGTGCGTTCGTTCTTAAAGTGACAGCAGCCTAATAAACCTGGCATAGGTTCAACAAGATGCTGGAAACATTCCAGTATACAATATGGCAGAAAAGCTACTTATTTTGGTTGCTATTCTATTCAGACAGAGCTCTGTGGGGTGAGTAACATGGGCCTCTATAACCTTCAAAGTGTTCAATTGCTGAGGAGATGTCTAGTTAACTTGGTTTTAGAGGATGGATGTTTTGATCACCAGAAACAGAAAAGTGCTTGTGCACCCATTGACCAGTTTGACAAACCAAGTACTATGCAGGCATGTTAAACATTAGCATGTGGAATTAGAACCTGCATGTCAATTGCAAAGAAGTTTATTGGCATTTATGTCAAAACAATGCTTTTTTAATTCAATTATAGGCAATATCAGTGTGACATATCCTAAAATGTCCTCTTTTCATTTTTACATGCAATGATTTAAAAAATATCACTAAGGCTCTGGTCAGTTTTATAGTTTTTCCACCACACAACTTGTATAGAATTAAGTTGTTTAGGATTTGTAGATAATTTTTCCTTTATTTTAATGTCAATAACTAGCAACACTATAGAAAAGCCACATGGCATGAGTGAAACATTGTTATACCTCAAAAAGACTGCAACAAAGATGAACAAACGGATCTAATTTCAGCAGTCGACTCAAAACAAAATACTAGTAAAACTAGAACACATGAACAGAACATCCGTGTAAAAGCGACGAGAGCAGACAAATGAACTGAACAAAACAGAGCATATTGACATTAATCCAAATGACTGTATAATAAAATAATACAAGTATCAGTGTGAGATGCATCTGAAAAATGCACTACAACTGGACTCTTGTGGCTTTGTCTCACTTCAATAAATGCTCCTTATCACCTTATCTCACTTGTCTGTGTGGTCAAATGTTATATAAATATTTGTTTGTGTACGAATATGTGCTCTGATAATACAATGTGGAATTTAACACTTCTGTGAAAACTGTCTGAACTGATTGACCCATGGTATAAGTTTTCTTAATCAGATAGATACTTAAGGTTTTATCGTTTCTTGCTGTGAGGTCTGTATTATGTCAGGGTTGTCTTAAGTAGTTTACTGGTAAAAAAAAAAAAATCAGCAGTTGAGAATGTAAGGTTAGTGTGTATTACAGTGTGTTATGCATTATCAATTCTGATTTGTGATAAAATGTACATAACTGAGTCTACATGAGTGGCATGGTTTTGTGAAAAGTGATCTGCAAATAAAAATGACATCTTTATAGACATTTTGTTAATAGAGTTTTTTTTCTCAATATTTCCAAGAATCTTGGAATTTATGAATTTATGAAATAATAAATATTCTACTACTACAAATCATATATGTATGTTTTCATGAACTTAAGTGCCTTATATCCCATTAAAATACATTATCTAAGAGTAAAGGGCAAAAATTACTCATCTGTATTGAGATAGAAGTTTTACTGCTATTTTGTGATCTTTATCTCTTTCAAATAACTTTCAGAGCATAGGAAACAGATTATCTCTTAACGCTTTTGCAACAAACACATCAAGGGACAGTGTTTAATTATCAGTGAAAGATATTTTGCTAATAGAATTGGCACACACCATGTTTTTAAGGACTTTGCTAGCATTGAAATTAGTAGATGAGTGCATAGCTCACTGAAACTATAGCTCACAGAGTATACTTGTGGCATGGTCTTCTAAAAGAAAGTAGGGTAACACAAACAACTGTGAGATAATTTAAGTTGCCCTAGGGATGCATTATATAACTCATGACTGACAAGTTCACTTGTACTCCAGATGGTTCTTGAAGTCAAAGGAAGTTGTGGGCCATTTCACCTTTAGCATTCGAGGTGTGTAAGAAGACTATCTCTGTCATCTGAAATTATACCAAGAGCTAATGTGACTAAGATGTGGAGTCAAGTGAAATTACTGTATAAAACCTGTCTAATAAAGCTCAGAATTATTCTACTAGAACACTATTTAATTCCTTACACCGCTTTTGTTTTGGACAAATTATTCAAAATTATGGCACACCCACAATGGGAATCAAAGAGGCCAAAGGATGATGGTCAAAGGTTCTCACAGCATGACTGACTTGCTCCAAATCCCAGTCCCAATCCCATGTATTTCATAATCCTATGTGAATTATGTCTGCATATGAGATTTATATTTTGTCCTCATTATGGGGTTGTGTCTGAAGTGATTCAAGGTGGATTCAAGCATGCTTGCAAACTTGCTGTTTGCATTGCTACAGTTGCAAAAAATAACTTTTTTTTATTTATTTTTTTTTTAACTTGATTCAATTATGGACAGTGGCTCCACATAATTTAAACATGTATTCTCTATTCAAATACTTCATGTAGGATGAACTAAACTGAACTGTGTAAATTCAACTAAACAGACATGTCCAAATTGATTGAAGTTGTTCAGACATTTTTTCCATAAATATAAAATTTCTTTACACATTTGATGTGAAATTTTGGCAGTCCAAAACTGAAACTGGTTACATCCATAGAATCACTGTTCATCTTTATTCATTATTGGCCAGCTCCTGTGTCAGCATCACACGCATTCGTCATGCTGCTCACATACAGCGACGGCCAATACTGAGCCGGCGTTCTGACGTAGAACCCGGAAGCGCTACACTGTGTTTACTACGTCAACAGCAGAGGAGACTGACAAGGAAGTGAAGAAATTTTGTCTTGTTTTTGTGCACAAAAAGTATTCTCGTTGCTTCATAACATTAAAGTTGAACCACTGTAGTCATGTGGACTATTTTAACAATGTCTTTACTACCTTTCTGGGCCTTGGTTTGGAATGGCATGAGGGTGAGTACTTGATGACAGAAATTTCATTTTTGGGTGAACTAATGCTTTAAGTAAAATAAAGAATTAATTAATGGTATGTTTTTTTTTCTTTTCTGAATGTTACAATAGAAAAAAAAACTGAAAAAAATACATTAATGTCATTTGTAAAATACAGACTCATTTTGGCATGTTCTGATTTTGCCGAGTTAGACGCCTTCCTGGGTCAACATATTTGATGAACATTCCTGTCTAAAAATTTAGTCCTAACCATAACCATATCCATACCCCTAAACATAACCCTACCCATACGTTATCCCTAAATCAGAAGGAAATGATAGGTGAATAACATGTAGAAGCACCTAACCATATAAGACTAAACTTGACATAAACTGTAAACTTGTCCTTCAAATCCAAGACGTTGATCCAGGAACATGTCGCACTTGGTGAAATCAGGTTCTGCTGCATTGTGCATATCCATTATAACCCCCCCCCAACCCCCTTTTGTGTTTTATGAGAAAATAATAGGAAACCTTTTACTCAATGAGCAAGAGAATTTAGTCACACTGTATCTGAAATGTCACATGCAATCCCTTTGCAAATTGTGGTGTCCAAGCCATGCATTCAATCTTCCACAATCCTACAGAGAGATTAAAAGAGTGAGAAAAAAATGGACACAACATCATCAAGAGGATATGTTACATAGATCTGCTTGAGAGAGAGTTAGCATGTCCCTTGCTTTGGCTAGCTAAGCAGGGAACAGTACAGCAAGTAATGAGGCTGAGACATAATGAAGAGCCTAGCAGCACGCAAACCTAAATCAACATAAGCATTCTGCTCTCTGGTTGTTTATATAAGTTTTATCATCTTAATTTTTTCCTATACATTACTTTCCAGCACAAAGAAAAATAGCTAAAAACATTTATTATTCTCATTTAGAATATGGAAGGATTCCCCCAAAAGGATTTCACATGATGCCAGCTTTCCCCTGCTCACCGTGCTGCAAGTCTTGGAAATTCATTTAGGAAATTAGAAAGATTCCAGACAACAGACAGACCGACATCAAACAGAAAGGGTTTTCCAGACACGTGCTAATGTGAATGCTAGTCTCTTGAATGGGGCACAGTAATCCACCAAACTTGTTTATTACAGCTGAAGTGACACTGCAAATTATTAGTGACATCTTTCTTTCACAAAACAACCAAAAATACATTATCATCATCCTTGTGGGTTTTGTGTGTATGATGAGAGCAGATCTAAACCAACACATTGTTACAGAGGTCAGGAAATGGTGGACATTTTCCTGAGAGATATAAGAGATTCTCACTGCTGTTCTGCTTTGAGCTGAACCCTGTCATCCATAATTTACACTCTTCTCTCCTCCTCACCTCTCTCCCCTTCCCCTCTTGCCCTCCCCTCCTGTCTATCTGTCTATTCTGAGCCTGGAGAAAACCGGAACAAGACAGGGGAACACAGTGTACTGTGCAAGCACAACGCGCACACACTTGTTTTTTTATGATGATGGGTACTTTCCATTGACTTCTATTGTTTTTATAATGAGCTAAAGGTACTTTTTACCTCATACATTTAAACCTAACCTTCACAAAAAGTATTTTTACAATTACAAAGTATTTTTACTTATTAGGTTTAGTAAACCATGCTACTATGCCACTTTCATCCATCCATGTATCTTCTCTCTCTCATTCTTAATGATATACTGATGTTGTTTGGCAACAAATCTAAACAAATCATCATAATACTGTTAGGTAATATGCGTTTATGAAGATAATGACAGTATTAAGACCTTTGCCACAAAGATTCAAAGGTGGTCATAAGAAAAAGATATATTTTCATGACACAGTTTAGACCTTTAAGGGACACATCAATGAAGGTGCTCTACTCTAAGGACTGGTGTTTTTCACAATGCTCCACCCCTGCCTCCCTGGTGCAAGCCCAGGCACAGGAGGCTTGAGAACATGTTTACCACCAACATTAATAAAACACAGAATTAAGGACTGCCTGTAATAAACTCTAACTGAAACTGATTTGGTGGTTTATTACCTTATTAATGTGCCTATGAACTATCTGTACCTGTTATGGTACATAGAGCATCACTGACTGGCTCTCTTACTGGTTCTCAGTGTGAACATGAGTCAGTCTTGTAAAGTTTCTAGTGCCACGATCCTCTGTAAGCAAATATTAACCTGAATGAAGTGTAATGGAAATTATAGCTCATCTGGGTTGTGTACAGGACACAAACTTCAATGAAATTTTTGCTTATGCATGTGAGCAAGATACATTTTAAAAGCTTAGCAGATGTTGTTACTGAGATCAAATCCTGGTATGATTTGTTTCAGATTAGATTTAGATTTAGACTTGTTCAGAAATCTTTATTTTGGAACTGTTGGTGCACATGGACTCGTAAGTTGAGTTGAGCTGCCTGACCTCAGTTTCATGATACAGATTACCTAACACCGTAAAAACAAATTTGTTCAGTTTACTTAATTCAATTGTGCAAACTCGTTGCCTTAATTCAATTAAGTAAGCATTACTTAATTGTATTAAGTTGATCTTAACCATTTAAGTTTTGTCAACTTAATTCTATCTGTGATCTGAAGAAGTGTACTCCCAGAGTGCATTGTGGCACAAATAAATTAATTGCTTTGTTTTACTGTTTGTGGCTTTATTTTACAATTTTATTTGCTGTCCTGTGTCAGTATTACCCCAACAATGACAGCAAATAAAATTGTAATGGTCTTATTAATTAAAAAAAAAACAAAAAAAAAAACGTAACTGTTACCATTGTTGAGTTTTGCATGCTGAAGTCTGTGTGTGACTCGCACAAATTTGATTGCAAGGCACTGGCTCAACTAGAAAGGAATCAACCCCCTTAAAAGTTTGATGTTTCACAATAGTATGGTATTTATGATATATATGTTAGTGATATGATCTAATAAACCAAAATTCTACACAAAGTCTAAATTAGTTATTGGATTAGTGCCAAATTATGTCACTTTTTAATAGCGATCTATTTAATATGTCTCTTCCTGTGAAACCACAAATAACTATAATTTCTTAATTGGAATCAACTGAAAGAGAGTTATAATAACATAAGTGAAGTGCACAACCAAAGTAAACGCTAATCACTAAAATGGTGAGAAGAAATTTTAGGAAATCAGCATGAATTTATGGTCAGCTTACATGACATTATCCCAAACGTTTTAGTTGTATTGATAATTTAACATTCAAGATCACTTTAAGAAAATGAGTGAATGCAACTAAAGAAAGATAATTGCAGAATTGGAGAAAATGAGTGAAAGTCTATTAAGAATTGCCCCGCCTTAAAAACCTCTTGCCTCCGCCCTTTTTTCCTTTCCTTTCTTTCTTTCTTTTTTTTTTTTTTTTTGCTTGACGAAATGGTGCTCAAATCAATCAAGTAATTTTTACTTTGGTTTTCTGAGTAACAAAGCATAGCATGCAAACAGTAGAGATTACTCAATTGTTTTAAGTAAGTTCAACAAATTCTTGGACATTAAGTAAAGTTTACTAAAAGGGGTTAGTTAGAACAACTGTTAGATGCAAACAGTACAGATTACTAAATTGTTTTAAGGAACTTCAACAAATTCTTGAACATTAAGTAAAGTTTACTAAAAAAGGTTAGTTAGAACAACTGTTAGGTTTTACAGTGTCAAGTTCATGTATTGCAAAGGCTGGCCCATACTAAAAGATTTTTAAAGTCTTATCAGATTTTCAAAATGTGAGAGACTACAAACAAACAAACAAACAAAAAAAGAACAGTTTTGTTCCTATAGTGTAGAGCCACGATGTGACCAAGACAGCACACCACACACACTAACGGATTCCATTTACAAACAGCCAGAGTCCCGACTGTGAATCTCACAAAATCCCTTGTGGTCAAACGTGACTTTAGAGCAAACAAACATGGTGGACAATGGACAAGAAGAAATGTTGATAATAGTGTTTTGACTGCTTTTTGCAAAAAATTTGTGTCAGCTCGCTTTCTGGTTTGGTATCTTTTTGTTCCACATGACAATCTACAGAGTGCATGCGTGTTTGTCCTCAGGATATTTTTACCATGTTGGATATTTTTACGATTTGACATCGTTGCGGCCCTGATGTTCTTCCGAGCAGATCACTCTTAACACACTTCATACCACGGGAAAATCTGATGAGATAATCTGTGAAACCATCAAGTTAATCAGGATTTTACCTAGGATTGTCAGAAGGGGAGAATTGGGCCCAAAATCGGCCTAGTTATCTCGTAGAGTATGGGTGCCGTAAGGAAACAATATTTAACAGTACATTTTTGCATCTCAGAGCAACACACACTAGTGGTGTTTCTGAATGAAGGTGTAGTCAATTTCTGCAAAATTTTGTAATTTTCTGTCCATTGTCAGTAGTGAACTAATGTACAAAGCACTTCTCACACAAAGGCCACTTTTTATTTTATCAATGTGGCAAAGGTCACAAACTTGAATGCAATGTGAAATCCACCTGGGTATATTCTTTGCCATGGGAAATCATTAGCATACGTGAACCCGTGTGTCTTCCAGGTTGAAACATCAGCCACACAGAGGTTGCTACCAAACTAAGCAGCTTTGTATTTGTCAATGCTGTGAATTTGCATGTCAAAGTTCCTGATTGCATGGATTCCCATTAAGATGATTTTGCAATTTGCATTTTGCCTATGGAATTTTAATGTTTAGCCGATGACTAACAAGGACGTACATTTCTGCCTGTTGCAGATGACGAGAACAAAGAATGTTGTTGTGTAATTGTTCCACATGTGTGTGTAATAAAATCCAAACAACATCACAAAAAGTTCTTCAGTTTCATACTTGCAGTCAGTCACATTTCACACAGTTCCCTGTCACTCAGCAGTGAGCTGTCAGACCGAGCCACACTGAAACCTCTCTCTCAGTTCGCGGAGGTGTGGCAAGTGCCAGGTGTATCAAGGTGGGCGCTAAACACGATCATAAGTGCTTACATGCTTCAGTTTGTCCACAGAGCACCCTGCTTCAATGGTGCGGTGGCTTCGGAAATTCATGCTCAAAATGCCCTGGTTTTGAGGGCAGAGATTCACCTCTTCACCAAAGGAGCCACGGAGTTTGTGCCTCTCGAGGAGTGTGGGACTGGTTTTTACAGCCACTCTTTTCTGGTACCTAAGAAAGATGACGGATTTACCCTATTGTAGACCTACATTGGCTGAATCGTGCCCTAGCAAAGCATTCTTTCAGAATAGTCACAGTGAAATGGATCCTCTCGCTCATTCGACCCAGGGTCTGGTTCATGTCTGTGGATCTAAAAGATGCCTATTTCCATGTCCAGATATCCCCTCAACACAGCTGCTTCCTGAGATTTTCCTTCGAAGGCATGGCCTACCAGTTTACCAATCCTCCCGATTGGTCTGCAGAAATGGAAAGTATTCCATTCTGGGCGTGGGTCTGAACTCTATTGCCATGCTAGCCAACCTGTTACCGGAGCACTCGCAGGCTATCATGAACTCGCTTGTGATGTTCAAGGAAGTCGGGTCTTTTTCTCTCTGAAGAGCATTCAGAAAAAGCTAGGTTTGATGGCAGCTTCCTCAGTGCTATGTCGCTTGGGACTGCTTCAACTATGGTTGAAATCACACGTCCCTGTGCACACTTGGCTCAGTGTGTGTCTTAATGACCTACGAATGCTTAGAAGAGCTAGTCCCCTGGATGAGCACAGCTCTTTATTATCTGGGTGGTGTGCAGACACAAGGTAGTCACGACGGACACATCAGGCAAATATCAGGAAGCATGCAAGTGCAACTGCACTAAGTACTGTGCAAGATCAGGGAGGAAAAGGAGTCAGTTCCGTTAGTTCTGCCAAAATGTCCCACACAACACTGATTCCCAGACTGAGATGCTATCAGGTCCCCCATGGCCTGTTCCGCTGAGGAGGGATCTCCTCTCTCAAGCGAACAGCTCAGTGTGGCAACCCGGAGTTGTGGAACCTGCATGTCTGGCCGCTCAGCAGAGCCCACCAGCGTCAGTCTCACTGCCACAACAGGTACTGAGGACGATTTCTGGAGCGAGAGCCCAATCTACTAGACGCCTCTATGCTCATAAATGAAAAGATTTTGCAAACTGGTGCGGCTCAAATAATGAGGATCCGATGTGTTGCCAGATTCCAATCATTTTGTCCATTTTACAAGAGCGTTTGGATGTTGGCCGTACGCCTTTGTTCTCAAAGTTTATGTAGCCGCTATATCAGCTTTTCACAATGACATTGATAAGCAGTCAGTGCGGAAATATAACCTTGTGGTTAGGTTTTTATGGGGCACGAGATGGTTAAATCCTCCACGTCCATCTACAATCCCCATTTGGGATTTGGCTTTAGTTTTGAAAGCCTTGACATGTGCTTCTTTAAAAGTAGGCACATTAAAAGTGCTCTCTTTCAAGATAGCACTTTTGTTTGCACTCGCTTCTGTTAAATGAGTCGGTGACAGTTTAGGCTCTCTGAACTGCTCTCGTGTGTTTTGGTGGTCGCACTAAAGGTCTACCAGTATCGAAACAAAGACTATCCCATTGGATTGTGGATGCGATAGATGCTTATTATTCACAGGATGTATCGTGCCCCATAGGTGTGTACTCTACAGGAGTATGGCTTCCTCATGGGCATGGTGAAAGGGTATGTCTATTCAGGACATCTGCTTAGCAGCACAATGGGCTCCACAGTTTTGCCAGGTTCTATAATTATAACAGGTTCTATAACGTTTCTTCGCTAGCTTCTCAAGTCCTATCAGTGCAAGAAGGCTAGCTAAGGTATGCCCATTTTCTTACTGTTCTCATTCATTATTGCTTCTGCTACAGCATATGTGTCTTGGATTTGCTGTGTGCAATGAACTGGGGCTGCCCCCTAATAGTCGATATTGTGGTTTGCACTGTCCCTTCAAACAGGCTTAAAGATCTCTTTGAGGAACTGTAACAGAACAACATATTGAAGGGTTCATTCAAGTTCATGTTAAGGTCAGAAAGTCAGAACAGCTTTCAGTCCTATGACACAAAGACTAAAGGAAATGAAAGTCAAATCCCTCAAAATGTGCTTCATCTCTTTGATTTCCCGTCAGCTTAGAGCCTGAACCTGAGAGGCTAAAAGGTAAAAGTCAAATGTATTTGTATAGCGCTTTAAAGTCAAAGATTTAAAGTTATACTGTTATGTCTATAATGTATTAATGCCGCTTGGCACAGGTTGTGAATTGCAGTCGTTGGGCATGAACACAGAACGGTGGGTATGGAACATCCTTCTAGGCCAAAGTTGGATCTAGAAGGCCCTGGTACCTTTGGGATATAATGCCATGGCTGAAAAGAGAGGGGAAAACAATAACATTACTGCAAATGCCATTCACTTAATATGCAAAGTGTTTTCAGTTCAGCTAGATCTGACTAATGCAGCATATAACTATGAATTGAAGAATAAAAAGTGTATGCTAGGCTAAAAAGAGGAGTCTTAAGCCTATACTTACACTGAGAGTGTGTGTCTGAGCACTAAGAAGACTAGTCCAAAGTTTAGGAGCCATGCAGGAAAAGCATCTGCCTCCTTTTGTGGATTTTGAAATGTTGGGTACCATCAACAGGCTGAAATGTTTTGACTGTAATGAGTGTGATGGATTATAGCAAGATAAAAAAAAATTACATAAATACTGCAGAGCTAGATCATTCATGGCTTTGTAAGTAATTAGCAGAATTTTGAAATTCACAAGAACAGAGATGATAAAATTTGGCAACCACCCAATAAGGCACTACAAGAATGTAGTTTTAATGTTATGAGCACATTAATTACTTTTTAAGTATTAGAAACAGGCAGCATGTGTTGCAGTTTAGCAATGTTTTTAAGGTGTAGTAAGGCTATCCTACAAATATTGTCAATGTCACTATCGAAGGATAGATTGCTATCAAACATAATACCAGTTTTGTAACTGTAGGTGACGACGCAACTGTACAACCATCAAGTGAATGATCATATTATAGCATTTTTTTTTTTAGAGGTGTTTGTTTCAATAAAGAGAAAGATCCATTTTGATATTTTTCTATCTGTTTTTTTTCTGAAAAACATATACTGAATTTCTAATGCATTGTGAACTGTAAAACTAGTACCATGAGTTATCTTGTCTTGTTCATGAGTTGCACCATCTTCCCAGATGTAGTGGGTGAACACCACAGATTTGACATACTGAAGATATCCCTAAAGGCATGGAGATACTGAAGACAGTATGGAGCAATAATTTTAAAAGAAAAACACTGGCCATGAGATACTGGTCTTTATTACCAAATACCAATCCTGCGTTGTAATTTGCCTTTCTTCAAAATCATAAATAAAAAACATTAATATGGAAGACTGAACCGTGTCTTAAATGCATCCATAAAGGTTCCTTGCCTTCTGTGTTTACTCTAAAGATGTTACTCTCGCTGATGTTACATTTGATTTTTGAGTTTGAGTTTGGGTTTGAGTTTTTGTTTTTGCTTGAGTTGTGTTTTGCACTGTTTTCAGTTCAGTTCCATGTGTTAGTTCATGTTAACTTTGTCCCTTTTCATTAGTTGCCATGGTTTTTGATTTGTCCTCATGTGTCACACCTGTGTCTTGTTAATTATCTTGTTTAATCCCCAGTGTTTCACAGTGTATATATAGTCCTCAATTTCAGATGTTCTTGGTCTGTTATTGTCTATGTTCGCTGGTTGTTCTGTTTGTGTTATGAGAAATACTGAGCATTTTGATTCTAAAGACTGCTGTGCATAGAACCTGCTTTTTTTTTATTATTGTTTGCTTCAATCACACCCTTACAGCTAAGTTATATTAGTTAATCAGACTGGACATAGATCGTCAGATGAAGTAGACCATTGCCCTTTAAGTATCAGGAGGTTGTCAAATGTAACAGTCATTAAAAATTGCCATATTGGTTTTGGTTACTCTGAAAACGTTTGTATTCACTTGACATCATCCTGGATGTGTTCAGTATGTAACTAATCAAAGTTCTTCATGGACATGAAAAAATAAACATAAATCACTGATATAAAAATTGTTATTGTGGTTTCTAAATAGCAGTTGTTTGGTTCATTAAAAAAAAATACATTCAATATTTAAAAAAGAATGTTTGTCACTGTTTAAATAAAAGTTTTTTTTTTCATTAAAATACAGTGTTCATCATTACCACAAAGAAATTGTTAAATACTGTAAATGTAAGTATACTGTATATACATTTAGGAGGGTTGTGCCACCACACACACACAGGTTTGTTTTTGTGAATTGTGGGGACATTCCATAGGCGTAATGGTTTTTATACTGTACAAACCGTATTTTCTATCGGCCTACACCAACCCTACACCTAAACCTACCCATCACAGGAAACTGTGCACATTTTTACTTTCTCACAAAAACTCATTCTGTATGATTTATAAGCCTTTTGAAAAATGGGGACATGGGGTAATGTCCTCATAAGTCACCCTCTCCTTGTAATACCTATGTCATACCCATGTCATTATACAAATGTGTGTCCTGATATGTCACAAAAATGTGTGCGCGCTCACACACACACACACACACACACACTAACACACACACACACACACACACACACACACACACACACACACACACACACACACACACACACACACGGTATGAAAGTTGATTATAAAGCTGTTATCAGTGTTTCTTCTACAAAATCTACCATACCTAATTCCATAGTACCTAATACCTAATTTTGCATACAATAGTTGGAATCCTTCTGGAATCCTGGTTTAACCTGCTCTAATAACATTCCATTTCAATTTCACTCCATAAATGCACACATTGTCAATCTGAGATTATATAGGTTACGTTTGTTAAATTAACAGTAAATTTAAATTAATAATTTGAAACCAATCTTCTTATTTAGTAGTCTATGAGGTCACCCATTAGAGTCCCCTCTGACCACCTGCAGCTCACTCTCTCACTCTCTGCATCTCCTATCTGTAAACAAGCCTGCCTTGTTTTCTTGACCGCTTACAAATCACTGTTTGCACATCTTATCCTGCAATTACTATGTTACCTCAGTTCAACCCGACTGCATGTCGATATTCAGCTGTTTTTTCCTGCATGTTTTCACTGTTAAAAGCCTCTTAGTGTGAATTGGCCCAATTGAGAAGGAAAGCAGGACAATGTGTTATAAAAGCGTAACCATAAGCTGTTTCAATCAGTTGCTGTGGCTGAGCCAACAAAGGCTATTTTCAGTTTGAAAATAAATTATCTGTAGCACCACACACACTTAACTCTGAAAACAACTAAATATTGAAGACGTATTGATCACTTTGCACTTTGAACATCAAGAATACAGACATTTTGAAGAGCAAGGATGCAATATAAACATACTGTATACTTTGACTTCACGCACAATCAAATCAATTATATTTTGTCAATATGTGGATATATATAAACCTTTAATAAATACTTATGGACTTATGGAGCTGCAAATCATAACTTCACAATCACTTGAAAGTGAACTATAACATCCTAAGAAAATAAATTCATCTAAATTTAAATGATCTCATGGATGTGGCTGTTGTGGTTCATGGTCATAGTGGCACCTGCTGGCTACAGTAAATGTGCCATATTCAAATGATTTTGACGTAGTTCTTTTTTTACATTTACACACTTTAAATGCACATTGCCCGCCATGCACAATTGTTCTAAAGCCACCGGAGGGCGGTGAAGCTGGGGCTTGGGCCCGTCATCGCTGCTTACAGCTATATTTGATCATTATTTTCCTGTTTATCACTGTGCTTTGAAATAATCTGAATTGTATAACATGCTCTATAAAAAAAGTGACTTCACTTGACTTGACACACACTAACAGACACACACATACACACAGATATATTTCCATTTTTTACTCTTCCACATATATGAAGTTATTTATCACTGTTGTGTTGTTATTTATTGTGTTGTCATGCTTATTAATATGGCTATTACACATCTTCCAGATATGATATTTTAAAGGCACATGGGTGGGGGTCCCAAAAGAAGGATTCTGCTGGTCTCTGTTTATGAGATTTCGGTAAAACTTTGCTATGGGGAACACATATTCACTATTAACTACAACTTTTGCCTCAATAAACTCTTAATTTACTGCTTATTAATAGTTAGTTAGGTAGTTGTAGCATTTAAGTTTAAGTATGGGGTAGGATTTAGGGATGTAGAATGGCAATTGTTTCCCATACTAAAGTGTTACTGAGGTTTCTACTAAAACATACAAGCCAGACTACTATAGACCTTATTCAGAGCAGTGCCATGACAGGTATGAAAGTGAGGCTGTGAGGGATAGACTTTCCGTGTTTTCAATTACATCAGCTGTAAAAATCTGTATAAAGCTCCTAGATTATAATTTTCCACAGCTCATGTTGTCTGGAGTTTTTTGTCTAGTGAAATTTCTTGGAAAGATATTTTTGCAGTGTTTTGTCAGCAGAACAATCCAAAAACCCATTAAATAACAGTACAACCCACTAAAGAGATATATGTTTATCCCTCATAGCCTCACTTTCATTCCCGTTAAAAATCAAAGATGGTGCTGCTGTGAATAAGTTCAATTGTTTATAAGCCTTACTCAGCTCTGAATTATCTTGTAGCAGATTAGCTTTCTATGTTTATTGCAATGTTATGTAATAGATTGCTTTCTATCTACTACTTTGTATCTCTGTAAGCATGTGAGCATAGATGCAGAAATTATAGCCACTACTGTGACCTCCGCTGCAGCCTGGAACTTCAGAGGTTTGTGCAGAAGCATTTGTTCAAATCTGTGCACCGACCTGATTTCAGTTATAGACTGAGGGGTGGAGGAGATACTTAGACTCTCTGAGATGCAATGTGATTTATCTCCTAGTCACTGTACAGTGCTATTTTATCCTTCCTCCCACGTGCACACCCAACTCATATAAGCAATGATCCTGGAAATATATGATCAGCATTCAAAAATTTAACATGACTGAGTATGTTTCTATAAGGACATCCATCCTTTTCTGCATTTCACACATCTGCCATCATCAGAAGTAAAAACATTTATCAATCAAAATAAAAAAATAAAAAACTGTAGCCTGCAGTTGAAATAAGAAAGACAAATTTGTGTTAAGAAATCTCTAGAGATGGTCTGTAATTGAGGCAGTTAAAAATGTGGTTATTCTCTTGAGAATGGTTAGGTACAATATATGGCCAAAAGTGTGCCGACACCTGGAGACCACACCCATATGTGATCGTAAAATATTACTTTAAAATCATACACTGTAAAATAATAAAATAAAATAAAATGTTAATTAAAAAAATTAAAGACTAATTCATTTAATTTTGTTAATGATCATAAACAAAACCAGTCCCATTTTTGGGGCATAGACCCCAAAATGACATTTCCAACTTAATTTTTTATAAACCTTGAATGCTTTGGATTCAATAATCTGTTCTTTTAAAGTAAAATAAAAAAAGTTATGGATAGTTATAAAAATTTATGTAAAATGTAAAAAGTAGGCATCCTATTCAGAAGTAGTATAGGCAGTTTGGTAGTATTTGATTTTAATTAGATTCCTAACAATCACATAAAAGATTCGGAAAAAACATGGATGTGTGATATAGCTCTCCACCGCATCACAAATGGAGGATCTAATGTTTTTTTTTTATATATATTTTATATTTATTACATGTTCAGACCTTTTTTTTTTCTCCACAAAATGGAATGGATGTTATATTTTGAACTCTTGAAAAGGTTACGACTGTTTCCTGAGAAGGGAACTCGTGCTGCGTCATTGTAGCAATGCTATAGGAATGGAATACCCACTACACCAGTGTTTCCCAACACTGCTACTGGAGGCACACAGACAGTGCATATTTTGGATGTCTCCCTTATCTGACCCATATATTTCTGGTTTTGGAGTCTCTACTAATAGGCTGATGAGTTGATTCAGGTGTGTTTGATTAGGAAGAGAATGATGAAAGTGTTCGTGTGCCTCTAGGAATAGGGTTGGTAAACACTGCACTACACTATACTAAGACGAGAGCATGTGGGACCCTGGAGTAGAGCCCAAGTCTAGGCCTTAAAACTTCATAAATGTGTGAGGCGAGGACCAGCCTGCCACATCACACACATCTTGAAGGGACACCCCTGACAATAAGGTTTTAGAAGCCGTCATACTCCTAGTAGAATGAGCTCTGACAGCCATAGGTGAAGGCTGACCAGAGGCCTCATTTGAGGTCTCATACAAGACCAGAGGTCTCGACTATCCACATCCTCTGCTTAGATGCTGGGGAACTACATCTAGGTGATCCAGAGCACAGAAAAAACTGGTCAGTTTTACACCACAGGGCAGCTCTGTGGATATAAGCATCCAACACTCTGACTGGACATAGCAGATTTAATCTTCCCTGGTCCGATATCCGAAAAGGGGGAGGATTAAAAACCTGCAACACTATAGATTGTGCCACATGAGTGGGGACCTTAGGACTATACCCTGGTCTAGGGTATAAGAAAGCCTTCACCATGCCTGGTGCGAACTCTATACACGACTTGACTTGACTTGACTTGAAGAAGCTACTGACAGGGCCTGAAGATCTCCAAATCTCTTAAGAGATGTTAAAGTCAGAAGAAACACAGTTATCAATGTAAGATTTTTTTCTGGAACAGATTCAATAGATTCGAAGGGGGCCACAGCAAAGCCTTCTAGGACAATGGCCAAATCACAGGACAGCTCCCTCGTGTGTGTTGCAGGCCTCAGCCTCAAGGTACCATGGAAGAAACGAGACACAAACGGGTTTCAAGGCTCAAGAACCATTCTTGAGATAGCCAGAATGAGCCTTGTCCCAGCGAACTCTCTCCAGAACTCCCGGGAGCCTCAGTCACATCTGTACCATGGCTGTACTAGGCAAACCATAGCGGACAGTGTGTCATATCTTGAGATGCAAATAGATCCACTTCTGCCTGGCCACACTGCCTCCATATGAGCTCCACCACCTCAGGGTGAAGTCTCCATTCCCTGTGCCTCAGCCCCTGCCTCGACAGGGTATCTGCTCCCTGATTTTGATACCCAGGGATATAAGCTACTCTCAGGGAGAACAGTTTTCCCTGAGCCCACAGGAGGATCTGGTGTGCTAGTTTGTAGAATGGGTGCAACCACAGACCCCCCGATGATTTATAAAGGCGACCACCAATGTATTGTCAGACTGGACAAGAACATGGTAACCCCTGAGTTCTGTGAGAAAATGCTTCAGTGCTAGAAAGAAAGCCATCATCTCCAAGCAGTAGAGCGGCCATTCATGATTGCGCCCCAGGCTGTGAGGGATGTATCTGTCGTTAGCATCTTGCAACGACAAGGATCTCCCAACACTGGACCTTGGGACAAGAACAAAGGTTTCTTTCACATTAACAAGGTACGAAGAAATCTGCGCGTAACCTTGATCATGTGGAATGGGTTGGCCCTCGGGGAAAACCCCTTGGTCTTGGTCTATTCATCCTTGAGATCTGATCTGGACCTGATTTGTGACATGATTTGTTTTAATGTCAACATTTTTAACTTAAACTTCTTTACAGAATGATTTAGATGGTGCAGATCTAAATTCTGACGCAACCCCCCATCCATTTTTTGGAACTATTACATACCGGCTGTAAAACCCGGACTCCCTGTCGAGTGGGGTAACAAGTTATATGGCCTTCTTCCCCAACAGAGCTTTTACCTCCAGTTCCTTAGCCTCTGGCCTGCCTACCACTGTGGGCAGGACCCCATTGAAACAATAGTCTGCATGACCCATTGTGAGACATTTGGCAGAAGTTCCCACACTGCCAAAAAAATCTACTAAGGGATTATGAGTCTGCAAATATTCTTGTTGCAAATGATTAAATTACTGTTCCTCTGTAATTTGTATTGAAAATCAGTCACCAAATATGAAAACTAGAGTTTATAAGATTTCAAATGATATGTAGTTTTTAAATATAACGTAAAAAAACAATGAAAAAAAAAACGTTTATACTAAGATATTATTGTTGTTTAAAATATATAATGGCACCAGTGGGACAGTGACAGTTAAGGGGATAAAAGACTGTACAAAATGTTACAGTAAAAACTTGTTGGTTAAAGGTAAAAAAAAAAATTAAATAATAATACTATAAAAAAATATAAAACTATACAGTTTTTGAGAATACACTTATAATCTTATAATTCATATTGAAAAAACATATTGACATTTCTATAATTCCCTGTGTGACACTTCACATTTGATTGTACTTCATTTAAATAGTATTTCTCATTAGTTAAAAGTATTTCTTATCAGTTAAAGTACATTAGGGTTTTACAGTGTGTGTTACCATGGTGGTGTTTGTATGACACTGTGCACCTTCTATATTTTACTTTTTAACTCAGCTTGTGGAACAGCTACTTGTGTCGAACTTTGATTCCTCATGCGGCTTTATCTTTTACCACCTGTGTTATTATAGTAGTTGTTAGTATATGTTAAAGGTACTATCCAAGTAGGTCATGCTACTCTAATTCAATGGAAAATAGCTTTTTTTATTATTTAATTATTAGTTTAAACTAAAATGACTAGTTTAAACTAAAATTTCCAGGTTATTCTGTAAAGTTATTTACATTTTTTTGCAGTATTTTTACAGAATTATTCTGACATGAGGGGTAAAAAATATACATATTAGAACAAGCCGAAGTGTGAGGGTCAGGTGAGGGTCATTCTAAATTTGGGGAAGAAGGTCAAACAACTTAGCAGATGTTGGAATAAGGCTAACACATAGAGATGTGTGTGCATGTATGGTGCTCAGTATAAACCCTCTGGCTGTGCAATGATACTCTGTTTACATGGAACACATTTCAGTCTCAGTTTAGAGGAAAGAGGTCACCATATAAATCGCTGTGTAACAGGTACAGCAATGCCCAGCCTTTAAAGGGATACATCTTTCCTGGAACACAGAGTATGTTTTGAAGAATGTTTCAACAGCTATTTTATATACAATGAAAGCCAGTGACTTTCACTGTATGGACAAAATGAGACATTTTCAAAATATATTACTTTGTGTTCAAGAAGAAGAAACAAATGCATACAGGTTTAAGACAACATGATGACAGAATTTTAATTTTTGAGCAACCTACACCTTTATATAAAGGATACCCTATGCACAAATAGCAGAGAATTCCACAACAGCATCATTGTGGGATTAGTGGTAGGGAGAGAGACACGGAGGAAGACAGATATCAAGAAAATAACTTAAAATGAGTATGTCAAGTAAACTTTGCTCCCTTATTGCAGGTTGGAGACTTCAGAATAGCAATTTCTAAATAGTCCCTTACTTGCCACCCCCTGGCCTCTAACAACTGACTATGACTTCTGTTGTAGGCTGTGGTTCAGTACTGCTGAAGTCATTTGATGTGCAGTGCATTGAGTAATCCTATGAAGATTAAAACAGCAATAGCCTCACAGACAACAGCTGGGAATATGTGTATGCATGTGTGTAATGTGTGTGGGTAAAAGCGAGAGAGAGAGGGACATGGTGATTTTGTCACATCAGCTGACCTGAAGTATCCCTGACAACAGAGCATTGTCAAGGCACTAAACCTCTTCTAAACCCTCAACACACACACACACACACACACACACATTGTTCAATTCCACTTGAAAATGGACTCACAACAAATGCTGACGTCACTTGTTTACCATTTTGCAGCTCAGCACACTCTCTCTAGCTCGGTTACCTCCAGCACACACATGTACATATCTTTACAATCACACATGTGGAGTGTTATGTAATGAACTGTTTTCTACTGAGTGATGTGCCTCATTGTCATGCATGTAATTGTGTTTGATGTGATGTGTAGTGTCTAGCCAGTGGTAGCACTGATGTTGTCATTCTGAGGGATGGAATAAATGAGATTGGTAGATCGGGAGGTTTGGCGGGGGAGGCACTATGCCTTCAATGGATTTTCTACCGCTGCAGGACTGATGTAAACAAGCCAGGGTGGCCATGACACAGTTCCAGCAGAGCAGTTTCATCTCTGTGTTTATTAGGGAAAGTAGAGGGGAGCCTCTAGTGGTGAATATATAAATTACAAATGTAAAATTCCACACTGCTGGCCTGTTGACATATTTGCATTCTGCCTACCTCAGCCCCTCTATTCCAGTGTTTGAGGTCACGGGTTCGTGTTTGCACATGCCATTATGCTTGGATTATTTTAAGGGCACAGGATTTTTTGTTTTTACAGCTTTGTTGTGTTGCTTAGGGTCCCCTCAGTAGAAATCGTGGGGGCCAGTAGAGTTATCTTAGAAAAAAAAAAAAAAAACCTAGCAGACCATGTGTTTCCAGTAGGTGCGCTTTGGGAGAAGAATGCCATCTCCTACTGTCACAGCATTTGTCATGGTTTAGTAATTCCATGATATTTACATTCCTACAGACTAATGTCCATATTACTAAAACATTCTAACCTTATTTAGTATATTTGTCTGTTTAGAAAACGTCTCGGGTTACGTCTGTAACCCTGGTTCCCTGAATAGGGAACGAGACGCTGTGGGAATGCCTGGGAATGCCTCTGCGTGATTGCGTCGTGAAGCACATGTATAAACTGTCCAATAGCGTTACGGAATGTCATAGGCGGGTGACGTCACAGACCAGGAAACTATAAAGCATATCCAGAACAAAATACGCTAGCTTCTGATTAGATGAAGCAAGGCGCTTTTAGGCATGCAGAGAGTATGGCAGGGCGACGCTGCATCGAGACGCAGTGGAAACACCATACCCACTATGCCATAATATCAAGTGCCTGAGTGTATCAAGACAAAAGAATAGAAGACCCCGGAGTGGAGCCAAGATCCAGGTTATAGAACCTGATAAAGGTGTGAGGTGAGGACCACCCTGCTACATTGCAGATGTCCTGCATTGCAGAGGCATTAACCATGAAAGGCTTTAACCATGCCTGGAGCAAAATCCAGACATGATGGAGCAACCTTAAGGGCCTGTATGTCTTCAATTCTTTTAAGAGACGAAATGGCCAGAAGAAAGATGGTTTTCAGAGTGAGGAACTTTTTAGGAACCTCTTCTAAGGGTACAATGGCTAGATCCCAAGCCAGTGTTCTCGTGTGCTGAACAGGCCTCAACCACAACGTGGCATGAAGAAATCGTGTAACCAATGGATTCCTCCCAACAGATGTGCCATCAATGGGTGAATGATAAGCAGAAATAGCTGCAACATACACTTTTAGAGTAGAAGGGGATAATCCATTGGAGAAGCATTCTTGCAAGAATTCAAGTACAGGACCCACAGTGCAAACAGCTGGGTCTAGATGACGTTCTTCACACCATAAATAAAATAACCCCCACTTAATGGCATACAATCTCCTCATGGAAGGAGCTCTGGACTGGAGAATGGTCCAGAATCTATGAGCTGAGCCCCCTCAGGGGCCACACCCACAGCTTCCACAACTCCGGGTGAGGGTGCAATATCGTACCTCCTGCCTGTGACAGAAGGTCCTGTCTGACTGGAATCTCCATAGGGGGACCGTCTAGAAGGGACACCAAGTCCGAAAACCAGAGGTGGGAGTAAGTCACACATGTGCAAGTCACAAGTAAGTCTCAAGTCATAACCTTCAAGTCTCAAGCAAGTCCAAGTAAATTTTTTGTGAGAATCAAGCAAGTCAAGTCAGGTCACTGCTTTATATCAAGCAATTCAAGTCAGGTCATAGCTTGGGTCAAGCAAGTCACTGGCAAGTCATACAAATGTTTGATGAATTGACTAAATTTATATTAAAATAAGTTAAAACTACAGTAGTTTTGGACTATGGGAGTTTTATTTGCAACAAAAAAATTGCAATATGCATTTCACTCAAAAGGTGTCCACATACAGCTGTCAATACAATAAAAATAAATAAATAAATAAATAAATAAATAAATAAATAAATGAATGTGTGTGCGTATGTATAAGTGAAAAGTGTATTGTTTGCATGTGCATGGTTATGTTTGCAAATCTTATTGTTTTTTCTTTGTATTTGTGTGTGTGTGTGAGAGAGAGAGAGAGAGAGAGAGAGAGAGAGAGAGAGAGGTGATTTGATTGAGTGTGATTAATATTTGTGAGTGAATGTGTGTGCGTGTGTATGAGTGAAAAGTCTACTTTTTTTTGAGGTTTTTTAGTTTGTTTGTGTGTGTGTACGTGTATACAATATATTTATGTGCATCCCCATAAACTATCCATAAGCTTTTCACTCAAAGTCTAACACTGAAGACCAATTATTAGACTATAAGTGCTATGTCAAAAAAAAAAAAAAAGCTGACATTTCCTTATTAACAGTGAATAACCATTTACAATGCATTGCACTTGCAAAAAATTAAATTCGATAATTTTCTGTTACCTTTGTTCTTCAATGACAGACAGCATTGATTGCTGTCACTTAAAGATCTGCCGCACATGACGCGGATCTCACGCGCGTCCCACTTTCTCACAACTATTTACTTTCGTTTAAGACTTTAACTCATTCAAGGCTGCTCTAATTTTTTAATTTTTAAATCTTAATTTTTGGCATTATTGGGTGTGTTATTGTTCGTTCAAGCGTGACATTCTGGCGCACGTCTTTCTGTGTGTCGTGTGTGACAGGACATTCACATACAGTACGTTCTCTTTTTCTCTTTTGGCGCGCTTAAATGGTTTAAAAGCATTTGCATGAATAAGAGCGTGATCATGTATTGTAATGCTAGCCAAAATATTGCGTTATTTGCGTTAAATATTTTTGACGTGTTAAACTGGAAAACGTTGACAGCACTGATTTACCCAATTTTCTGTTTAATAAACACAAAACCAATTCAAAGTCAACTCTTAACATGTCCAAAACGTTGTTATTATTATTATTTTTTTAACTTAATTATTCTTGGCATAGCGACTTCCATGTTCAGTCACGACTGTCCATGCTCTGTCCATGAGAGAGCTCAGGATAGCTCTCTCTGCTTGAAGTCCGAGTCAAGTCTCAAGTCATGAATGTCAAGTCAAAGTCAAGTCTTTTATTAATATTTGTCAAGCAAGTCTCAAGTCTTACAACATGCGACTTAAGTCTGACTCGAGTCAAGTCATGTGACTCGAGTCCCCCATCTCTGCCGAAAACCATATTCTGGTCAGCCAGAATGGGGCTATAAGCAACAGCCGAACCCCATCCCGGCGAACCCTCTCCAGAACTCCTGGGAGTAGAGCGATCGGGGGAAATGTGTACAGACGTCGCCTCGGCCACATCTGTACTATAGCATCCAGCCCCAGCGGAGGAAGAACCATAACTGACAAATGAGTTGACTCCCGTGATGCAAACAGGTCTACTTCTGCACGACCAAAATTTTCCCAAAGGAGTTCCACCACCTCGGGGTGGAGTCTTCACTCCCCAGGCCTCGGCCCCTGCCTCGACAGGACGTCTGCTCCCTGATTCTGAAACCCAGGAATGTAAGCTGCCCTCAGAGAGAGCATATAAGATCTTGATATAAGAGACCACCAACATGTTGTCCGTACGGACCAACACATGATGGCCCCTCAGGTCTGGGAGGAAGTGTTTGAGAGCTCGAAACACCGCCATCATTTCCAGCCGATTTATGTGCCAGGAAAGTAGATGGTCCTGCTATAGACCCCGAGCTGAGCGACCACTCATGATCGCTCCCCAACCCGTGAGGGAAGCATCTGTCATTAGCATTACACGACGACAAGGAGCTCCCAACACAGGCCCTTGGGACAGGAACCAAGGCTTTTTTCCACATGACTAAGGCACGAAGGCATCGTCGCGTGACCTTGATCATGCAAAAAGGATTTTCCCTCAGGAAGAACCCCTTGGTCCTGAGCCACCACTGTAAAGGTCTCATGTACAGTCGGCCATAAGGTTTCACGTTGGACGCTGCTGCCATGAGACCTAACAGTCTCTGGAACTGTTTTACAGTGAGTGAATGGCCTAGTTTTACCGCATTCACAGCTGAGAGAACTGAAGCAATACGGGTAGGCAAGAGTTGAGCCCGCATGACCCTTGAGTCCCACATCACGCCTAGAAAAGTGGTCATCTAAGATGGAACGAGCACACTCTTTTTGGCGTTGAGCCTGAACCCCAACCTTCTCATATGGGCGAGAACTACATCTTGATGTTGAACCACCATGCTCTCGGATTGAGCTAGAATTAACCAGTTGTCGATATAATTTAGTATGGAGTCTCAGAGGAGCCAGAGCTGTATCCACCCACTTCGTGAAGGTGCAGGGTGATAAACCTAGGCCGAACGGAAGAACCTGATATTGGTATGCTTCGCCCCTGAAAGCAGACCTCAGGAACAGACATTTCCATTCCACCAGAAAATCTACTAAGGGAACCAGTCTCTCGAGACTGGCCTCTGGTGTTAGTTGTGCGATCAGACCAGTGCCCTGAAATGGCGAACTGGCAGGAAGCAACTGAACTGACCACTCCACGACCCTCCTCGGAGGATCGCTGGAGGCCTCTGCACCCTGAAGCACACGAGGTGGCAGGGTTGGCAGAACGGCCCCCTGAGGGAGGCACCATATAATGAGGTGAACTCTGATGCGAGTCCCCAGCAGTTGGGTATCGGTCAGCAAGGTCTAGTTGTCAGGTGGTTGGCCTTTCTGGCCTCTCTGAGACAGCATGCTACTACGTGTTGCTGGCTTGGCTAACCTAGTTCACCTTCGCATTCTAGCCTATAGCCTGGTCGACCTAATAGGTCGAGCTTGTACTCTCCTCATTCTGTGGGTTTGAGTACTTAGCTCCCTAAGTCTGGTCAGAGGTTGAAGGCTTCTCTTGAGGCCTCCCAGTTAGATTAGCCCTAGGCTGTGAGCATTCCAGTCGTGAGGGTTCCTTTTTTACATAGGTGCTTTGTAGATCCTAGGATCGAGCAGATATACTCCCCTTGCTTGCAAGGGTCGATAGCACTTTGCTGAGTCCTGCTCTCCAGGATGCCCATCTCTAAGATCCGGTCTGAGCTGGTCTACTGCCCTTTCTGCAGTCCCTTTTTCTGGATGTCTCTTTGTGAGACTTCTGTGTCTAGAGACTCTGTTTCTGAGGAAACAGACAGGTTGTTGGCAGACTAGGTTAGTAGTTCAGCTAGAAGCCAGGTTAGCCTCCCAGGTGGCATTCGGGGTTGACTTCATCCCCCTGAGAAGTGACTGGCTGTTGGTGCCTTCGGCCCCCTAGTCACGCTCCATTAAAGGGACCCCTTCTGTTGAAGTTGTTGGTTCCAGGCGTTTGGCAGGCCTTCATATGTAAAATATGGAGGCCGCTTTGAGGCTTATAGCTGAGGCTTCGACCTCTGGGAGCGCTGTCACTGACAGCTCATTGTGACCCGTAGGGTGAGTGGGTCTGGCGTTTCTTTTGAAATTGCTTGATTCTGACAGTTGTCACTGCCATGCGTGGCATGCACTCCCCTCAGCATGGCAGTGTTGGTATATCGTTCCCATTGGACGCAGCGCGAGTTCCCTTTCGAAAGGGAACGTCTCAGGTTACGCGTGTATTGCGGCGCCCCTTATATACTTGTGGGTCACATTGTTATGATGTCATGGGCTGTCACCGGGTCAATATGATATTCCCGAGATTGGATATGTGTTTCAGACACCGGTTCCCGTGGAGGCGGTTCCCCTAGTGCTTTGGATGCAGCATCTTGTTCCCTGTTCTCAGGGAACCATGGTTACATGCGTAACCTCAGACGTTATTCAGTTACTCTCACTCTTTTGGCAGGTTTCACGGACAAGGCTTAAATTGTGTGTTTGAGCTGTTTTAATTCAAATCTACTTGCACTGACATATCTTAAAATATGCCAGTGCCGTTGTTTTGTCTCAAGATGCACAACAGTAATGTTTTTTTTTTCTAAGGCACAATTATAAAAGCTGCTTAAATGTCCTAGGTCTAATCCTGGCTTAATCCAAGCCTTGTTTGTGAAACTGGGCTGTAGTGTCTTAGATAGAAAGTTTAGCTGTCTAGTTTTATGAAAACAAAAGCATCAGATCATAAAAAGATGTGGGTACAGTAGCTTTGATCCATTTGAAAAACACCAATAAAACTGTCACTGTTTGAGAGTGTGAATGTGTGAGAAGGCTTTGATATGGAATGTGGGATTAAGGCGGCATCCCACTAGGCGACTCGATAAAGCTTGATTTTGCTCGGGGGTTTCTCAACTCTCTCTGATTTCTTATCATGAGAAGTTTGTCGAAAAAACAGCAAGATTGTTGTGCAAACATAAACTATTGCAATGGACTGGATTAGGATGCAATTCAATAAAGGCATGCATAATTGGTTTAGGTCATTAGTTAAAATAAACCTTCCTTTCAGGCATCTTGCCACAGTAAATCAGTTAATAGCCCAGATATGCTATCATACCACTACACCAAGGGAACTCCAGACCTGGAGAGCCACAGTCCTGCAGAGTTCAGCTTCAGCCCTGATAAAAACTCGCCTACCTGTAGCTTCCTAGTAACCCTTCAGACCTTGATTAGCTTGTTCAGCTGTGTTTGATTGGGGTTGAAGTAAAACTCTGCAGGACTGTGGCTCTCCAGGACGGACGTTTGCCACCCCTGCACTACACTAAAAAAATAGTTTGTTAAATTAACTTAATTAAATTAAGGAATACTTTTAAGAAATACTTTAAGATATACAATTAGTTTAGGTCGGTACAATAAGTAAGAACAAGTTCATTTAAACAAGTTTTTTTTGTTGAGCCAACTTCATAATTTTAAGTTCCTGTGTTATACTAACGTTAGCATATTAACATGCGCTGTTGCTGGTTATTTTGACACAGGAGCCTCAATCTAAACATTTGGCTCAACAAATTGTTATTTGTTTAAATAAATATGTGGCTTTATGTAATTTTATCATTGAACAAACTATTTTTTGAGTGCAGGTTAATTCTTCATTATCCACAATGAGAAAATAAGACAACACTGGTCTCAGAACTGACATAAATTCAATCATTACTAACTGAGAGAAGTACCATAATAACCCTAACCCTAACCCACTCTTCAGCACAATGGTAACCACAAAATTAAATAATAAAATCTTCTAAATGTTCAACATTACTGAACATTAAACACTAATATCTCCTTTCCTTTACTGAAAAACACATTAAATAACACTTAATATCTAAATTACTTTCCTAATGCAGTTCCCCACAAAGCACACTGGGAACTACACTGTCCAGCTAATTATCAAAATCAAATTTATATGATGTAGTTGTAACGGAGCTGGAACAGAGCAGATGAAGACGATGGCAACATGCATTTCACATAGCTCGTTGGAGCAGAAACAGTACATATGCCTTGGTGATAGATCTACATTTTGGAGGCTTGTATTTTGCTCATGGTTGTTTGACATCTGTTTTTGTGTTGGCATATTATGTATATATATTGGTTCAGTATAGTATAATTAATCTGGTGCAACTTCACACGCTCAACAAGGTGCATGGAATAAAGCTATTTATGGACAACACCAGCAACGCTTGTGGCGTCAAGGGGTCAAAATAAACAAAATGATATTTTATTTTGCCAACACGTTTCGGCATACAGGCCTTCATCAGGGCTAAAAAGGTTCAGCCAACATTTTGGTTCAGTCACAGCATCCTTGTGTCTTATCAAATCTCTATATTTGCTCTGCAGCATCAGCAATATCCCAATGCCGACATTTAACTGCAGGTGAAAACAGTCATCAGTCATGTAAACAGATACAGAAAATCCCATGCCAAGTGCCCCTCCACCCATGAAATTGGCCAAGCAAATTATGGGAGCATATACATGTATATTTTGCTGGACATGTGAGTGCCATGGTTTATAGTTGACACACATTCAAAGTGCCCAGAGGTGCAGTTAATGACATCAACAACATGTGAAACACATCGGCTCAGCTCCACGTCACCCAGCAACCAATGGGCAGGCTGAAAGGTTAGTTCAGACATTGAAACAAACACTGAAGACCTCCAGGGGTTCATTTACTCTTTAGAGACAGCTTGAAACATCATTGCTGACATTTTGCAACACACCACACCCAACAACAAAGGACTCTCCCTTCCCTCTTGGTTTTGAGGCGCAGCTGTGCACATCTAGATGCCTTTAAACCCAGTGTGACAGCTGCTGTGCGACTCACATAAACCTCCCAGGTTCTCCACTGAGCTGGTCGTTTAAAGCCTAGACAGTTTGTCGTCAGTGTCAGTGCTTGCTTGTTATAACAGGGCAAGAGAGAGATGGCCATCAGGCGAAGTGACTGCTTAAGGTAGTCCAGTATCGCACACTCTGGGTGTTGAAGCTTCTGAGGAATGAAGATGCCATGCCAACCAACTATAATTGATTTCTGAATCAAACAGCTGAAACTCAGGTGACACAACCATATCATTGTGCCAACTGCTGTACAGACTTTATAATAATCCGTAATATTATTGACACTATGGATGAGAACTGAACTAAGCTGGATGATGACATCACTGTTTTCTCCAGAGCGGCTTTATAGATTAATTAGATTAATCAACACTGAACTGATTTTAATTGAATAATGACTGTTGTCTTTTTTGAGCTGCTTAATAGCAGAATTGAATTGTTTGCCTCACTGAATAATTATTTTCCTGTTTATTACTGTAAAGCTGCTTTTAAACAATTGTATAAAGTGCTATATAAACAATGATGACTTGACTTTGATAACTGTCACTTCTACCACACCATCACAAAAAGAGCAACATCTTCATATGTAGACTTCAAGTAGAGTCTCAAACAAGGAAGTGAAGCTAACTATTGGATTCAGATGTGCCTTCTGGAAATGTATTCTCAGAAGGCAGCATTTTCAAGCTTTTGGACGCAGCCATGATGCACCTGACATTAGGTCAGATGATATCTGGCCAGAGTAGGATTATTCTGTGATCAGGAAACCTGATTGACTGACTGAACTGTAAATAGTTATGTTAGTGAGCCTATTTTGATATGGGGCAGCTGAACTGGGTCAAGGCAAGAGGCAACCTTCTACCTCTAGAGTAGTTAAAAAAATGTCTTTGTTGCTGAGAATGCATTGTGTTATTGCTTCTTGATTATGAGAAAAGAAAATGTTATCCATCCATCCATCCATCAATCCAAAATTCTTTTCTTCATTTAGCTGCACTTCTGCTTGTCTGGCTTCAAACTGTGTTTCATCAAATGTTAAAACATCTGTTACAGACCTGATCCAGGATCAGGCTGCAACATGATTTAAGAGGAACAAACAAAATGAAAACTAACTTTACCCAAATCATTAACTTACATAGCAACGAAAGTGTAAAAAAGTACATAGTCTAATGTTTAAACAAGAGAAAAAAGTATAGGCTAGTGAATGTCCCCATCAAGATAGTAACGCCAGTAATTTATTTTCCTTGTAGAGACATTATTTTGGGTTCCTATGAGGAAAACAACTTATAAATCATACTAAATTTTTTTTTTTTTTTTTTTTTTTTTGAAAAGGTAAATGCAGAAAGTTTTCTATGAGGGTTGTGTTTAGGGTTAGTTAATAGAATATAGTTTGTAGGCTACAGTATTAAAATAATTGTTTATGGAAAGTCCCCATAAAACATTGAAATACAATAACTTCAAGACCCTCAAGGCAGCAAGCCTAATATTTAGGCATAGTCTATACTGTGGAAAAAAAAAGAAAGAAAAAAAGTGACTTTTGTTTGTAATTATGACAATGTCAAACTCTATACATGCTATGTATTTTTTTTTTTTTTAACCCATTGCAAACCACTGCATCTCAAGATCCTAGTTTTATGCCTCGCTTGTTCAGGTTATATAATGTACAATAGGTGGCG
This sequence comes from Elopichthys bambusa, assembly GCA_037101425.1. NCBI lineage: Eukaryota > Metazoa > Chordata > Actinopteri > Cypriniformes > Xenocyprididae > Elopichthys > Elopichthys bambusa. Next base: position 20,590,854 of record CM074436.1, read on the forward strand.
GTAAAGTGCTAAAGGAGTGAGTGTCCATTAAACCAGGAGAAGAAGCAACTTCCTCGAGTTACATAAAAAAACTTCCTGATGGTCGTTGTAGTTGGAATTTATAAGATTCGCTGCCTCGATAATATAACATTGTATAAACGGTAAGCTAATTAAATCACATTATATGTTAATATAAACGGGACTGTTTATTAAATAACTGATGTCTCGGACACGGTTTAAATGTGTCTGTAAATTACACGGAAGTTGACTTGAACTGACTCTCGTTTCAGAAGTCTTCGTTCACAGGTTAATATTTTTTTTTTTTTTTTTTTTTTTGTATATTATAATGTCTACTATGTAAAAATTATGTGTATTTGCCAAAATAATGCGTTTCGCAAACTGTAGCAGAAATCCTTTAATAATCTAACATTTTAACGTTCTGACATTCTCCCATTCACGCAAAGTATAACTTATCTATTCCTTTCTTAAACAACCACTGCAACATCGAAAATAATGTATTGCAATGCAATACATAATAGATATTTCAATAAACAATTAAAATAAATTATATCAGTAAAAGTGGTGTATCTAACTGTACAATAGGCTGCTATGTCTATAAGCAAACGGTGGCATTTTGAGATTCTGTATAAATTAATTTGATTTAACGTTATGTTCAGTATTGCATGTAATACAATTGTAATACAATATTACAGTGTAATGTTCTGTTCATGATCTTAAGTTAGAAGGTTACATTATTGCTCCTCAAGGAAAATTCATATATGTTTATAGGCTCTTTATATGCATCAAATATTTTTACTAGCTCTAGTAAAAACCACATGAATCAAAACTCCCTTAGATAATCTCTGCTGTTGTTTTCCCCCCCCCCCCTCAGAGGTGTCCTCTGCAATGATGGAAGGAGCCTCAAAAAGTGATACCACACCACAGGCCTCTGTTGCTGCACAAGTTCCGTTCATCCACCTCTGCACAGTTCTGGAGAAGATTCAAAAGACCAAACTACGATCAGACAGAGGCAAAATCCTAAAGGAGTTTATAGATTCATGGAGGAATTTTCACAAAGCACTTCACAAGGACAATTCCAACACCACAGATTCATTTTACGCAGCAATGCGTCTCATTGTGCCTCCATTTGAGCGAGAGCGAATGGCTTACGGTATAAAAGAGAACATGCTTGCCAAACTGTATATTGAGGTTTTAGGCTTACCTAAAAATGGACCTGAGGCAAACAAACTTCTAAATTACAGAGCTCCAACCACATCTCAAGGAGAAGCAGGTGACTTTGCCCTTACAGCCTACTTTGTCCTGAAAAAAAGGTGCACAAGCCAGGGGAATTTAAGCATTAAGGAAGTCAATGACTTCTTAGATATTGTAGCTATCAACAATGCCAGCAAACAGAAGGATCAAGTGAAGAAAAGCCTTTTGCATCTAATAACTCAGAGCTCAGCTTTGGAACAGAAGTGGCTCATTCGAATGATCCTCAAGGACATGAAACTTGGCATTAGCAAGGAGACAATTCTTCAGGTTTTCCATCCAGATGCAACAGAACTCTACAATGTCACCACAGATCTGAATAAAGTGTGCCTACAACTTCATGATCCATCTGTGTCCCTCAGTGAGGTTTCCATTGATCTGTTTTCTGCATTTAAACCAATGCTGGCTGCTGTTGCCAACATCAGACAGATAGAGAAGCAAATGGGCAACCGGCCATTCTATATTGAGACAAAGCTCGATGGTGAACGCATTCAGCTGCACAAAGCTGGAGATGTTTACAAATATTATACAAGGAACTCTTATGAGTACACGCAACAGTTTGGGGCCTCTCCACAAGAGGGCTCCCTCACGCCATACATTCATAATGTCTTCAAACCTCATGTGGTGAACTGCATACTGGATGGAGAGATGATGGCTTATAACCCTAAAACTGAGACCTTCATGCAGAAGGGCAGTAAATTTGATATTAAAAAGCTGATGGATGACTCTGAGTTGCAAACCTGCTTTTGTGTATTTGATGTCTTGTTAGTGAACAATCAGAAGTTTGGAAATGAACCTCTCAAGAAGCGCTACGAAACTCTTGAGACTGTCTTCACCCCCATCAAAGGCCGTATCCAGCTGGTCACTAAATCTGAAGGCAAAACCATGCAAGAAGTAGTGAATTTCCTCAACGAAGCCATTGACAATCTGGAAGAGGGGATTATGATTAAGGATCCCATGTCCATTTACAAACCGGATAAACGTGGTGAAGGATGGCTGAAAATTAAGCCTGAATACGTGGACGGTCTGATGGATGAACTCGATCTGCTGATAGTGGGAGGCTACTGGGGTAAAGGCAGGAGAAGCGGGATGCTCTCTCATTTTCTCTGTGCGGTAGCAGAGGTGCCAAGTCCTGGGGAGAAGCCTACAGTATTCCACACCCTCTGCCGCATTGGATCAGGCTACACTATGAAAGAACTGTACGATCTTGGTCTGAAGTTAGCCAAACATTGGAAAGTTTACAACAAAAATAATCCTCCAGCAGCCATTTTGTGTGGAACAGAAAAACCAGAGGTTTACATAGAACCACGCAACTCAGTCATCTTACAGGTCAAAGCGGCAGAGATCGTTTCTAGTGATATGTATAAAACCAGCTGCACATTGCGTTTTCCCAGAATAGAAAGAATCAGAGAAGACAAAGAGTGGCATCAGTGCATGACCTTGACTGACCTGAGCCAGTTCCGCTCCAGGGCTTCTGGGAAGCTGGCATCCAGACATCTGCACATCCAAGAGGACCAGCCTGAAAAAAAGAAGCGCAAATTCGTAGCCAAGCCCAAGAAGATGATCGAAGTCATTAGCCACTTTAAATCTCAGGATTTATCAGCAGTCGCCAAAGAGACGGATATGTTTGAAGATGTTGAGTTTTGCGTGATAAATGGCAATGACGAACATTCCAAGGCAGATCTTGAGAAAGGTGTGGCCCGTTGTGGAGGCATTGTTGTGCAAAACCCTGGAAAAGACACGTACTGTGTGATTGCAGCTGTGCAGAACATGAGAGTGAAGAACCTCATCTCTTCAGACCAGCATGATGTGGTGTGGGCTGCTTGGCTTCTGGAGTGTCTGGAAAATAAGCAGTTTATACCATGGCAACCACGTCACATGATCCATATGTCACCCTCCACAAGGGACCACTTCGCTAAAGAGTATGATCAGTATGGGGACAGTTATTACGTTAACACGGATGAACAGCAGCTGATGGAAGTCTTTGAAAGGATTGGCCCCACACAAGCTAAATGTCCGTCTGTGGCTCGGATAGAAGCAGACAATGCCTGGGATGACTTGCCCACTAGCATTTTTAGGCCTTGCAGTGCATACTTTGACCGGTGTGCTGACTTAGGAGATCCGAAATCCATTATCCGGGGTACATGTTTGGACACACGTGCCTTAGAATTCCGATTTCATGGTGGTACAGTTGTGGAAAAACTGAAGGAAGGAATCTCACATGTCATAGTAGAAGGTGAGAGAAGGGCTCTAGACTTAAAGACGCTGAGGCGACTTTATGCTAAGAAGTTCAAAATTGTTCGGGAATCTTGGGTGACCGATTCCATCAAAGCAAGCCATGTAGAGGATGAGACTGACTACCTTATATAACGATGACAGCTACTACACAAAATGTCAAAACACTGAAAGTTTACAGCATTTTAATACTAGGTGTCATAACCATTAATGTTGCATTAACGGTAACCATTATAAAAATAAACTAATGATAGGACTGGAAGCAATATAGTTTGAATTATGAGATGTTTGTTATCAGCAAGAGTGTAATTTTGCTGCTGAAAAAAAAAAAGTGTATATCTGTGCCTTTTAAATTATTCTGATTTAAAGAAATATGTAATACTGAGAAAAAGCACTGAGAAAACGTTTGCAGGTGAAAACAAGAATAAACCCTTTTGGAGACAAATTATTTTTATGTGTTTTATTAAAAAAAACAAAACAGAAAAAAAAAAAAAAAAAAAAAAATGGTGAAGTAACATAGAATAACCTAATGCTTAGGGATCTTGACCTTTAAATTTTGCCTTTAAATTACATTGATGTTACTGTTGCTTAAGATGGAAATTATATGCAAAATAACGTGTAATTAAATTTGATTCTTAAAGAAGCATTCAGATTTTTAATTGAACCTGTCAAAAGTGTTTTTCTTGTACATTAACTTGACTCGTTACAGTCAGACAAACTGAGCTTTTGACAAGCTTGAAGTTCCATTTGAACAGCTTGTCAAGCACACTGAATTTATTGTGCGAGAGCTGTAGCTTTCTAATTGTTTGGAATGTGAGTTACTGTAATGCTTCCAGAGATCTAATTTCCAGAGTGCTAATAAAATGATTCAGGCTTCACACACAAACACAATCAACTGCGTGTCTAGGTATTGTAAAGATAGATTTGCATTTGTGTAATATGGATATTACACTAGGTAATTGGTGTGAGTTTGTGAAGAAGTGTGAGTGACAAAGCTATCCTTCTTTGAAAATGAAAGCTTTATGTGCTTGCGCCGAGTTATAAGTTGTGAAATCCACATTTAGTATGGGAAGGTGCTTTGGTGTAGAAATTTATGTTGCAGAGCCATTCTAATGACAAAAATAGTCTTAAGACAATATTGTTTTTTAGGAAGGTAAATTGTTTACTGTTCAACAGATGTGTACAATTTTTATAACATTTTGTTGTATGTATAGTCTTAAGGCCTGTTCACACCAAGTACGATAACAATAACAATAAAAATCTTTCTAAATATAAAAGAATAACAGAGTCCATACCACAACTATAACGACACAGCAAAACAATATTGTGGGAATCACTTTCAGAATTTTTTTTTTTTTTTTTTTTGTTACTGATGCTACTGTGAGCTGATGAACAACATGAACAATAAAAACAATGGCAGCCAATCAGAATCCATCCTGCTTTAAAGAGCTCAGGAATTTTAAAGCAGCGGAGGGCATAACTGCAGGGTGCACTTAGAATAAACAGTACAATATCATCTGCTGGTGTGGACTATAATAGTTATAGTTATTGTTCTTGGTGTGAATGGGCCTTTGCTGTCTCTGTTATGTTTGTCTTATAATTTAGACAAGAATCACTTGGGCTGATATTTCTAATTTAGCATTATCTTTAATATTAATCTAAACAAAATGTACACGTACAACCTGTAGGTTTATAAGTAAACAAAGCAAAATATGAAGTTTTCAAAGTACTTTGTACCCCTGGTTGGGAATTCCTGGTTTATGTTAGCTATAAACATCATTACTAAATATTTAAAGGAATGGTTCACTCAAAAAAGGAAATTTACATTACTGATGTGCACCTTGAGACAAAACAATGACACTGACATGTTTTAAGATTTGTCAGTGCAAGTTTCTTTCAGTTAAAACAACTCAAACATGCCTTCTAGTCTAGGACTAGGCTTAAAGATTAGTTCACTTCAGAACTAAAATTTCTTGATAATTTACTCACCCCCATATCATCCAAGATGTGTATGTCTTTCTTTCTTCAGTTGAAAAGAAATGAAGGTTTTTGAGGAAAACATTCCAGGATTTTTCTCCATACAGTGGACTTTAACTGTTACCAACGGGTTGAAGGTCCAAATTGCAGTTTCAGTGCAGCTTCAAAGGGCTCTATGCGATCCTAGCCAAGGAATAAGGGTCTTATCTAGCAAAACGATCAGCCATTTAAAAACAAAAAACTTTTTAACCACAAATGCTCGTCTTGCACTAGCTCTGTGATGCGCCACGCATTACCTAATCACGTTGGAAAGGTCACACGCGACGTAAGTGGAAGTACAGAGCAAGTGTTTACAAAGCGAACATGCAAAAAATAAGTCAAACGGCCTTTACAAAAAAAGGTAAAACAACGATGTTGGACGATTTTGTTGGAGGAGAAAATGACATGGAGTTTTTCGCCCTACCACAGTACTCCCGCCTACGTCACACGTGACCTTTCCAGCTTGATTACGTAATGTGTGGCGCATTGCAGAGCTAGTGCAAGATGAGCATTTGTGGTTAAAAAGTATCTAATTTTTATTTATTATTTTAAAAAATGAACAATCGTTTTGAGATAAGACCCTTATTCCTCGGCTGGGATCGTGGAGAGCCCTTTCAAGCTGCACTGAAACTGCAGTTTGGATCTTCAACCTGTTGGTAACTGTTGAAGTCCACTATATGGAGAAATGCTGGAATGTCCTGGAATGTTTTCCTCAAAAACCTTAATTTCTTTTCGACTGAAGAAAGAAAGACATAAACATCTTGGATGACATGGGGGTGAGTAAATTATCAGGAATTTTAATTCTGAAGTGAACTAATCCTTTAAGCCTTGTCTGTGAAACTGGGCAGCAGTGTTTTAATGGCATTGGGCTGGATTTCCCGAAACGTTCTTAACCCTTTGTCATTCTTAAATTATAACTTAAGCTGTATCTTAACATTAATTCGTGTTTCCCGAAATGTTCTTATTAAGGTATACCTTTAGAGTTTTCGCTGCGCGCTAAGAGACAACGTTATCTGGAAATCCATTAGTATGGTCATTGTTTAAATGGAGGGTCGTTACCTCATTAATTAAAACGGTACAGAATGGTAAAGAGATAAACCATTAGTAAACAAACCACACACTGACAGAATGTGATTTCTAATAAAGACAAACTCTTATAAGAAAGTACTGGGAAAAAGATCTTTTTGTAGTTGTCAAATTTAAAATTAAATTCTCTTTTTTGTGTGTATTTTGTCTTTCACACACATATCATGAGTTTTGATTGTGAAATCACCCTGCTGTGCTGATGTAGGGAGAGTGATGCACACTACCGCAATAAAATATTCTTGTTACAGGGTTTGGGCAAGAAAAGCAAGGACATTGGAAGGCAATATGAATCTGACATGTGTCCCAGAGTGCCTGCTAGGTGGGGCGCCCACTGTTGAAAGCTTCCTGTATGGAAAAGGTCAGGGAAGTATCATGGGTTTATATCATTCTGCAGTAGCTTTGACTGCGATGATAGAAGTTGGTCAGTGATATTGTTTGATACAGTGTAGTATTAGCAATATAACTGCATTAAAATCAGGTTTTTGGTAAGAGTAATTCACCTTCGATTTGTGTTTTTGTTGTTTACAATGTCCATATTCTGTTCTTCAAGAGGACAGCAGCTCATGTATTCTTACTGATGGCTAATCTCTCTTTGAGCAGTGAAGTCTTAGTCATTTAGCAGTAGTAATTGGATGTTTATACTTGGTAGAAAAGAGAGGATCCATTACCCTGGGGCTTGCTGGAAATAATGCGGTGGGAAATGGCAGCATGCATTTGACAGAAATGCATTCCCCCCTGCTGAGAGCCAGAAGACTTTACTCAAAAATGGTAGATTTGCTTTGCAAATGAGTGTGCCTTCCCTCTGGTGGCATGTTAGTTTAGAGCCACTGGTCCAGGATCTACTATTCTATAACCACTTGAAAATTCTGCATGTCCAATGCTTCAAAATCTCTTTACAGTACATAGAAAGAAGGCCTGAAAGTCTGCAGAGACTTTTTTTAATTATTATTATTTTTTTTAATCCGGATGGGATTTTCATCACTGATTGTTAGTGTTTTCAAAGAAGATACTAAAAAGATGTCAAAAGCAATTAGTTTTTAATTGAACAGAACAGTTTTTATTGAACTGTTGCTTATCATATATGGAGTGACAAAACATTTTTTTTTTTTTTTTAGCCATCCCTCATTAACCACCATTCTAATTTCTCCTGAATTAATCGGTATGCTTGGACACTGCATGCCATGTGTATGTCCAACTGACTTAATGCACCTCAATATAATTTTATCCTGTGGTCTGGTGCCATTGGTCTTTTTTTTAGAGAAAACAGTAATGATTGCTTGATACTGAGATGAAGTTATTATTGAAAGAAACATAGTGATGATGATGATGATGATTTATTGTTGTTGGTATGATAATGAACACTTCATAATGAAAAGGAAATGGAATAGGAAACAAGTATAATATAGTAAGAAAGTACTGGTGGAAATTCAGCCATCATGACATTACATTCTTACACATGAGTCATACTGTATAATTTGAGAGCCTGGTGAATTATAGCCTTGCTTAGTGTGTTTGCTCAGCTTGAATACTATTGTTGTTTTAATGCCATGATCTCAGCACACATATGCACACCCGCTGTGGAAGTGACTTTTTAGTGTATGAATGAATTTTGCAGGTCTCAGATTCCCAGCCTAACATCCTCTAATGAGGTGATACTGCTCATATCCAGATAAGGCGTTCAGTTAGAGTATTTTTCTCTTGTCTGTTTCCTGTCTTGGGAAAAGGGGGGATAAATCCACATACTGAGGGATTATATGTTGTCTTTGACCTGCTTCTGAATCTTCGCTTTGAAGTGATGAAACATTTCTCTTGTGGAGAAAAGAGAGGATTTACCTTGCACCTCTGTAAGGGTATGTTTTGATCTAAATGACTTTGAAATCCTTGTTCAGAATGTTCTGTATTGCTTAAAGGTACAGTGATGTCCTTTCCCCCTCCTTATCCTAATGGCATATATATTGTGTACAAGCAAGATGTGTGTACATCTCTCATTTCTGGTTTAATGTATCTGATTACAGTTTAATTACAGTAAATAAAGCCTCAGAGTACATCATGGTGGGATTTTTTTTTCTCACAATCCTATTGATTTTGCTCATATTGAATAAGCTCTCAGGTGTTTCCAGTAATGATGTAATGATAACTGTGAATATAGAATGTGAATGCATCGCCCAAAGTTGTTTTGCTTCAAGTCAGTCAGTTTGGTTTCTGTAACACAGGAAACCTAGTAATTATAAGAGTTTCAGTTTGAATCTGTGATTCTCTGCAGCTGACCTTGTCTATGGATATTGTGCCCTTCACATACCATCTTCAGGTGTGCTGAAAGATGGCACCTCTGCTCTCCAAACTCCTGACCTCTTCACTGTAGTCTTACAGCAATTGTGTATGAATTTACCAAAAACAGTACAAAACATGTTGCAGTATATTGATTTAATTTCTTTCAGAATCATTTGTAATTGGAAAGTGTTGTGATATCACTCATTATCATATAATAAAACCACTGCAACAGATGACATAAATAGCGCAAAACCTGATGCATGGCAAAGCATGTTGAAAGCAGTTGTTTGCATGTGGCCATATGTCCTGTAGCTGACAAATACTGCTGGACTGAAGAGGAGTAAAATGCCTGTAATTACTACTTTAAAGTAAAATGCAGGTCTTAATTGTAGCTTGACTAATAATAGTTAATGACCAGAAATAACAAATAATAGTGGGGTCAAACAAAAACCACTGTGGTCATAAGAAGCATTTTGAGCAGGCGGAGTGTTTTCTCTGTGCATCCTGTTTTCTTCCCTACTTCCTTCCTTTTATAGATCATTTTCTATTTTTTGAGACTGAATATAGACATAGACTGCTTTATGTTATTGAATTCTTGACATCTGAAAAACATCCAAACCATGCATTGTAACGCACAGAGATACCTGTTCATTTTTATTGCGTGTTATTTTAATAATTTGTGTCAGGTCAATACATATTACACACACACACACACACACACACACACACACACACACACATATATATATATAATGCCTTTAGCATTCTGCTTGGCCCACTTGAGTGGGGCTTGAACCGGCAAGAGCTGGCATGAAAGGCAAGCATGCTAACAAGAAAGCTAAAGAAATGTGTAAAAATGTACAGTATTTGTAAAGACCACTAGGTAATATATACTATTTGTTTAATTGCTGTAATTAAAGTCAAAAAGCAATTGCAACTGCATCCTGTTTACACCTATTGTATGCATGTATAATCATTTGTTCACAATATTCTGATTTATTAATACTCTGCATTTCATGTCTTTGATCCATTTGTATTAGCTTTCTCATCACAGCATCAAACCTCATGCTGCTGATTAGAGAATAAAGGAGATGAAGGGACAAATGCATTTTGCAAGCATGAACACATATGCCGTTGATTAGACAGCTCAAACGTGTCAAGCTTCAGGTCATTACATGCTGTGTGAGTGTGTGTTTGTCAGTTTATGCAAATGCTGCAGGTTCACACACTGCCATATGGATGTCCACTGAGAGACAAAAAAACAAACAAACAAAAAAACACTGCTGTCTACTAAGTAAAAATGTAGCAAAAAAGATTGTTTATAGAGGTCCACACATTTCACATGAAAATAGATAACCTAAATAGTTTGAATAGTTAAATAGTTTTATTATTATTATTATTTATTTATTTATTTTTGTGTGTGTGTGTGTGTGTGTGTGTGTGTGTGTGTGTTTCATAGAGGGAAAGAAAGTCTTATAGGTTTGGAATAGGGGTAAATTACAGAATTTTCATTTTTGGGTGAACTATCCCTTTAAAAAAATATTAGTACTCACATTCATGTTGTTTTAATTATTTTCATAAACACAGTTTCATAAACATTATGGCCTGGTTTCACAGACAGGGCTTAGATTAAACCATGAGTAGGCTTAGTTCAACTAGGACATTTAAAGGGTTAGTTCACCCAAAAAGGAAAATTGTGTCATTAATTACACACCCTCATGTGTTTCCAAACCTTGTAAGACTTTCATTCATCTTCAGAACACAAAAGATCTTTTTAATTAAATCTGAGAGCTTTCTGTCCCCCCATAGACAGCTATGCAACTGACACTTTGTTCATAAAGAGATCATAAAACTATGAATTGTTTAGTTAAATTTTCTGAAGAGACACAACCGTTCGAACAGATTGAATTTAAGCTTTTATTCCCATATAAACATTCATCAACTCACACATGTGGTAAACGGAAGCTCAAGCATGTTTGCTTGACACGCGAGAACCATACTCGTGTGTTACTGCAATGAGGTCTCGTGCGTCAAGCAGGTTCGGTTGAGCTGTTTATGTTCGCTGATCAATGTTTATATGGGAATAAAAGCCTAAATTAAATCTGTTCATCATATAACGTGATTGAGTCTCCTCAGAAAATGTGGACTAAACCACTAAATTCATATAGATTAGTTTTATCGATCTCTTTATTAACTTTTTGAAGTGTCAGTTGTGTAGCTGTCTATGGAGGGACAGAAAGCTCTCAGATTTCATCAAAAAGATCTTCATTTGTGCTTCGAAGATGAACAAAAGTCTTACGGGTTTGGAACAACATGAGGGTGAGTAATTAATGACAGCATTTTCATTTTTGGGTGACCTAACCCTTTAAGTAGCTTTTATTTAAAAAATACTGCTGTGCATCTTGAGACAAAACAATGTTGCAAGTTGCTTTCAGTTAAGACAGCTCAAAGATGCATTTTAGTCTGGGACTAGATTTAAGCCTTTTCTGTGAAACGGGGCATACTGTTCATTATGTCATTATGCATTACAAGTGTGGTCTACCTTTTTGTGAACAATTGATCACATTGTGTTTTGTCATACCTGAGAATGTGCTTCATGTGGTAACATTTGGTTTTACAGTGTAAAAGCTTATGTGCAGCTGTTCAACCTGTTGATGTAAACGTATTATACAGTAGATTTTAACACGATGATTACGATCTTGTACACCAACCATGTTATCTCTTGCAATGATTTATCAGTTCAGCCTATGCGAACAGTTTGCAGATTGGCCGGGTCGCTATGCTGGATCAATCACATTGCATGAGCTGACGCAAATGACCCTGCTCTCTTTCAAGAACTCTTTCAAAACGAACATGGCGGCAACTTAACATTTGGCCAAAATGACTGTGGATCATTTCGCGAGAAAAGATCCCACCTTGTCGGACCGAAGAGGCAAAATTCGGCGTGTTAAAACGAGGAGTCCTTGCGCTTTTCACAAGAAAGCCCGGAATCAGAGCGAGCGGCCAGACAGTGGCTTTTCCGTGTTGTAGCGGCTCTGCGCAAAAGGGGAGAGCGGAACCCATGACAGACGAGCAGGGAGAGACATGTTGCTACAGATAGCTGGGTTTTTCTCCGGAGAAGCACGGGGAGAGGGGATTCGACAATGAAAGCAGTAATCCCCCTGAACACAGCAACTGATCGGGAATTGCAGTTAATCGCGGAGGTGAGCCATGACCGCTCGTTAGTCATCGTTTAGTGGTCAAAACTCAAGACAGACCTCCCGTCAATGACTATTGTGGCAGAAAAGCCCCCACGGTGGAGTCAGCCAGCGCTGCGCTTTCCCAAAATATGACCAGCGGTGCTTGGAAGTGGCGGCAGCGAGATGACGGCTTAAAAATTTGGTGTGCTCCCCGCGAGAACGAGAAGCCATTCACCGACTCCGAGAGGGCCCAGCGATGGCGATTGTCCTTAGCGTCCCTCTTATTTCTAACCGTTCTGCTTTCTGATCATCTGTGGTTCTGCGCCGAGGCCAAACTGACAAGGACCCGAGACAAGTTAGCATCAGTGGACATGAGCGCAAACCACAGACCCGACCTCCCTTCAACACACAGCAGCCTCAGAAGAAACGAAGATGCTATTTTTGTAGTCAATTCTACCAAACCTTTGTGGCAACTAGAAACTTGCCACCCGGATAGTTTGTCTGAAAACTGCTTCACTTTTGTCGACGCTGACCACTTGTGCAGGGGCCTTTCGGAAACGGGGGGGACTCGGTGGATGAACATAAGCGATTTGTACCTTTCCTTTTGTAATTCCTACTCTCTTATGGATTTGCTTTACGGATCATTAAGTCCGGACAATTTGAACTGCAGCCTTGACGCGATCATGGACGGCGACCAGAACAGATGCAGTCTGTGCGTTCAGGCATACCAGCGTTATGACCTGCACGCGCAGGAGAAATATGAGGAATTTGAGATGATGGCAGATAAATACGAGACGGATGTGTACTCAGTAAGGACGTGCATGGAAGAATGCAAGGTAGGGTTTTATTATCTGGATTCCTCGCTTTTCATTCAATAGAGTTGGGTCTTCGCTCTCAGTCGTCATGGTAACTGGTGACAGTACATGGTGATGTTTTACTGGGGGACAAGTGCATTTCATATTGTACTCTGTTTTGTCCGCATTTCGCATCAGTTGGTGATGCCAACTTTGCATTTTGAGGGGGGTGGCAATCAGACAGGCTTTTAAACTTTCCCCTTCCTCGTGCCTCCATTCCTTGCTGGGCAGCGTGATCAACGCAAAACCCATTGTTCTGGTCTAATCTAACGGAGGAAATTAAATGTTGCTGCTGGTCCAAGGTTACTGTGTCAATGGACAAACGCTGCAAAGCCAATCTTTCAACGTGTGTGCGTCATTCTATAGCGCGCAGGTGCGTCTCTCTGAACCGAATATAGAGCTGCTTCGCCAGGTGTTCATTCATGTCCACCACACTGAGTACATTTCAATAACGTTAATAGGGCACCGGTGCTTTCTCAGATAATCTATCACAAGAGTCTTTTCCCTCGCTCAGTGGTCTTGTTTGCACAGCACTCTGCGCGCGCTGCAACAGGGTGCCCTCTTAACCGTCATAAACTTGACATTAAGGTTAATTTCCGAGCTCCCGCTGTCATCTTAAATGGATTACTCCTGGGCGAAGAACAAAAAATGGCACACTGTATAGCTACTGTGTGCTGATAAGGAAGCGATCTTGCCGTTTTCTTTACGTTTGTGTAATTAATGGTCAAACATTTACCGAGAGCTTGTAAGTTATCGTTTAAATGAAGGAGTCACCGATAAGCTGGTGAATAAGTGGGTGGCGTGATTTGCTTATTCACTGGTTCATTTGGCAGAGGGTTCGATTCCTGAAATCTGTGCTGCTGTGCTGTTTGCTGTCCGTGGTGCTGAAACATGCTTAGTCGTGTTACTGACCGACTACAGTATAATGAAGGTCACAGGCCTTTTGATGCAGGGGGCATATTTAATTATTACACAAGCAGTTTGAATTTTACTACATCATTATGTCAATGACGATTATGATAGACCTTTGCATCTGTGACAGCTGCTGCACTCCAAAAGTCATTCACTTCTGTATTTCTATAGTTGTTCGTGAAATTATGATAAAGAATGTGTGGGCAAAATAATAATAATAATAATGTAGACAGTATCAGCACAATTTGATAAAGGCTATACTGTAAACCCTAAGGCTCAAAATGATTAATTGGTTTTAATAGGACAAACTCAAATTAAATGTTGAATCAAATTAACTTTTTTGAGTATTTAGAACTTTCCCTTTCTTTTGAGTTCACGAAACTGACACATTTAAAGTAATCTGAATTGTTTCATTGTTTTGAGTTTTATGAACTTGTTTCTTTTAATTTAGACAAACTTAAATTTACATGGAACTGGGCTGGGATTTTTATTTTATAAATGTTCAATATTGCCATACTCTTTCAGCAGTTGCTATGCTATGTTAATATTATTAAAGCATTGGCTGTTTCTCAATTCCAAGAACGCAGACAACGGACTTGCGTTCTTGTGGAGTCCGGTCTTGCCAGGCGACCTTGAAAGAACGAACTCGGAAGGACGCGAGGACACAGAACGCATCTTTGTGAGAATTGAGATGTGCTGCGATCTTGTTGCTCAACTGACCGTCCCATAGAGCGTCTTCTAGGATTTTTAATGCACATCCGGGCACTTTCATGCAGCCTCTGTTCTTGCGTTCTTGAGTATTGGAATTGGAATGACGTAGAGCAAGAACACAAGGACGCAAGATCGCTTAAGAACGCATATTGAGAAACAGAATTTGCTGAATTAGCTGGTTATAGCTAGCTAAATTTCCATTACTAAAAATATAATTGTAGATTTATATAGAATACATATAAAATTATGTGTTGCGCCAAATAGCGCTTTGGGTGACCCGAGTTTGAGTCCTGGCTCGTGGACCTTTCCCGATCCCATCCCCCTCTCTCTCTCCCACTTTGCTTCCTGTCTGGTTATATAAAATATAAGTTAAGATTACATAAAAATTATCAAAAATGTATTAAAAAAAGTGTAATGTATGAATTAACTTACTCAAAAAATTCAAGTTAAGAGCAATTAAAATGTAGGAGTACAAAAGTGAAATCTTCCAGTTCTGCTTACTTAAACTTTGAATTTCTTAACTTAAAAAATTTGATGTAACTGATTACCTCAATTTTTTTTTTTTTTTTTAGTTTTGTCAGCTTATTTAGGTTTACAGTGTAACAGGGAGGCTATGTGCTTATTTCTACCTGTTGACAAGTAACATCTGAACATTGGACAACTTATACTGCCACCTGTGTGTGATTTTTTTTTTACCTTCTCCATTTCTCACCAAAGTGACAGCTACAAAATTGCTATTCAGAAACCTCACAGATAAATAATCTCTCTGCAACAGCTTCTATACTAAACAATTATTTCTATTAAATGCTTGCAAAGTATTGTTTGAGGATACAAATTCTGGCCAGTAACCACAAATTAGTCTTTTGTTTTTGCATTGTTTTTCTTCTGTGCACATAAGTGTTCATCATTTCTGACCTGGCTGAAGATATTGAGCCATTATAGTGCATTTATTTTGTCTCATTATAGTGCATTTATGTTGAATGCATTAGAAACAAGTCAATGGCTTTTGAAACGGAAAGGTGGTAGAATGTTTTGACTGTTCTGTTTCTCAGACAACAGACGTTTTTAAGCGTTAACATAACTGTCGAACCACGTTACCGTAGCCTGATAAACTACTAGCGAGTGTGAATGAAGGCCGTAATGCAGAGGGAGGTGGCAGGAGTCAGTCAGAGCCTCTGGCAAGCAGCTGCAAGGGATAGCCAGTCCCAGCTGTGATTAAGCAGCAAGAGATAGAGACAGAAAGAAAGACAGAGCGAGACTGAGAGGATGGGTAATCACTGTGACACGGCATCTCTGACAGCCGGATCAGCCTTCAGGTTGATTTAATTCGGCATCTTTCTTGCACTTCATCAGAGTGTGGAAGACACTGTGTGTGTGTTTGTATTGTGTGTAAATGTGCTAAAGTTTCAGTACAATTGCTGTGAATATACTAGGCATTATAAATAGGTAACAAACGAATGGAGGGAGGGGGTAGTGATTAGAGAAATAAACTAAGAAGGTTTTACTCAATAGTGTGCTATTCCTAGCTACTGTATTGAGCTCTGCACAGTTGCACTGGTGTTACAGCAAGGCTGTTCTGTGACAAAACAATCACATCACTGATAACATGGACTGCTTTTAGTGTACCGATGAAACAAAGTGGACAGTACTTTTCTTCAAAGGTCAAATGCATTTAATATTAGTAGGCTACATATTCTTTTTTTCACTACAGTGTGTTTTCTTAGGTGAAGTAATCAATTAATCAACATGTCCTCCAACCAATACGCCCATATAGGTTGTTTGTCACTTCCCTGAAATACGACCCATAGGAGCATTTACTAAAGTTGCGCTTCTATCGACAACAAGACACTTTCATTTGAATGCATTTTACCCTTTTATCTACACCATATTTCGGGTTTTGCGTAGCTCAATTGGTAGAGCATCGCAATATACAACAATATGCAATCATGTGATCGTGGGTTCGATCCCAGGGAACTCATGTGCTCATAAAGTGTATATGCACTATTAATCACTTAGGGTAGGTGTAGTCGTTAATAAAAAAAAAAAAAAAAAATAGTTTTGCTAAATGGAAATAGGACAAATGGTGGGTAAGGGACCGTGTAAAAAATCCACACATTGCATTTAAATGAACACGCATTTTGATTGGTAACGATGGTCATGTGTCATTTCATGACGACAGACCTAACACGACACTGTCATTATTTTTACGCCCGCTAGAGGGTGCATGACTTTAAAATGTAAATATAGGTCATAATAAGGTGCTTGAAAAAATGACCTATAGGGTCGTTTTTTGGAGGAGGACAGTCTCCAATGAATCATTAAATATGTTAAGTACCCATAAGTAAGAGAAGTTTGTTTTATTACTTGCCTTTTCCACACACTGTAATTCAAAATAATTTGATACTAGGAGTTAACATCAGCTGTTTCTTGCCATATAGCGAGTTAAAAAT
The DNA here is from genome assembly GCA_037101425.1 of Elopichthys bambusa. Classification (NCBI taxonomy): domain Eukaryota; kingdom Metazoa; phylum Chordata; class Actinopteri; order Cypriniformes; family Xenocyprididae; genus Elopichthys; species Elopichthys bambusa. Next base: position 20,607,816 of record CM074436.1, read on the forward strand.
GGACTGGCCTCATTACATTTCAATTGGAAATGTGGATAAAACCTCCTAATAGGCTGTGAATGTTTGATGTAGATCTATGCTTTTGTCTGATTGGCTCTTATGGGGAATGGAAGGGCTTGTGGTATGGAATAGCTATTTGGATGAAACCCTATTTACTGAGATTAGATAAAACAAGTCTTACATTCCTCTAAGAGCATAGATAGTGTTGGTACATTTGGCAGGGTTTGATCCCACAAGGGTTTAGCACAGTTGCTTGTTCATCTCCTCCAAAGTTATCTCAGTTTTGGGTCATGTCTTTATCACCCTTCTATCTGTTTCACACACTTTTCTTTTCTCTCTAAATTGCAATTCAATAAGACCAGTCATTAATATATTGGTCTCTCCTCACATAGATTTTCACATTTCACATTGTTTATATCCTCTATCCAGTATTGCTGAATTAAAGAAATAGTTCCTAATCATCATTTACTCAGTCTCATGTTGTTTACATGAAGAATATTTTGAAGAATGTTGACAGAATCAAATGCAGACAACATTTTTAGGTTGGACTGTTCCTTTATCAGAGCGCTTTGCTATAACTCGTTTGTCTCAACCAACTGTAACTGGATTCAGGATTTGCTTGTCTGTGGGATCAGAGAATCTAAAATGCAAATGATACAAAACAGAAGCCCCTATGTTGTTATCATGTTTATGAAGGGATGTTTTCCCCCTGCTTTCCTTGTCTTTTTATTTTTAGAAAAAGCAGACAGTGTCTCATTAATGCTATCACTGCTCACTGTGTATGGAAGAGCCACTGCACTCCTCTCTGTGTTATTTAAACAGGGCTTTTATTAGTGTTGGCCAACAGAAGATGACTATCAGAAGGCTGTTTCTAGGAGTGATTTTCTTTAGCCAAATTCTGGCATGAAACACCAAAAGTGATATAAAACCAGAGTTACAGAGGACTGGCAAAACTTGCTCTGTGTATGATCAAATTTGCCCATGGGTGAAAAATTATGTAATCTTTTTGTTATCATCTGCCACTTAGAGGATATTTATTTGTGCCCAATTATTTGTACCAGTGAAATGTTGAGGATGGAATTCCCTCCTTGAAAAATAAATAGCAATTCTGTAATGTTACAGATAATTAAGACAACTTTATGTCCGAACATGGTGTTGTTTTTAGTGCTAGTCCTAGGTTCTGTTAAACTGAACTCTTAAGAAAGTTAGACTCTACTAACAACTTTCTGATCACATAACCTAATAATTAGGTGTTCTAAATAATAGTATTTTAAATAATAAAACCATTGATGCATTAATGTTAAAGGGTTAGTTCACTCAAAAATGAAATTTCTGTCATTAATTTCGTTCCACACCTGTAAGACCTTTGTTCATCTTCAGAACACAAATTAAGATATTTTTGATAAATCTGATGGCTCAGTGAGGCCTGCATTGCCAGCAAGCAGAGCGTGTATCAAACTGCCAAAGTCACCTGATTTCAGTAAACGAGGCTTTGTTACGTGATAAGTGTTTCAAAATTTCTATGGTTCACCACTTGGGGCGTGACTTTGGCAGTTTGTTACACGCTCCGAACCACTGATTTGAAACAAAAGATTCGTAAAGCTTCGAAGCTTCATGAAGCAGTGTTTTGAAATCAGCCATCACTAGATATTGTTGAATAAAGTCGTTGGCGCACAAACAGTATTCTTGTCGCTTCATAACATTAAGGTTGAACCACTGTAGTCACATGAACTGTTTTAAATATGTCTTTCGTAGCTTTCTGGCCATCTGAAAGTGTTAATTATCTTGCTGTCAATGCAGGCCTCACTGAGCCATCACATTTGATCAAAAATATCTTAATTTGTGTTCCGAAGATGAACGAAGGTCTTATGGGTGTGGAACGACATGAGGGTGAATAATTAATGACATAATTTTCATTTTTGGGTGAACTAACACTTTAAAGACAGGCACAGAATTGATTACAAATCTGTTACTATTATAATACACATATTATTACACTAGAATTTTATTACCTAAAAGCTTAATAAAGAGACAAAGGCCTTTTAGACTTTTTAGACATTTAATTGATCTTTTGCAAGTCATTTTAAAATCTTTTAATATTAAAATAACCAGGATGTTCTATCCCTCATTGCCACATTAATACATGTACACCTAACCAAAACAAAACAAAAAATGGTTTGGTGTTTAAAATTGTTTCGGCATAAACGTTTCTTGACTTTAGGCCCAGAGTTGATGAATAAGAGTACAAACAGAAACTTCTGAAAGTAGAAATGAGGTGTAACTAGAACTAAAATTAACAAGAAACTGAATACTAGATGTTTTTGTACATGCAATAAAGAAAGAAAGGGAGAAAGAAAGATTGTGATTATGTGTGTTTTGCAGTCTTTAAGCTAAGCACACAAATTGCCAAACACACAGGATTCAGCAACTTCCCATTCATTTCAAGCTTTGCATAATCGGGCTCTTTTTTAATCATCCTAATGGGTGGCATCCAGCTTATCAGGCTGAATAGTTATCACCCGTTCTAAAGATACACCTCACCATGGTGTTTGCAACCTTTTGCTCATGGTCAAATAGTGTAGTATAATTAATGTAATAGTATGATTTATATTCACCCCATCAATATATATATATATATATATATATATATATATATATATATACACATATATATAATATTAACTAGGACTATTGTTTTGGCAGCAGTCACACACAGTATTTGAGCTCTTTACATGTCATAGTTAGTGCATTAATAGATATGCCATTTAGATGAACTCATAGGCTGGAGGTCAGACCTCCTGCCACTCCTATTCATTAAAATAAAGCAGCGAATTGGATGGGATTAGAGTGATGGGTGGAGCCAGGCGGTTAAAGCTGTGGCTGGGGTCAGGTCTCCATGGTAGCATTAGAATGCTGAGCATGTTTGTTTATTCATAAAAGCCTGCCGTGGGCTGCTGCTGCTGCGGCCTTGTAGTGAGGGACACAACCGCAACCAAGGTCAGTGTCCCAGAGCTCCATTACTTCACTGCCACTGCAAAGGGGTCTGCAATAATGTGCCAGAGCAACATGCACATGCTTACAACAATGGAGACATATTTTTAAAAAACATTTTTTTTTAAATGATTTGCGTTATCATTTTTGATAGACTTAGAAATCAATATTTACTCTAGTAATCCGTGTTCTGTTGATAAAATTATGTCTATGAAATAATGGAAGACACTGATTCTAGCATGTGCTTGCATCTTGGGTCTGGTGATGAAGGTCAGAACACCTCTGTATGGGTCATCATTGCCTTTGAGGATAGGTTGCCAAGGAGACTGTACAGCGGCTTAATGAGTGTCAACTTGAGTTTGACGTCATTCAACAATAAGAGTCTTAGAGACTTCATACAGATTCATCTTCTTTATTCCCCAAGGAAGGACTATAATGTACTTCAGAGAAGCCACACTTCCACCTGTTCATCCCAGGCTGTGGTTCCTCATTGGGTATCCACCGTGATCTCTTTCCAAACCTGACTTTATTTCTTCTGCAGAACACAAAACAAGATATTTTAAAGAAAGTTTAACTGTTTTTGTCCATATAATAAAAGTCAGTGGGGTCCAAAATAAACACTGGCCACTTTAACTCTATAAAACCTCTAAATTATTAAGATGATGGAAACTTTGCTGAAAAACCTGTTGTACAAAATTTTCTACATGCCTTCTGCACTCTGATTGATAGTTCGCACTTATTTATTAAATAAAAGGTCTTTTAGTATAATTCTCAAAATATCCTTCTTCAGGTCATGGTACACATGTCTTTTTGCTGTGAAAGTTTTGCTGATTTTTAAAAAGTAAATATAAGATATTAACTTTTATATATTTCAATATGAACATTTACTGGACTGAAGCAATTTATGTTTATTTTATTATCCATACATCATTTTTAGACAAATCATGTTAAAATGTAAGTATCAAGTATGATTCAATAGGTTACAGATATTTGATCATAAATCTAAGCATTTAAATATCATTTTACTAAGGCTAAAAAAACAATAAAACATATATGTGTTTTTTCCTCCTCAACTGTAAGCTCCATGTTCTTATCCTACTGCTAAAATAGGACATTACAGCCTGATTTATCAATTTTATACAAAATATATGCAAACTTTTTTATTTTTTATTTTCAATAAATGGTTCCTCTCATGTACAATGGAGTTCAATGCCCTGTAAAACCTCATGCTCTTTTAAAGATTACATTTTTTGTTCACATCCTGAACTCTTCAAGGTCCCCCAGTGTAAAGTACAGGTACATACAGTAGTAAAGAAAAAGCACATTAAAACATCATTGTTCGCAATGTTGTGAAATCTATAAGCAACGAGCATGCTGTACATTTCCTGAATAGGTGACATTGACATGATGTTTTATAGAATATTATAGTATCGGTGACTATACTACAAGCTATAACAGCAGCCTCTATGCATTTCAGATCTTTGGCAGCTTGACAACCTCCAACAGAGCTCTCATTTATTGGATAATGATCGATTTCACACTTTCCATCCACTATACAGTGTTTAAAGAGGTGACTCATAGAACCTCACCGCATGATCATCCAGCTGGGGCTAAAACAGGGTGAGATATATTTAAGTCTACTTAACTATTACAGTGGCTTGCTCTTTAATGGAGAGCTCAATATAGGTTTCCAGACCACGTGTTTTGTCTAGAGACTAAGGAAAAGGTGTGGAAGACAAAGCCAGTACTGTACAGTGTGATAATTCCTGGATCAATGCAGCATCTATGAGATTATTTAAGAGCAAATGTGTGCCCATGTGAATCGCAACTGTCCTCAGAGGGCATTAAAAGCTTATTTTTTGAATGGAAAGATTAAAGAGTGCAAAGGAGACATGAGAGATGTGTTACAAACAGCTAGATGAGGCACAACAGAACTAAAGACGTAATCAGAAAGTGGCATGAGGGGGAGATGGATCTGTGCTTGCACTAATTAACCATATTTTAGGGTAGGAATGTAGATACTGCCTTGATGACACAGTTGCTTGTTTAAGTTGAATGGAGCAGTGGTCACTGTGTTAGATTTGTGAAAGTCAACTGTATTTCACATTCTTGGCTCCCTAGAAGGCATTTTATTTGGTGCACACATGCTTTGAATGAAACGGCATAGGCCTATATGGCGCCTCCTGGGTGAAAGGAACATGATTCACGCTCATCCCTCCATTGATCTTCTCACCGACAGGAGACACCCATAAAGATGATGTCAACCAGTCTGGGAATCTGTTGGCCTTGTGCTAATCAAGTAGTTAATCAATAGTCAACCTTAATCTTCATATGTTTCCAGTGTAATGGGGTGTAAAATTTTTAAGGGTTACACCGTGTCCTAATCAGACGAGATGCAATAAGATTCCAGCGACAAGCAATTTGTCTGTCCACACCAGATGCGACACGACTACGAGACGCGTCAAAATGAATCAAAAATCACAGCCAATCAGAAGAGTGTATGGGTGGATACTCTCTGCAAGTGCACTGCACTTGAAACAAAACGGATAAGTAAAATTCATAAATATTACACCGTTTTAACATTATTAAAAACTACATATTGGGTGACTGAAACAATCCTTATCATACAGTTGTTTGTTAACATTAAGTGTGCTGTTGTGGCTGGTTAGGACAAAAACTCTGATCAACTTGGAAAAGATCCCTTTTATTGGTTGTTGCAGCGTCACGTCATGTCTGGTCAGGACACGGTGTGAAGGATAATACAATTGAGTTTCAGGAAGTGAAACGTCAGGGACTTTACAGTGAACATGAAAAGGAAAGAAAATGCATTTATAGTAATACACTTACAACAGAACCCTAACAGACAGAGGGTTTGAATGTGAAGCTTGTATTATTAGTAAAGTATTTGCATTAATTTTTAACTTCATTTAATCTGAACTGTTGGTATTTTTGAGACAACTTTTCAGTGGAGAAATTCAACAAACAAACTGAACATAATGGTGACAACTGAACATGAGTATAAATAAAAATACAGTACAGTAACTATACTTTGACTTAACTACAATTTCTCTGTACTTTTAACTGTATACCAAAAATTATATTTCTCTGTCAATGGTCATTCAGAATGAAGTGTCATAATCCCACTGATCAATGTTTCTCATCATGATCACTAATATAGAAAACCACCGTCTTACATAAGAGAAGCTACAGGATCTCATATCAAAAAAATTCTAATCTTAGGAAATCATGGCTTCTGCTGTGTTCTTTCATGCCATTATTTTACAGAGGGTTTAGAGCCTCTAATGGGTGGTATTGTGGAGATCAATGAAAAAATATGTGACAGACGTGGAACAGGTCCATACTTTGTTTACTGATTTATGAGAGGTAATAACAGATCATGCACCTCCAGTACAGACTCTTAAACAGATTTACAGGATATTGCTGGTAATGCTGAGGACAGTAATAATGGGTTATTGGTACACATTTCTCATAGGTACATCTAAATGATTTCAGTTGTGATTAGCCTAACCACTGCTTCAAACAGACTAATTATATAGACATTTAGAGACAGAGTGGGAGCCAGAAACCCGCCATGAGTATATGTGCACCTGGGTTATGTTGCACCTGACAATCCTTTGTAGATAGAAGCAATGTTGTAAAGCTGTGCATTTCAGGTCTAATTTGTCACAGTTGATGTTTCAAACTTATTTGCTTCATGTAACTGTTTGATTTCCTTTTAGTATAACAGGTAATGTAGAAAAGAGAAGAAAGTTGTATGTGTTGTATGTTACACATTTAAGCAATATCACACAAGTATATTCAGACCAAGACTAAGTGGTAGTGTTTAATTCCTGAATAAATAGAGTATTGTTGAATTAACCAGTTGAGTGAATATCTTAATGACTCATAAAGACAGTAGCTTGTCACCACTTACTAGTAAAACAATGTAACCTGCAGAAAATAGCTAATGAAAACGCTGCTAGGCAGATCAGATTCAAGGACTGGAACTAAGTAATTGTATATTAAATTATGAAACTGAAATATATGTAAATAGTATATTTTAAAATGGAAATAATACTGCAAATATTCAGGAACTTTATCTAAAATTAATAAGAGGCAAAAAATATATATTAATACAACAATAGTTGGAAATATTTAAATTGATTTGAATGCTAAAGGTCTGGCTAGGCATCTCTATATCGACAAACTGGAGGAACTCAGTTGCTTTCAATTACTTGCCTTATGCTTGTCTTCACATTTGTAAACTTAAATCGATTACACATTTAATTCTTTGCATGCAAGTACTGCAATGATTTTTATATATTTATACTTTAATAGATGTTTTTGAGGACCTATCCCCAGCTCTACCCTAAACTTAACCACTTATAAACAATATAAAACACACAAAAACAAAATACAGTCACAGTAATTTATTGTAATACATTATCTGCTGCACTTCAACTATACCAAAATCTGCTTTGTACCTTAAAATGTACTGATATCCACCATAATAATACAGGTGGTAAAACAGAAAATCACATGATGAATCAGAGTTCATCACAAATGGTCTGTCCATAAAACATGGCCAATAATTGTATATAGACAGTGTACAGGGTCACACACACACAAATACAAAACACAATCAGGGTAACAAACATGACACTAAAATAATGCAACAAACATTCACTAAATAGCATAACATTTAACATAAAACACCTTGGTGTAGAATACTGATAACAAGTGACGTGTAGCCAAGTATGGAGTCCCATACCGTTAACACACACCTGGAGCAGTGGGCATCCGTTTTTTTGGGTTTTTTTTTTGCTGCGGCACTCAGGGAGTGATTGGGGGTTTTGGGTGCCTTGCTCAAGGGCACCTCAGTTGTGGGTAATGAGAGTGGAAAGGAGCGCTGTTCATTCATTACCCTACTTACATTTTCTGCCGGTACTGGGACTCGAACCCGCGACCTTTGGGTTCCAAGTCCGACTCTATTGTTTTTTACTGTAGCATACTGTAACTTTTTCTGTAAAATTAAAAACTTTTGCACAGTGTGTCTTCTGAAGCCATACAGTACATTAATGTGAGTAACAGAGTGAAATGCAGTCACATCTCATTCAAAAGATAAATCCACACTTTAGCATGTTGCAATCAGGCACAAGACACATGAGAGCCAGTGGCATTTCTCATCATAGCTGATGCAACGCTTCATCAAGTGCCAATTTTTTTTTAAATGTGTGTGGTTTGATCGGTTTTGGATCTGTTCCTCAAACAAAGCAATTGTTTGGCCTCGGAAGACATAAAATATTTGTCATTTTTAAATTATTATAATTAAAAATTATTGTGACTCTACTGTAACAGGCACAGATCTGCCTGTTATATCCTGTGTTTGGTAGGTGTTTAGAAATTGTCTGAATAGAGTATAATGACAAAATTATACCCCAATATATCACTTCATGATGCTAAAATTCCTATGCCCTTTGCATCTGTGTATTGAAGCCAAAGGTTTGTCATCGAAAGCAATGGAGTTCCTAGTTTGTATAATATATAGCGCCACCTGGGGGTACCTTTAGTGTCTCAATAGTGATGAGCAAGGAACTTGCTTCAGTTTTTAATGCCCTTAGAGTGAGAACAGGTTGCAACCTGGCATGTAAAAGTAATTAATAAGACACTGAAATCGCTGGCACTGCTTTACATATAGTAGATTAGAGATTTTCTATACTGCCACACATTAAATTCTGCGTTGTAGCCGGTGGCAGTGTGACACACTAGAAGGCTTTGAAAAAATGCACCTTTTAGATCATTGTCAGGTTAGAAAACTGCTAACAAGTCAGTGATTCACATAATTGCCCTCTCTCTTAGAATGCAAATGTAAACATTGTTTTATATGCCTAAAGGTTTAAAGTCTGCCAGAACTCAAAGATATAATTTAATCATCCTGCTATATTACCTAGCAGTTGTCAAGCTTTAGAGCCTTTCTCAACAGCTGGCTTGTACAGTATTTAATGCCTTTAACTATATTATATCTTTAAGTATATAGCTATATGACTACCCTTGTGAATTATATTGAATGTGCACTTGTGTAGTGTAGTATATATATACTTGATATATATATATATATATATATATATATATATACACTTGAGATATATATATAAATATATATATATAACAACTTTTCATTTGTAGGAAGCAAGCCATTCTGCAATATTTTCCTGTACTCCAAATTATTAAATGACTTTCACAGTGAAGTAGCTCACTAATACCATGCAGCAGCTAAAAAGGCTCCGCACACAATGACACCTCTTTCTCCATGCTTCACTGTGTTAGAGATGCTGCATTTATTATTATATTTCTCAGCAGATTTTCGAAGACACCACTCTGGAGCATCACCATGCAACTCTTGTTGTGATTCATCACTCCACACACAACTTCCCATATTCTGCCAAAAACTACATTCTTTCTTTGATGTTTTTCTGAGACAGCAGTGGCTTTTTAAGTAGTACATTTGCTTAAATTTTGCAAATTTCCTGATAAAAAATGTGTGTTTAAGACAATTACAAGCTTACTGTTTAGCTATTTTTGGCTTGGCGTATTTTTATTTGCCCAGGAGTGTACACTTTTAACTCTTTCCCCGCCATTCCCAATTTATGAGACAATGCTCCGCCATTTGCGGATTTTCTGGCTTTTTGTGTTTTTACTGTTAAACGGTATGGGGCACTTCTGAAAGAGTACAGAATTTCTGGATCAAGACACGCAAAAACAAAACAAAAGAAAAAAAAAATACATTTAAAAATATTACATAAAATTTTCAATAGAAACAACATTTAAGTATAGTTTAGTTTACCATAAATACTTGTCAGTACATTAGGCAGTACACTTTAACCATATTTCAAAGACAGTATGAGTAATTATGAAATGACCTGTAAAAAGGGTAGGAAGGAGGAAACTTGATAACTGCATGTGCTGCAGGTTGGCAGAAATGAAACATAGTTGCATGAGCATCTGTAGCTTTTAGGCAGGAGTTTGCTGGTCCATTTCTGAGTGCCGTGTGTGTGTGCTTTTGTGTGTGCTTTGTGAACCCCAGAGAATTCTTACTCATGAAAAACCTACAGTAATAAATCAACTGTAGAAGCCATTGACAGCTGGCATAGAATTTGCCCCTCTAAAACAGTCCAGCTCTGCAGGTCCATATGAGTAGAGCTTATGCTGGCAAACCACCATCAGTGCCTGGCACCCCCTCAATGGAGCGTATGCCACAGTAGAACAGTGCTGCGTACCCCCCTCTGGGTCAATGGGAAACTCTGGCATATGGGTATATACTGGTGCTCAGCCCTTTCCTCCCTACTGTGTATTATTGGTTGCTGAAACCTGGCATGGTCGATCAGCTAATCCGTGACTGGCTGCTTCCCAGAGCATTCAATGAGTATAGCCACCAGCTTGCCTTGGGGCATCAACGCTACTCACTGTTGTGGTCAAGTTAAATGTGAGCTCTGCCGCATGTTCTTACAAGTCAAATCATCAATTGTTCTTGAGACACAGCAAGTTCTAAATTACCTTGTTTTTTTCCACCATGAAATAAAAGCCACAGGTAGCAGAAATAAAAAATAGCAGAGCACAGCACAATGTACAAGTTATAAATCTTCAAGAAGAGATTGGAAAACCTTTTTCTCATCACTTTTGGAGGACTTCACATTCTCAACTTTTTTTTTTTTTTTTTTCCTGATGTAACTTCTAATACACATTCAGAAGTTGTTCCAATAATGACCCAAAGGTCTGTGATATGAAGGTTTATGTGTTTATGTGTTGCACAAGCTGTGTATATTAAATTTTGTATTGTGTTGTTCTAAACGCTCATTAGATTAAAAACCTTCAGTATTAAATTTATCTAAAGCAGCTGAGTTAGACTTAAGCAAATGATTGTCCCTCAGTATAATGAGCACAAAACATACCATAACAAAACGTTAACAAAAATAATATTACATACAGATACAATAGGCCTGTTATGGTTATTTTTGGTTCTGTGGACTCTTAGGCTACGTTCACACTTTAAATTTTTGGGATTGACAACCACATTTACTTACAGGTTTGAGTCTTGAAATGTCTCGTTCACACAGCAACTTACAGTAGCGTCTGGAACACTGCCTCTATGAACGTGCAACGAGACTCAAGCCTGTATTCTCTTACTAGTAACCATAACGACGGTAACTAACGTAATATTAAAGATGCCGACGTCCATAAAACTGAAAAGTATTATCACTTTTGACATGACAAGAGACTAATTGAACGGCGAGTTCATCCATTCAAACTTTATTAACCAACAGCAGTATGCAGTAAGCCGGAGTCTAGCACGTGTCTTTGCACACGCATGTCACGTTTTTTGCGACGTCTCGTGCATGACACGGCATTTGAATTTGGAAAAGAAACACAAAACTGACGGGAGCCGCTTCGGTGTAGAACAGTGACTGGCTCTAACACCTTCAGATGACACACAGCTCATATCTCTGTCGCAGTAAGTTACAGAAAGTGAAACCACACACAAAACACCTTAGAAGAATGGCTCTTTCGCACTGTATGACGTGACAGACAACTAGTTGTCCAGTCCTGTTCCGTTCACACAGTGCGAATATTCCGAGAATGTGGTTGTGAGTCCTGAAAATTTACGGGTGTGAGTTTGGTTATAGAATGCGGTTGTCACTCCCGTAAATAACCGTACCGTGTGTGAACGTAACCATATTAAGGACTCAAATACAGGACTGACAACGGTATTCTGCTGCTGTGCGAACGTGGCCTTATTTTGATGTTCTGTTTCGTTTCCATTAGTTCCTGTTTCACTGCTCTGTTTAGTTTTGGTTTGTTTCTATAGTTACCTATTATCCCCAGCTGTGTCTCATCTAGTTCTCAGTGTATTTATATTCTCTGTTTGGTCAATATATATATATATATATATATATATATATATATATATATATATATAAAAACCTTCTGTAAAACTATTCTACAAAAATGACTGTTTGCAATTAGAAGAAAACAAGAGCACAAAGAGCACTTCTTTCTAATAAAACTGAATGGAGATTGTTGCTGTCTGGCTCCAGAAGAAACACACACACACACACACACACACACACACATACTTGTATATGTGGTTTACGAGGACTCTCCATAGACGTAATAGTTTTTAAACTGTACAAACTGTATATTCTATCCCCCTACACTACCCCTACACCTAAACCTACCCATCACAGGAAACTGTCTGCATTTTTTGAATTTCAAAAAAACACGATTTAGTATGTTTTTTAAGCCATTTGGTTTACGAGGACACAGGTAGTGTCCTCATTAACCATGTTTACGTTGTAATACCCATGTCATTATACACATTTGTGCCCTCATAAACCATACAAGAACACACACACACATTATTTCTGAAACTAATTAATTAGAGATGCACCGATCGATTGGCCAGGGATCGGAATCGGCCAATTTTTTCATGATCGGCCCGGAACGGTGATCGGCCGATCAGTCTCACTTCTTACCTATTCAGAGCCGATCCGTTTTGTGACCAGCGGTACAGGCGATAACGTCAGCTGCGCGTTCTCACTCTCTTCTCTCAGATGGTGATGTGACACACACCCGCGCGGGTGCCTCCTCTCTCTCAATTGTCTCATTCGCTCCAGTTAAATAGTGCTTGTATTGCACATAATTGTAGTCATTCCCGCAGGTTTCGCGCTCACACCAAAAGTGCGTGCACCACTGATGTATATAAGTGGAGCGGACAAGCCACGCTCAGTCTCAAACAGAGACAGAAGTCAAATAGAGTCACAAGTACCAAAATGAGTGGCTTACTGCGCTTAAAAGGTCAAATACAAACAAAATTATGTCAAAATGCCCGTCTTGGCGATTATTCAGATAAACACAGTCAGTTTTAGATAGTTAAACAGCTTAGAAAGAGAACGCATTTGTGTAATACTGGGTCCGTTCATAAACTCTTAAAGGGACAGCAGTCCAATATTCCTACTGCTGTCTGTCATGTTAATCAAAGAACAAAAGACACAGAAAATCACTTTCTGCTCTTGACTGAATATGTTTTATATCTTTAATGGCAAGAGTGAATCTGTATTTAATATTTACAATAAAGACTACAGAAATTAAGGTGACCAATGTAAAATAACACTGGATGTGTTATTTTACATTTGGTTAGGCTACTTTATTTCTGTATTTTTTTTTTTTTTTACCTGAATTAAAACCTTTATTAGGTTTTAATAAATTTTAAAAACTTAGTTTCATAGCTCTCTTTATTCTATTGCATTTATTTGTGCTGTTGTTTGCAAGTAGATTTTTGTATTATAGTTATTAAAAATATCGGTAGATCGCATTAACAAAAAATTCGGAAATCGGAATTGGCCAAGAAAATTGCAATAGGTGCATCTCTATAATTAATATGATTCCTAAGCTTTATGTGGGGAACAAACCCATATTTAAGTTGTTATTCTTAATCTTCACCTCCACATATCTCTCTTACTTATTCTTATTCACACTTCTGCACTTTCAAACTTGCAGTGTTGCAATTAGTCATGTGACGCACAATTGTCCATGTCGCATTAATGTCAATGCTGATGTGTTGCATCTAAAGACACCATCTTTGAATGGATGTGAATGCAGAGTTGCAGACCAAGGGGTTAAGGTTTGGTTGGCTAGCATGGCCATGTAAATAGTAGGGGTGTAACAATATATCATGTTACAATATATCACAATACAAAAATGCAACAATATGTATCGTGGATAGTGACAATATGTATTGTATAGTTTACAGAGTTTTAGTGTCAGTACTACACTGAATTACTATATATAATGTTGAATATAGTGTATAGTAATGCAGTGGGGGAATATTTGTGGGTCCTGATAATGCCAAATGTCTTGTGTTACCAGTAAAAAGTGGCTTACATTATTTTAAATATATCTAGTCAGTGACAGGGTGCAAGCATATTTGTATTTTTCTGTATTTTCAGCTTCAGAATCATGAATCAACATTGTTCTGTGCATTGGGTAACTAGCACCAAGCCCAAGCCTATTCATTTCCACCCCCAATGTAATACCAAATTTATTTTTTTAATTTTTTTAATTTGTGTTGCAATCTGGGAAAACCCGTCGTGATGGAACGTTTTCAGGAAAGTAAAAAAATAAGTTGAATGTTGTTTTTCTTTTTTTTTCTTTTTTTGTCAAAATTGGGTTTTCATTAAATTATTGTTCTATAACATCTTGTCTATTATCTCTGAAAATATCTTGGCAAAATGTGCTTGTTTAATGCAGAAAAATAGCGATTTATAGTGGCAAGCTGAAAAGACTGCCTTTCTCTAACGTTACTGTTTAAGAACACAACCAGTGGAGATGCCAAATAAATCGCCCACAGCTTTCCCTCTCTTAACACTATAAAGACAGTTCACCTATCAAAATAAACCACATAACATGTGGTAAAACAAGCAAATTTATCTGCCAATCTGATGAAAAAAATTATCTTGTTTCCCATTTGAATAAGATTTTTTGTTTTAAGAAAAAAACTCTTTCTTTCAGAAAGCAAGATATATCTTATGTCATTTTACTTACCTAGTAAATGCTTCTTGATTTAAGAATTTTTAGATATTTGAACTGGAAATAAGACAAAAAATACGAAAAATAAGAAAAGTAAGAAAAACATTTTTTTCAGTGAAAATATTCTTGTTGCAAATTAATAAATTACTGCTTCTCTATACTTTATTTTTTTTAAAAATCAGTCACTAAATATGAAAACCAATTTGTTTTCATGCCAAGAGTTCAAAATATTAAATCCAATCAGTTTTTTTTTAGAAGAAAGGGTCTTATGTTGTTTTAAATATAATGTTTTAAATATATATAAAAAAAAAAAAAAAAAAAAGATTCGCCATTTGTGATGTGGCGGTGAGCTATAATGCACATACATGTTTTAATTATGTTTTTATTAGAGGTTGAATTCAAATCAAATACTGCCAAACTGCCCATACTACATCTGAATAGGATGTCTACTTCATAAAATGTAAGAAAATATGGAAATATATGGTTCAGATCACTCAAACCATAAATGGAGGCAACCTTAAATGGTAATGGAGCTTGGATGTGAAAAAGTTCTAGTGAAAAAGTTTGGTTATGCACCCAAACAAAATCTTACTGAAAGCTTTTTTGAAATATATCAACCTAAAATTTGAAATGTTGATATTTTTGGCTTTGATTTTCTTGCAGTTTAAAAGTAAAACATGTTCCCTTTCGAAAGGGAACTTGCACTGCATCCTGAGACACGGCATCACGTGACTGGTATCTGAAACAATTGTTAAATCACGACAATCCCATTGGCCGGCGACAGCCTATGATGCAATACTAGTGCGACCAGGAAGTATATAAGGGGCATGTCATCCTCAGTTCTTGAGGGAGCTGTATGCGTGCACTGCGAGCATTTTCCTATGAAAACGTTCTGTGCTCTATTTTCTTGAGGGAAGAGGGACAGGCATCTGTGCCCGGCGACTCAGGTCCCTCTTGCGCTGAGGTGGAGAGGAGACTCAGGTCATGGGGCTCGCAGGTGGAGCTGGCTGAACTCTTCAAAAGAAGAGTGAATCTCTCTTGCAAGTGGCTCGCGAGAGCATTCTGCTTGAGGAGTATGCTATTTCTCTTGCATCCTCTGGTTCAGCAGACAGTGCTCTATTGGCTCCCAGCCAAGAGGAAGAGCAGCCGATGGCTGATCAAGGGCGTTGAAAGTGTGAGATCTGAGCCCTCACGGCTATCCTGCCCCATGTATGAGGAGCTGTTGGCTGTGATGGGGCCTGCTTCAGACAGATTAAGCTGTCATGGGAGCACGTTCAGGAAGAGAACATTTGCGGCAGACTAGTGAACGGTATCTTTTCGATCATCCTCCAATAGCCCCCGCGAGCCTTCTTTTCCTTCCCAATCTCGATTCTGAGATCGAGAAGGCATGGAAGAACCCATATTCAGCCCGCATCCATCGCCTTAGGCATGCAAATTAGGCCAATGTCGAAGGCCTGCGTGAGCATGGATATGTGGTGATGCCCCCCATTGACGAGACGTTTGCAAACGATCTAGGTTTTTAGGGGGTGTTTTTAGTGAGGATTGTGCTTTAGGGTCATTTTTCAAACTGGGGCCCTGAAGATCTCTTTTTAGGGAAGGTTTGTCGTGACACCCTTTCTATATACTTCCTCTCTCTTCAGAGTTGTTGTGGGTATTTTTATTTTAGAACGAAAACATTTTCATTGATGTGGCAAGCCATTTTTTTATTGCCACTCATCTCTAAGCCACATTTCTGATGAGCTTCAAAAAAGTTCACGATTTTCAAGTGTATGGCCTTCTGTAACACTAGGCCTCCTTGATTAGCCTCCCCTAGGTCGAGTGAAGTGGTTTCCTCTCATTTAGAGAGTAAGGGACGATACGTCGAAACCTTTTGCTCCCCCAAGCTCCAGATATATCATGACCTTAGGTGTAGGCTCTTTTCTGGGCTGCCCTCACATCACCCTGTGGTATGTGTGTTGGCTTCCTAATCTCTACTTGGGCCACCGCTCCATTGAGCTCTAGCATGCCTATGGTTTAGCGTCAGCCTATTATAAGGCAGCCTTGACTTCATATGGCAAGTGTGCTGGCTTCGTCTCATTTTGAGTATTTTTATTGAAGCCTGCATTCCAATGATCTCTGGGCTGTGATATTTTCAAGCGTTGACCTGTTCTAAGGCCACCTTGAGTTTTCCTGAGTGAGTGTTTAGGTTGTCCTCCCATTAGAGAGTCGTTATGTTGATGCCGGCGCTCTACTAAGCTCCAGGTGGCTATTTCACCTGTTCTGAGAAAACCAGCCTCCTCTTGTTTTGAGAGTTGTTAGGCTGAGGTCTTTGCTCCACTGAGCACCAGGAAAGGTCATGAGTGCGTGTGTGTCTGCCTTTCTCTTGGGCCGTCCCGATATTCGGCCTAGGCAATACTTTAGGAATATGTCTTTTTAGACAGGTGGTTCTGCTGTAGCTTTTCCGCCTCCTGGCTTGCAGTAGCTCAAAGTAGGCTTCTCCAGTGGAGAGCCTCTCCAGCTCTACGACTGGCAGCTAGTGATCCTTGTACGCCTCCTCTCTTGTAAGAGTCGTCTCCGGAAAGGGGCAGGCCCTGCGGCCTCCTCAATTTTTCTAAGTTGCGATGAACTCCTCTTGTTACTAGAGTAAAAAGCGATATGCTGAGCCTCAGTTCCCTAGTGGTGTTCGGCATAGACCGACAGCCAGGTGTCTTAGGCTTTTGTTTAAACTTCCCTAGTGGTTGACTTTGAGCATTGCTAGGCTTCCTCCACTCTTTAAAGCTTGGTCATCTTAGAGCAGGTGGCTTTGCTCGGACCTTCACCCTTGTGCTCTTGTGGTGTCATCAGCCAACCAGCTTTGTCATGACATATTTTCCTGTAACATTTACAGCATAGATGACTGACTCAAATGAAATAAATAAATAAATAAATAAATATGGTAACGCTTTAGATTACAGCCTGGAAAGTACTGCGTAATTACAATGAATTTACAGCATAACTTTCGATAATTATAGTGTACCTATAAAGTAAGTATATGTAAGTATAGGGGAACAATGTAAAGTCTTGGGAATAAAGGGGTAACAACCAGAAAAATAACAAATTATTTATACTGTAAGTATTTTAGAACTAAGGGGTACTTATACTATTATGATAGACAACAATCTTACCTTTGGGAGCAATTTAACGAGAAAGTGCACTGATTACGTTGTTTCAAGGCAGGTAGAAAGAACTATTGCAATCTTTTTTAATACATGGGGAAATATGCTTTTGTTTCATGTAGTTACAGCATTAGCAATAGGGCAATAAGTGTGTGTGTGTGTGTGTGTGTGTACGGATGTGTGGCTACAGTAATTGTAGTCCAGTGCCAAAAAGTAACTTGACAATGAGAGCTGGAACATGCAATTATTTTTCTTAGCCTTTTGCTTCCACAGTTAATAACAAATCTGGCAGCATCACAAAAATATCCCCCATTTTGTGAGATACTGGTAAGATAATGCAAATTACAAATCCACAGTCTCTCTATTTGCTGGGGAACCCAAGATACTTTGTAGACTAAGAGAGTCTGTGTGCAATGTGCACGTTAATTCTCGTACCCCGCATTTAATCTGCATCACATCCTCATTCACCAGATTCAATTTCACCCAAGCCACAAACATTACCTCAGATCAATTAAAAAGCAGCTTCTTGCAGATTCTCTATGGAAAGAGACACATCTTCAAAAGAAAAGGGGTGTACTTTTCCCCCTTTTTTTCCCCCCTTTTTTTTTTAACCACACATTTTTAGCCAATCAGAAAATTCCTGCCTTATACAACTTTGGGACATTTTGGGACATTTATAAAAGCCTCTTAAATGTCCTAATTGAACTAAGGCGTAATCCTGGCTTAATCTAAGCCTTGTCTGTGAAACCAGGCACATATATTTCAAGTATTCTAAAGCCATGTGTTAGGTTTGTGTGATAGATGAACAAAATGTTATGTTCTTTCTGAATCAAGGAGGTCTGAAATACCTAGAGCAGTCTCCCTTCCCACTAATCTCAATAAAATATACAATCTTTCTGGTAACACTTTAGATTACAGCCCGGAAAGTACTGTGTAATTACAACAAATTTACAGCGTAACTTTTGATAAATATGGTGTACCTATAAAGTAAGTACATGTAAGGGGAACAATATGTAAAGTCTTGGGAATAAAGGGGTAACAACCAGAGAAATAACATTATTTAAACTGTAAGTATTTTAGAACTAAGGGGTACTTATACTATTATGATAGACAACAATCTTACCTTTGGGAGCAATTTAGCGAGAAAGTGCACTGATTATGTTGTTTCAAGGCAAGCAGAAAGAACTATTGCAATCTTTTTTAATACATGGGGAAATATACTTTTGTTTTATGTAGTTACAGGGTAAGTAATAAAAAAACAAAAAACACAAACAATCTGATATCACTGACTCCAAAACCTTTATTTCAAAAACAACTTAATTAAAAACAGGTCTACAACACTTAGCCTATTATTATTTATTCATTTTTTAAAATCAGCTTTTCATTTCAAATTCTAAAGTCCTGACAAAAAGTAACACAATTTGTCCCTTTTGTTGTTGTTGTTGTTGTTTCTCTTGCTTGGCTTCCTCCCCTTCTTGTTTCTCAACTGATGAATCTTAAGAAGGAATCTCATTGCTATTCTGTATTAAAGAAAATACAGTACACCCAGAAATTTTCTCATGGTTTAGGCTATTCATCTTTTCGCTTCCGACCAACTGTCACCAGCGCCTGCATGAGAGTCGACTTTGAGTTCGACGAAGCATATTGTAATGAGCAACGTGAAGCTTTCATGACGTTCTCGCGGGAGATTCATGTGAAACTCGCGCGAGAACTGCCGTATTTGTTATTCTGTCTTGTTTGTTTCTCATTACCATTATCTGTTATTCTGTGTATTTTGTTGTGAGCATTAATAATAATTTAAAAAAAAAAAAAAAACTGACGACATCCGCGTGACTTTTCGCGTGAGTTTTTCCGGCACACTTACCTCACGCTTCAAGTTACGTCAAGCATGAACTCTCAACCCTCTCATGCACGCGCCGGTGACAGTTGGTCGAAAGTTTAAAATTTTAAAATATTTGGTATTTTTCTTACAAATACGTATCGTTTCACTTCAGAAGACATTGATTCATCCATTGGGGTCGTATGGATTACTGTAGTTATTGCTGTGTGTGCTGTTTGATGCTTCGACACATGAGCTTACATTATAAAGCATTCCCAGAGATTATTTATTTTTCTAAAAACCTTTGTTTGTGTGTATCTTAAGAAGGAAAGTCATATATATCTCAGATGGCATGAGGGTAAAAGATGAGTAAACGGTGAGCACATTTCCGGGTGTACTGTATTTTCTTATAATACAGAATAGCAAATGACATGGGATTCCCTCTTAAGATTCATCAGTGGAAAGAAAGAAAAAGTAGAAGAGGAACAAGAGGAGGAGGAAGCCAAGCAAGAGAAACAAATAAGAAGTGTTGTAACTTTAAATCTGATTTGAAATAAGTTGTTTTTCAAATAAAGGTTTCCAAGTGATATCAGATTGTTTGCGGTTTTTTTTACCCTATAACTACATGAAACAAGAGTGTAACAAGCACCACTTTAATTTACAGCCCGCAGTGTCATACTTACCCTGTAACTACATAAAACAAAAGTATATTTCCCCATGTATATTTCTTTATTCCCAAGACTTTAGATATTGTTCCCCTATACTTACATATACTTACTTTATAGGTACACTATATTTATCGAAAGTTACGCTGTAAATTTGTTGTAATTACACAGTACTTTCCGGGCTGTAATCTAAAGCGTTACCAGAAAGATTGTATATTTTATTGAGATTAGTGGGAAGGGAGACTGCTCTAGGTATTTCAGACCTCCTTGATTCAGAAAGAACATAACATTTTGTTTATCTATCACACAAACCTAACACATGGCTTTAGAATACTTGAAATATATGTGCCTGGTTTCACAGACAAGGCTTAGATTAAGCCAGGATTACGCCTTAGTTCAATTAGGACATTTAAGAGGCTTTTATAAATGTCCCCAAATGTCCCAAAGCTGTATAAGGCAGGGAATTTTCTGATTGGCTAAAAATGTGTGGTTAAAAAAAAAAAAAAAGAAAAGAAAAAAAAAAAATACACCAGTTTTCTTTTGAAGATGTGTCTCTTTCCATAGAGAATCTGCAAGAAGCTGCTTTTTAATTGATCTGAGGTAATGTTTGTGGCTTGGGTGAAATTGAATCCGGTGAATGAGGATGTGATGCAGATTAAATGCGGGGTACGAGAATTAACGTGCACATTGCACACAGACTCTCTTAGTCTACAAAGTATCTTGGGTTCCCCAGCAAATAGAGAGACTGTGGATTTGTAATTTGCATTATCTTACCAGTATCTCACAAAATGGGGGATATTTTTGGTGTAGTGATGCTGCCAGATTTGTTATTAACTGTGTAAGCCAATGGCTAAGAAAAATAATTGCATGTACCAGCTCTCATTGTCAAGTTACTTTTTGGCACTGGACTACAATTACTGTAGCCACACATCCGTACACACACACACTTATTGGCCTGTTGCTTAATTTCCTGGACATTTGCGTCAATGCCTTAATGAAGCCTCCTAGACAAACTAAATGGGCCTCTACACCATGTTAAATCAGATATCTATTGTCACAACTCCAGAGAGCAAATCACTAACAGCCTCTCTGGAACAACAGAGGTCTGTGTTCAGTCAGGAAACCATGAGAATGGTAAACAAAGACAAGAACATGAACCTGGGATTTTTAGGATTAGGCATAAGATTTTAGCTATTTACATGACTGCACTGAATATAGATCTCTGTAATTTATATGGCATCTGTTGAAGATGCAGTGTTTTTACTTACTACCACTACGTTCTATCATGCAAAAGAGTTTGGATGTCACAGGTGCCTTTTATGCTTTTCTTCTCTGTTCATTGCTCTGTTATTGGGTGCTGCATTATTTCAGACTGCTTGTACAGTATGTACCTTAGCTGGCGCTGAATTCTTGTTTTTCTGTTGCCAGATTAGTGCTTCTGTGGTTTCCCTCAGTCCCTCAATTTCCAGACACTGGATAGTATAAGATTTCCCACCTCTCCCGCCTCTGCTGTCATCATGAACCATGGTGGAGCTTGTTCTACCAGTCACTTCATACTTCCTCCTCATCCATTCTCCCCATCTGCCATTGTCTATGGTGTCCTTTGGCAGTTTGTCATTGGGAGGCATTTGTCTGATATATTATGTTTCATCCAGAATGGTAGGGTGTCTCAATCTGCACCCTAGTTCAGTAGTCAGGACACTGATTAGGGAGTCTTAATCCCAAAGTCCTTCTGGTTCACTGGAATGTTTACTCCCTAAAAAGTCCCACAATGCACTGTGAAAACCAGGAAGCATCGATGCTCACTTTGTTCCCTTCAAGGAAGTTCTGAGAAAAACCAACTCACCAACTCACCACATAATGATGCGATAGATGTTTTGAAAGAACAAACCATTATTTTATTATATTTCAGCATAAACATACATCGCTACACAGGTACTGAAAATAATCTAGCTAACACTTTGTCTGTCAGGTAGAAACCTTGTATCTTCCTCGAAAATTTTGTCACTTACTCAAATTTTTTTATTCACTTATTTTATTTACCTCTACATTGAAGGCTAATGTTTTATGAATTAGAATTAGCATTTTAACACTTCTCACTTGTTCACTTTCACAGCCTAATTGTTTTTGTAATCACGCTCTTGCGAACATTTAACTCAAACTTGCATGGAAAATATTCTTAAATAAAGAGTTGTCGGAAGCTTAGTGATGGTTATGTTGAAGCCATGAGACCATGGTGTAGTTAGTTTTTTAATTCATAAAAGTTGTGTTCAAATTCACAATGAACAAAATGTGTAAGACTCATAAGCTTTTGTTAGTCACAGACCGTATTTTCTGCAATAATCCAAAAGCCAATGGAAAAATCCTATGTGTGATGCTATATTCTAGGTTGGCCTAAAATAATATCATATCATATCATAATATAATATCATCCCTGCATCGCTCTATACTGTCATAAATAGCCTGTGTGTAGAACTTCGTTTTTAATAACAGGAGCTTTTGGTCAAATGACAGAAAAAACTGAGTGCCCACATAGTGTCACTGTTGGTTGAAAACATGATGAAATAAACAAGCTGGATTTAAGTGCAGCAGTACTATTTATTTATAAACAAAAGAAACAAGACACTCAGGTAAACATGGGAACAGAACAACCAACTTAATAGAGATGAGAATGGACAATGCACTAAACAAACTCAGGGTTTAAACAACACAAGTCAAACTAAACAATGAAATAGAGAACAGGTGCAGATAATAATCAATCACTAAAAAAACAAGGAAACTTGACTCTTGACTCAAGCATAGGAAACTAAACTAAAACAAGTGCAAATCCCACCCAAAATGACAAAGAACAGAAAACCTGTGACACATTCCCGGAGCTGTCTGAACCAAATATGAAGCCACAATATCAGTGCGGTGTTTAATTAATTATTTTTTAAAAATACAGTGTTTTTTCCATTTCCTGAAAAGTTGCTTTTTTTTCATCCGCCTAACAGCGATGATTTATAATTAATTTACAGCTTAAATTTTGCAGGCATATGTAACAATCAAAGTATTTATCATAATGTACTTTAACATAAAAAAATGTCATTTTTAACTTATTTGGATTAAATATTAAATTATGCTGAAATATCTGATTAAATATCTGTGCTCAATTAAAATCCACCTGTTTTCAGTTGCTTAATTACACGATAAATATCAGCCTCCAGTGGACGCAACAGCCTGCGGCTGTCTACACTAGTCAAGTCAAGTCACCTTTATTTATATAGCGCTTTTTACAATGTAGATTGTGTCAAAGCAGCTTTACAGTGATAACTGGTACATTATTTTGGCTGCACAGCAGCTCTTAAAGAATAGTGTCGATGCAGGCAGATCAAAGCACTGTTGAATATCAAATATCAAATGTCAAGTGTCCCCAACTAAGCAAGCCAAAGGCGACAGCGGGAAGGAACCCAAACTCCAACAGGTGATATCAGGTGGCAAACAGGTGTTAAAATGGAGAAAAAAACCTTGGGAGAAACCAGGCTTAGTCGGGGGGCCAGTTCTCCTCTGGCAAACAGTGCTTTGTTACGACTCAGGTTGCTATCATAAGTCAGATAGGATCAAAGTATTTAATTCAGTTCCATCCAGCTGAGGATCGTATTCATCACACCGGTATGGACGGTTGTTGAGGAGATGTGCCACTGGTTGTCATGTTGATGAGGCCTTCACAGTGGATGATCTAGTTGACTCAATCTCTGCTGATACTTCAGGGCTGTGTTGTGGTCGTGTCAAGGCGCAGGTCATTGGTCTCACCTGGATGCGGCCTGGATCCGGTTGACTACGGTAAACCTCGGGATAAACAGAAAGACTAATATTAGCGTAGATGCCATTCTTCTTCTGATGTAACGAGTACATCTGGTGTTATTGGAAGTGTTCCCGGTTCCGGCTGACCTAATTTATGCAGCCTAATAATCCTTTAACGGATTTGAAAAAATAAATTGATAATGTGTTATGTGTATGCCAGGTTAAAGAGATGTGTTTTTAGTTTAGATTTAAACTGACAGAGTGTGTCTGCTTTCCGAACGATGCTAGGAAGATTGTTCCAGAGTTTAGGTGCCAAATAGGAGAAAGATCTACCGCCTGCAGTTGATTTTGATATTCTAGGTATTATCAACTGGCCTGAATTCTGAGATCGCAATAGATGCGAAGGACTATAATGCATTAATAGCTCGCTCAGGTAGTGGGGAGCTAAACCATTTAGTGCTTTGTAGGTAATTAACATGATTTTAAAATCTATACGATGTTTAACAGGAAGCCAATGCAGTGTTGACAGAACTGGGCTAATATGGTCATACTTCCTAGTTCTAGTAAGAAGCGACACTAGATGCGACAAATTTGTTCTGCATGTCAGAAGTAGCGCGAATGCTTGAAGTACATCAGAAATAGAATAGTTTACTGTCGGGAATTGGTTTTGTCCAGTGTAGACAGCGTTACTGATTATAATGGGTTCTATTTGCTTTTGTTGCGTCGTACCGCTCACTTCCGGTGTAGACACGGTGTCAGAGCGGCTCAGATCAGTCCTATTTTTGAAGACATTTCAGGATGAAATCTTCAGGATGAAATCAGGAGCACCATGAAATCCAATGTAACAAAAGTGAACACAACTAAGAGAGAGAAAGAGAGAGAGAAAGGGGAGAAAGAAGCCAGTTGCTGAGTTACAAAACTGAAATAGCAGAAGCTCTTCAGAAATTAACAATCTCTTCAGCACTTCACAGACAGAGAGCCAGAATGAAGACACTTGAGTTTGCTAGAAGCCATTTGGAGAGAAAAAAGTTTTTTTTTTTTTGTAAGAAATGGTCTAGTTTGTGGAATGGTTTGGGGTCTGATCCTGATATTAAGCTCTTTGAAAGCAAAGTGCTATGTTTGTTCTAAACTGTGTATTGTCCAGCAGCCAAGTAACAGTTGTGACAAGAGTGTTTTGGGCAATTATGGAAAAACACCCACCTGGCATTGTGTTGGCTATGCCTGTGATGCTGGGAGGCTCTTAAACTTCCAAAATATGTGAATATGGCCCCTTTTGTTTTCCTGTCTTCCTGAGCAGAGTGTGTGAGACCAGAGTTGCAAATACCATTTACAATATATCCTAGAAGCAAACAGTGCTGTACCATGTGCACGTGAAGCTGCTAAACTTTAATCTAAGTTAAGAAGATACTCTTATCAGAATGATCTTTGTTGTGCCTCCTGTTTCTTTGCATTTGTTTTGATTAAGTTTCAAGAATTATGTTTTAACATGTTGGTTGATGAAGGCATCCCTATCCCTGCGGTATTTAAACAGTATTTACGATGATGAATATAATTTCCAAGCTTCATCATAGCCTTTCCTGTTTTAGGTTTATAAAATTGTCTGTTTTTGCAGTTAAAGTATTTTTTTATTACTGTGACACTTTGCAGTGATGTTGTTTTAAAATAATATTGTGACATCTTGTGGTTTATAAACCTGACTTTAAGTGCATTTGGAGAGTTTGAATTAGATTTAATATTGTTGAACTTCGCAAGGATGCTGTTTTAAATAATATTTGGCAGTTGGAGCGTATCCTTATCTTTCACCCTAAGGTGAGGTTGGTTGGAAACAGCGATACAAGATATATCACTTTAATTGATGTACAAATGCTTGTATGCACTTTATTAACATTTTATAATAGTGATAAAGCATTTTTTATGAGTTTTTATGAGCTCATTTAAAGTGGGAACCACCTGAACATCAACTCTTGTGCTACTTAAAAAGTGTGTATTATGCACATTTCTGAACCTTATTGTACAGTGTGAATATTTTATCTGTATACATAAGAACTTATTTTCCAAAAAAACATTGGCAATATATAATAGAAGAATTGTCAAGCCAACTTCAATATCATGGCAGCAAGTTTTGCACTGACAAAATAAATATAAAACATACAGAATGGTTGTAGACCACTGACCACATAAGTAAGCCACTTATTTTAATTTTGTGAAAATATCAACTGCTGATTTACCTGACAAAGAAATACCCACAATTCCATCAGTCATTCATTACTAATCATTACTTCCATAAAGCATTGTGGTAATGGCAACTTCTCTGATTGGTGGGTCTCACTTTGAGATCAATGTTAAGCGTGATAGTAATCCATGAGACTTGTTCTATAAGTCTCAGAGCCAGTAATTCTATATAATTTATTTCCACATTAATATGCAGACAGTCATAAACCTAATCATTTAACACACAAACCACAGTGACAAACAATGACAACAATGACAAACTAAACAACAACAACAAAAAACAAAAAACAAAACAAAAGATGAGCTTTTAATAATTACCAAATGACATCAAAATGTGAAAACGAACACATAATTAAATGCTGCAAACAGTAAAACAATAAATACTAAAGACACCAAATTATCCACAAATTCTACACCTTCCTTAAATGTGCTTGAGTTCTTGCCATTCTGATGTTTTGAATATATACTGTTTGTGCTGAGAAGCATTTACATTTAATAGACCTTTTTATGTTGAATCATCACATGACACAATAGTAAAACTGTTGATGTAGTGAACAATTGCAGTGAACAACTGTAGTGAAGTTGATGTAGTGTGAACAATTGCACTGTTTCTCGCTTACATTAACACACACACACATGCGCGCGCGCACACACACACACACGCAAATCATCATTGTAATCGAGCATTTCTGTGGAAACACTGATGTTGTTACTGTAGATGAGAAGCATGTGACATCACATCCTAAGCTGAAGGGCTCGTGAAACTTTAGACTTTAGTGATTACTGCCCTAGCTTATTATATAGGCTAACTAAACACAGATATTCTGCATTCATTCCAGACAAAGAAAATGACAAAAACATTTTTGGGGGAGAATTTACAGTAAAAGAGATAATTTTGGGGGAAAATCAAGCCTTCCCCAGGCTTGATCACTAGTATATCATAATCAACAATGGCTAGCACCCACTTACGTGCCTTTCAGCAAGCACTACGTAAATGTTACATCACCTAATTAATTTGTATGAGGCAAGCTAAGGTTTATACGTTTTATAACATGCCAACCAACTCCCCGTGATTATTCCTACGCACCTAAATAGAGGAATTTATTGCATGGCCAGACATAAGCTGTAGCCAGGATCCAGCGCTTCACTGCAGTCCATTTATTTGTGTAAAGCACTCTAATGTATCATAAGAGTATCCATGTTTTGATACACCTGCGTTATTAGGTGGTTGTGACTGTGAAGGGTTTCAGGACCCCTGTTTTCATAATCCCCCACAATCCTCTCTGTCAAATTTGTATATCTATATGCATATCTGTCATATACATATAGTAAAGTAGCCTATAGAAGTTTTTAATACAAAAGCCAGTGGAACCCCACGCTTGGCTGGCATTAATAACAAATATGAGATGTCACTTTATTTTCCAGAACATTCCAATCTATGCATTATTACATATATTATTTGTACAACAGTTACTTTCATTCCTCAGATTTGATCATCTGAGCAACGAGTTCTGATATAGAGCACAGTATCACTGCAATTTTTCACTTATCACCCCACTTCCATGTGTTTGCTATGTTATAGACAGGCGGTCAGTCCTCTGTGCATTAGTAGTGGGGCTTTTTCAGTGACTCTTGACTGCAGGTTATATCGATATGTCAGTAGATGATGACAAGTGATGTCTTTATGAATCATTCACGCCACCAAATCGTGCAAAAATACTGATTAGTAGATTAGAAATAAGTTGCTGTGTCCTAAATTGCAGTGCTGTCCTAGTGGGTAGTAAAAAACTTACAACGCAACAGCTAAAAGCTGTCTACACTGAACGCGACAGACCAACCGTTGCAAAGCACTTGGACCACGTCAGAAATAGAACGGGGAATCCGTTTACTGTCGGGAATTTTTCGCAGCATCCAGTGTAGACAATATCACTGATTATAATGGGTTGTATTGTCTTTTGATGCGTCGCATCAGTGTAGACATGGTGTTAGTTTGCGACCATTAAAAAAGTATGTTCCATAAAGTATGCATTGTAGTATACATTTACCATATATTTTTATATACATATAATTTGTATACTACTCATTTCACACTTTTTGCATTCAGAGATACAGGTACTGTATTCATGAGAGTCATTGAACCATTCACTCAACTGAGATGTTCAGAAGGACTAAATTCAGAATAGCATACTAACATAATATTCTTACTAATGTACACAGGGCAGAAATAGTAAGAAGTAGTATGCTAATATGTGTATACCTCTGCTGTGTGTTGCTCTGAGGTATGCAAGGTTGATCTTGTTTTGAATTTTGTTTTGAACACACATTCAAAATCTTGCTGATGGTCTGAATATCAGCACAGAATGTTTTTGATTAGAGATTATAACAGCTTGTTTGTGTGATATTATTTAAGTAATGTGTATTATAAGAATATCCTAGAATTCAGTAGTGTAGCAGCTTACACTGGGAATATGATGTGAAGCGGATGAGGCACGCTCCTATCTGTCTTTACACTGTGCGCATGTGTGTGAAAAGATCCATAATTGAATACAGCTGATATCTCACTATCATGACTCACCATCTTTTAATAGTGGCAGAGTTCTTTTTTTTTTTTTTTTTCTTTTTTTTTTTTTGAACCCTCACAAGCAAAACACAAGGGCATTAAATGAAGAGGGAGATGCATTTCAGGCCCAATCTTTTACAAGAGAACTCTGATTTGTTGGCACAATAGAGCCTTGATCTGTCGGTTAGCCTTGTTCTGTCGGAAATGCCATCTCTTATAAAGCAAAACTAGGAGCTGAGCAGTTCACTCCAACCATTTCTTATGCTGCAGCTTTAAATGATACATTTAACCACTGCTGCAGAGAAAACCAGACTGTGGATATACACCTCAGTTCTTTATTTATTTTAATTAAGCATATATTATGCATTCATTCTCCTCTGTCTGCAATTGCATCTAAAATTATGATCTTCAGTTTTTTTCTTCTTTATACTATCTTCCTCAGGGAGTGTGATTTTGTCTCTGCTTTTACGTGACAGGTTGAAAAAAAAGATGGGAGGAGAGAAAAAGTCTGTCAAATAAACGTGTAAAACAGAATTGAGAAGGAGCTGCTTTTGAAGAAGTGGATCTGTGGAAATAGGCTTAGATCTCAGGGTTGTCAGTCTACGGCAATGAGCCCCCTTTGATGTGGCAATGGGAAAGAGTCGCTGATGTGTTTGTTCAGATGGAGATATCCCCTGTCTGTCTGACTGAATGTATGCCTTTGTGCAGGAGTGTCACACCTGCTCATTGGAACTGCATGATTCTGGAACTCACAGATTCTGGAACAGCATGTGCTCTGCAGTACCATAGCACATTCACATAAAGACAGGCAGATGGATATACAGTACTGCATATGCACATGTGCAGGAAAACTCACATACACTCCAGGTTTATGTCATTCAGAATTGAATTTCCAATTCAGTTCCAAAATTTAAATTCAATTTCAGGTATCAAACAGGATGCGGAATGCAATCTGAATTTGGATGCAAGTAAAATTTAAACAAATGGGGCTCTCAACTCTGGCCCTCAAGGTCCACTTTCCTGCAGTTTTGCTGCGTTCATGCCATGTTGTAATGACCATAGTCTCGAGATGACAACACATGACATTTTATTTGGACCTGTTCATGTCTTCGGACTGGGAATTATGTGTTTCTATGGCAACACTATCAACCCCTAAATGAACCTGCAGCAGTCAGGTGGCACAGCGGTCACGTGGTACAAGTAGGAGCTTTCAGAAAATTCCCATCTTGCAAGCTGTAATTACGAGCTCTATGAGGACGTGAACGCTTTTTACAAGTTGAAATCTCTCGGTAATTACAACACGGCTTGAACGCACCTTTTAGCTACAACCTTGATCAAACTCACCTGCCTCAATGTAATTTTAAGAGTATTTTTAACTAGTAAAGCAAAGTTTGTCAGAACAAATGTTAATTGGGAAGCTGTTGATATTGTTGAATGGACATTTTCTGTTTCTGTTATACGAGTTAGGTTGATAATGCAAATATTTAATGAGACTAGAATTTTGCATTGTGATACTGGTAGACATAATAAGCTGTGGTTTCAGCCTATATATACTATTTATTTATTTATTTGGTTTTATGTTATGCTTGTGAGTTTATAGATAGATAGATGAAGCCTCTATGAACTTCTCAAAGCTTGATGTTTTGTTATCTCTCTCTAGGAGTCATTCATGCATCAATACATTCCCATATGCAATATAACTGACACAATTCATGCAAGTGCACATATCAAAAATTAGTTGACTTATAAGCCTAAATTCAATGCTTTTGCTGAAACCTTTATTAAATATTACAAGAACAATAAGTACTTGATGACGTGACCTTTGTTGCCCACATGAGCATGTGCTCAGGTGCTAAGAAGAAACCACTCTGTGGAATGTCACATCCTGTTAGAGGTAAATTGTTCTTTGCAGGAAATTTTGTCACACATTTCTTAAGTAGTATTTTGTCTGACTTGGCCCAGGCATGATACAGTGCTGTGTGTGCTTGTTCTGTCAGTTTATTAGGGGTAGCAGTGACTCAGCTCCTGACAGGAGGGGGTGTAGAAATGATTTGCACACCCCTACTACCCTCATCATTGTAATTAGTGAATGTGTTTGTGTGTGCCTGACTCTATCTTTGTGTATTCTTTGTTTTATCTGGGGTTGTTGCCCCCCAAAAGGCATAATCGGTATTGACTTTAGAGACCACTGAATCAGAAAATGAGGTGGCATATGTGAGAAGGTATTGGGGATGTTTTGGGCTCCCCTCTCTGTGCTCTCATTTTCTTATTGTTTATTCAGGTATGTCTACATTTTGCACACATGGCGATAAACAGTGCAGTTGTATAGAATTTAGAAGAAGTTTTTGTTTTAGCCCCAAGTTATTCAATTAAGGTTCCAAGAAGTCTCTATATTTCCTTCCTAAAAAAAGTACAAACAATCAATGATCTCAAAATAAATTACGCCACTTCAGTCAATTTTGTGACTATAAAACTGGTCAGTAATGTGTATAGTCAATAATGAGTCAGTAATGTGTATTGTCGCATTACTTACTGTATGTAATGTGCATTTTCTGATTCATTGTAAATTTTCAGTTTGGCAGTCATAATACTATATTTTATACTTTGGACATGCTAGCTTTTACTATCTTGATGAGATCATAACCCAGCTAGTTATCCCACTTAAAATATAAACAACATTTTTCTAGCCCTGTAAAATATATTTTAATTCTTTAAGATGCAAGTTATGCAACATAGCAACATGTGCAACATATATCTAAATTATGTAACTTTTGCTATAGACAAACTATAGAATACTATTGATATATCTTATTGAATGTTTTGTATTTACTGTATTTTACTTTTTTCAAATCATCACATTGGACTCCCCCATGGGCCATTCATATGATTGTTTGAGCCTCAAGTTCACTGCAAAGTCATTGCCCACTCACAGAGTTTTGCACTCCCCCAAACACTCCCAATATAATGAAAGATGTTGTATCTCTTATTTGTAGTGCAGATATGTTAAAATACAGTCGTTTTCATATTAAATTATTAATAGTGGCAAAAAAAGGCTCCTAAATGTCCTTAAATAAAAGGTAAGTAAAAATAGTATCTCTGATAAAACTGATTTTGTCGTTATAAAATCAATTAATGATTTAAAGGGAAAGTTCACCTAAAAATGAAAATTATCCCATGATTTACTCACCCTCAAGCCATCCTAGGTGTATAAGGCTTCGAAATTTGGCCCACCATTCACTATGGACATCAACCGCTGGAAAGTGGCGGGCGCGTTTCTAAGCCCGAACGCCATCCGTGTATATTGGAGAAAAGAATTGGGAGTCACGAATGCGGAAATTTCAGAGGCACGTTCAGTCAAAGGCACCTGCCAGTATTTAAAAAAAAAATCTAACTTAGTAATGCCAAGCAGTGCCAAGATTATCAATACAGTCCTCTATACGTGGTAAAGGAAAAGCATCTGGCACCGTAACAGAATTCACCTTTTGAAAATCAGTGTAAAAACGCCATAGGCACTAAAACACACAGTGAACTCCAAGGACTGTTACTCTTTTTGGCAAAGCCATTCTGGACCAGATACTCCACTTCACGCCTCATGACCTCCCTCTTGCTGGACAGCGATATGCATGCTGTTTAATTGGACGGGCATCATCCACCTCAATGTCATGCTGGATGACAGAAGTACCTAAGGGTACATCATTAAATAAATAAGATAAATAAGACAGTTGAGATGGTAGTACCTTAAGAATTTCAGAATTTTTTAAACAACCACCATTCAACAATTCTTTAGACATGGTCAAACCATCATCTCCATCTTCACTCGCGAGAGTATGGGACAACATGGACACTCGCTCTGCCTGGAATTTACACTAGATTACTGGCCTCAGTTTTATTGGCACGACAGAGGTAAGGTTTCAACATATTAACGTGACACAACCGCGTCTTTCGTCTACGTTCTACCCCTACGTTCTGGGGTATGGATTATATAATCCGTATCACTCAGTTTACTTTTAATCACATATGGTCCTGCAAATCATGCAGCCAAAGCAGTACCAGGCGCAGGAAGCAACACTAACACTTTTTCTCCCGCCGTAAAATTGCGTGCAACAGAACGCTTGTCAAAGCAACACTTCATTTTCTTTTGCAACAGCACAAGCATTTTGTAAACGAAATAAAATCAAGCACGTTGCTTTTCTCAGATGGATCAGTAGTGAAAAATTCATCTTTTAGTACCTTTAAAGAACCAATTCGGACGGGCTAAAACCAAATGATTCTTGCAAATATCATGCATCCCATTCATTACCAGTCTCCAGGCAACATTTTCGCAGAGCAGATTTCAGAGTTTGATGCCATCGCTCTTGAGCACTCCTAGAGCTCTCAGAGCACTTCGTATGATGTATTCCCGGTTTATTGATTTGTTGTTTTTCTTTTGTTATTTTAGTTTGTTATTTTTGGAGGTAATCCAGGGGGGAGGTTCGCCTCTCAATCGGTACCCTCTGAAGACTAGTTAGGTCTTATTTAGTTTTTGGATAGGTAGGTTTAGGCCTGGAGTCGAATTTTTGTTGCTCAACTATGGCGGGTAGAAAGGATGATTTGTTTCTTATTGCCCAACATTTTTAAATACCTGTTTCTAAAACATCACTTAAGAAAGACTTAAAAGCTTGTTTAGTGGCTGGTTTAGTTGGTAAAGGGGTGTTACCTTCAGAGGATAATGTTCCGGAGAAATCAGCGGAATCACTGGCAGCTGTTGCGGATGAACGATCTTCTTCGAGTTCTTCTGTTGTCAAGTCAGTTACTCAGTTTGTTGCTCGGGGTGAGGTAGGACCTTCATATTCTTTACCAAAGTTTGAGCCGTTATCTCTGTCGACGGGAACCTCATCCGCTCCGTGTGAAGACGCACGTTTGAAAGTGCGGTTAGTGCATTTACAATTAGAGACACGAGATAAGGCTCAAGCACGAAAGGATGAGCTGCAGCATCAGCTTGAACGGTATCGTATTGACGCAGAGATGAAAGTTAAAATACGACAGCTTAAATTGCAGGCTAGTAAAGACTCAAAAAAGAAAAAGCTTAAGGATGATGCAGTCTCTGAGGCAGTTGTGGGTTTGAATCGTTTGAATCCTACGACTGTTTCAAATGATTCCGTTGGAAATAATTCAGTTAACGGATTCTTTAAATGTTCATTTGTCTCCTCAGTTTAATGTGGCGAAGAATATCGTAATAATTCCACCATTTTGTGAGAAAGAGGTTGAGGCTTATTTTCAGGCATTTGAGCAAATAGCTACCGCGTTAAAATGGCCAAATGAGGTCTGGTCATTAATGTTACAATGTAAATTGACCGGGAAAGCTCAAGAAGTGTGTGCCGCTCTTCCTTTGGAAGAGGGTGTTCAATATGAAACGGTGAAAATTGCGATTCTTCGTGCCCGAACACTAGTTAGTGCCCGAACACTACAGACAACGATTTCATACAATGAAAAAAATCCGCTGTTCGAATTTGCCCGTGAGAAGGGTATTCTTTTTGACAGGTGGGTGAAGGCTTGTAAAGTGACTGAATACAATTCTTTGCGTGAATTGTTGATCATTGAAGAGTTTAAGAATTGTGTTCGGAGTGAACGGTGGTTTATTTAAATGAGAAAAAGGTTGGTACTGTACAACAAGCAGCCGTTTTGGCAGACAAGTATGCTTTGATATAAACCCATGTTTGTAAAGCATTCATTTGATTCTGGACACACCTCACAAAAGGAAAATGAGGTTAGTTCTTATGATGATCAAATAAAAACTAGTCCATCTGGCCCAGAATTCCGTAAAGAGTGTGGCTATTGTCATAAAGTGGGACATGTGATCGCTGAGTGTCGAGTTTTAAAACGAAATCATACGAAGGAAAAAAAAACAACAACAAACAAAAGAATGCCAAATGTAACCAACAATTAACCCAAATTGAGAATAATAAATGAATACCTGAAACTTTAACCCAAGACAAACAAATCAACTTAAATAAAGAAAGACAAATAAAAAAACAAAGAAAAAGCTTGTTTGCTGGTGTCTCCTCTTCCCGGTCTCCTTCAGCGTCCTCCATATAATCGCTCAACAGCGCACACAACTAGACGTAGGTGCACAGGAGTGGACCTACAATCAAACTCACAGAGAATGAAAAGTAGCAGAGTCATGACGTCACACAGGGGAAAACACACAAGGCACAGGCTGTAACACCATTATAAACCTTGGAGGACTAAGTTTATTTTTTAAATATATCTCTGATTGTGTTCGTCTGAAAGAAGATAGTCAAATACACCTAGGATGGCTTGAGGGTGAGTAAATCATGGGACAATTTTAATTTTTGGGTGAACTAACCCTTTAAATAAATTCCATTTACATTTATTACAATTATTTTTTAGTGCACAAAACAAATACTTAGAAAAATCATAAAAAAACATTAGATTAAATTAGGTTTAGCTAGCGATTTGAAGTGCATGTTAAGTACATTCGAACATGTGGGTGTTCTGTATGTGTCTGCTGTGCATGGGAATAAAATTACAGTGGCAGATACATTAAACTGACACAATATATGATTTAAACACATTGTGATATCTTTCCATGGTATATGCTGCCGTATCTTTTCAGTCAACATACAAAATCTTTCCATCCAGATCATGTGGGGCTGGAATAATTGTTAATTTAAGGTTATTCTCTGGTCCTGGACACTAGAAGGTCCTTGTTTATAGAACTAATAATTCCCTCCCTATAATAGCCAGAGACAGAGCAGGCTCTGTATGTGTAAAGACAGACTTATCTAATCTAACACGACGGACTGTTTCCTGCCACCCCATCCCATAACTCAATCCAGCCCTAACACATCATCTCCTCTCTCTCGACACACACACACGCACGCACGTGCACACACACACACACACACACACACACACACACACACACACACACACACCACTCTTCACAGAAAGAGCTCCAGACCCTCTCAAAATAGTTGTATATCCAAATAACCTGTAATATTTCTTAGTAATATTCATGAATTTTAACACTACTATATATTTAAACCATGTTTTTCTTTCTTTTTTTAGTAATGTTTTATGTTATGATGGTGCCTCACACTTTTGACTGATGTATTCCAGGAGTGCTTCTGTGGTCAGTGGATTTCCCAGACTGTGTATGAGGGAATCCTTTGTGAAAATATTTGAATATGATACATTATAATGACAAAAATAGAAAACTGTTTAAAAGAAAACTCAAGAACCCCTTGGCTTTCCACAGTCTGATTTATCCTGTACGCTGTTGCTAGATTTAGTTGTAGTCTGTTCTATACAATGTGTGCTTCTAAGAAAAGGTAGATGCTAGATTTGTGAGTATGTATTTGAATTTTATAGCATTGTCTTAATAATAGAGTTTTGCTAGAACTGCAAATGTCCTGGCTTTTGGTAAAGTTTGAAGACACATCTTTGAGCACATTTGTATGATCCATGTTGCTACAGTATGTTATTGAAGCTCAAGAGTCAGGTCAGTACCACTGTCCCTATTTCCCTGTTTCCATGGAACACACATACTGATAAAATGTAAAGTTTGAAAGTAACTTTGACCCAAAGTGGCAAAATGGTTTTCATTTA
This sequence comes from Elopichthys bambusa, assembly GCA_037101425.1. Taxonomy (NCBI): domain Eukaryota; kingdom Metazoa; phylum Chordata; class Actinopteri; order Cypriniformes; family Xenocyprididae; genus Elopichthys; species Elopichthys bambusa. The sequence continues at coordinate 20,644,194 of CM074436.1, forward strand.
TTTTGTGTTGTCTATAGAAGAGAATGTGGTGCCATAACTTAAAAGAGCCTCAGCTTTGTTGAAGAATAAACTACAACATACTGATATTGTAATAATGATATTGTAATTTATGCCAATAGTCAAAAGTCTGGCTTGTCCCCATACAACATAAGTACACCACTAAATGGATTTAACAGAGCCAAAAATGTAGTGTTAAAGACAAGTTGGCTTCAGGTCCAGTGCCAACCATGATTTACCCTAACCCCCTTATATGTGTATAACTTAAAAACAAAAATTCTGGCACATGTACTTACACTAATGTATATCAGCATGACCTTCTTTGTTCTGTAAAATAACAAGTTAAAGTTCACTGATAATCTTCCAGTGACTTGTCAACTCAAGAACATTTTTGCAACAGTTGTGGTCATTAATAATTGTTGTATGGAAATGAGCTGCTGGAGGATTCCTCAAAATGTCTTATTTTCAGTTCCACAGTCAAAATAATAAAAAGTGGTTACAGAATCTTTATTTTTCTTGAGTATATTAGTGTGTTTAGAGCTTGCTCCATCAAATCACTACAATATATTTCACCATCTGTCTTTTGGTATAGTCCCCCTCTAAGTGTCCTCTGAATTCTTCAGAGTATGTGTGTGTGTGGTCTTATATTTCTGTCAGTTCTTCTTGTGTATGTGTGTGTTTACAGTCACATCTGTCACTGAGGGTATGTGTGCTTGGAGTGGTTCAAGGAGACAGGATTGTTCTTTCTAAATTACCGTTATAGATCCAGCAGCAGGAGGCTGTCTTGTTTGGCCGCCTCCCAGTTTCTCCATCCTCTCCAGTGCTAGCTTTTCTCTGTATTCCTCACTGTCTGTCTCACATTGGGGGATAAACCTGCCATCACTGAGCATACACTCCTGCAGGACTGAGATTTAATTAGCGGGTACTTGAAATCAGCCAAGACCGGAGATGTCCAGGCTGAAGCTAGCAGGTGCTGTGGAAGAGAATTCACACTGACGATAGATAACACCAACGAAGACACATTGTACACACACAGTGCTGTGCTCTAACCTCAGGAAACAAATACATTAACATGCCAGTTAAAAAGGATGTATTCTAAAATGGTTAGATAGCACTATTTACATTTAAAAACAATACATAAAGAACAGATTCAGTGATTCTGGCACGAATATGGTATATCTTACCCTCTCTTGCATAAAGACAATAATATCTAATATCAGACAGTGTATCTAATATACAGTATAATTGAAGTTATTTAATGTAATTTCGGGTGGAGTACAGCCATCTAATCTTCTAATTTATTCCAAGATATAAAAGCAGCCTCTTACTTCTTTCCGGCGTCAGTTCTTTCAGCATTTGGCCCACCCCAATCCGGCATCATGTCTGACTTTCAGGAAATTGAGCTTTTTCCCTGCGACGAACTCTCCAACCTTCCAGTAACACCAACTCGTCTTTCCCCAAACAGCCCCACTGAAGCGCCGAAGCAAATCATCACACGGACAAGGCGGCTCGCCTCCAACCCTCCACAGCCTCAGTCTTCTCCTTCTGCCGCTCATCCCAGCCGGCAGTCTACCGCGATCGCAGGCAATAGTTCTGCTGCCGCCCCAACTGTGATTCTCGTCCTCATCAACAGGTTTGCCAAGTCCATGGTTTTCTCGTGGAATTGGGCTACTTTTAAATTGTTGCCGCAGGTTGATTCCCCCTTTTGGGTTAAAGGTTTTTCATGCATAAACAGGGCCGGCCCAGGCTCTGTTGGTGCCCTAGGTGAGATCTGAGTTTTGATATTTGGGATATGGTCATTGAGCTACTTTTGGGCTATTTTAATTGGCCATTTGTCTAGTTTTGTTACACAGACCTGGCAACCCTGCTCATCAAACAAGCCCATCTAACCCTCGTCTCACTTTAGGCTACTTAAATGCTGCCCTAAGACTTAGTTGTCGCCTCGCATATCTGGATGCAGTGTGGGTTCTCCTGTTCAAGTGCAGTGTGAGCTTTCACGATTCAGTTGTGGGCTGTCCCATTCGAATCGCAATGTTGCGGGCCTTTCCATTTGAATGCTGTGACAGATCATTATTGGGAAAGGTTTAAACAATATGCTTGTTTTCATGCTTGTTCAGTGAACTATAAACAATTATTGCACATGTACCTGTGGAATAGTCCTTGACACACTAACAGTTTACAGGTGGTAAATAATTATGGTCACAGTTACAATAAAGACACTAAAGAGATCTTTCTATTGAATCTGAAAAACACCAAGAGAAACATGCCTGGGGTCCGTGATTACCTGCGTGAAGGGAGGCATGAGAACTACAGATATGGCCAGAGCAATAAACTGCATTGTCCATAATGTAAGCTGCTTAAGACTACAGGGAGACAGGAATGTAACCATATGTCCCCCCAGACATCTTTGAGAATTCGCAAGTGTCTTGGAAGAAGAATCGGGTAACATCTCAGAGCCAGAACTGGCAAATCTGGTGCAGTCCATGATGATGAGATGCACTGCCGTTCTAGTAGAAGCTGGTTGACACATCAGATACTGACCTCAGCTTTTGATATTAACCCCCATTTGTTCAGGGACTAATTATTCCATTTCTGTTCTTTAAATGTCTGTAAAAATCTCTTCAGTTTATCTCTCACTTGTTGAATCTTTAGTATTAGCCTTTATATATGTGTGTGTGTGTGTTTCTTGAGTAAAGAAAATGCTGTACTTATTCAAAGAACCAGTTCTTTATTTACCCTTGCATTGCAAACAAGCAGAGATGGTCCAAACTGCGTGCAGGTGAAGTTATGATGTTTTACGAGGTTTAGTCACAAGCTCTTTTTAATGTTTCAATGGTTAAATATTTGCAAAACCCACAGACAGATGTAAAGGATGTCCAATAATAGTAATTTATATAAAAAAATTATAATAGTAAAAAAAAAAAGAAAAAAAAGAAACTAGGTTTCTGCCCGACAACGACGATAGATACACTGATCTATAAAAATGTAAGCGACTGTAAGTAACTGTAAGTAACTGTAAGTTTTTTTGAAGACAATGAGTGAACATTGGCAGCTAGGGAAAGCTGGAAAAAGTAAGTGAACCTCTGTATCATGACTTCTAAAGCTAATTGGAGTCAATTAAGGCGATGAGATTGGAAGTGTGGGTTGCACAGGTTCCCTTCCTTTAAAATTAAAGCACACAAAGCCTGGTTGCTGACAATTTGTGTTATTACTATAGTCAGATTGTGTTTGTCTACTGTGAGTTAAGATCATACAACATTTTATATGTAATCAATGCAGAAATTGAGATATTTTTAAAGGGTTCACATAGTGGGTTTTTTCCTCTGCTATTGCCGCTCGCTGGGAGAAACCTGTCAATATAGAGAGAGCTCAAACGTATACTTGCTTGATGTGTGAGAACCAAAAGGCTTTTTTTTTTTCTTTTGCATGTCAAGCATGCACGGTTGAGCTTCTGTTTACCACGGTATGCTCCATGTATGTGTGTCGATCAGTGAACGTTTTTTCCTCATGGAAGTTTTGCCTTTGGTGAGCTAATAAAATATTAAAACTCAGACAAATCAATATTTTGTGTATAGTTATTTAATTATGTCATCTCGTATCTCGGTCTCGCTCTCTCGTTTCATACAAACGCAGCTGCTGCGACTATTGTTTTGTTCACTGTAATGGATTATAAGATAACAAACAGGTACGATTTTAAATCAGTTTAATCTCTGATCAATATCTCTTATATCCATAATTATTTGTCAAAATGCCGTATAATATGTGATATGACTATACCGTATCTCTTAAATGTCTATATAGTTTGATCTTGCCGCGCTAATAACTGCTCTCTCTGCGAAAGCTTTGCGTTTAAAGCTAATAAAATATTTTAATAATGTTTTGGCTTTCAATGGACAGACAAAAATAATTCGAGAATATTAAAACTATCTTTATTAGTGTTCCAAATATGATCAAAAGGTTTATGAGTTTTAAACTACATGAGGGTAAGTAAATGATGACAGATTTAGTCAGAATTGTGTATGATTGTGTGTATGTTTTAGTTGACAAATTCACCATTGCATTATTGTATTTTTCAAAATGACAAGCAGCAGTGTTGAGAAAATATCAGCTAAACCAGAAAATAACAGCAGTGTCAAGAAGTACCTTGCTGAATTATATTAAATTATGAAATCAAATTGTATTTACAAAGCTGTACAAGAACCTGTATGTTTTTATTCAGTTTACATAGAAGTAGTAATAGGGGGGAAAAAATAAAAAATACATAAATTCTTAGTTATCTAAACAAGAACAAGTGATCTGCAGGCAATTGCACTGTGTGGGTGAAAATTTGGTACATCTTCATAGATTGATTCAGTTGTCTCTACCAGAGGTAAAATCCTTGTTATGATCTATGCTTTGTGATTATGGCCATTGGCAATTTTGGCTCCACTGATTCTGCTTGATATTTTTTAAGATGAGCATTCTGTTTGTTAAACAAGCCAATGTCAGATGGTGTTATATGATATGTAATTACCTTCTTAAAATTTAAAGTCAGCTTTGAAGAATGACAGTAACTTTCTTAACTCTTGTAGCAACTTTGAGAGAATCTTGCATTTTCGGATGAGATGCCATTACAAAAATATGATGTGTGAGCACTTTTTAAAGACCAATTCAGTATTAAGTAATCTGCAGCTGTGATGAGCATAATGAAATTAAACTTAAATGAATGTCTGGACTGGTATGTTCCACTCCAGTTTTGATATCATTGCCGCCATGTTTAGCAACATGAGTCAGCCAATTCATAAAACCTTCCTCTGAACCACATCTCATCTCAGGCTACGTCATATTCACACATTAAAAACCTCTGAATTTAGATATGCAACTTACATTGGCTATATTTTTATGTGTCTGTAATAAAGGACATATAAGATTAACAGAAGATTTATTAGATGGGCATCCCGAGGTAGAAACAGAAAAGTAAATTGAAAATAATTAGCATACCTGCTGTTCATAATATTTCAAGCAAATGCTAATCATGTGCATTTAATCAGATATAACTGGAGTATGAGATGCATTTTTTGAATGTTTGGCTAAAGACATTTATGTGTTTAATCTAGATTTAAACTAGAAGAGTGTGTCTGAGCCCTGAACATTATCAGGAAGGCTGTTCCAGAGTTTAGGAGCCAAATGCGAAAAGGTAGAAGGCATTTTATTTGAAGGGCATAGTTCACCCAAAAATTTACGTCTCACCCTCATGTCGTCCTTCGTTTATCTTCGGAACACAAATTAAGATATTTTTGATGAAATCCGATGGCTCAGTGAGGCCTCTATTGCCAGCAATGTCACAAACTCCTCAAGATCCAGAAAGGTACTCAAAACATATTTAAAACAGGTCATGTGAGTACAGTGGTTTTACTGTAATATTATAACGCGACGAGAATACTTTTTGTGCACCAAAAAAAAAAAAAAGACCTTTCAACAATATCTAGTGATGGCCGATTTCAAAACACTGCTTCGAAGCTCTACGAATCATTTGTTTCTAATCAGTTGTTCGGAGTGCCAAAGTCACGTGATTTCAGCAGTTTGGCAGTTTGATATGCGATCCGAATCACTGATCCGAAACAAAAGATTAGAAAAGCTTCATAAATCAGTGTTTTGAAATTGGCCATCACTAGATACTGTTGAAAAGTCGTTATTTTGTTTTTTTGGCGCACAAAAAGTATTCTCGTCACTTTATAATATTACGGTAGAACCACTGTACTCACGTTAAAATACGTTTAAATATGTTTTGAGTACCTTTCTGGATCTTCAGAGGTTCGGTAACATTGCTGGCAATAGAGGCCTCACTGAGCCATTGGATTTCATCAAAAATATCTTCATTTGTGTTCCGAAGATGAATGCAAAAAGATGAAAGATTTAATTAGTTAAATATATATATATATATACATAGTTGTTTAATTACAGAGAGGAATACAGTAACTTTCATACAGGGCTGCTATACTTTCATTATTATTCAGTACTGCTGGTCAATTAACACAACTCTAATAGACATGCCACTGCTTGTCAGGAAAAGCAGAAACGTCTATGCACAACAATCTTCTTTCTTCCCTCTTGGCAAACAGCATGCACACTTCTGGTCCCACTGGATGGGGTGAAAAAGAATTGGACAGAGATGGGAGGGTGGCAGCAAGTTTCAAGATGCACACCAAACTCCTTATTCCTGGAAGACAGCTCTCAAGAAAACAACGCGTGTGAGCATGCCTGGGACCCGAGGAGTGTAACACTCACACACTTACATACTCACGAGAGAGTGGGGGGAGTCATCGGCTCTGCTTTTCAATCTAAATGCAAATGTGAACAACAGGAACTCATGAGCAACAGGACAGAAGATAAAACAAAAGAGAAAAGCCTAAGATTAAGAAACACTTGTGTATCATCATATATGTTTTAGAGTAATGTGTGTGTGCATGTTAGTGTGCATAGTTCATATGAGTTTATGTTGTGATCAATAACAGACTTAGTTGTTCCATGGATGTGTGCCTGTCTGCTCGTGGAATTTAGCTAATTCTTCTTTAATGAGCTGCTGATGTCATTAGTGTGAGGTGTATGCATCACTGCGTCCTCAATTGGCTGAAACCATAGTGATGAGGCAATCCACACGCACACAGCCATCACGTCTGGCTGTGAAATGAAGATGCAGTTCTGTCAGAGCAAGAGTCATCCATGGCTGATCGGCCAGAGATGGTTTAGGATGTTGCAATTTCAATGGCTTTTTAATCAATTTGTAAGCAAGTCAAATTTGGGCGTCTTTTCAAAGGTTTAAATGTTGTTTTTGTTCTCTTGTGTGTGTGTGTGTCAAGTCAAGTCACCTTTATTTATATAGCGTTTTACAATGCAGATTGTGTCAAAGCAGCTTTACAATGGTAACAGGTAAATAATTTTGGCTGCACAGCAGCTCTTAAAGAAAATGGTGTCATTGTCCAGCTTAAGTAAATTCAGTATTGATTCATTTTGTTGTAAAAATCAATATTTATTAATTTAGTTAATTTGTCTATATATCAGCACTGGAGAAAACAGTGATGTCATCGTCCAGCTCAGTTCTGTTTGCATACAATGGTGTCAATGCAGACAGATCAAAAAACATTGTTGAATATCAAGTGTCCCCAACTAAGCAAGCCAAAGGCGACACCGGCAAGGAACCCAAACTCCAACAGGTGACATCAGATGACAAACAAGCGATAAAAATGAAGAAAAAAACCTTGGGAGAATCCAAGCTCAGTCAGAGGGCCAGTTCTCCTCTGGCGAACAGCAAACAGTGCGTGATTACGATTCAGGCAGCTTTACAGGTCATAAACCCGATTGGAATGGCAACAGTCAAAATATTTAATCCAGTTCCATCTAATTGAAGTTCGTATTCATCACACTGGTATGGGACGGTTTGTTGGGAATCTGTGCCACTAGCTGTCATGTCGGTGAGGGGATGTGCCTTCACAGGGGATGATCTAGTTGACTCAATCTCTGCTGACACTTTAGGGCTGCGTTGTCATTGTGTCTAGGCGCAGGTCCTCAATCTCTCCTGGATACGGCCCGGATCCGGCTGACTATGGTAAACCTCGTGATAAACAGAGAGACTAATATTAGCATAGATGCCATTCTTCTTCTGATGTAACGAGTATATCTGGTGTTATAGGAAATGTTCCCAGTTCCGGCTGACCTAATTTATTGGATTTGAAAGTGTGTGTGTGTGTGTGTGTGACTGACCACATTTATCACAAAATGTTCATTTATTAAAAACGGATGTGACAACAAACCAGCAGAAAATAAACAATTATGATCAAGTACATAAAACCATCTGACCCTTGATTATCCCTAAGTTAACCGTAAGTGACAGTTACAAAGCTACAGAAAGATTTGTTTACAGTATGAACGAGGTTGTATATGATGTAACGTTCTCAGAAACAGGCAGCTCATTATCAGTAAAAGAGCTGTTCACTGATTCTGATAGAAACAATTCCTTGTAATACACCTTGAGCTCCTCTAATAAAATGAATATTTGAGGAGTACTCAAGTACTTATGTAATGTAGCGAGAGTTAAAAAACATTACATAAAATAGTATACATAAAATATCCTACGCACAGTATAATGCAATAGATGGCTATATACTTTAAAACTTTAAAAGGAAGTAAATAATCTTTTGGTTTTCTATTTATATCCTGTTCCACCTCTCACATTTTCTAACACACCTTTGATGAATCAAAGAGGCCAATGCATAATATAATCCAGCATTAATTTTGGCTTTATGAATGTCTGTGTGAGTATATATGTGTGTGCTGGAAAGAGAGGTAGAGAGAGATGCTCTTTGGCAGATGCCTCATATTTCTCCTCTCCAGTTGTGAATCTCGGCCCACAGCCGAAACACATAAGCAGCTTCCAGATTAATAAATAAGCAGGCAAATAATTGGCACCAATTAAATATTGAAATGCAGCGGTTGTTTACAGAAAAATGACTGGAGCTACAAATTGGGACATTAAGCTCCACTATAAGACAGCATGTTATCTCATTTTACAGATTCATTTGGCAAGCATCAATATTCTACTATGTCTTTTCATGTGATTATCTTGTTACAGCCACTTCAGATTCTCTGCATATCGTGGCATTGTACAGATATAATGCATTATTTTTATGAACAACATATCTGTCTTTATATGGCCAGTATTGCTCATATGGCATAGTGTCTGTATTACTTGAACGAATCAAAAATCAGTGCCATAGGTTTGGCTGATAGTTAGATTTTGTAACTACATCATCTAGTTCCAAAAAGCATTTTTATTGCCTTTTTTTTTTTTGTAAGCAACATATTCATTAGTAATATTTTGTTACATTAGTAGATGGCTTACCAAGGACCTTTTTCCCCCCAAAAGGTTCTTTGCTAGCAAAGCAACTGCCATTGAGATGAATGGAAATGTTAATGAATAGATTTCTGCAGGTATTATACTATAGTTCTTCTTGGTTTTAGTTTGCCTTCAACTATTTTAGTTGCTCAGCTTTGTGTTTTTGCTCGATTGCATCCTTAAGGGCTTTGTGGGTGTAAGTCAAACAGTGAAACAGAGAGATTTCGAGCAGCATTGGTATCCAATCCAATTAGAGCCAGCAGGGTTGCCCATGTGGTAGACTGAGAGACATAAGACAGAGTATTAAGGCAGTATTTGGGTAATGCCTGCTGTCCTGTATGGCACTGTCTAATTGAAATTCATGTGGAAAACATCCTGTGAATACCACCTCTTGAACGTTTTGTTTTCCTCGAGAAGCAACTCAGCTGGGATCTGTGGGTACACATTTACAGTGCTTGCTTGCGACAAAGTACATTTCTGATAAATACTGAAAGACTACACTTTGCTTATTTGAGGTGTGTTGACTAGATGTGGCACTAGTCTGAACAGCCTAAATTGAAAGAGTGCCATGATCAAAGCTTAGGGAAGCCGCATAATAAAAGTGGGTGCTTTTGACATTCACAAATCCATTTTAATGTTGGACCTACAGTGTCTTTTCTGCTGTTGTGCCCATAAAAATATTTTATGGAACATGTCAAAATGTGATTACAATTCACATAATTGAGACATTATCAAACTTTTCAATATTCTGTAAACATTTAGAGGAATATAAAATCCTCTATAAAATAAAAAATATAGCTATTGATTCAAAGTTGAAACAAGGGGGGGAAAAATAGTGCTTTGATCTTTGGTATTTATTATGGCTTAATTTAAGGAATTCTCTCTTAAACACAGCTGAAGCTCTTTGAAGCTCACTATGATTTAACAGTTCTTTGAATCTAGTCTTTAACCTTTATCTTCACATTTTTGTCTTAAAAATATGTACACATATCCAAGGCTGACAGGTTGAAAGAAGGGAAATTTCACAACTTGCATGTTTGTTTGATTTGCAAATAGTCACTGTTGAAACTGTGGGAGGGTTCAAGTGTTTATCAGGCTTTCAGATGATTTTCAGTGATGGTGGTGACATTTTGGCAATGCTTGAGCCTACAGTATGAAAGTGCAGGTTGCGGAAGGACACAAATTCACTCAAAGTCACTATTTTGAGAACATAGCAAGAAGCTTAGCCTTGGAGCTCTAAATATTCAGTGTGAAGAAGGTGTGTGTTATTGCCAGCCAATTTTTTGACAGCACCCGGGGCTGCAGCGTGAGTCAGCAGCACAGATGTCTGCTGCTAGCGCTGCTCACATCTGGAGAGCCAAGGACACACAACAAATGTCATCAACATGTTGCTTCATCTGGCTTCAAGGGGGCAGAAAAAACATCATCCTGATTAGTGGATCTAAACCAGCAGGGCCATGTCAGAGGTTGTTAGTCATGACACGCAAGCAACCAAAAACTATAAATACAATTAGGTATATGAAGGCTTTTTTGTTGTTGTATCAGAGCAAAACATCAGAAAACAGGCATGAACAAGATCTTTTGATAGGAAAATCAACTAAGCCTACTGGCTTACACAAACAGGCATTATACCGTAAACATTAGCTCATGACAAGAGAGCATCTAATCTCATTGTACAATTTTGTAATGTAGCTCTGAATGATACTTTAGCATACTTTTTTACCCACTTAAGTAGGACACTTAAGTAGGACTTAAGTACATCTTCATCCCCCGGTTTCACAGACAAGGCTTAAGCTAGTCCAAGACTAAAATGCATGTTTGAGCTGTTTTAAATGAAAGCAATTTATACTGACATACCTTAAAATATGTCAGTGCCATTGTTTTGTCTCAAGATGCAGTGATGTTTTTTTTCCAGGGTACTTTTATAAAAACTACTTGAATGTCCTAATTGAACTAAGGCCTATAATCCTGGCTTAATCTAAACCCTGTCTGTGAAACCGGGCCTATATGTAATTTCATAATTACGTCTGTATTTGAAATATGTTTAAAGTGTACTATCAAATGTACTGACAAGCATTAACGGTGAACTAAAATATACTTTAATGTAATTTCAATTGACATTTTTATGTCATGTATTTAAATGTATTTGTAATTACACATTTCTAATGATGGAGTTGCAATTTAGTATATTTAAACTATTAACTTTAAATTTAATATCAAATAAAACTCTACAGTTAAAAACTTAAAACTTATAGAATGAATGCCTAGCCACATTAAAGCTGTTCTGGTGGCACATTGTGGACACCCACCCTAAGATGCATGTTTTTCCCTTATTTTGTCACTCATCTATTGTTTCATGTCACCAGTTTGCTATATCAGCTGCTTTGACAGTGCTAGTTTTGTTCAGTGTTCAAGAGGTTTTTCAACAGTACATTAGTTGACCTCTCAGGAATCTAACCAGTAGCGATATTTTATTTATGTGTGTTTTAGTTAATATTTATCCTTAGATAATAGATTAGACTCTGACTGCAGTAAGCTAATGTGAGCAACACTTCAAAACCTCTTGAACATATCTTATCTAGCCCCTCATTGGATATATAGGCCTATAATAATAAAGTGTTTTATTGAATGCAGTTGGTTGCTGTTATGTGTTGCTGCAATGAAGCACATGATCACAAGGAATAGAACAAAAACAGTCTTTAATCATAATCCAAAAAAATGGAACATACAGAAGATAACCAGGGTATAACTCGCAACAAAACGTTAACAACACGGAAAACAGAACTGACGAAACTAAGGACTTAAATACTCAGACACAGAAATTAAGGTAAAACAGTACAGATGTAGAGCTAATTAACAACCAAGGAGACTAACTAGGAACACAGACGGGCAGGGACACAGGGAAAACCAAAACTCAATGACAATAAAAGAAAAGAGCTTGCCTTGTTGCCAAAAATCTCCTCATAATATGAAATATTATTGAACTAAAATATAGTACATTCATTTAACTGATAAAACATTTTACTCCACTATATGTGTCTGAGCGTTTCATTTAATACAAATACAAATATATATAGTTAGGGGTGTCGCAATATACCAGTATTGACGATAACCGTGATATTTAAAACATGAAAAATCGATATCGTGTTAATTACGGGTCTGACAATATATCGTGATAACCATAATATTTAAAATGAATAATACATCTTAATAATTGTGGCAAGCAGGGTGGGCCGAGAGAATATAATTCAATTCAGTTCAATTAGGATAATGACAAAGAATAAAATGCAAAGATTCACTGCTAAATTCAAATGTTCTTTGGCACTGGACCAGAGACAAACGCACGCTCAGTGCTTGTCATATGTCACAACTCTTCAGTGTTTTCAATCAGGTTTATTTTAGGTTTCAGACATGTAAATACACATTTGAATGAAGTACTAGGCTATATAAAAAACACATTTATAGTTCGTTAAAATCAAATTCCATACACTGACTGATGTCTATGATGATTTTGTCACTAGATTTAGTGACCTCCCTGCCCCTTTTGAGACTTTTTTCCCAGAAGTTTAGGGACAAATCTAGCAACTTCTTGGACAAACCTTATCTACATTCTTATTTTGCCCACTTATCCATATTAATATTTATATAGATCAATGAATTTGCCACTATGATATCATCTAGTGACATTTAGCTACCAGTTTTAGCTACTTTCAATTGAAAGCAGTTGGCAACATCTGCAATAATAACCCTTTCAGTTATATAATTTGAAGTGTTTTATTCATATCAGATACACATTGTGTATGAAACAATAAAGTTTACTCTATTTTTCTCCCAGTTCACCAGCCACTTTATTTCAGGGAAAATTTTCGTAAATCTGACAGGTCTGGACAGCACCTAGTAACTTCACACTTAAGAAGGTATATCTTAAGCAGCCTCCTAAGGTATAGTTTGGGGAACACACCTAGAAACGGTATATCTTTAGTTAAGGTCTACCTTTAGAGTCTTCATAGTGTGCTAAGAGACAACATTATCGGGAAATCCAGCCCAGGACTTTTTGTTGTTCTTTTGTTTTAGTCATTGTTCAATCGTCCGTGAGGGGCTGGCGCTTTACTTTTCATTTTGTTCTTTATGTTTATTTTATTATTAAAGTTATGTTTAATGTTAAAGGCGGTTCTTCCCTCCTTTTTCCTTTATCAACAAATCTTGCTATAGTAATGTAACCTTGAACAAAGGAAAAACAGATAATGTTACATGAGCATTCCCCTTCCCTCCAAAATTAAACACAAGAAAAACTGATTATGTGTGGTGGCCAGTTACTTTAAAAAAGTAATTAGTTATAGTTACTAGTTACTTCTCACAAATAGTAACTGAGTTAGCAACTGAGTTACATCATAGGGAAAGTAACTATTGCGTTTGTTTTTTTCAAATATGTCAAAAAACTTGGATGCCCCCCGATATATTAAATGAATGAAATGGACACTAAATAGAATAAATTATTATAAAATATTGTACACTAATCTACACTATTTTAATGTTGCTGTGGGACAATGTGAGAGACACCTATCAAATTCAATATATTATTGTAAATATTATCATCACTATAGTAGAACAATAAAACTTTTAATATTTATTGCACAGACCACAACTGGCCAACAAATAAGTCTAAAAATCAATTATGCTTGATCCGACTCGACTCATGATCCGCTCTTGATCATGATATGAAATTTCTCTGTACTGTACTATACGTGTTGGTAGCCATTAAATAAAAATGAAATGTGCATTCTCTCTCTTGGGGCGTCCATTATGTGGAGATAATGAGAGTCAGCAATGTCAACTTCACCTTTGCAGCCGACACTGATTCAGAAACATTAGTTTATTAATAAACAATTAAAATGTCTCCTTGCTGTTTTTTGTCACATTAATAATCATTACTTTATCAAAGTTTATGCGTGCGCTTGCATGCTCTGACACAGACACACACAGAGCATCGTACATTATCAGTTTAAAATTATATTTGTGTATGACTAACCTGTACTATTTCTTTACAACAAAACGCATTGCAGGTCTATAATCTCACACACCAATCACCATCAGTTAGCATGTGTCCCACCCCAACACACACACCAGAGAAAAAACTTTGAGGTCCTATGGCTGAGAGAGAGCCTACACGGATGAAAACCGCTTCAGTGAGCTCACATTTTATTGTCAGTAACGGTAATGGCGTTGTAACGGGGGGAACAGTAATTAGTTTGATTACTCACTACTGAAAAAAGTAACTGCGTTAGTAAGTTTTATACTAATTTATAACCCTGTTATTCCCATCAGTGGTGGTGGCAAGATCAAAGCATGTCACAACGTCACAATCAGCTCCCTAGTTCAGTAGTCAGGGCACTGATCAGGGAGTCTGACAACGTTCAATGCTCACTATTTTCCCTTAACAGAAGTTCTGAAGCATGAAACATCACATAATGACACGGGATAGATGTTTTGAGAATACAAACTGTTATTTAATTACATTCCATTAATTTACGTCTGAAATGCTGCAGGTCTATGTATTTATCATAATGTCCTTTAAATGGGGGGCCAGTTCTCCAACAGCAAACAGTGCTTTATTAGTATTCAGGCAGCCATCATAAGTCCGATTTGGGATCGCCACAGCCAAAGTATTTATTCCAGTTCCATCCAGTTGAGGATCGTATTCATCACGCCGGTATGGACGGTTTGTTGAGGAACTGTGCCACTGGCTGTCGTGTCGATGAGGCCTTCACAGTGGATGATCTAGTTGACTCAGTCTCTGCTGATACTTCAGGGGTGTATTGTGGTCGTGTCAAGGCGCAGGTCCTCAATCTCACCTGGATACGGCCCGGATCCGGCTGACTACGGTGAACCTTGGGATAAACAGAGAGACTAATATTAGCGTAGATGCCATTCTTCTTCTGATGTAACGAGTACATCTGGTGTTATAGAAAGTGTTCCCGGTTCCGGCTGACCTAATTTATGCAGCCTAACAATGATTTAACGGATTTGAAAACATAAATTGATCATGTGTTATGTGTATGCCAGGTTAAAGAGGTGCGTTTTTAGTCTAGATTTAAACTGACAGAGTGTGTCTGCTTCCTGAACAATGCTAGGAAGATTGTTCCAGAGTTTATGTACCAAATAGGAGAAGGATCTACCACCTGCGGTTCAAGTTCAAGTTCAAGTTCATGTTTATTTATAAAGCACATTTAAAAACAACGTGTGTTGTACCTAAGTGCTGTACAATTTTACACAAGAGATTAAATAAAAGCATGCAAGATAGACCATAAACCACTCGAAATGCGTTATATAATTCAGACGACATCATAAGCTAAAGAAAATAAATGAGTTTTAGGCTAGATTTAAAGGTGTCCAATGTGGGTGAGGACCTCACGCCAGCTGGAAGCGCATTCCACAACCTAGGAGCCACAACTGCAAAAGCTCTGTCACCCGTAGAAATTTATTGCATGAGTGGAGAGATCTTGGAGCAGAGTAAGGATGAAGAAGATCGGAAATGTACTGTGGTGCTAACCCATGTAAAGCCTTATACACATACAGCAGAACCTTGAAGTCAACTCTGTATCTGGTAACCAATGTAAGGTGGAGAGAACAGGAGTGATGTGTTCTCTCTTCCTAGTTCGCATTCTGAACCAATTGCAAACGGTGTGTGGAGGATTGAGATAGACCTATATATAGTAAATTGCAGTAGTCAAGCCGGGATGTAACAAGTGCATGGCTCACAACTTCTAGGTCTTTCTTTGAGAGGAACTGTTTTAATTTGGCGATGGACCGGAGATGAAAGAAGCTTCCTTTGACAACAGAATTTATCTGCTTATCGAATAATAAGTCAGAATCAAAGATAATGCCAAGGTTCTTAACTCTATTTTGCAATGTTAAAGACAGGGAACTCAACTGGTTTTCCAAATTAGCGACACAAAGGTGATCCAAAAGCAATGGCCTCAGTTTTGTTCCCATTTAGCTTTAGAAAGTTTTCAGACAACCACATTTTAACTTCCTCCAGACAGGAGATCAAATTTAAAATAGAATTTCCATTGCTGGACTTGACAGGAAGATAAAATTGTGTATTTGTGTCAGCATAACAGTGATAAGAAACCTCATATTTCTGAAAGATAGTACCAAGAGGAAGCATGTATAAAGAGAAGAGCAGAGGACTCAGAATGGAGCCTTGCGGAACACCACATGTGATCAGTGTTGATCAGTTATGTTTGCCAATATTAACTGAAAAAGTGCGACCTTTGAGATATGAGGAGAACCAACTTAACGCAACCCCCTGAATACCAACCACTCTCTCCAGACGATGTAATAACATGGTATGATCTATTGTGTCAAATGCTGCGCTGAGATCTAAAAGAATTAAGATGACCCCGTCCCCAGAATCCAGGGAGCATAAGATATCATTTGTCACTTTTAGCAAAGCTGTCTCAGTACTATGAAATGCCCTGAAACCTGATTGAAATTTATCAAGCATGTTACAATCAGCGAGATAAGATGAAAGCTGTGAGTAGATTACATTTTCCAGAAGTTTAGAAAGAAATCTGCCTTCAAATGAAAGATTGGTATCAAAGAGCACACCCAGGTTCCTAACTGATGACAAAGACTTAACAGAGCAGCCATCAAGTGTTCTAGTATTCTAGGTTATTACGTAAAGAAGTTTTTGGTCCAAAAATTAGAATCTCTGTTTTTTCTGAATTTAGTAGTAGGAAATTACTGGTCATCCAATTTTTTATATCAGCTATGCATTCTGTTAGTTTTGTGAATTGGTAAGTTTCGTCAGGGTGCGAAGAAATATAGAGCTGAGTATCATCAGCGTAACAGTGAAAACTAACGCCATGCTTCCTAATGATATCTCCCAAGGGTAGCATGTACAGAGTGAAAAGCAACAGTCCTAGTACTAAGCCTTGCGGTACTCCCTATTGAACTTGTGATCGATATGACATCTCTTCGTTTACTACTACAAACTGATAACGGTCATATAAGTATGATTTGAACCGTGTCAATGCAATTCCACTAATGCCAACATAATTTTCGAGTCTATTTAAAAGAATGTTGTGATCAATAGTGTCAAATGCAGCACTAAGATTTAGTAACACTAATAGAGAGATACAACCACGATCTGATGATAAGAGCAAATCATTAGTAACTCTAATGAGAGCAGTCTCAGTACTATGGTACGGTCTAAATCCTGACTGGAAAACCTCACAGATACCATTTCTTTCTAAAAAGGAACATAGTTGTGATGATACTGCCTTTTCTAGTATTTTTGACAGAAAAGGAATATTTGAGATCAGCCTGTAATTGACTAATTCTCTAGGATCAAGTTGTGTTTTTTTAATAAGAGGTTTAATAATAGCCAGCTTAAAAGTTTTTGGTACGTATCCTAGTGTAAAGATGAATTTACGATATTAAGAAGAGGATCTATGACCTCTGGAAGCATCTCTTTCAATAGCTTAGTTGGTATAGGGTCTAACATACATGTTGTTGATTTTGATGATTTAACAAGTTTAGACAATTCTTCCTCTCCTAAAGCAGCGAATGAATTGAATTTTTCCTCAGGGATACTACAATGCACTGTCTGAATTTAGCCACTGTATCAAATAAATACCTAGGGTTGTGTAAAACACAAATGTGATGTTTAACTAAAGTCAATTTTTGCTTATTAGTATGGTTGAATGGGATCATCGAAGGTCAACAGCAAAACCATTGGTTAATAAACTGAGATTAAATACATAAAGTATGCACTATTTAACATTTTAATCATTGCATTTGCTTAATAGTTTGCATTTCACTATTTTCATTCATTTTGAGAATACTGAATCTGTTTTTTGTGAGTGAGATGAGTAAATGCATGCTCACATTTAGTCTACAATAACCATCATGTTTACACAGCACACACAACACCTCTGCACTTACTCCCTATTTCTCTCAACATGGGGACAAGTGAGGTGTCAGTCAATAAATGGGAAAAAAAGTAACTTATCTGAAAAAGTAACTCAGATATTTTGTTGTAAATTTAAATATAATGAGTTACTTTACTCGCTACTTGAAAAAGTAATGTGATTAAGTAATTCACGTTACTTGTAGTGTGTTTTCCCCAACACTGTTTAAAAATGTAAAGGCTGGTTGAAAATTATGAGACTAATCATATTGTTCTACTAATAAGCAGTATACACCCATGGGTGTCAATCAGTACACAAAGAATAAGGAGACTGGAGCTTCTTTCACACCAGCTTCCTGGGCCTGGGAGAGTACAACACGAGCTATACACACCTAAATAAATTAGAAATGTGAAAAATTAAACTGTCAACATAAAGTCTGCATCTTATATGGCTTGAACACAGCAAAATAATGATTATTTTTGTAAGAACATTGTCAATAACATCAAGAACTAATGGGCATAGCAGACAGCACTTTTTTTCTTCTTTTTTGTATTACCAAGTTCTCTGCATCTCTTGTGCTAACTGTACAGCTAATGTAAGGCTCTAATAAAATTATTAGGTTATTATTACATCATGAATTAATCTCTCAAATACTCATTTGTGTCTATATAGGCTAAACAATATTATTAATATGTTCAAATAAATATTTATCTATTATTATTATTATTTTATATTTAGGGCGTTCCTGTTAAAAAAGACCAGTGGCTAGGACAGACTTCTAGTATCACAGTAAAAAAACAGTGGCATATATTACAGACTCCAATTTGCAGATTATTCGAAGGAGAGCACTGGGCAAGATTAACTGAAGTAATATTTATTTTTAATTTTATTACTGATTTTGTTATTTTTCAGCCCTGCTTTTTTACTTACATTTGCATGTGTTTAATAAACTTGGATAGGAGAAACTATTTTAACATCACCTTTAAGTTCAGCTTCTGCTGATTTGACATATATGATCTTTGGATGCTAACATGTGCACTCACTGGTTCAGAATCACACCCAGTATTGCACAAACTCCAGGTTTCTTAATCTAATCGTGTTCTGTAATAATGTGGCAAGTCTTTTTTCATGTAATTAGTTACCATTGATGCATTATAATGATCCTCGGAAGCACTTTAATTAGATTTGAATCATTAATGAGAAACTCATGGTTAATGAAGTTTGATTGGACATGTGAGTGTGCAGAGACAGACCCACAAGCCCACTTACACAATACACACACATCATGTTAAATGAAGAAGGGCTTTAGATTAGTAAAACATTTTTAAAAAGAGTTATTTTCTAGTGCAAAGTGTGTGTGTGTGTGTGTGTGTGTGTGTGTGTGTGTGTGTGTACAGGTTTGACTAAGGAGATCACGTACATCAGTGGTCTCAAACTCAATTCCTGGAGGGCCACAGTTCTGCACAGTTGAGCTCCAACCAGCTCCAACTCACAACTGCTTGGAAGTTTCTAGTAATCCTGAAGACCTTGATTAGCTGGATCAGGTGTGTTTGATTAGGGTTGGAGCAAAACTGTGCAGAGCTGTGGCCCTCCAGGAATTGAGTTTGAGACCACTGACTTACAAAGTGAAATATTATGACAACTGACTAGTGAGGACATTGTTCTGGTCCTCACTATAGTTAAAAAGGCTCATAAATTGTCCAAAACATGTTTTTATTCAAATCTAGTATTTTGCACGAGTTTCTGTGATGGTAGGGGTTGGATTAGGCCATAGAAAATATCATTAACTTGATATAAAATAAATGGAAATCTATGCAATGTCCTTACTAATATATAGTGAAAAAATGTTTTGTGTGTGTGTATGTGTGTGTGGTTCAGGTATACCCTATGTTATGTGCACAAAATGTCCCCGCAAGATGGCAATAACTGAAAACCTTGTCCTTGTGCTATAGTGTTTGTGGTAACAGGGCAAATGCTTATTTCAGAAGTTTCCTGTCAAGTGATATCTAATTGCATTTTCACTGATCATGCTTCATAAACAACATATGTTTTTGTTTTGTTTTTTCTATTATCTCATGTTTTTAAAGGAAATAGTTTAAGTCAATGCTTTTTCCACCATACTTATAGAATTTTTGGAGAGTCCTTGAAAACTTGCTGTCATTTTTTATTAGAATATTGAAAATAGGCTTTTGTCAGCTAATGCACAATTCTAAATAGTGCTGCACATCAAATTTTGTTTGCATATTGAATTAATGTCTTTGTTAGTCAAAGAGTAATAATGCAAGTTAACAAATATTGGTATAACCATGTCAACAAGGTCAAAGTCAACCTATTTAGAACAAACATACACACCAGTTACTGTACAGGTACAGTAGTGTGCCGCTAATCCATACACAATAGCATCTTTTTCTCTAATGTTCTCCTTGTATATGGATCAGTCAAATTTGCAATTCTGCCATGCTTGGTAAGCTTCACTGAGCCATAATACCTTGAAAAAAAAAAAAAAAAAAAAAACAACTTCCTCTTTTATGGCATTCATTTTTATCTTCTAAACCTTGACTTATGCTGTTCACTTCATGCATGACCATGCCTTTCCTGATAACTACTGCATAACCCTTAACCTTGGCTCATGGCCATATGGTCATAAGAATTCCTTTGAGGCCTTGCAGTGGATGCTCACAGTGTTCTTTACCATCTCAGTGCCCGAGGGTGTTGTAAGCTTTAACCTTTTGACTTCCTTGTTCCACTGTGTGCAATGTGGGAGGATTAATATTTGTTCATACCCCTGGAACATTGGCAGTTGCAGAGATGATAGTGTTTTTTTTTTGTTTTTTTTTAAATTAAGAATTAAATTGTTGCTCTTTTCAATGCAATCGGGACTGGGGTTTTTAAGAATTCAAAGGACCATAGCAGTATCATATTTACAAGTCTTTTGAAGCCACATGATAGCTTTGTTAGTAGACCAAATTTTAAGTTGTTATTCACTAGTTCTCCATTGCTGAGTTCATGAGAGATGTAGAGATGTCTGATTCATTCGTGAACAAATTGAGCTTCCATTTACATCTGAGTTTCCATTTACCATATCTGATGTGCTCTATATATGTGAATTGATCATTGTTAACTCTTTTCCCACCATTGATGAAATTTTCCATCATTTAGGAGATAGTGCTTCCCAACTTTGATGGAATTTTCCGGCTTTCCATGTTTTCACTGTTATACGGCAGGGAGCACTATTACACATCTTCTGAAAGAGTAGAGAATCTCCGGATCAAAACATGGAGCAGAAATAAGTAATAAAGGCAATGCTTAGTCTTGGGGGAAAAAACATGATTTTGTTCAAAATGTTGCTTTTTTAATGAAACTCATTAAGTGTTGATAAAAAAAGATGCATGAAGCTAGAATAAAACGTTTTTGTTTGTTTGTTTGTTTAAAAGCAGAGGCTCTGTTCTTTCTTTTGATATATTACATGTATATAATATATATATATATATATATATATATATATTGATACAACTAAATGTTCTGGGGGCCATGAAATTTTTATGAAAATGATCAAAAACGCTCACTGATAAAAATGAATCGAGGCTGTAAGTGTCACTTTAAAAAAAAAATCATTATTTTTACAAATAAATCTTTGTTTGTCAATTTACTTGGATAACTTGAGTAGCTCACTTAATTTGGATTTGTAGCAAAAACATATTTTGTATAATTATATGTTGCACGTCTTATCCTGAGTAATCTAGACAAAGCTTTGTAAACATGCATTTCCAACATTTACTTAAAATATTCTCTGCTTGTTTTGGCTGATGCATTGAATCCTTGGTGGGTGGCAACTTAAATAAAAATAAATAAATAAAAAGATGGCAGGGAAAGAGTGAATATGTAAATAAAAGCCTAAATTAAATCTTTTCATCATATAAAGTGATCATGTCAAGTCACATTTATTTATATAGTGACAATGAAATGGCATTATTCAATTCAACCTTCAACCATAGAACATTAAAAGGAAATTTAAAAGTGTAAAAGCATTAAAAATGTACTACAACAGACCATGACACACTTCTAATAGCGAAAAGAAGTGAAAAGGGGAGACAATTACATTTTAAAGCAACCATGTGAAAAAAAAACCAGGAAAGAGACATGAGGATTTAGGGAGAAAAGTGAGAGATTCTTAGTGCATTTCTTTGAATTATTCATGGGATATATCGTTAATTAAATCAGGAGAGGAGACCATAAATACGCAGTTTGTTGTCTTTTTTCATACTGTTACAGTGAAGAAATGAATGCAGCGACTGAAAAGAGCTCTTGCCACAGATATGCTTATGATACCATATCACCTTAAAATTCCAAACGTTACATTATTCTTCTGATGTCTGAAAATAAAAATGAAGGGAAATTGACAGCTCATTCAGTCAAACTGGCTGATAAGGATTATTTGTAGCCAACCTTATTACGGTATTTTAAATTATTTCTTTCAGTCTGTTTGAGTGGAAGTTCCCCAACCCCAGAAGTGCCACCCATAATTCAAAGCGCAGTAGGTGGATACAATACAGACTGTTTCAAAGCAGTTTTACAGTAATAATCAGGAAAATAGTGTTAATGTTGCAAAATTATGAAAATAATTCAATTTTAGCTGTGAAGCAGCTCTACAGAAGAAAATGGTGTCATGATTCAGCTCATGTAGTTGTTGTTGATTCAGTTTACAGTTACAGCCTGAGCCTCATGGTGGGGGTTGTATTTGTGTTTTGTGACATTATGTCCTGATTTGTTTTTCTTTTCTTTGAGTGTTGTTAGGTTCCGCCCCTGTCCACCTGTTCCCCGTTGCTCTAATGGCGCTCCTGATTGTGTATATATTTCATGTTCACTTTATTATTGCCATCGATCGAATATGTATATGTTTGCCTTTTCATTTACATGTGAAGTTTATAGTGAAGTCATTTTTTGGTATGGTTAAGTTGAATGCTGATTTTATTTGTCATTTTTCGCCCATTTGTTTGGATATTTAAAATGTGAGTTTGTGGGCATTTGTCAATCTGGTCCTTAATAAATGCTGTTTGAGATATTGCACCTTGCTCTATGTGTCCTTCTTATATTGCTTACCCCTTTTAAAATGAGTATTGTATTAGGGGTATGTAACAAATACCAGCATTAATGTTGCAAAGTTCATAAGTTAAGAAACAAAATTAATTCAACAATAAAGCAGCTCTACAGAAGATAACAGTGTCATTATTCAGCTCAGGTCAGTTCAATGTTGATTCAGTTCAGTTCAATAACAGTCCAAAGTTCATTTATTATGAAACAAGTTCAATTAAGCTATAAGCAGCTCTACAGAAGGTAAGGGTCACTATTTAGCTCAAATCAGTCAGTGTTGGTTGATTCATATGGATTACTTTAAGATATCTTTGTGAACATTTTGAAACCTAAACATTTTAGTGGAATGGACAGAAATCTCTCAGGTTTCATTAAAAATATGTTAATTTGTGTTTTAAAGATGTACGATTTTGGTAAACCAGTCTATAAATGATTTGTTCATGTATTAGACTGATACGGTTCTCGAGTTCATCTCACTGATTCAATGATCTGCTGTACAGTAGCTCACTGCTTTACTTTTAGAGTATAATGACTTTTTGGTGGGGAAAAATGATAAAAATTTGTCTCAGAAGACTGAAATTTTAATGATTTTTGGCTTTTTTAATGTATGTTTTATCTTTGGTTAATATACTGTGTTACGCCCATGTCACAGAAAGCTTTGTTCTTAAACACATAAGTGTTTTATGATTTGTGATGTGACATCTCTAGATTTACAGTAATCTAAACATTTGTTTTTCACCTCCATCTGCCATGCGATTAGTGAGATGGGGGTCAGCAGTCCCCAATGGCATGTCATTTCCTGTTATTCTGTTACAGAAGTCTTGTTTTTAAAGATGTTTTGAGAAGGGAGAGAGAGGGGCAAAGAGAATCCTCTTAGAAACCAGCCTTCACAAATCAGACTGCAGTACTAGATTCTCTGACAGCCAGACAGTGCTAATGACGACCTGGTTTCCTATGCCTCCTGTTCTCTTTTTCAACACACACACACACACACACACACACACACACACACACACACACACACACACACACACACACACACACACACACACACACACACACACAGACAGACTCGTGGATGCTCTGGCATCTTCCTTTCCCTTTCCTTAACAGCAGGCTGTGCTGTGGGCTATGTAGGGCAAAATAAATGAGCAAAGTCTATTCTTATAGTGCCGTGGAGTCCTTTGCCCACCCCTTGCCCTGCCCACTGTGCTGCTTTACTCTTAACTCACTTCATATACAGTGTGATACAATCATTTTGTCACAGTAATGCTGCAGTAGGTGTATTGGGTTAGATGATCAAAGATAGATCATAAAGCAACAATGTTTTTATGAGGTCTGCATGACCTGGTTGTGCCTCTGTGTATGTCACTAAGGTAGCACAAGCAACCAAGCTGTTGTGAGACAGATTAATTAATCTAGCAAACAGGTGTGATGTGCAACCCTCCCATCTGCTGGTCACTGTGAGTACTGCACAACTGATTGATGGTGATATTGGTGTAAGTCCTTTGCTATAATTTGTCACTGCATTGTATATCAAATAAAAAAATGTCACTTGTTATGGCACTGTAGTGACAATAATGTCAGTAACTCTGACAAGAGTGTGGTAAAAACTCTGGGATTGTAAATGTAGGTCTTTTACTGTATAAATAATGTGTGAAATCCAACCCACAGCACCTCTGTTTGAAAGTTTAATGGTTTACATTCATTCACTTTCTTTCTTTGTTTGTTTCTTTCTTGCTCTCTCTGCAGATTGTCTACAAGCCCTGGCTCTGTGCTCAGTATTTCCAGAGCCCTCAGTCAGGCTGCAGTCATAAGATTCCCTGTGAGCAGTACTGTCTTGAGGTCCAGCAGAGATGTCCGTTCATATTGCCTGACAATGATGACCTTATACATGGCGGCACTCCCAGTTTTATATGTACAGGTTAGTATGCAAGTATTTGAGAACTCACTACAGTACAGCCAATCCTACAATAAATGTTTTAAACCTAGTAAAAAATGAACCATTAAAATATCTAATTCTTCTATGAGTATTGAATGAGTAAAATACTCAAATCAGTAAAATAAGATCTGTAAAGTAAAAGAGTAAATAAAGTCACAAGTAGCTTTGTAAGATTTTCAATTTTCAAGATTTTCAAATCTTATGGAACCACAAAGTTATTTGCAGAGTACCATCAATTTTCTGCAGCATTCTTAATTGGGGGTGGTTGGAGTACACTACCAACCATAATTAACAGCATCAATAGAGCAAATAAATAAATAAATAAATAAATAAACTCATCAAGGAGCTCAGAATCAGCAAGATCAGCTGCAAGTGCAACCTAAGTTTGTTAAAAAAAAAAAAAAAAAGAGAGAGAGAAAAAAGATAATTAAAAAGCATATTATTGTTCCATAGACCAAAGCTACTTTTAAGGTTTTAAACAACATTTTCCAGCAAAATTTCAAAATTCAGTTTTTAGTGACATCTATTGGACAATTGGTGAAACTTTCAAGCCTTAACTCACAAACAAAACAAAACAACTGCACGTTAAAACATCACACTCTTACTTGCTCTGGACAAACTGAGTATCATTAGAAAGATTTAAGTCTCACCTAACACCAAAAATGTTGCTCGATTTCTCAGTTAAATGTTTAAATTTACAATTTACATTTTTCAGTGTAAAATTGTTTGTTTAGATAACTCAATTTTGAAAGTTGGGACAACATTTAGACAACTTGAGTAGCTTGAACAAATTAATCTAAACAAAAATTTTATATTAAGCAATGTTGTGCCAGTTCCCAGCATGCACTGCAGCTTGAAAAAAAAAAAATGTGGTAACTAATATTAATATATATATATATATATATATATATATTAGCATTATCTAGTTTGATTTATGCTGCTGCTGCTGTCACTGTTATTTAGCATATAGAGTTCATTTACTGAATTACAATTGTTGATCATCACCAAGTTTGAGATTTGTGTGTTGAGAAAAATATGCATCTCGTTGCAACTTTTGTATGCAATATATTGAGAAAGGTCTGGCTGCAGATTTGCACTTGCACTTCCAATCACCTGCGCTTCCCTTTGCAAGTGACATCACTTGCAATCACCACCTGCGTTCTCCGCAGCCTGCAACTCGATATAATAATTCGAAAAAATATTGCCAACAGGGCCAAGAAGCTGAGATGATTAAGTTATTCAAAGTACTTTAGTACTGTAACAAGACTGAAACATTTTTGTTTTCAAAGATATTGCCAGGGTAAAATGGGTAAAATGTTTGCCTCTAGTTTTAAATGGCCAACAATGTTCATATCATGTAGTTAGCTTTGAAAATCAAACATGGAGGTAAAAAAAAAACAAGGGCTGTTTCTCAATATGCGTTCTTATGTGATCTTGCGTCCTTGTGTCATCAACAGTCAAATTTCAATTCCGACCCTGTGTCCCAACGTTCTAATACTATCCATCCTAAATACTATATGAGATTAGAATAAGTGTGTCCCAAAGCATGGTATGTTGAAAAGAGTATGCCAAAAGTCCCCTGATGGTCTACTGTTTCCGGTAGATTTTCGAAGTGTGGAACTGTGCTCTAACAGTTAATATTGCCCACAACCCATTGCGCTTTTGTTGGTGGATTCAGTTCAGAATTACAACCATGAATTAAAAAGTAAAAAAAAAAAAAAAACTACAAATGTGGCAATGTGCACAAACGACGGTTAAGTAGATAGGTTTAGATAAAAGGGTTTGAGTGATCAATAATCAACATTTAACATGATAAAAAAATATTTATTTATTGTTATCTGTGTTAAATTTCATCTGCAACAACAGTGTGAACTTTTACAAAGATCTGTTTGACCATCAACTTTTAAATGCATCATTATGCAAAAATATGAGGCTAGTTTTCAGTGACAGGATGCACGTCTGTTAAAGACGCAATTTTATGACGAGATAGTATGTCCCAGAGCTTGTCTACTTTTCTGCTACACACTCAAAAGTATTTACTTTTTCTTCACATAAAGAGTACATACTTTTAGGGCATAGTCCTAAAAGTTCATAGTAGGTGAATTGGGACGCAGCACAATAATCAAGAACTCAAGTACAGAAGGCGCATGAAAGTACCCGGATGTGTTCTTGATATTGAGGATGCTTTGGATGCAGACTTAAATCAAACCATTCGAAATGCCAGAAGTCATTGCAGTCGGACAACGTACAAAAGCCTGTAAGTTTTTAACTTGTTCTTACTCAAGAGATTACCGATGCAAGCTCGCAAATGTGTAAAGGTTCGTGAGAGTAAACATTTATCGTAATTGCCATTATTTTAATGGAGTTATAAAGACATGCCAAATAAATATATGTATTATAAAGAAAGCCTGTAGTTCTTTTTATTGGCATAGGTAACATTAAATAGTCTATACATACATCAATATGCTGTAATGTAGAAATATATAAAGTCCTCTAAGGTTTAATGGTCGTGAAGGAGGGGGGGGGGGGGGGGGGGGGGGGTGTTTTGAAGCCAAAAATATAAATAAAATGCATCCATCCTTAAAAAAAGTAATCCATATGACTCCAGTGGGTTAATAAAGGCCTTCTAAAGCGAAGTGATGCGTTATTGTAAGAAAAATATCCATATTTAAAACTTTATTAATTCAAATATCTAGCTTCTGGCAGACGACTGTATGCCGACTTGCACCAAATGAGTAATCCTCTGACACGATGTATGACGCAGGATGTAGGAGTATTGTAAGCTTAGATGCCTCTTGCGGTTCAAACAAATAGGGCTGTGCAACAAATTGAAGCTCCTCTTCTCTTATATCGAAATCTTCTGACATTTCTCTTTAAAAATTATTGTTTTAGACTTATAATCCATGACCGGTTATTTGTTTTGCTTTATCCTCTGCGCCTCCGCATTCATCATTACGTTGTGCGTCAGGTCAAAGAATACTCTTCCCCCGCAAATCGTCTTAGGCATTCTGTGCACAGTCATCCTGTGGGAGCTAGATATTTGAATTTATGAAATTTTAAATATGGATATTTTTCTTACAAAAATGCATCACTTCGCTTCAGAAGGCCTTTATTAACTCCCATATGGATTACTTTTTTTTTATGGATGGATGCATTATTTTGGCTTCAAAACGTGGCCCCCCATTTACAAACATTATAAACCTTGGAGGACTAGGGATACCTCTGATTGTGTTCGTCTGAAAGAAGATAGTCATATACACCTAGGATGGCTAGAGGGTGAGTAAATCATGGGATCTTTTCATTTTTGGATGAACTATCCCTTTAAAACGTGTTAGGATGGTCTGTTGAGCAACAGGAATATTGCAGCACATCTCAATTAAATATAAATTTAAATATGCGTTCTGTGTCCTTCTGAGTTTGTTCTTTCAAGGTAGCCTGGCAAGAACGGTCTTTACAAGAAGTTTGTTTTTTGCATTCCTGGAATCGAGAAACAGCCAAGGATTGTAGCTGCTTGCATTGCTAAATCAAATGCTAAACATTCTTTAGTTGCCTTGACAAAAATGTTTAAAAAGACTACATGATACTACAAGATATGCACTACATAACCGCATAACAATCTGGTGACCACTTCATGCACATCACTCTAATCTATAATAGAGTGAATTTTTTTTTTAAGTGTGAGCACCTTGGGCTTAAAAGTAGTCATTTGAAACCTCTTTCATCTTTCCTAATTACTTATGAGCTGACCATTTAATTTATCTTATATTCAGCTTTAATCTGCATATGATGTCACAGCAATGTCAGCACCATGGGAAGCAATTAATAAGCATCTTTTTATTTGACACTACAGCCTTGTACATTTTTTTAATTCATGATGAAACTGCCAAATGCTTTTCAAAGCATGTACAAACCGTTTACATGGTGAAGTCTTTAAGCTGCATTATGAAAACCTGCTTTAATTTTTTTTTTAGTGTATGCTGACCCAGTTAGCTCTTCAAAACTTTTCACAAACCTTTTAAAACATGATGGAACAATGAAATGTCTTTAACAACATCCATATTACTAACTACTTTATTTTAATACAAGGCTGTTATAAAATTTGATGAATATTCAGTTCATTAAAAAATATCGGTAGTACTTTATTTTACAGTCCTGTTTTACATGTACATACTATGTACTTATTGAACCTGAACCTACCCCTAAAACTAATCTTAACCCATGTAGTTACCTTGTAAGTACACTGTAAGTACATTGAAAATGCACATACTGTAAAATAAAGTCTTTGAAGTAATCATTTTAGTGCAACTTTTTTTATAAATATACAGTCAGATATGCATATAGCTATATCATACAATGTCATACAAATCAAAACATGTCTGTTTTTGCATACACCCCAGGGCTTTCAGAGAAACTAGACATCAACCAGGAGCCAGAGTGCTGTGATGTGCGGTGGGACCAGAAGTCCAACAACCGTTCCCGCGGCACTTTAAAAAGAACTCACCCTTCCTGCCAGCACACATCCGTGACCTCCTCGGGGACTCCACGGCTCGGGCAGGGCCGACTGAAACTTTGCTTGCTGGTCCTAGTTCTTCTCCACACTGTGGCTACCATGACGGCCAATCAGAACTCGACCTGCCTGACCGCCATCTTTCCACTGGATGACAACGCCCCCAGAGAAGAGTGATTGGACAAGGCTGGGCTGGACAACTCTTGCGTATGCGCATGCTCCAACACATCTCGCTTCGGGCTTGTCAGTAAAGAAGCCCCTCACTCAGAGAGAAGCTGAGTGTACCGGGTCTAAGTGAGGCTAACAGTCTCAACCAGAAAACACTTAACCGCACTTGTCATCAGCACCTTGTGGGGTTTGGGGAAAATAGCGAACGGAACACAGGAATAGTAGCAGACAAAAGATGAGGGTAATAGGAAGAGTCAGAACATGCCCCCACAGAGACTTCTCACTCTCTTCTGGAACACACATTGTGGCACACACGCGCACACACACACACGCACGCACGCACACACACACAATGTCATTTCACTTTGCACTAGGAGATTATCTGACTTTTCCCTTTTAGTTTCAACTGTTATTTTCACTTCAAGATGGTTTTGACTTCTGTTCAGTGGTTTCAGAGCAACCTGGAAAGTGACTTGGGTGTTCATGTTCCTGTCATAGTCTCCATTTATATGTTGTGTGCCAGTCTTTTGTGTATTTTGAGAGTGAGTGTCATATCACAAAGTCATCATCACCACATAATTCGGACAGGCTACAGGTAGAAGATTCACGTCTCTCTTTAAAATCTGTACGTTATTTTTTTTTCATCGTGTATAAAATGAAATAATAAAAAGTACTATTTTGAAACTAGGTGTACTTAAAGCCAGATCTTAGCAGAGCATCAAAATCAAAGCAGCACTTCTGTTCAAACAGAACTATTGGCTTCTCATCTAGCCACCACATTATCTCATCTAGCCACCTCACATTATTTTAGAAACTGATGATTATTCGTCTACTATATGCCAAATCCTCATGCTTGGTGCAGTTTGCTGTTTCTAAAGTCTCAGCTACCACGTTATGAGAAAGATCTATTTATTCTAAGGTCTTCATCACCATATCATACAGTACATGACTTACTATTGGGACACTCAGTTAAATACACATATCCTATAGCAGGTCAAAACAAACCAATTAACAGGGCTTTGTTACACAACTGTAAAGAAAGAGGATTATAAGTATTGTCATATATATATATTACGCTTTTATTATGCACTTTATTCATTTAATAATGTGCTAAAACCCTTCAGCCTTTCTGCATTAATTGCATCTCAGATGTTCTGATTTTTCAGTGTGTGGTCCACATTAGCAGTAACTATGTTTATATCTTTATTCATTGCATGACATTATCTGAATGCATTTACATTACGCCATGCATTTAACCTAATCGTATGTGAAGCTGGTTTAACTAAGGTTAACAACTACAGTTCATGTGCAAATGGAATTGAAATAGCTGAACAGAATGTGCTGTTCCATCATCATACACAATTACACTGTAATTTTACCATAATTTCCCTGTCAAAAATATCTATCTATTGTGTAAAGGGCTTAGCAAATAGTAGTGTGTGGTGAAGGAGTTAAGGGCTTACTCTACATTTCTCCTTCTGTGTGGTTGTTGTCTTCAGTGTTTGAGTGTAATGGCTAATAGGGATTATGTGCTGTTTTGCCTTTGTCAGGACCTTATTTTCTGACTATCCTCGTATACACCTGTGCATCAAACACATTCCTTTGGTCATTATTTCCTTGTGTGTTTACAGAGTAAATTCACTAGCATTAAAAGAATCCTTGTAAAGTTGGGTTAGGGTTAGAATTACAAAGAGCAGAGACATGCAGAGTGGCTGGTGACATTGGCCCAAATGCTCTATTTTGGACAATTCTTAGTGTTTTAGAAAACTATCAGTAAATGCATCTATTGGGATACTATTAATAGATTAACATTTATTTGGGGGGCAGTTTTTGTAGTATATGGGCTAATTCAAGAAGTATCAATGCGTAATATTAGAGAATAACTTAATTAAACAGGAAAATAAAAATGGAAGAACCTCTGAGATGTCTTGTTAAAACCTGTAGAGCGACACAAGCTAGCACTGTTTTGTACACAGGATAAGTGCTTGTTCTCTGTTTTTGAGCCATTGTCCACCAAAAAGATTCTGTGTGTCTCTGCTTCAAAGTAATTAACTATGCAGGTGATTAAATGCTCTTGATTTTACTTGATAACTTCTCTGTCAGTGTTATTTAGTTGTTTCTGAGAATCTTTGTCTTTTTATTCCACATAATTTTGTTACGTATTGTCCCTGAATATGGCCTTTATCCACTGTTTTCGCCATCAAATGGTGTGCAATGCTAACGTAAAGGATGTCAATTTTTCCCATATGATTTTGCTAAATTGTAATGATCATTCTATGGAAATATTATGCCTTCACCCAGTGAGATAGATATATGCCATACAAAGAACAGCATGCCAAAGTTTTGCATAATTTTCATTTTTCTTCTATTCAGTTTTACCACATTAGTCACTTGAGTGATGAAAACATGAGCACCACTGACTTCAAAAGCATATCTAGACTTTCCCAGTATAATAACACAACGACAATATCTGTCACACTAAGTGAAGGCAACACCAACTCCTAAAATATCATTATTTTTAGACTGCTATATAAAGGCAACACACAGCAACAGACTTATGACTGAAATTGGGTCTTATAGACTGACAGAACAGATGGCTTAACTGTGCTAAAATTCGAATTTTGAGAAAACAACAAGAACAACAAAACAAATTCAGTTTAAACTTATGTCAAATCAGTTAAAATTAAATAATACAAATGAAGCCATTTTTTTTCTCAGTTTCAGTGTTGCTGTAGTTGTGCCTTTGTATGTTTGTATTATGAGATTAAGTGAAGATATCAGGCAGAAAATGATCACAGATCATCAAGAGACTGAAAATGTGTGAATGTCCAGCTTGGAAGAGCTGCATAGAACATATTGTAGTCCATCTGATGCTGTAGGGCATCTGTTAATTACCAACCTGTTTCATGCTGACTTCAGGATCAGAGATTTCCTTTTTTTAGTAATGTATTCTCCATGACTGTGATGTATTTCCATTGTAATGTCAAAGACTGCTCACATATAATCTAAACCTGAATCTGGCCTTCCTGTATCCAGTTTACCATCTACCATCAGTCAGTATTTCCCAGATATCCCACTTTTTTAAATCACTGGTTCCCCATGATATTCCTATAAATTTAATTCCCTCATGTCATAAGTCACATATCTGATCCTCATCTCATCTATGTCTACTCTGTTGTTTTATACAGATTGTAAGATTTATTTGAATGTAGCCTGTCCTCTTTGAGGTTTATCTGTGCTTTAATTATTGTTTCTGTTGTTCAGACGATATCATGTTTAAAATATTTTAATCACTGTTCAACACTTGTCAAAAAAGTGTGACTTACACAGATGAATGCTCTCCTCCTCTGGAAAGGTTGCAACTGGAACCTGTGGTTTACAGAGTTTCAATACTAGCAAAGAAACTGACAGACATACAGTATATAGAAATAAAAGTTATTATTACAGTGTCATATTGTCATACAATAGATGCTTTAGTTAAGCAATTCTCTTTGATTTTTTTTTTACACAAAGACTTTGATTAATATTTATAAATCAGTCTCACTGGTCATAACCTTTTTTGAAGGTAAGATGAAAATACTGCTACATTTATTAAAGTTCTGTTCTAAGGGAAAATAAATAGAGATATAAACTATTACGAACTGCTGTCTGGTCTTTTAAAGCCTATCTGCCTAATGCAAACTGCTTATGATAAGAGAAAGCATGCAAATCCTTAATGTAATATCACATTTTTATTTATTTATTTATTTTTTGGTAGAATCAACTAATTTAGGATTAAAAGTGCAGTACAGTGATGTTCCTTATACACAGTTGCTGAACATAACACATTTCAGACTGCTTGTATGAGAGCTAAAAGAAATGATTTAACAAAACTAAATCACTGCATTAGAGTTACTCTAGCGCCAGCATTCCCCAGTAAATATGAACAAAAATCACATGACTTCAGAATAGTTCCAGGCTTAGTTTACTTCAGAGGTATCAAGACTTATGATAACATAAAACAATGTTTAAGTTATAATTTAAGATATTCCAGTCAAAGATGCTGTTAAGTATTTGGGTTTTTATTAACAAAAAAAAAAAAAAACAAACAAACAAACAAACTGCTTATTTTTTTCTGGCTGGATTTTGAAAACCCATAACCCATCTTTAAACTTTTCTTTTACCCAAAGCTGTAAGATCATATCACTTTGTGTATCCGTCACTTTCTCTTTTAGTGAATGATTTTACAGCCAAATGAGAATTTTCTTAGGCTTTACTTGAAAAAAAAAAAAAATAGACTTCATTAAAAGCTGTGATTTCCAATAGCAGAAGAGATGGTGGACTTAAAGTGCTAAATTTTCATAATACTACTGTATAAATACTTTTCAAATAAACTGGCTTAAAACATGTCTGATAAATTCAAATGCTGTATTTTTTTTAATTTTTTTTATCAATAATCATATCTTAAAAAAGAAAAAAAGAAAATAAAAAGTGATAATATTCCTAATAAGCTGCCAGTTACAATATTTAATTTTCAGCAGAAGGCTCTTCTTGATTGGAAGTTGAATTCACAATTTTTCACCACACACAGAACTCTTTTGTGGATATTACTGATAGGAACAAATCTCTTTTTTACTGCTTGGTTCAATAGAGATATCAACACAGAGAGACTTGGAGATGACTTGGAATAGACAAGGAGATGACTTGGCGAATATTGCGACACATGTAATGCGTTAAAATGCAATGCAATGGCTCTTGACGAGGCCAGACAAAGACTGTGTGTGTGTTTTATAGCGGGGTTGACTGACGTGCTGATGAGAGATGGGTGGAGGTGATTAGTATTCTGTAGACTGTGAGGGCTGTGTGAGTGCGGAGGGAGAGCCTGGCATGACTGTGACAGTATCCTTTCTGTGTTTGATGATTCTGGTAATGTCCATGACTTCCTAATACCTAAAGAATATAAAACTGTGCTCAGAGCCATTCCCATAGGTCCAATTTAGCTTGTTGAGAATCACTATAGAGTGATGCAGTACTAAAGGGTCTTTTTTGTTGTTAGATGGCTTTAGTATTTTAATAAGAATTTTAATAATAAACACATCCAGCAGATTTAAAAAAAACAAAAAAAACAAACAAAAAAAAAAAAAACAAACTCGAATTGTCCCTAGAGGTAGATTCCATTGGGCAGCCTATATTGACAATATACCGTAGACTGGAGAAAAGCATAGATGTTTATCCATAAATATCTTCCCAATAAGACCAAAAAAGCCCACTTTAAAAACTTGTACAAAATATACCCTGTAAATTTGACTGTCTAAATATGTTGATGTTCCTAGTACCGGTTACGTTCGGTTGCAGCAGAGAGGACGCAGAATCGGACTTCAGCAGTGAAGGGTTTATTTAACAATAACACAGTAAACCAAACATAAAGAAAACATAAGAACAGACAAGGAGTGCAGGGAAGTGAGTCCAATATAAAGGGAGTGTAGACGAAGTCCAGGTGCAAGTAATCCGTGATGATGGGGAGATGACGAGGAAGTGAGTGCAGGTGTGGAACAGGGAGGATCATGGGAGATGGAATCCAGGGGAGACGTGAACTGTAACAGTACCTGTACATTTTGTGGTTGTAAGGATGAAACATTAATGCATTTAATACATGAATACCTTTCTTGTTAATTCGTTCAGAAATGTTGGTCTCTTATAGTTAAACTATTTATTTCATGTAAAAGATGTTTAATGCTGACACTTCAAACAATTTTAAGAAATATATCCCCCTTTTTTAAATACATTTTTTGTCCAAAAACAAAATATTTTTAGTCTCACTTCCTACTCTCTCCTTCACTTCTCAAATCTTTTTGTTCAACTAATAATAAAAAATGTGACAGATTCTTGAAACAATATGATTATATTTGTAATGATTCTTTTGATGAGGTTTAGCTTGCTTTTCTCTGCTTATTAATTTAGCAATTCATTGTTTTTCTGTATTGCTATTTTTTAACCCTCTTCTGCAGACATGTTGATGGCACATGAAAAAAAATAAAATAAAATAAAATAAAATTCAACATAATTTTTTTATTCATTTGGGAACATTTTATTGATAAAAAAAGATTTTGACTCTCCCCCCGTAATTTTCATATCTATGCTCAAAAAGTGGGATAGATAATTAACAGGTAAAACAACTTTATATTTTCACAAACTCTGAAAATAAAAAGCTGTTAAACTCAGTAAGACACTGGCACTTCAGTACTAGAGTTGAGGAGTTCTGACGTACAACACAGAAGTGTTTTGTATTTTGGGTCTGTAGTTGATTTTGAATGGCTGTCTATATGGGTCAAACTGACCCACGAACAGTATGAACGTATAAAATTTGTGTATGCACATTTCACATCACATCAGCGTGTTGAAACTTTGCATGCATGTTCATGACCCTAAATGAGAAAAAGAAAAACAATGTAAGTTAGTATTTCAGATAGATTGAAAAAAGAAATGATAGCTCATTTCTTACTAAATATTTTTTTGTATTGAAATAAGTGAGGAAAACCTCCTTTTTTAGCTGCATAGGGTAGTTAAAAAAAAAAACAAAAAAAACTAAAACAAAATATAATCAAGACATTATTTTGGGTCTGTACAGTTGCCTTAGAGCAGTGGTTTTCAACCTGTGGGATCACTAGGGGTCCTCAGTGATCCTCCAGGTGGGCCGCGAGATAACTTAAAATTAATTTAAATATATTAATATCAATCATTGATTACATAAAAAAAGCTAAATTAAATTTATTAAAAAATACATTTAAAACAAGGCACCTCCTCTCTCCCGCATATTCTGTGATTGTTTCGGTTCAGCCCAGGCCATTTCTCATCGTGCTGCTGTGAAATACAGACTGAACGGTGGCTCAAAACGCAAACTCTCTCAGTTGGAAAAAGAAATCCAGTGTCGCTAAAAAGGTTTTGATGGATGGCGATTTTAATGAAGGTAAAGACGATTACAGTGACATACAAGAGTCGTTCATAAGGCATGCGCGAGTCCGTCATTATGCGCAAACAAACCGCACGTGCGCTCTAGACTCACTGATCGCTATAACATTGTATTTCTGCATGAACACAGATTAATATATTAGCGTAGTTGTCAAAATTAATGTACTGTGAGTGTTTTATAACAGATGCTCGCCGAGCAAGCATGTTTTGGAGAAGTTTGAAAGGATCAGTGGTGTTATGTGTTTAGTAATTTTAAATGGATCCATAGTATTTAAATTCAGTCCTTTGGTATCTCTCTGTGGTCTTGTTTGGTATGGCAGGTTGACTTGTGCTTATTTGTTTAAATCCTCTGGCCCTCTTAGGTCATTTTTGACCGAAAAATTTTATATTTTGAAATGTTAAAAATTGTAGCTTAATCGGAATGAAATGACACTTGGTGTCTTTTGTAGCATTTTTTGTAAAAAAAAATAGTTACACTTACCTTCTTTGCGGTCAAAAATTACCGACATAGGAAATGAATGGGAAATACAAGAAAATACGAAAACTCAGAGAATCTTTTGTTGGTACAAACTACAAATCAGCCACTGTGCAGAAAAAAAGTGCACAGCAATGAAGGGGTGACACTCCTAAATGCCAAGAGTGCAAAATAGACACACCCAACCCCCCACACACATATATATGAACTAGCCTGTAATAATATGGTAAAATTGAGCCAAAACTCAAATAAGAGGTTGAAATCAGATCAGACCCAGATTTATTAAGCTGTAATAAAACATACCTGTTCATTTTTTATATATTTTTTTTTATTGAATTTTGATGTTATGTGTAACAAAATGCCTTCCTCTGTGTTCAAGTTTGACACAAAAAACAGGTTAACTGATGTTTCTGACAACTCAAAAATCAAAGGGATATTGAACAGTACACAAGGGATATGCCACTGCTGCTACACTATATGTATATATTGTCTACTTATTTAATTGTCTGTTTTTATTCCGTGTACCTTGTAATACCATTGTCTATATTTATTGTTGTCTTTTTCTTAGTCCTTGTAAATATCCACTATATGTGTCACTGTTGTTTCTTTAAGGAACTGTGTTTCATATTTAACCATTACCACACAATGTGCTTGTCACATTCTGTTATAGTTTTACTTTAATTTTCATGGACTTTTAGTTTGTTTATCATCATTTCCTGTGTTTTCCTTTGTTTTCTTCTGTTGTTCCCTATCTGTCAGTCACTTCAATGTACACACAATGTACTGATACTGGGGGTCGCATTTGGGAGCCCCAAACACCTCTGATACTTTGAGAAAAGGCAAGAGAATTAGCAAATAGAATTTGTATGCACCACTCCCCCAGAAATATGGGTATAAATGGAGATGACGTGCATCCACTCATTCAGATTTGTTCTTCAGAGCTGAATGATTGTTAATGCAGTCTCTCACACAGCCATTCTCCTTTGCGAGGGAATGCACAACTGGTGTTTACAGCCAGGGTTGGGGAGTAATGGAATACATGTTACATAATCCAGTAAATGTAAATGTAATTCGTTACGGTTATGTCAAAAAACGTAGTAATCAGATTACAGTTACATTTTGAAAAAAGAGGGGATGCTATCAGGTTCTATTACAATCGTTTAATTTAAAACTAAATAAATAATTTTTCTGCCATAATAACACATATTAAGCGCTGCTTGATTATACAGTATTTCCTGGTTCCCTTTCGAAAGGGAACTCAACGCTGCGTAAAGACGCTAGGGGAACGTTTTCGTGTGAACCGGTGTCTGAAACACATATCCAATCTTGGCAATATCATATTGACCGGCGATAGCCCATGACATCATCACAATGCCTTGAGAACGCTCAGGTCTCGTCTGGCTCTCTTCTTGAGGGAGGAGAGTGCAGCATCGGTGCCCGGTGGCTCTGGTCCCGCTTTTGCTGAGGCAGAGCAGAGACTCTGCTCTCTGATGGAGCTCGCCGAACAACTTGAGAGGGGTGTGGACCTCTCAGGTTGTTTGGCGGCTCACGAGACGGGGCTGCTGAAAGAGGATGTGCTTTCATCCTCAGGTCCATCAGCTGGAGCTCTTCCTGTAGAGCAGGAGATGGCTGAGGAGGATAGAGAAGGTGAGATAGCTGAATCCTCTCAGTCGCCTTGCCCCGCGTATGCAGAGCTTTTGGAGGTTATGGAACACACTGCAGGCAGGTTAGAGTTGTCATGGCAGCGCGTTAGGAGAGAGACCGAGTGCGGCAGGATTGACGATCGCTTTCTCTCCGGCCATAAGCCCCGAATTCTGGTGAGTCTTCCATTTTTTCCAGACCTGCACGTTGAGTTTGAGAAGGCATGGAAAAGCCCGTATTCAGGGTGAATTCATTGAAATTAGCGTGCTAATTTAGCTGATGTCGAGGGATTGGCAGAACACGGGTATGTGTCGCTGCCTCCGATTGACGAGACATTTGCAAATTATCTCGTATCTGGTAGGACATCAACACTGAAGGCTCCAACCCTGCCATCTAGACCTTTAAAAGTTACATTACATCTGAATGGCAGGGCATACGCGGCTGACCTGCTGGGGGACCTGGACCAGGGGCGGGGTTACCCCCTGACACGGTTATAGAGCTGCGCCGCACCACTGATCTCGCAGACTAAACAGACTGCTGTCGTGATCGGCCGATCGATGGCGGCAATGGTGGCCACGGAGCGCCATTTCTGGATGAAATTGGCTGACATCGGGGAGAAAGAAAATACCTTTCTCCTCGATGCACCAGTATCGCCATCTGAACTTTTTAGGACCTCCGTCGAGGCTTCCCACCAAGACAGGTTGCTGGCCCGTCCCGGCTCGAGGGCTGTGGAGAAGTAGGACACAGAGAAGGCGGGACTTGAGGAAAAAGAAGGATTTGAGGGAGGTGATTCATCAGAAGTGCAGTCAGTGCCGCTGATGGATCTCCTCTCTCTGAGGGTTATAAAATCTATCCTCTCCTTCTTTTTCAGCCCAGGAGCTTCCTACATCAGGCCTGTAGCTGGACCTGTATAATTCTGATGGTCTGCCGGGGGCTTTGATAGTGAGAAGAGCCTTTCAGGCTTATAGGATGGTGACCTCACATTTCATGATGTTAGGTCGCCAACCTGTGGCCGCAGTTGGAACTGTCATTATAATAAATACTGCTGTATTTCGTTAGCCTTCTGTTCCCTGTGTAGGATGTGATTGGGCTCTGATATAAGGAATTTAATTAGGAAAATTTGTCAATTTAAAAAAAAAAAAAAGTCCCTGCAGGTTGGCTAGAATGATTTTCTAAAAAAAAAAATATATATATAAACAGATCTATCTAGGATAGCTAAGGTTTTAATGGAGATTTAAAACTGCCACCTCAGCCGTCTCAGCTAGTGATTGTGCCTCCTCTCTTTTGTGAGAGTTATTCTGTGAGGCTGCTGCTCTGTAGAGCACCGGGTGGATTTATGCTTTGGGCTGACCCTCATTAGGATCGCCTTGATAGCTGGCCAAGGCCTAGTGCTAGGAATTTTGGGCAGTCTGCTATGCATTTCTGCCTTTGCTGCGTCCCTAGCGCTGGCCACCTCTCAGTGAGAATTGTTCGGCCAAGGCCCGCCCCCTCCTGCAGTAGGGTTCTTTAATGCAGGCTGGTGTAAAGGCAAAATAGGCGGTTTAGGCCTTTTTTTCTTTGCAAATAGGAATAATTGCTCTTTGTAAAAACAAACAAAAAAAAAAACAACCAGAAGCTAGTTTCTTTTAGGTCCTAGCTTGACTCTTCTAAGCCCGCTGAACTGAGGTTGAGCAGTATTTGACCTTAATTTCGGGCTGGTCACTTAGTACGCTCCCTTGTAGCCGAGCATTGCCACGAGCTGACGCCTGTGTTCGTCAGGGAGTAGTTGGCCCAGATGGGCCTCCTGCAGGGCATCTGGCATATGCTGTACATCCTTCGCTTAGAGGGTAAAAGGTGCTTTTTACTGAGTACACTGCTTGTGAGCAATGTGATAGAACCAAGGCTTAGGCACTGTTTATTCACTATTTTTTTGCTACTGGACTTGTTATAGGGCAGTAGGCTTTACAGACCTCCCTTCAATGTGAGCCCCCACCATGTTGGGCTCCTAGCAGCCAGCATATGTGCTGTCAGGTAGTGGCCTTAGCAAGCCTCTCTGGGTACAGCCCCCATGAAATGGGTTTCTGGTAGTTTTGGGGTATTTTATCAGATAGTAGGTCTTAGCAGTCCTCTCTGTGGTGAGCCCTCATCAGTGTAGATGTGGTAGCAATAAGACATGCTCCGAATAGTTGGCCCAAGTAGGCCTCCTTGTGAGTTGTCACCAGCACTTTGGGTCTTGCGACAGCTAGCAGAGGCATTTGGCAGGTAGTTAGGCCCTGGTAAGTCTTCCTGTTAGATCGCCCCAGTCTCTTGGGGAGTGTTTAGCAGCTAGCTAGGCTTGCTGTTAGATAAGTAGGCCTTAACAGGCCTCTTGCGAGTGAGTACCCAGTAGTGCGCTAGCAGCAAGACTTGCCGCTGGTTGTGGCCTTAGCAGGCCCCTGCAGGCGAGTCCCCTTTGGGTATTTAGAGCGACGTCTTGCTATCAGGTCGTTGGCCTTAGACGGGCCTCCCTGGAGATGTGCTCCATCAATATTGCTGCATTTAGCCGTGTTGAACTGGCTGCCAGGTAGCAGACCTTAGCAGACCTCTCTGTGGTGAGCTAGCGAGTCTGCTATTAGATGGATGGCCCTAGTGGGCTTCCCTGTGTATTAGCATGCCTCCATGTGGGTGAGCCCCAGTGTTGCAGGCCTCAGACAACTAGCTATCAGGTTGTTGGCCTTCACAGGCCCCCCTGAGGATCAGCCCCCGTTAAGCGGGTGCATGGCAGCTAGCATCGACCTTTTTCAGCCAGTGTGTTTGAGGTGGGTGACCTTAGGAGCCCCTGGAACCGTATTCCCACAATGCATGTATTTTCTCTGCCAGTTAAGACTTGATACCAGGTAGCTAGCCGCTGTAGGCCGCCCTGATGCAAGTCCCCAGCGGTTGGGTATCGGTCAGCAAGGTCTTATTGTTAGTGGGTGTCACGAGCTGATGGCCATATTCATCTAGAGTAGTAGGCCCAAGTGGGCCTCCTCAGGGTATATTGCCACATGTTTATAAAAAGGGTGCTTTTACTGAATTACTCTGCTTGCTGGCAATGTGATGGGTGGCCTTTTAATCTGGCCTTCCTGAGACCGCACGTTATTACATGTCGCTGACTTGGCTAATTCTGTTCACCTTCGTTTTCCTAGCCTATAGCCTGGCCGACCTCGTAGGTCGAGCTTGAGACTCATCTCATTCAGAGAGTAGATTTGAGTACATAGCTCCCTAAGCTGGTCATAGGTCGAAGGCTTCTCTTGAGGCCTCCCGATTAGATCAGCCCCTAGGCTGTAAGCATTCCCCTCATGGGGGTCCCCATTTGTTAGAGTGCACGGCCTCCTTAGTGCCTTGAAACATAGGTGCTTTGTAGATCCTAGGATCGAGCAGATATACTCCCCTAAACTGCAAGGGTCGATAGCGCTTTGCTGAGTCCTGCTCTCCAGGAGTTGGTTACAGCCCTTTCGCAGTCCCTCTTTCTGGATGTCTCTTCATGTGACTTCTGCCTCGAAGACTCAGTTTCTGTAGAAACAGAGAGGTGGTAGGCAGATTCAGTTACTAGTACAGCTAGAAACTGGGTCAGCCTCCCTGGCAGTATTCAGGGTGACCGTGTCCCCTGAGAAGTGACTGGCTGGGGGTCCGTCGGGCCTCTAGCCATGCTCCCTTTAAGGAACCCCTTCTGTGTGAAGTAAAATGTTGTGGAGAAGAGGGCACAAAGCACTCTGCGCGTGCCCGCTTCTCCACAACATTTTACTTCATACAGAAGGGGTTCCTTAAAGGGAGCATGGCTAGAGGCCCGACGGACCCCCAGCCAGTCACTTCTCAGGGGACACGGTCACCCTGAATACTGCCAGGGAGGCTGACCCATTTTCTAAAATCCGTGTGCATGGTAAAAGGGGTGTTTGCCCTTTCTAATTCCATGTGTATGGTACGAGAATGCACAGAGTGCTTTGTGCTCTTTTTAAAATCCATGTGTGTGGTAAGAGCACGCGCTGAATGCTTTGTGCCCTTTCTAATCTGTTGGTTCCAGGCTGGCCCTCTGCTGGTCGTCTTGGTAGCCACCTCAGATTAGAGTAGTTTGTCTCCTTTTTTACAAAACTGTTTTTTGTATGCTGAGATAAACGCTTGACTTCAAATAGATTAAATGTCTAGCGTTGGCAGTTGAGGGCCTATAGTTGAGGCTTTGACGGCTGGGAGCGCTGTCACTGACAGCCCAGATGTGACCCGTAGGGTGAGTGGGTCTGGCGTTTCATTTGAATTTGCCGGATTCTGACAGTTGTCATTGCCACTGGGTTGGAATGCACTCCCCTCAGCATGGCGGCGTGGTATATCGTTTCCCTAGCGTCTTTACGCAGCGTTGAGTTCCCTTTCGAAAGGGAACGTCTCAGGTTACGCATGTAACCATGGTTCCCTGAGAACAGGGAACGAGACACTGCATCTCTTTGCCATGCATCGGGCCCGCCTGCTTACAGTCCCTTCAGACGATAAGTGGATGACATGTTATCTGGGCACCCCTTTTATACTATCGGGTCACATTGTGATGATGTCATGGGCTGTCGCCGGTCAATATGATATTGCCGATGTGTTTCAGACACCAGTTCATGCGGAGGCGTTCCCTTAGCGTCTTTACGCAGCACTCGTTCCCTGTTCTCAGGGAACCATGGTTACTTGCGTAAACGTTCTGTTGCCAGTGATGACTCACGTGAGCCAGCCGCTGGTGCATGCACAAATAACACCCATCTACAATCTCAGATGCAGATTGAATCACTGCTGCTAGTTGAAACGATGCTGCCCGCAGGAAAACTCTTTCAATTCATGGAAATTTCGCTGCTATTTTGTTTTCAAAGAAAAAAAATGCAAACAACATGGTTGTACAGAGCAAACTCTTCCTTCCAGCTACGAAAATACTTTCTTTATCAAAGGACTAAAAAAATAATCTGTAATACCATACTCTAGCCACTAGATGTCTGAATAGCCCTTTACATATATATGTATATATAAATATATATATATATATATATATTCAGGGCTGTGTATTCCCAAGTTGTGGAAATGAGACATGATTGCTTAGTTTTAATAGGTTT
Organism: Elopichthys bambusa; assembly: GCA_037101425.1. NCBI lineage: Eukaryota > Metazoa > Chordata > Actinopteri > Cypriniformes > Xenocyprididae > Elopichthys > Elopichthys bambusa. The sequence goes on from CM074436.1 coordinate 20,687,825, forward strand.
TAATAGGTCTTAAAAGTAACCAAAATGCTAAACATTAAAATTAAAGCAGAACCAACATAAACAGAAATGTTTGATCTGAGCTTGTTTAGTTTGTTTATGATCTGATGTGACTTTTATATTTTTAAGCTCCAAACAACAACAACAACGATAATAATATTGCAATAGATAATCCAATAAACCCGAATACCAGACTGTTTTTTTTTTTCAGACAACATAGGCTACAAAATTTTTATTTCCTTAAAAAAAAACAAAAAAACAAAGAGAATAATTTTATTTAGTGTAAATCACTGCCTTTGATTTTGAAAGTTCACCATGATCCAGTTGCAGCATTTAACAGTTCACTGAAAGGGAAGACTATTAGTGAAGCTGCATATATTTCAGTCACAAATTTATAGTATCGCTTTAAGTTGACAGTTGTCATTTTTGACTGTTCTTTTAACTATTTCTTTTAAATTCAGCATGTGAAATGTGATATTTTAACTCCCTAAAGTGTGCTCTGTCAAATGGAAAACAGAAAAATGTGTTGTCATTAATTTTTCTCCACTAGATGCCAGCAAATTTCTTCCATGTAAGAGGAGCACAAGAAAAATACTTGCTGTTCACAGTCAATGGCTCACAAAAATGTATTTAGCCAAAAGTCAGAACAATCCAGAGACGTGATCATTTTGAGGATGCAACAAGTTTTGGTAATTTAAAACCCAATTTCTAATTTGTACGTCTTTTTAATTATCAGTAATTATGACTCTATATAAGTAATTATTAAAAGAAGTTAAATGTGTATGGGAAGAAAAAGCTAATTGTAGCTGGGTGGGATGCTTGACTCCCAATAAGAACAAAAAATATACTTGGAGGGTTTCGTTGTGTTGAAGAAATTACTGCCTTGTCATGTCGTCATTTTTTTCTCATTAATTTTCATTAGTGATTCATTAGTGATTTGTCAGAAATGTCATGGCCATGTGGGCCACTCCCAAATTTTAAGCATTTACAGAATGGACTCACACTCTTCATATTTATATGCAAAAATGATTAAATTAGGCCTAGTGTTTAAATTTGCACTGTCGCCTTTGTAACACACTAGTTTGATTATTATATCACCTTTAAAACACAGTGGTTGCATTATTATGAAGAATCATTTATTTCATTTGCATTGGAATTGAAGCCAGGCTGCTTAGTTTCCTAAAGAATGCTTTTGCCCAACTATGTTGATTATGTTATTATTATTTATTTCTAAAGGTGCATCAAGAACATCCTAACAATTTAGTAAATGTGTATTTAAGTTTTTAATATTTGATATTAAGCAGGACTCTGTGTTAATTAATTTTTAATGCTAAGATGACTGTTGTAACTTTTAAGTATACGGGGTGAAGACTCTGACACAATTGGAACACATTGTAAAATTCCTCAGGGTGATTTGCAACACCATCAGTTTGACCATTTAGATATTAGCTAAGGATGAAAACACTATACTTAATCACCACCTTGATAAGATGAATGTAGACTGAATGTAGACAAATCGGATTTTGCAGAGATGCAACACATGGAACACGGTGGCACCTGTATAGGGATATGTACACAGTTAATGATAAACATTCACTTTTAAACAAACAAATTGCATCAATCAGTCAAATTTCCAACATTAAATAAAAGCTGTTGAGCAAACATTTGCTATGACAGGTGTGTAAAGTATGGTAAATGATTCTCAGTCTTGAAAAGCGTACACCTGCAGAACAAATGTTAGCATTGCATACCATCATTTACCTTCTGTAATTTGGTTGGAGGGAGATGTCTTTAATGACAATCATACACCTGAAAAGCTAACAGTAGCCTTAGGGATTTTGGGTAGCACTGACATTCTTTATACATCCTCTTCTAGATACCAGGCAATGAAAACAATAAATAGTGGAGCCTTCAAGGTTATCTAAAAAATTCATGACTGAGCTAAAGGGGATCCAGGTCCCATAAAAGAATCAAACAGTTCAGGACCCAAGTGGGTTCATATTATTTTTAATGAAAATAATAAATATAAAATATTTATGAATTGTAAAGTGTCTATTTTTCAGAGTGTTAACCCTGTTTTATTACAATTGCTGTAGTGCAAGATAGGAAAAATAATCTGTACAACAGAATTAAACCTCAGTGACTGCTAATCTATTAGTGCCATGGTGATGATATACAGTATTTGTAAAAAAAAAAAAAGAAAAAAAAAAAAGAGAGATGTCTGCACACTGAAATTACAGTTCCAGAAAGTACATTAATAAAACAAAACATTTTTACTGGTCAGGTGCAGGGGCAAACATGGCAGAGGCTATTTGCAAGCGCAAACAGTAATAGATGATCTTGCGGTCTTGGCGCTCCCCATATTCGGCCTAAGTCCAAACCACAGCAACACATTCCCTCTCCTCTGTAGACAGGGCAGATTGTTTGGTATACACCAAGCCACCACTTGTCAAAGAAGCAGTTGCGGCCCACCTGTGCCCAACCGCACGTGGGTGGAAGTCCACACCATGGCTTCTTTCGAAGCTGCGCCGTGCTACCACCCACATCGCCGAGAAGGCATACATGGCAGCTGTCCACGCAGCATCCGCCATCCATACTATGGTGGTGCTGCAAGTCTTCCAGGTGAAGATGCTGCAGGCCTTGAATGAGAGGGTACCATGGTCTCCACCTAGGGCTGGACGATATGACCTAAAATCAAAATCTCAATTAATTGAACATTTTACCTTGATTACGATCAATGAATGAAATTTTTTTTTTTTTTTTGGCCCTCAAAGTTCACTAACTGTCACAGACCCGGCAGACTCCACCGTCAGCCAATCACAGCGCACTCCCTCACCAGAGTACTAATCACACACGCCTGTTCCTCATCACCACCTCATCGCACCAGATACAAAAGCACACCACTCACCTCAGTCAGTTGTCCGGTCTTGTTCATACAAAGGACTCTTCATGTTGATCTCCAAAGACTTCTAAGATACGTACCTGTTCTACTCCAGCGTGTTTTCCCAGTCTCTGTGCTTTGTCGTCTGTGTGTGAGTTTACCCACCTTCATCGTGTGTTCAAACCTGTAAGACAAAGGACTGTATCAGTGTTCAGTTATCACTTCACTAAGACTCCATCTTCCATCCACTTACCTGCATTGCTGTGTTTACAATGTTGTTCATCAATAAACTACCATCTGCTTCCATATCTGTGTCTTCTGCCCTTCTGTCCGTAACACTAACAAGGTTTGTACTGAAAATATGCTTGACTATTAAAGGTGGGATATTTTTTCCTAATGACATAGCTCATAGCAGTTATTTTATCTATTGTTCCTAACATTTCTTACACATTACTGCTCATTGTAAATTACAACCCAAATTCCGGAAAAGTTGGGACATTTTTTAAAATTTGAATAAAATGAAAACTAAAAAACTTTCAAATCACATGAGCCAATATTTTATTAACAATAGAACATAGATAACATAACAAATGTTTAAACAAATACATATTACACTGTTATCCACTAAATGAGCTCTTTTCAAATTTGGTGCCTGCTACAGGTCTCAAAAAAAAAAAAAAAAAGGCTGAAAAAGCAAGAAATTTTGAAAATATTCAGCTGGGAGAACATCTAGCAACTAATTAAGTTAATTGATATCAAGTCTGTAACATGATTTGCTATAAAAGGGATGTCTTACAGAGGCAGAGTCTCTCAGAAGTAAAGATGGGCAGAGGCTCTCCAATCTGTGAAAGAGTGCATAAAAAGATTGTGGAAAACAATGTTCCTCAACATCAAATTCCAAAGGCTTTGGAAATCTCATCATATACAATGCATAACATCATCAAAAGATTCAGAGAAACTGGAGAAATCTCTGTGCGTAATGGACAAGGCCGAAGACCTTTATTGGATGCCTGTGGTCTTCGGGCCCTCAGACGACACTGCATCACTTGTCGGCATGACTCAATGTGTCAATGACATTACTAAATGAGCCCAAGAATACTTTCACAAACCACTGTCAGTAAACACAATCCACTGTGCCACCTGCAGATGCCAACTAAATCTCTATCACGCAAAAAGGAAGCTATATGTGAACATGGTCCAGAAGCGCCATCGTGTCCTGTGGGCCAAGGCTCATTTAAAATGGACTGTTTCAAAGTGGAAAAGTGTTCTATGGTCAGACAAGTTCAAATTTGACATTCTTGTTGGAAATCACAGACACCATGTCCTCCGGGCTAAAGAGGAGGGAGACCTTCCAGTGTGTTATCAGCGTTGAGTTCAAAAGCCAGCATCTCTGGTGGAATGGGGTAAGAATGCATACGGTATGCACACGGTATGGGCAGCTTGCATGTTTTGGAAGGCACTATGAATGCTGAAAGGTATATAAAAGGTTTTAGAGCAACATATGCTCCCCTCCAGACGACGTCTATTTCAGGGAAGGCCTTGTGTATTTCAGCAGGACAATGCAAAAAGACCGCTGAATCACAGGCTGGCAAAGTGCTCATTCAAAATGATCAGTTTGAAGCAGATCCTCCAACCCGGGGACTGGTTCGTGTCAGTGAATTTAGATAGCCCCTCACCATAGACATTTTTTGAGATTCGTGTTTAAGGGCACTGCGTATTAGTTCAAAGTCCTCCCTTTCGGGCTGGCTTTGGCTCTGTTTGCCATGCACGGCGTGGTGGAGTGGTGGAGTGGCCAAATGTGTATCTTGGAGACTCAAGGCTGTGCAAGCAGGCTCGACAGGACCATGTACGAGTGCATGGATGGGTATGCAGTTACGGCACATGGATGGGTATGCAGTTACAGTGGAACATAAACTGCCTAGAGCTGAAAGCAGTACTGGTGAGGGACTATCACGTTCTTGATCCAAATGGACAACACAGTGGTGTTGTCTTACATCAATCAAAGGGGGTATTCGCTCTCACCAGCTGCAAAGGCGTTTCCTTTTTTGGGCAGAGAGGAATAATAGATTTGTTCACATCAGAAGAGAGCAGGCATTGCCAGCTGTTCTTTTCACTGAGGAGTGCTTTCTTCGAAGAGGACGCACTTTCAAGCAGCTGGCCAAAGAACCACAAGCATGCTGCCAAACTGGCCCAACCAGTCGTGGTTTCCAGAGTTAGTAGATTTCCTATCAGCTCCCCTGTGGCCAATTCACTCCAGGCCAGAACTATGGAACCTGATGCTGAGTGTGGCACAACAAGTACTGCATACTATCATGGAAGCCAGAGTCCTCTCAACTAGGCGTCTTTATGCCCTGAAATGGAATGTCTTCACTTTATGGTGCAAAGAGAGAAATGAGTACCTAGCTAGCTGCCCTGTGTCTGTAATTCTATCATTTCTGCAAGACCGTTTGGCAGAGGTGGGAGTAAGTCACACATGTGCAAATCACAAGTAAGTCTCAAGTCATAACCTTCAAGTCTCAAGCAAGTCCAAATCAATTTTTGTTAGAATCAAGCAAGTCAAGTCACTGCTTTATGTCAAGCAATTCAAGTCAAGTCGTAGATTGGGTCAAACAAGTCACTGACAAGTCACACGAATGTTTGATGATTTAACTAAATTTATATTAAATTAAGTTAAAACTACAGTAGTTATGCACTATGGGAGTTTTATTTGCAACAACAACAAAAAATGCAATATGCATTTCTACTCAAAAGGTGCCCACATACAGCTGAGCTGTCAATACAATAAAAATCTAAAAATAAATAAATGAATGTGTGTGTGTGTATGAGTGAAAAGTGTATTGTTTGCATGTGCATGGTTGGGTTCACAAGCCTGTATGATTTTTTTTCTTTGTGTGTGTGTGTGTGTATACAATATATTTATTTACATCCCCATAAACTATTCATAGGCTTTTCACTCAAAGTCTAACACTGAAGACCTATTATTAGACACTGTACACATACTAAGTGCTATTGCAAAAAAAAAAGTTGACATTTCCTTATAAACAGTGAATAACCATTTACAATGCATTGCAGTTGCAAAAAATGAAATGTGATAATTTTCTCTGTTACCTTTGTTCTTCAATGACAGTTTGCACTTTAAAATCTGCCGCACATGACGCGGATCTCACACGCGTCCCACTTTCTCACAACTATTTACTTTCGTTTAAGACTTTATTTAACTCATTCAAGGCTGCTCTAATGAGGATACTTGACAAAACTGACATTTTTGGCATTATGTGTTATTGTTCGTTCAAGCGTGACATTCAGGCATTCTGTGCGTCGTGTGTGTGACAGGAAATTCACAGACAGTGCATTCTCTTTTTCTTTTTTGGCGCGCTTAAATGGTTTAAAAGCATTTGCATGAATAAGAGTGTGATCATAGCCGAATACTAGCCAAAGGATGACAGAAAAAACGGATGCTGCGTTTGCGTTAAATATTTTTGGCGTTAAACTGGAAAATGTTGACAGCACTGATTTTAACCCAATTTTCTGTTTAATGAACACAAAACCAATTCAAAGTAAACTCTTAACATGTCCAAAACGTTATTTTTATTTACTTAATTATTCTTGATAAGTTATTCATAAGTCAGAGCTTTTACTTACTCTGGCATGAGGAAAGAGAGTAGGTGACTTAAATGCACTGTCTATGGACACTGCTTGTATGGAACTCAGAAAAGATGACTGTTTGGTCAGATTGACACCCAGATGTGGCTATGTGCCCAAATTGCTTTCTACGTTGTTTAGGCACAAGTTATAATGCTGCAAGCGTTTACTCCTCAGGAGACTGCACCTGCACCGCATACGTTATGCCCTGTTAGCACTTACAGTGCTCAGTGTAAATGAGTACACCCCCTTTGAAAAGTAACTTTTTTAAACAATATCTCAATGAACACAAAAACAATTTCCAAAATGTTGACAAGACTAAGTTTTATATCACATCTGTTTAACTTATAACATGAAAGTAAGTTTAATAATATAACTTAGAGAACAAGATTTTCAGTTTTACTCAAATTAGGGTGATGCAAAAACGAGTACACCCCACTGAAAGTCTCTGGAGCAAGGCTAAATTTTAGACTACAAATGTCTAATTTAACAAGAATTCAACCACAGGTGAGTCTAATTATTCATTACACAGGTGTTCAGCAGACAGTTGACTATAAAAGGGTGTTAAAACCCCTTCCCATTTCATGCTGTCAGCAATGGCACCACATGGAAGAGAAATGTCACAAGACCTAAAAAAGAAAATAATTTATTTACACCAGAAAGGTGAAGGCTTCAAGAAGATCAGCAAAACTTTACTTATCAGTCAGAATACTGTAGCAAAAGTGGTACAAAAATTTAAAAAAGATGGAACAGGTCATCCATGGAAGTTAACACCTCGACAGGAGCGTCTTCTGATGAGAAGGGTTGTAGAAAATCGGCATGAGAGTTCACTGCAGTTATCTTAAGAAGTAGAAAGCCAAACTGGGGTGACTGTTTCCCGTGACACAATACTGCGTACACTGCAGAGGAATGGCATGCATGGCTGCCGTCCACGAAAGAAGCCTCTCCTAAAGCCCAGGCACAAAAAAGCCTGCCTAGAGTTTGCCAGGGCCCATGCTGACAAAAATAAAGACTACTGGGACTCTATACTCTGGAGTGATGAGACCAGGATAAATGTTTTTTTAAATGATGGCTTTAAAACTGTATGGCGCTGCAAAGGTGAGGAATACAAAGAAAAATGCATGGTGCCTACAGTGAAACGTGGTGGCAGTGTCCTTATGTGGGGCTGCATGAGTGCTGCTGGTGTCGGGGAGCTGCATTTCATTGATGGCATAATGAATTCACAGATGTACTGCTCTATACTGAATGAGAAGATGCTACCATCACTCTGTGCCCTTGGTCGTCGTGCACTTTTCCAGCATGACAATGATCCTAAACACACATCTAAGGCTACTGTTGGATTTCTGAAGAAAAACAGGGTGAAAGTGATTCAGTGGCTCCTGATCTGAACACAATCGAACACCTATGGGGAATTCTGAAGAGACAAGTTGAGCATCACTCTACATTCAGCATCCAGTCTCTAAAAGAGGTCTTTCTTGAAGAATGGAAAAAGATAGATGTTGCAAAATGTCGCCAACTTGTTAATTCCATTTTGAGGACTATGGCCACTGCTTACCCATGTGGCTGCCTCGTTCAGAGCAGCTTGTGCATGTTTGCAGGTCATAAAAAAAAAAAAAAAAAATCAGCCTTATCTGATGTCCATGTTAACTGAGGCCCTTGCACAGTGGGGAGGGTCCCGCAGGCCTCAGATTGAATAATAAAGATTATGGGTTAAATATGACAAATAATTGTGTCTGATTTGTCTCAGTCGTTACACCACGCTGCTATGTTGAAGAGATGAATGCCTTATTGGCTGAGTTAAGTCAAAGACTCAAAGAGTCTTCATCCCTAGGTGCACCAGTGACAACCATAGGCCGGAGCTTCTCAAGAGCGGAGGCCTCAATAAAGGCTCTAAGAGAGGAAGCCTAGCTACGTTCATACTCAGGCCATTCCAAAAAGGCTCACAGAGAGCCTAGAATACTCAAACCTTCCAAAAGCAGCCCTGGAAAGAGGAGGCCTCAACAAGAGACCTGACAACTCTCTAACCCAAGGGCAGTGCCGGGTTGAGTCTAGCTGACCCACGAAGCTCTGCAGAGTGGAGGCCTAAATAATACCTCCCAGATAGAGAGGGGGCCTAACACACTCGTATTGAGGTAAGCATCCAAGGAGCCTCAAAGAGAGCCTAACTACCTAGCACACTACCCTACTGCCTACCCGAGCTCTAGGAATGGAGGCCTCAGCATGACGACTCTCTTATCGAGAGGAGGCCTTACAACGTTCCACACTCAGGACAATTCATGAGGAACCTCAAAGAGAGCCTGTAACCCATAACTAATATCCAGCGGAGCTCTAGAGACCGGAGGCCTCAATAAGAAAACTCCCACTAATGAGAGGAGACCTGATGACGCTCAAGTTAGCCAAGGAGGCTCACAGAGAGCTTGACGACTTAGCTAATAATAGCCAAGCTCTAGGAGCGGAGGCCTCAGTATGATGACTCTCCTGTCAAGAGGAGGCCTAACAACGTTCCACACTCAGGATGATTCATGAGGAGACCTCAGAGAAGGCAGACATCCTCAGGATGTCTAGCAAGGAGGCTCACAGGGAGCCTACAACCCGCAACTGTTACCATGCCGTAGCTCTAAAGAGTGGAGGCCTAAATAAAACAACTCTCACAAACGAGAGGAGTCCTAACAATGCTCATATTAGCCAAGGAGGCTCAAAGGGAGCCTGACGACTTAGCAAATAATAGCCGAGCTCTAGGAGCGGAGGCCTCAGCATAACGATTCTCTAACCGAGAGAGTCGTTATATCTATTATATATTATTGTATCATATTATTTCGAACTGAATAATTCATTCAATTCAAAACAATACATTTATAATTCCTGCACAGAAGAGACTTCCCCAATAAAGTTGTTGTTTTCAAACAAATGAAAAAGTATATGTATATTGGTATCGGCATCTTTTATCGGCCAAAATAAATAAGAGTTTAAAAATGTAGGTTTATTGGATACCGGCAAAAATCAAGGAAGACATCTAAAATGTGCAGTGCTGGGGTACTCCAGGACTAGGGTTGGGAACCACTGCTTTAAATGACGTCAGTGACATTATATAATTGCCTTACAAGCAGCATGTAATCCAGGTTGACCATTGCTTTCTCCAGTGATACATATATAAGTTGCCATCTCTTTCTTTATTAAGAGAATCTCTGGCGGTGACCTGTGCTAAGCATAAATCTGTGAATATGTTGCATCTAACAGGGTTTAGAAGGATGAATAATGCTGCTTAATTTAATAAACATTACAGAAACTCTAAATAGAAACTAAATGTGTGCACTGTATCAAACAAATAGACTGGAGGATACAAGAAACTGAATGGATTGGCAAATCCAATTTACCATTTTTTTGTGAATACAGTCATCCATAATTGCCTTGTTCCCAAAACACAACATTAGTTAGTCTCTATAATAAGATTTTTACATCCTTACATTTTCAGAGGACTAAACATATTTTGAACTCCACTGTACACAGCATCTTTAAAATGCAATAGGACATTTTCACATAAAGGTCTGCAACAGACATTTCACCCCAGATCATCTTGAATGAATGGTAAATCACACAGGCCAGAAGGTTGTGGTAGAGGGTGCAATGCCAGTGCTGCTTAAGTTAAGCAGCTACACACTTACATAGCTATACACTTCAAGCACCATGCCCCAGTGTGTGGGTGAGGATAAAGAGACCTGAATCCATGGGTCTACCTGACCTAAATAATGTCACAAGGGCTGTATCTCTGTGACGCAGTTGTCCTTCTTCAAACCCTTAATTTAGGTTAGGATAATCATTGCAAAATTATGTTCTACTAAAGTTACAATATCTTGTGTGTTTTTTTTCTTTTTCTTTTAAATATCTGTTGAGGTAAACAATAGAGTACAATAAAACCAAAAAGCATAAAGAATCAATTACATAAAGGTTACACAGGTAGTCTTTAATAATCCACACAAGTTAAATCCAACATAGAGGAAAGCTATCAAACACAACTGTAATAGAAATGAGACCAGAAAAGACACACCAACAGAACTGAATTTAAATACACAGACGATTAACTCAAATGACAAACAGCTGTGATGATTAGTGCAGTGTCCATGGTGATGGATTGTGGCGGGAAAATAGAACAAAGAAACACATCTGATTAAAGAAAACAATTGAAATTCCATGATAACTAAAATAAGCAGAACATGACTGTGACAGTAATACATCTTCAACTCTGTCCTATAACGACAAGGGTATTTTTCATTAATGTCACACTGCGGGAAGTTGTCACATTTTAAAAGTTATCAATTTTTATAAATGTATTAAATCACCTGGATATAGTGGGAAAGTGCCTGATCCAGTGATGCTGTTTGTTTGAGGAAGAGGAGACAGATTGGACTTCCAGATTGGACTTTTAAAGAAAAGTCAATTAATTTGCAGTATCTGTATGGTGGAATTTATTTATCATCAAAGTTAATCTTATGAAATATGAACATGAATGAAATCTAAGAGGTCACTGAAATGGTAATAATACTATAAATACTATAAAACTATATATAAAACTATATTGTAATAATTGTAGGTAATAAAGTATGTATATAAGATATAAATTCCAAATATGATATTTTAGATTGAGATTTAACACCATTAATCGTGATTATCATTAAAAAGTAAAAACAATTTGACTTCCCTCAAATGACTCTGTATGTCGGCATCAAGTGGCAATGTTGTAAGGTTGGAGCAGTTGGAGCACACACACACACACACAGGTTTGTTTTGCTATTAAAGTGAGGACATTCCATAGGCGTAATGGTTTTTATACTGTACAAACTGTACATTCTGTCCCCCTACACTACCCCTACCCCTAAACCTACCCATCACAGAAAACATTCTGCATTTTTACATTTTCAAAAAAACATAATTTAGTATGTTTATTAATCCATTTCCCCCATTTCTCCCATGGGGACTGCTGGCTGGTCCCCACAATGTAGGTGATCTCGGGTTTTATTATCCTTGTGGGGACCATTTGGTAATGTAATATAAAGCTGTACACACACACACACACGCAAACCAAATGCATCTGGCCAGCACATCCTGAGTCATGTTTGACCCTGCTCCAACTCTTCTCCCTACACCTTCTTTACTCATCCATCGCTGGAATGACCAACGAATCAGACTGACAATGCCACATAATGGCTATCCAGGTTTCATCAGGCACACAGGGCTGACTAATGCTGACAGCTGAAGAGTGTTTAAAGCATGTGTGGACACTGGATGGAACAAGAGAGAAATTGTTATGTGTATCTAAAACACACCAATGGACTCCAGTAAAAGCCACTGCAAAATGAAGATATGTAAATTAATTAGTAACACTTTAAGGTAACACTTAATGTTAGCTGATGCATTAAATACTATTAACATATCTGTGTAGTCTTTGATGGCGGAGTGCTATTTTGTGACTGATAAAACCGTAAGTTTATTCAGAGTAAGCGGAAAACTCTGGCAAAAGCTGCTTACTCATCTCGCACATCATGGAACCGTTTTTTGCTTGTTTGTTTGTTTGGATGTTTTCTATATAATGTATTTGAAAAAATAAATAAAAATAAATAAATAAATATATATATATATATATATATATATATATGTGTGTGTGTGTGTGTGATACATCTCACCTTACAAGACATGTAAAAGCAAAATGGCTGAACATAGACACAGACACTTTTTTTTTTTAGTTTGGTTTCACTTTATTTTGTCATTCAACATTCTGCAAATTTTGAGAATTGTTTCCAGATGTCTGACTTGCTTTGCTTTGCTTTTGTCAAGTAAATAGCCGCTTTAATTTTCTTCTCAACTTCATGTTTTGACTCCATTTCTATTACACGCCAAATCCCACCGTTCTCCGCGGGTCTTCCACAAAATTTTCTGACTGCCTGCTCCCGTTCCCACGAGATTTGCGTTGCGTCAGTGATGTACCCACTGAGAACCCTGTTGAAAGTGCTCTAGTTATTGGCGATTCTATTACACAGAATGGAAAAATAGAGACACCAGCCACCATAGTCACATGTTTGCAGGGAGCCAGAGCGCCTGACAACAAAGCAAATTTAAAAGTGCTGACTAATGCTAATCATAAATGCTCTAAGATTATTATTCATGCCGGCACTAATGATGTCTGACCTCTCCAGTCAGAGACCACTAAAATGAACTTTAAAGAGGTGTGTGAACTTGCAAGTATGATGTCAGACATTGTAATTTGCTCTGGCCCCCTCCCTGTTCACCAGAGTGACGAGATACTTAGCAGACTGTCGGCACTCAATGGCTGGCTGTCTAAGTGTAGTGTCAGCAGAATAATATAGGGTTCATAGACAATTGGAAAAGTTTTTTGGGCAGACCTGACCTGTTGAGAAGAGATGGTATTCATCCATCCTGGGATGGCGCTGCTCTTCTCTCTAGTAATATGGCACAGAGTCTTAAAACTCAAATGTGACAAACTGGGGCCCAGGTCAGGAAGCAGAAAGATTAGCTAAAACGATGGTCTGCTAGCTGTCTCGTGTCACAGATGTCAGATAAATCCTAACACATAGAGACACTTTCACCTAGATATCAACACTTAGAGACTGTGTCTGTTCCCTGAATTATTAAATACAGATGAACAAATGATAAAGCTTGGATATATATATATAAGCTTCTTTGATGTTTCCATGGTTTCTATGGAAGTAAAAGCAGAAATGAAGGGTAACACGGTTATGATGTCACTGACAGGTGACACAATGAGAAGGGACGTTACACTGGTTAAAATTGCTGATATCTCTGGATTTAAACATTGTTGGAAACATTTGGGATAATGTAAGAACACAAGTCAAAAAATATATATAACATTGTTCTGCTGTTTTTTTTTTTAATCCAAAAAATATACATACTCTATTGTGCCTTTAAATATAGGTTAAACAAAAGAGTTAAATAAAAAGAGCTAAAAATAAGAACTAAAATAAGAGTCGAACAAAATGTCCATTCAGAATAAACTCGATAGTACAGTAGCCAATACAAGGATGTGCAATGCTAGAGCTATGTAAACAGGTTGCATGCTGTGTTTATCCAATTAATGACACTGACACTGCAAATATGCAATTAAGAATGTTAACCCAAGGTTTAGGAATGTACAATGTGAAACTTCAGTTTATGAATGCCCAGGATTAATTGTTAACCCCCAGTAAAGTATGAGCCAGAATTGTGAATCGACACCCCCAGGGCACGGTTGCCACCTTGTGGATAAAGAAATTACTGCAAAAAAATAAATAAATGGGCATGTGCAACAGCATACATTGACAGCCATGGTCCATCTGGCAGTGGCACCAGCTGGAGAGGAGCAGAATGTGACTTGACAATTTTGTCATTGAGCTGACACATGTGTCAGGAACGGACAGCATTGTGAACCTGAACATCCATCCCTGGCCACCAGTAGAGATCACAAAGACATTGTTTGGTTCTCACCTCTCACTGATGTCCTTCATGCATGGCATGGTAATGGATATGGCAATTTTAATGTATTTGGTCTTAGTGGAATAGATCTGCTATGCTGCTGCTCCTGCAGAGCAAGTACCGAGACTTGCTGATGCCAATACATTCACAGACATGCTGTTGCTGTACATATAACATACATGAAATAATGTCTTATTAACAAAGTTCAGGAGGAGCACGTTCAAATGATGTACCCAATCGGTACGATTGGAGGCTAATATATAGCTAATCGACCTTTCTTCCTCAACAGTCTTTTCTGCATTTTGCCCCGCCCTATGTTCCCAGCAACAACCGAAATCGATGAAGAATCTTTCATCCTCGAGAAATCCTTGCCGCAATCCTTCTCTAGCCTAAGGAGCGAATCTCCTCCGCCTTCTCCGTTATCTTGCGGGTGTCAGCCCAAACAAACGAGTCCCTGCACGCCGAGGCAAAACATCAGCGTTTTCCTTCTGCATCTTTCTCTACTCCGGCCCATTCAGTTGTTCCTGCCGTAGAGAAATAGAGAATAAGGCACCAAGCTTCAGCGAGCATTAACTTCTTGTCAATGCTGTCGTGCAATTTTTTAATTTTTTTTTTTTTTCCTTATGATTTATTTATGATTTTTTTTACGATACATTCAGGGTGAAAGAAAATAAACAAAAAGTTTTATAAAAATACAATAAATAAATACAGAGAAATAATAACAATGATAAAAAAAGAGTAGTAGAAATAAAATAAATATATAAATACATTCTCATTAGAGGATAACAATGGAGAAATACTGAGGCAGAGAGACAAAGACTTAGGTGCACTTAAAACTGAATTCTTCATATCGATGCTAAAATAAAATTTACTAGCTGGAATGAAGAGGGGTTAATCAGACAGATTAAGAGTTTGAAGAATTTGTATGTAGGCTACAAAGGGCTTCAAAAGTTTAGAAAATGATGTACTCGGCCAATGGAGAGACAGTCAAATTTTTTCAAGTTTAATGAAATATAAGGCGTCTTTTATCCACCGAGAGTGTGATGGGGAATAGGAGTTTTTCCAGTTAAGCAAAATTTGTCATCTGGCCAGCAATGTGAGGAACACAATAAAATCAGCAAAATAACGGGGCAAAGAGTGATCAGCAGGCAGGACACCAAACAGGCCAATGATAGGAGATGGTTGAATATTGAATGAGGAAATAACTAAAAGGGGATGGAAAACAGACAACCAAAATGAAGAGAGGGCAGGGCAGGACCAAAACATGTGTATTAGAGTGGCAGGACTGGAGTGGCATCTATCACATTTGGAGTCAATAGCAGGATTAATACGAGCCAGTCGACTCTTAGACCAATGAGCTCTGTGGACAACTTTACATTGTATCACTCCATGACAAGCACAAATAGAAGAGGAGTGAACCCGATTGAGATATCATAAAGGATTAGAGTATATGGGAGAAGACAAGGGGGTGGTCTAAATCCCAAAATGGCGCAAAAACTGCGTCCAAATCTTAAGACTATTAATAACTAACACATTTTTGGAACATTTTACTGCAGATATTGTGGTTGGGAGACAGAGAAGTGCAGACACAGATGAAAGCTTGCAAGAGGTGTTTTCAATGTAGAGCCAAGATGGAACAATCTCAGACCCATCTGTGTGAAACCAGTGGAGCATAGATCACATATTTGCTATCCAATAATAAAATAAAAAATTGGGGAGTCCGAGGCCACCCAGTAGTTTAAGCTTTTGCAGGATATTCTTATGAATCCTTGGAACCTTGTTATTCCAAATAAACGGAGAGATCAAATTATCAAGATTGTGAAAAAAAGATTTTGGGATAAAATCTGGGAGGCACTGAAAAAGATATAATAATTTAGTAAGTACATTCATTTGGATCATAAACGAATAGCAAAAGGTCATCCAGCATATAGGGATAACCTGTGATTGACGCCTCCTCTAATGCCAGGGGCTTAATTGCTATGGCAAACAGCTAAAGAGAGAGCAGGCACCCCCTGTCTTGTCCCTCGACCTAGAGGGAAATACTTAGAATGACAATTATTTGTCCGAACACTAGCTAAAGGGGAATTATATAAAAAGTCTAATCCACTAAATTAATTTTGTACCAAACCCAAAGCTTCAAAGTATAAAATAAATACCGCCACTCAACTCTATGAAACGTCTTTTCTGTGTCCATAGAGTTACCAGTTCTGGGGTTCTTGACAGAGAAGGTGAGTAAAGAATGATAAGGAGACATCTTATATTATCCAAGGAAAGTCTATTCTTAATGAAATAATATTGATAAAACAGGCTCTAGATGTTTGGCGAGGACTTTGGCTAGTATTTTCACATCAACCCCAATCAAAGAGATGGGACGGTAATTACTGCATAGGAGGTGGTCTTTGCCTTTTTTTTGGAATGAGGGAGATCATAGCTTGGCGCAAGGTTAAAGGGAGGATGCCCGAAGTAAGAGATTCATTAAACATGCAGAGGAGTAACAGAGGAGACAGTTTATCTGAGTTTGTTTTGAAAAATTAAGAAGAGAACCCATCTGGGCCTGGACACTTCCCATTTTGCATCTCACTTATAGCTTCCTTAATTTCCTCCAAAGTAATGGGCTCTTCCAGTTTAGATGCAGTATCAGAATTAACACATGGGCTAACTAAATACTGAAAGAAACTGTCATAAAAAAAAAATAAAATAAAAATAAAAATCATCAGCTGTGTTTGCAGAGGAATACAGAGTGGTGTAAAAATCCCTAAACTGTTCATTAATAACAGGAGGATCCACAGTAGTGCCAGAATGAGTAGCTATTTGTGTGATAAAATAAGAAGAAAACTGACAAATTTGATGAGATAATTTACTTGCTTTATTACCAAACTCATAGTGCTTACAGTGAGACGTTTGTAATACTACAGTTGCCTCATCAGTGGCTAACAGATCGAATTCGGCCTTAGTTGTGAGCAACATGTTAACAAGGTCTGAGCTTGGTGAACTGTGTAATGAAGGGTCAGAGTGGGGATCCATTTGCAGCTTTTATTAAGAACAGTATGGCAAAGGCAGAGACGCAAACAGGGGCAGGCAATGGTCGAGGCAGGCGGCAGGCAGACAGAGTCAGGATACAGGCAATGATCAGGGCAGGCAGCAAACAAACACAGTCCGATAAACAGGCGAGGGTCAGACCAGGCAGCAGAGAGTCACAGAGGGTAGGCAGTCCAAATGGCAACGGTAATAACAATCCACAGAAAATGCTCAGAAATGATCACCAGGCCAAATCAAGACTTCACAATATGTATGTATGTATGTATGTATGTGTGTGTGTGTATATGTGTGTGTATATATGTGTGTGTGTGTATATGTGTGTGTATATATGTGTGTGTGTGTATATATATATGTATGTATGTGTGTGTGTGTGTGTGTGTGTGTGTGTGTATGTATGTGTGTGTGTATGTGTGTGTGTGTGTATGTATGTGTATGTGTATGTGTGTGTGTGTGTGTGTGTGTGTGTGTGTGTGTGTGTGTGTGTGTGTGTGTGTGTGTGTGTGTGTGTGTGTATATGTATGTGTATATATGTACGTGTGCTGCTTAAATAGTGTGAGAGTGTGATGTGGTGCAGGTGTGTATGCAATCAGTCTCAGGAATGAGGGCCTATGGGAATTGTAGTCCGAATGGTAAAAAGTCAATATTCCAGTGAAGACTCCCTCTAGTGGTGTGGGGAAGGAAGTGCGGGAGCCTCACTTGTGACAGAGACCCCCTCTGCGAGCGGCTCCAGACGTGAGGAGGTGGACGATGCCGGGGTCTACCACGTGGTCGAGGGGCTGGTCTCTCCAGATTCGTCCTGTGAAACTCTTCCATGAGTAAGGGGTCCAGGATATCATCCGCATTGACCCAGGATCGCTCCTCCGGGCCGTACCCCTCCCAGTCAACTAGATACCGAAGTCTCCCACCCCGGCGCCTGGAATCGAGTAGCTCTCGAACTTGATAAGCCTCCTCTCCTTCGATCAGCATGGGTGGGTTGTTGCGGGCCTCGACTCCCTCCGACTCTCCCCTCGGACCACCAGAGGGTTTCAGCAGCGAAACATGAAAAGTAGGAGAAACATGGTAGTTAGCAGGTAAATCTAATCGAAATGACACAGGTGTGATTTGTTTTATAGTGTGGAAAGGCCCTACATACCAATTTTCAGCACTGAAGTCGGAGACGAAGATCCCTTGTGGACAGCCAAACCCATTGACCCACGGTATACTCTGGACTGGGTCGTCGGTGATGATTGGCCTGTTCCTCCTGCCTTCTTACAGCGCGCTGCAAGTGATTATGGGCGAGATTCCAGGTCTCTTCACTCCGCTGTAGCCACTCTGTCATGGAAGGCAGGTTGGATGGTTCGCCAGACCAGGGAAAGAGTGAAGGTTGATAACCCAACACACACTTGGCAGCTTTCTGTAAAGAATTCTATGCGTATTCGGCCCACATCAAGTATCGACTCCAGTCAGCTTGGTTTTGTTGACAGTAGGTGCATAGAAATCTTGTAAGCTCTTGGTTCATGCGTTCTGTTTGTCCATTGGATTCAGGGTGGTAACCTGATGTGAGACTGACATTGACGTTTAGGTGCTTAAAGAAGGCTGCCCATACCCGGGATGTGAACTGTGGCCCTTGGTCCGATACGATGTCACAGAGGATTTCTGCAGTTTCAAAGGCGGTAGGTAGCTTGGGAAGTGGGATGAGTCGGCAGGCCTTCAAAAAATCGGTCAATTACTGTGAGTAAGGTGGTATGACCACGGGATGCAGGAAGGTCAGTGACGAAATCTATAGCTATGTGGGACCAGGGGCATTGAGGAATGGAAAGTGGTTGTAACAGACATGATGGCAGTTGACCGGATGGTTTTGATGTCTGACAAGCTGTGCAGTTGTTGACAAACTGAATGGTCTCTGCTAACATGGTGTCCCACCAGAAACGGTTCTGAAGCAGATGAAACATGACGGTGATGCCAGGGTGACCAGAGCTGGGAAGGGCATGAACTTGGAGTTTGTTGTGGAGAACTGCTGGTACAAACATGCGGGCTTGGGGGCACTCTGGTGGTGGCGCGTTCTGTTCATAACGTCCCATTGTACAGGAGCAATCAGCAGCTTGTCGGAGAGGATGCTTTCCCCCGTGTCTGTTCTTTCC
This sequence comes from Elopichthys bambusa, assembly GCA_037101425.1. NCBI lineage: Eukaryota > Metazoa > Chordata > Actinopteri > Cypriniformes > Xenocyprididae > Elopichthys > Elopichthys bambusa. Next base: position 20,706,986 of record CM074436.1, read on the forward strand.
ATCTCCTCCTCCTGCCGGGACAGCGCATCAGCTTTGGTATTTTTCAAGCCTGGTCGGTATGTCACGGTAAATTGAAATCTGGTGAAGAACATAGCCCACCTGGCTTGTCTGGGATTCAAATGTTTAGCTGAACGGAGATATTCCAGATTTTTGTGATCAGTGAGTATAGTGAATGGATGTTGTGCTCCCTCCAAACAATGCCGCCACTCTTCTAGCGCTACATTCATTGCCAATAGTTCCCAATTGCCCACATCATAGTTTCGCTCTGCTGCAGATGAATGGGAGCTCTGGGTCTTGGTGATGGAGGATGGGAGCAGAGGTGAATCGTTCCTTTAACTCCTGAAAGGCGTGTAGAGCTTCACGAGACTAGATGAGGCGTGTGGAGTATCGCTTGGTCATGGAAGTCAGTGGGGCCGCAATACCGCTGAA